>CM056718.1:37243110-38454141 GCA_029844215.1 Przewalskia tangutica
TATTCTTAAATGAATAAGACTATGAACTACGAAACCTTCCTAAAGTAAGAAACGTGAACATTTGAAATTAGGCAAACTTGGACGTTTGAGAAATAATGTTGTTACTTGATTTTAAAAAGAGAAGTGTTTTGCTTTACTTCAAAAGATAATCACTCTAGTTTTCATATACTACGGGTATTGTGTGACTTTTGTAAACGTAACGTATTTTTAAAAGATAATGTATGAAGTACTTTGAGAATAGATACTCGATCTTGTTAATCATACAATAGAATGTACCTTGTGTGTATAATCGATTGTGTTGGTTTGTGATAGCCTTGTAATACCTTCGTGATTTGATAAGTAATCATATTAGGATGCTACGTGTGTTAGTATTCGTGATGTTTGTGTAAAGGGATTTTCCTTGATTGTGCTTATGATGTTTAAACGATAAATCGTTATGTTGGTATTATACCACTCACCGTGTTTCCGGTTAAGCCGCCTCCGACGCGGGTAGACTCAAAGTGATGCAGGACCATGATTCGAGAATACCTCATGCGGTCCCGGGGCCTATGCGAGCTACGAGAGTTCCGTGTTAGTGTCGGCCTTTATGGTCACGCGATGCATGTGCTACGCGCGATCGCGAGTCCAGGCGATGTCGGGAGTAGCTACCCTCGATGTGGGTTATACCTCATGCGGGCCTATGAGATTGGCCTATGCGGAGTCGCGGAGTTCGGGGCTAGACGCGCACATTTGATATTGCGCGAAGTGACCGGCTTTGATCATGTGACGCCTAGACAGATATCATGATTCGATTTACGACCTTGTTAGTATCGCTGGTGTTAGTAGTCGGCTATGCCTTCGCATTACCCCGCATCGCTTTATTTGGGCACAGTGGGACCCATTGTTCATGTGTGTTCCTTGGTGCTTTTCTATCATTGATCACGCGGTGAGGAAGGTATTCCACGCATGATTGATGTTGGGCGTGAGACCCATATTTATGTATTTGAGTGATGACTTGGCGTGAGTCCACGACTTGATATGATCGCTTATTTATCAGGAATCGTAGTTTGGTTATCATACATGTCTCGCTTTATATAGACTACTATGATTTCATTTACGATTTTCGATTCGCATACTCTGCACTGTTAGATCGACCTCCTTCGGGGCTGCGTTCATGCCGCAGTAAAGGTACACCCGTTGATCCTCGCTCTTGGTCACAGCGTTTGGGAAAGCTCCGCTTCTCGGAGGCTTATCTTAGTATAGTCCTGTCGTTGTAGGTATTTACATTCGTGGTATGGCGGGCCCCGCCCCGCCATCATTGTCGATCTTTTTCTTAAGTGCATGTAATCTGCAAGGTGGTTTGTAAAAAGGATTAAACTGCTCATTTGTAAGAGTTGTTATTTATATATGCCGAAAGGCAAGTTTTCCTCAAATTATCGTTTTGTACTTCATTTGTTTCATGTATGTATTATGTTCACGATTACTCGATGTTGTATCACTAGGGTGCCCGGTAAGGCACCATCCACGCCCAGTTCGGTCGTGACAAAAGTGGTATCGTGAGCGATTAATCCTCGGAAAGTGTCTACAGATCGTATCGATGAGAGTCTTGATTATCGGTGTTGTGCACCACACCAATAATCGTGAGGCTATAGTGGTATTTAGGATTGGTTTCTATTCTTCTCACTCGAGATCGTGCCTTAGAGCCGTGTTGTTAGTTGGACCTCCGACGAAATTATTTCCTTATCGTTATGCCTCCGCGTAGGCAACCCGCCAAGGGGCAAGGCAAATGGCGGAGCTGCGAGTAGAGTTCAGAGGGTGGCGAGGCACAGCCAACTCATTACCTAGGATAGTGCTTCATTCGGGGAGTTCTGCGACGTCACTAGCCCCAGCAGAGTTTTAGCACGGCGGCGGCAGTTCCTACTGCGGCCACGATGTTTGGACCTTCAGTTCCGCGACCGGGAACAGTGAGTATAGAGTATACCGATGTACCGCGAGTCTTGATGACTATCTAAGAGAGGTTGTGCAAAGAGTAATTCTTGATTAGGCTTGGCATGGCCTTGTATCGGCTTTTGCGCGGCCGAGACGATGTAGAGATCGGCGGGTTAACGGGCGACGAGAAGAGGCCAGAGCGGAAGGTCCTATGGTAACTTTCGAGGCGAGTCGCCACCAAAGATTAGATTTGCACATCCACCATGCAGAGAGGTTCACCGGGTTCGGGACGTTCGGTATGCAGGAGTTGGTCGAGCTCGAGCTTCCGTTCACACTACACGTAGGTTCCACCACCGGATTCGATTTTCCCTCGGTGTTCACAGCGATGCACGTCATCCCGGGAGTGTCGTCTTTTAGTTGGTACTTGTTGTACTGCGCCGCCGTGGCCATGTGTCGAGAGAGTGTCTTTGTAGGAGGACTTAGCCTTCAGGATCGGTGGGTAGTTCGTCATCTTCCTTAGCTGCGCCTACGGGCGTGTTTGATTAGAACGACTAAGGGAGTGAAGCGGTAGATATAGATATATCCTTAACCTCTGAGATCTGTATATGTGATAAGTGAGTATACCTTAAGTGCTATGTTCTGATAGCAGTGTGTTAGTTGTGATTAGAAATCATGATGGGTTAACCGAGTAAGATTTTGGGGGATAGAGAAGGTGTGAGCCTTAGAGTTTTATACGTAGAGACCTTAGAGGTAAGGCCATCTCGAGCATAGGTGTAGGGTTATGTTTGACTTTATCGGAAGTGCATAGTGCGTGAGTTATGTTTGGGATAGGTCCCTAGTAGTGTGGAATGAAAGGGGGTAGTTGAGCTAAGACCGCTTGGTTTTGAAACGTGATTAAGTGAGATTGTTCCGATCGGGAGCTAGTATCAGTCGCGTTGCGGGTCGGGTTGAGGCGCGTTGCGGGTCAACCCGCGACCGCTTGTTGGTGGGGTCGGTTGTGGTGGTCCCGGGTGGTGGGATCACGAGGTGTTGGGCCCAAGTTTAGTTAACCAACAGACGAGTTCATGGATACGTTCGGCCGGTGGTGGTCGATGGGGGCAGCCATCGTGTTCTTCGCTCGACCGTTTTCTGCAGAGGTTATGCGAGATGTTGCATCGTAAAGGTTGTAGGCTGCACGAGGTGCCTACCTACACCTTAAGACGCATGGAGCCTGTGTTACACGCTTTTTCTCGAGGTTTTGCCAGCAAGGTTAGGAACTCGGTGAGTCTCGAATCGCATTCTCCCCGCCGGTGGTTGGATTTCGGGGTAGTTGTGGAGATTGTTGTCTCTGTGGAGGAGTATTTAAGCTACCATTTCGGTGTTCGTGTCGCCTTATAAAGCCTTGTAGGGCGGATGTAAGTCGCGGTCGATTGGTTCGATGTTGGCAAGATTCAAATAGTTGGTTCGAGCTTGTTCCGGTATCGTGGATAGAGTAAAGCTTGTCTAGAAGAGGTTCGGCGGCTCGGAGAAATCGTGCGGATAATCGGCGACGGCTTAGAGTTCAGTTGTGGTCGGTCTTCTTGAAGATACCACCCGGTTTGGGTGTGACGAGTTTTGGAAAGCAGAGGAACTTAGCCCGAGTTACTTTGGGCCTTACGGATCTGGTGCGAGTAGGCGGGTTGCCTATATGTTAGCTTTTGTCGTCCGACTTAGGAGGCGACGTCCGGTCTTCGTATTGTTATGTTCGGGAAGGTATCGGAGATCCATCCAGTGTTCGATTAATGATGACCACGTTAGAGATAGTAACCCGAGTCTTGGAACCGGGCGTGTCGGAAGTGTGGTAAGAGTTTGAGTGTCTGACGACCTCGTGGATCGCATGTAGTCGGTACCATTTGTTGGGTCGCCGAGTGACACTAGAACCTCGCGCAAAGTGACAAAAGTGGTATCGGGAAGAAGCGAGCATGTATGGCGAGCATAGATGTGATCATTTCTTTTGTAAGGAGAAGGTCACGAAGGAAGTATATTTTAGACCCGGAGAGGGTGGTTGTGGTAATGTTAGAGGTGTTTCCTCGTGGACTTGGATGTAAGTATTTTTCTTGTGCTTGTTTCGTGGCCATTGTGGCGTGATTGTGTCGTAAGTATGGTAGTGAAGACTATCTTGGCGCGTTTGTTTTGAGACTTAGAAAGAACATTCGGACGAATGTTTCTAAGGAAGGGAGAATGTTATACCGTATTTCCGGTATATGCGTGGGGCGTGCGTAGAAAATTTGAACTTGAGAATTAGGCTTGGCCGAATTAACTTTGTTCACAACACCCTGTTAGAGTCGTTTTTGACGAAACGTTTTCTGACTTTCGTATGGGAATTTCGGCTATGTCATTTTTAATTTTTGCGGATTTTTCCGAGAGGCGAAACATTTTGGACCAACAAGAGGCGACACTTGTCACCTCTCATTGGAACACCTTGGGCGGAAATTGTGGTGGCGAAAGTGTGGCCTTTGTGGTCAAGGGTTGGTAGGATATTTTTGTGGTAGTTGGCTAGTGTGCACTTGGCAAGATCTTGGCCTACACTTGCTATGCACTTGGCAAGATCTTGGCCATTGGTTGGCCTTGGCTTGTGCTATAAATACCCTCTCCCTTTGATGAATTCTTCATCCTTTCCACAAATCTTCTAAGTGTTAAAATCCCTCCTCTCCCTCTTGTTGACTCTCGTCCAAGAGCCCTCTCCCTTTGAAAGGCCCCCTTGGCGAGAGCCCTCTCCCCTCCTAGTAGTGTGGCCGTAGGTACCCCTAGCCTAGTAGTTTTCGTATAAATACCCTCTTGTTAGAAATACTCTCAAAAGTATTGTTATAATGCCCAAATTACCTTAGCCGTATACCTTGTAGTATTCTAAGGTTATACTTATCTGAAAGCCCGAAATACTATTATACTTCCCTTAGTCACAAAACCGAAACCCTAAGGAAAATCTCCATGGTTAGTTGGAGTAATAAGTAGAAGTTGGTTAGAACTTCTAAGGGTTGTTGGAGCGGGTTGGAGCGCACGGAGTAGAGCTAAACCTTGCTCGGGATCGACATTTAAACTCGGATAATTATGGGCTTATCGAGGTAAATATCTTGTCCTCTATTGTAATTGGAAATTACATGTTGTATGATTATATAGTTGAAGTATACTATATATAGAACTGAACGTAGTTATCGGCAATGTCTTTTGACTTAAGCTGAATAATAAGAAACCTTTTGAAGAAGAATCTTGAATCAGATTTACATAAGGCGTATTCTGATGAACTTGTGTAGCTTTTCTGTGGAGTAGAATTGTACCCGTTCGGGTTAGATGTATAACCCCCTGGTTGGCTTGGTGGCCGGCCTCGATAAATGAGGAGATTTACGCTGTTGCGGGGAGAGTCTTTGCGAATTTTACGTAGAATGTTCTCGTAGGGATCTAAATATTAATAAGCGTCTTGTGGCCTTATAGGTTGAGTACTACGGCGTGGCGCGATCTACTTGGCTTAAGGAGTAGCCACGGTTGGAGGTACTTGGAGCGTTTTGCTATTAGTCGATACTGTCGCGAGGTATGTGAACCTCTTCCTATCTCTTCTAGCATGATATGTGTGAACTATGTAGTGCGGTGAGCGTCATGTGCTAAATGTATTTGATTGGTTTAAAACATAAAGTGTTATAACGGCTTTATGGGAAGTTGGTTATAACTTTATGTTGGTAAGAAAATACTTGTGGTTTTAAAAGGTAATCGATTTGAACTATAAGCGGCTTGTTATGTGTTAATAAAGAACTTGAAGTTTTTCAAAAGATTTTTGAATCATTTGAAAGAAGAAGTAATACTTGGTTTTGAAAACTTAAGAGTTATACTAGCTTTATGGGAAGTTAGGTATAACGGCTTAAGAATGTTTTCTTGATTTGAATCGAATGTGTATCGACAAACCACTGCAGCGTTAATAAGGAAATGTTTTGTGATTAAGTATTATTAAAACCGGTAGAAACTTCCATCCGCATGAAGCTAAGATGAGACAAAATGATATTTCCTAGATCATGGCTGCTGTAATAAGATTGTTATAAACAAGAATATCCTACTCACATATAAGGCTTATGTTTCTCAGATAGTTTAAAAGAGAATTATATTCTTAAATGAATAAGACTATGAACTACGAAACCTTCCTAAAGTAAGAAACGTGAACATTTGAAATTAGGCAAACTTGGACGTTTGAGAAATAATGTTGTTACTTGATTTTACAAAGAGAAGTGTTTTGCTTTACTTCAAAAGATAATCACTCTAGTTTTCATATACTACGGGTATTGTGTGACTTTTGTAAACGTAACGTATTTTTAAAAGATAATGTATGAAGTACTTTGAGAATAGATACTCGATCTTGTTAATCATACAATAGAATGTACCTTGTGTGTATAACTGGATTGTGTTGGTTTGTGATAGCCTTGTAATACCTTCGTGTTGATTTGATAAGTAATCATATTAGGATGCTACGTGTGTTAGTATTCTGTGATGTTTGTGTAAAGGGATTTTCCCTTGATTGTGCTTATGATGTTTAAACGATAAACTGTTATGTTGGTATTATACCACTCACCGTGTTTCCGGGGGTTAAGCTGCCCTCCGATGCGGGGTAGACTCAGGCGGTCTGGGACCATGATTCGAGAATACCTCATGCGGGTCCTGGGGGCCTATGCGGAGCTACGAGAGTTCCAGGTTAGTGTGCGGCCTTTATGGTCATGCGGTCTATGTGGCCATGCGCGGTGCGAGTCGGGGCGATTTACGGGAGTAGCTAGGCTCGATGCGGGGTTATACCTCATGCGGGCCTATGAGATTGGCCTATGCGGAGCTGCGGGGAGTTCCAGGGCTAGACGCGCACATTTGATATTGCGGGCGAGTGACCAGCTTTGATCATGTAATGATGCAGCAGATATCCTGATTCAGTTTACGACCTTGTTAGTACTGTGGGTGTTAGTAGTCGGCTATGCCTTCGTACTTACCCTGTACTGTTTTATTTGGGCACAGGTGGGACCTGTTGTTCATGTGTGTTCCTTGGTGCTTTTCTATCATTGACTGCCGGCAGTGAGGAAGGTATTCCACGGGCATGATTGATGTTGTGGGCGTGAGACCCATATTTATGTATTTGAGTGATGACTTCGAGGGCGTGAGTCCCTGACTTGATATGACTGCTTATTTATTGTGAACTGTAGTTTGGTTATCATACATGTCTCCTGCTTTATATAGACTACTATGATTTCATTTACGTATTTTTGATTCGCATACTGCACTGTTATCGACCTCGCCGGGCTGCGTTCATGCCGCAGGTAAAGGTACACCAGTCGTTGATCCTCGCTCTTAGGGTCACAGTTCAGCGTTTGGGAAAGCTCCGTTCTCCGGAGGCTTATCTTGGTATAGTCCCCTGTCGTTGTAGGTATTTACATTCAGGTATGGCGGGCCCCGTCCCGCCATTGTTGTCGTATCTTTTCTTGAAGTGCATCTTGTTGTGGGCGGGGTTTGTAAAAAGGATTAAACTGTTCATTTGTAAGAGTTGTTATTTATATATGCGAAAGGCAAGTTTTCCTCAAATTCTTGTTTTGTACTTCATTTGTTTCATGTATGTATTATGTTCCATTACTCGATGTTGTATCACTAGGGTGCCCGGTAAGGCACGATCACTGCCCAGGTTCGGTCGTGACAACTACCAGATACCAAGTAGTATCACGAGACTTCGCGCGAAGGCGTCTGAGGCAAGTACGAAAGCCAACTACGGATACTAAAGCCGTGTCACGTAGTGGCCGGGGCAAGTACGAGGGCTAACTACGGATACCAAGGTCGTATCACGAGACTTCGCCACTAAACCGAGCAGGGCAAGTGCGAAGCTAACTACCAGTACGAGGCGAATCACGAGGCGGGGCAAGTCGAAAGCCAACCACCGGATACAAGGCGAATCGGTAAAACCTCATGGAGAGCTAGTCCATGGAATAACACTATCAACGGGAGCGCACCGTGGAATCCTCCGTCGCTGCAGACGCGTCAAGTAAGATCATAACAAATCAGCCGGCCCTCCATTGAGAGACGCGGTGGTATAGAAATACAATACTTGCATAACAAGGCAATCACACGCAAACATAGGCAAGTTACACACAACTCAAGGTACTTTCATTTTATGCCAAAGTCCAGGTTTTAACCCCAAAGTACTACGTACGTTAAATTCTTTTTAAAAGATCCATTTCTTTTACAAAGGTCACCCGATGCCCGTATTATCAAAAATAGAGTGACTAACATTTTAAGTAAACCAAAACAACTTCCATACTTTCCTTTTTAAACCAAATTAAGACAATACTATGCCTTCTTTTTAGACCAAAACACTTCTCCTTTTAAAGTCAAGTTACCATTTTAAAACTAATGATAAAACCATTCTTTTGTTTTCATAAAGTCGTTATAACTAACTTCCCATAAAGCTGTTATAACACTTTATGTTTTAAACCAATTTAAGACAAAACCATGTCTTTCTTTTTAAACCAAAAACTCTTCAATTCCTCAAGTCTCTTTTCTTTTAGAAATCAAGTTCCTTAATATTTCACATCAAGTCATTTATAAGTCAAGTCTCTTATCTTTTAAAAACCACAAACCATTTCTTTACCTACATAAAGTTGTTATAGCAAACTACCCATAAAGTCGTTATAACACTTTATGTTTTAAACCAACCAAATTCATTTAGCACATGTACGCGTCTGCATACTACATAGTTCACAACAATCATGCTAGAAAAGATAGGAAGAGGTTCACATACCTTGCGACGATTATCGACAATTAGCAAAACGCTCCACGTACTCTAACCTTGCTCGCCTTTTCCACCCTTCAAGTAGAATACGCTACTCATAATACTTCAACCTAAAAGGCCACAAAACGTCTATCAACCTCTAGATCTCTTCGTAGAATAATTCTAGATACAAGATTCCTTATTCTACGGAAACATTCGGCGAGACCTCCCCGCAACCACATAAATCTCCTCCTCCAACGAGGCCCGTTACCAAACCAATAATCCCAGGGGGGGTTACACGTCTAACCGGACGTGTACAATTCTACCCCACAATAATACTACAAGTCTACTGTAAATGCAGTCCTATGTAAATACAGTTCAATTCTTTTCCATAATCATTCTACATATAGTATACTCAACTATACATTACTACAACATGTAATATTCAATTACAATAGGGGGATAAATATCATTACCTCGATAAGCCCAAAATTATCCAAGATATAAGTCGATCCTGAGCAACATTTAGCTCCAATTCCTTACGCTCCAACCCGCTCCAAGCAACCCTTAGAAGTTTCTAAACAACTTCTCTTAACACATCAACCAAGCTTATGAAGATTTTCTAGGGTTTCATTTTGCGACTATTGGAATAAAGTAGTATTTCCGGGCTCCTAGTATTGAAATAACTTTGGAATACTACTAGGGATACTAGGCCAAGGTATTTGGGATTATACAATAATACCCAAAGTATTTTCTACTCAAGTGGGTAAAGGGGGACGAAAACAACTACAAAGGGGAGGGGAGTATTTTGCCTTGGAAGCTTAAGTGTGGGATGAAAATTGTCTTCAACCTAAGGGGGTATATATAGAAGAATCAAGGGTCAAGATTAATGCAAGTGGGTGGTGAGGATGGGTACATGTGTGTGGGTAGTTGGCCAACCAAGTGTTCACCACAAAAATGTTGCCACTTGTCCCCACTAAAAAACGTCCAAGTGGCACCCTTTCGGCCATGGGGCCACATGGGGGTGACACGTGTCGCCCCCCTACTCGTCCAAAATATTTCATCTTCCGAAAATATCCGCAATGCCAAAAATCCGAAAAAAATAAAGTGGGCCCCACAAACCGTAAATTCCTCCCGTGGGCCCCACGTGACCAATTTCGGAAATAAAATTTCATAATTCTCAAATATTCCAAAAAGTCCAAATACCAAATCTGGGAATCCAATTCCCTTTAACGAACATTTTTCCTTCACAAAATCCGGAAACTTTTCCGTCGAAAAATCACATCTTTCTTCCTTTCCAATTTTACTGTCGTATTCTCGTACGTACGTCCTCGTATACATACCCTGGAACTACGGGGTGTAACAATTACATTTTCTAGATCATGACTACTTGAATAAGATCGTTATAAATAAGTATAACTTATTCACAACACACCAAAGTATATGTTACTTAATTTAAAAGAGTTTACGTATGAAGTTTTTAAGACTATGAACCTTGAATTCTTAAAAGGTTAAGAAACTTTATTTTTCAAGTTACGGGACTTGATTTCTAAAGGAAGAAATGACTTGATTTAAAAATATAGAATACTTGATTTGGAAAGCTTGATTTCTAAAGTTAAGAAGCTTGATATTCTAAGTTAAGAAACTTGTTTTCTTAAAAGTTAAGAGACTTGAAGTATTTTGAAAGCTATGTGATTTGATTTGAAAGTATAAGTCTCTTGGTTATAAAAGGAATGAGTTTGTCTAAGACATAAAGGGTTATAACGGCTTTATGAGAAGTTGGTTAAAACAACTTTATGGAAGATTAAAAGAATGGGTTTCTTCAGTAAAGTAAGCAAAGAATGTCTTGAAATAAAGAAGGGTAAATTGTTTTAAAGGTACCAATTGCTTAAGGTTTTAAAGAAAGAAGTCACTTGATTTAGAAGCATATAAATGTAATTCTAAAAAGTATTGTGACTTGTCTTGAAAAATAGATATGACTTGATACTACGGTTATTAGTATCTTGGAAGTTTCATTTGAAAAAAAGTCATTCTAAAGGAGTAGAGGTACGTAGTACGTTGGGTTAAATTCCTGAATTTTAATATAACATTATCGCGTCCCAGAAATGGGCCGGGCAGTATACCTTTATGGGCAGACTATATGACATTCGTCCCAGAAATGGGCCGGGCAGTATACCTTTATGGGCAGACTATATGACATTATCGCGTCCCAGAAATGGGCCGGACAGTATACCTTTATGGGCAGACTATATGACATTATCGCGTCCCAGAAATGGGCCGGGCAGTATACCTTTATGGGCAGACTATATGACATTATCGCGTCCCAGAAATGGGCCGGGCAGTATTCCTTTATGGGCAGACTATATGACATTATCGCGTCCCAGAAATGGGCCGGGAAGTATACCTTTATGGGCAGACTATATGACATTATCGCATCCCAGAAATGGGCCGAGCAGTATACCTTTATGGGCAGACTATATGACATTATCGCGTCCCAGAAATGGGTCGGGCAGTATACCTCTATGGGGCAGACTTATGTGACTTTATCGCGTCCCAAATTGGGCCGGGCAGTATAGGCATCCCTCCATAAAGGGTCGGATTATGTTAGGGAAGGTAAGTAAGTTATATAGTAATGAACTTGATGGTTTTTCCTGAGCATGTACGTAAGAATTTGCCTATAACTTTTATGTAAAAATGGGAAAAGATAATAAGGTACGATTAAGTTCACGAGATGGTAATGACACGGTAGGATCTGGTATTTACCATTTTTATACTTGCCCCTGTCATTCTTTTGTACAGTTATGATTTGTTTACTGTACCTTATTTTCCGTTCCATATTCCTGCACTGTTATCGACCCCGAAGCTGCGTTCATGTCCGCAGGTTTAGGTACACAGTTGTGGATCCGCGAGCTTAGGATCCTGGTTCAGCATTTGAGATGGCTCCAATGTTCCGGAGCTTGTCGTCATGGGTACGTCGGGGCCTTGTCCCGTCATAGTATTTGTTCAAATCTTAGAGGTCTGTATTCATCCGTGGGCTGGACTGGCTAGAGTTGTTTTTACATTGTTAAACAGTGTAGACCCTTTCGGATAATTTTTATGTTATGGTCGCCTTATCGGCTTGGCCTTAGTTTAAAAAAGTGTTATTTATCTTCCGCAGTTTGTTATGTTGTATGATTAGAAGGGTCCCAGGTAGGGCACCAGTCGCGGCCCGGGATCGGGTCGTGACAAATGTGATATCAGAGCAGTTAGTCCTCGGTAAGTGTCTACAGAACGTGTCTAGTAGAGTCTTGATTATCGGTGTGTTGTGCACCACATCTATAATCAGGAGGCTGCAGGACATTTAGGATTGGTTTCCATTCTTCTCACTCTAAGATCGTGCGATATAGTTGTGTTGTTAGGGTCGTCTCCCCCTAACGAGTTATGTTGATTGCAGCTACGAGCAAGGCAGCAGTGACCCAGGAAGGACTATGTGGATTGCGTATCCAGGTTGGTAATGATTATAGTATAGTTGGTATTATGACATACAGCTATACGGAGTTATGTATGAAATTCGACGCAGCGTGTTGCCTAGAATGATTTTAGATTACCAAGAGTTGGTAAAGACTAACTAGATACCGGGAAGGTATGGAACAATTAATGAATTCTCGCCAAGGTCTTATGTTTTATTTTGAGATAGTTGGGAAAGGATGAGCTGTCTGAAAGGGCAGTGAACCCTTAAGAAGTCATGTTAAGAAACTTAATGGAATTCCGTGTTAATAGATTAAGCTACGTGGTATGATTAAGAGAATGGTACGGGTGAGACCCGTATGGAATAAGTACGGTTGTTGTGATCAAGACAACACGATTATGGTATTATGAGAAGTTATTGTACCCGTTTACGGGGGGACTAATAAGGTAGGCTTGGAGCATGGAAACAACGAGCCTAAGAATGTTGATAACCGCCGAGACCTTAGGTATATAAGACCTTCTTGGGTAGTAAAAAGTTAAGTCAGACCAAGGATAAGAGTTAAGTACGACGCTGAGTCGGGTTGAGGACCTATTACGGGCCGCCTCATAGTTTGAAATGAAGTGAGATCAGTTGGTAGTAGTTAAAGCTCGTGGCGAAGTCACGGTGCAAGGCCCAAGTCTAGTTAATTGTTCTAGGGGTTCGTGGACGCGTTCCACCGGAACCAGGTCGTGAGAGCCGGAAATGGCCTTATATTGTTTTATTGAGTGACTCCAAAGATTGGAGGCCAGAATCAGTATGGAAGTTATGTATGTATGCTAGTATGAGTTGGAAGTACGGAAAGAGTACGACCAGTAAGAAAGATAGCAACCAAGTGTAAAGGAATAGAGCCTGAATCCATAAGAACCTTTCGAGGTAACTACACTAGTGAGTGGTTGGGGGTGGTAGCTGAGCGTGTATATGAGATTTGCCCGGTGATGATACAATCGTCAGACCCTAGTAGACCTAGTAGAGATGATTACGACAGACTTTGAGGTCATTATGAGTATGGACTAGTTGGCTTCGTGAGTGCCAAGGTTGACATCTTAGTATAAGTATTGTTATGTGGCCATGGGTGACATATGTTGTATGAAGGGTGTAGTAAAAGGAGACTATGTCGCTATCTAATTAGATTAGACTCCGAAAGAACATTCGGGGACGAATGTTTCTAAGGGTGGAAGAATGTTATACCCCGTAATTCAAGGACATGTTTAAGAGAATGTAAGTAAGGAACACAAGACTTGAAAAGGGTACGAAAGGAAGAATTGTTTTTCCGACGAAAAATCTTCCGAACGTCGGAAAGGAAAAATGTTCGTTGGTGAGAATTAGATTCTCAAAATTGCATTAATTGAAGAGTATGGAACTTATTATCATTATGAAAATTTATTTTTACAGATTTGGTCCGGTGGGGCCCACCCGAGGGATTTTACGTTTTGTGGGGCCCACGAGGGTTACGGAATTTTATTGTTACACCCCGTAGTTCCAGGGTATGTATACGAGGACGTACGTATGAGAATACGACAGTAAAATTGGAAAGGAAGAAAGATGTGATTTTTCGACGGAAAAGTTTCCGGATTTTGTGAAGGAAAAATGTTCATTAAAGGGAATTGGATTCCCAGATTTGGTATTTGGACTTTTTGGAATATTTGAGAATTATGAAATTTTATTTCCGAAATTGATCACGTGGGGCCCACGGGAAAATTTACGGTTTTGTGGGGCCCACTTTATTTTCGGATTTTTGGCATTACGGATATTTTTGGAAGATGAAATATTTTGGACGAGTAGGGGGGCGACACGTGTCACCCCCGTGTGGCCATGTTGGCCGAATTGGAGAAGGACAAGTGGCACGTTTTTTGGCCCATTTTTGTGGTGGCCACTTGTCCCATTTTTGTGGTAGCCAAATGGTTGGCCAACTACCCACACACATGTACCCCATCCTCACCATCCACTTGCCTAGATCTTGGCCATTGATTTCCCTATAAATACCCCTTGTGTGCAAGACTTTATTTCATCCACATTAGAAAGTTTCCAAGGCAAAAAAATTCCCCTCCCTCCATGAGTGAGTTCTCGTCCAAACACCCCCCCCCCCCACCTTGAGTAGAATTCTTCAAGTATTGTTGTTATTCCAAATACTTTAGCCTAAACCCCTCGTGGTATTCCAAAAAAAATCCCAACATAAGAGCCCGGAAATACTATATTCCATAGTCGCAAAATGAAGCCCTAGAAAAATCTTCGTAGCTTAGATGAAGTGTTAAGAGAAGTTGTTTAGAAACTTCAAAGGGTTGCTTGGAGCGGGTTGGAGCGTAAGGAATTGGAGCTAAACGTTGCTCAGGATCGACTTATATCTTGGATAATTTTGGGCTTATCGAGGTAATTACCTATGTCCCCCTATTGTAATTGGAGATTACATGTTGTAGTAGTTTAGAATTGAGTATAAGATATATTGGAAGGATGATTATAAAGAATTGAATATTTACATAGATTGTATTCTGAGACTTGTAGTATTATTGTGGAGTAGAATTGTACACGTCCAGGTTAGGCGTGTAACCCCCTCTCGGGATTGTTGGTTTGGTAGCGGCCTCGTTAGAGAGGAGATTTTGTGGTTGCGGGGAGGGAAGGTCTTTGCCAAATTTTCCGTAGAATAAGGAATCTTGTATCTAGAATTATTCTACGAAGAGATCTAGAGGTTGATAGGCGTTTTGTGGCCTTTATATGTTGAAGTACTACGAGTGGCGTATTCTACTTGAAGGGTGGAAAAGCGAGCAAGGTTAAATGCGTGGGCGTTTGCTAATTGTCGATAATCGTCGCGAGGTATGTGAACCTCTTCCTATCTTTTCTAGAATGATTGTTGTGAACTATGTAGTACGGTAGACGTACATGTGCTAAATGAGTTTGGTTGGTTTAAAACATAAAGTGTTATAACGGCTTTATGGGAAGTTTGCTATAACAACTTTATGTAGGTAAAGAAATGGTTTGTGGTTTTTAAAAGATAAGAGACTTGACTTATAAATGACTTGATGTGAAATATTAAGGAACTTGATTTCTAAAAGAAAAGAGACTTGAGGAATTGAAGAGTTTTTGGTTTAAAAGAAAGACATGGTTTTGTCTTAAATTGGTTTAAAACATAAAGTGTTATAACAACTTTATGGGAAGTTAGTTATAACGACTTTATGAAAACAAATGAATGGTTTTATCATTAGTTTTAAAATGGTAACTTGACTTTAAAAGGAGAAGTGTTTTGGTCTAAAAAGAAGGCATAGTATTGTCTTAATTTGGTTTAAAAAGGAAAGTATGGAAATTGTTTTGGTTTACTTAAAATGTTAGTCACTCTATTTTGATAATACGCATCGGGTGACCTTTGTAAAAGAAATGGATCTTTTAAAAGAATTTAACGTCGTAGTACTTTGGGTTAAAACACGGACTTTGGCATAAAATGAAAGTACCTTGAGTTGTGTGTAACTTGCCTATGTTTGCGTGTGATAGCTTTGTCGTGCTAGTATTGTATTTCTATACCACCGCGTCTCGATGGAGGGCGACCGATTTGTTATGATCTTACTTGGGCGTCGCGGTGATGGAGCATTCCGCAGTGCGCACGTGATTATTATTCCATGGACTAGCTCTCCATGAGGTTTCTTGATTCGGCAGTATCCGTAGTTGACTCGTACTTGCCCAGGTCGTGGTGATTCGGCGGTATCGGTAGTTAGCCTTCGTAGTTGCCCGTTCGGTTTGTGAAGTCTCGTGATTCCGGCTTGGTATCCGTAGTTAGTCTTTGTACTTGCCGACGGCTAAGTGGCGCGGTGGTATCCGTAGTTGGCTTCGTACTTGCCCGGGTCGCCCGTGGTATGTTTATATAGATTAGTTGTTAAGGCTTTGGTATATTGTAGTTGGCTTTCGTACTTGCCCCGGTCAGTTGATGATGCGGCTTTGGTATCTGGTAGTTAGCCTTCGTACTTGCCCCGTACGGTTTTTATGACACAGGTGGGACCTGGTGTTCATGTGTACTCCTTGGTGTGGTTATCGTAGACTGCCGGCAGTGAGGAAGGTGTTCCACGGGCATGATTGATGTTGCGGGCATGAGACCCATAGTTATTTGAGTGATGACTTTGAGGGCGTGAGTCCCTGACTTGACGTGACTGCTTACATATTATGTACTGTAGTTTGGTTATCATATATGTCTCCTGTTTTATATAGACTACTATGATCTCATTTCTGATATTTTGATTTCACATACTTGGTACTGTTATCGACCTCCTTGGCTGCGTTCATGCCGCAGGTAGAGGTACATCGGTTGTTGATCCTCGCTCATAGGATCACAGTTCATCGTTTTGGGAAGCTCCGTTTCTCCGGAGGCTTATCTTTGGTATATTCCCCTGTCGTTGTAGGTACTTACATTCAGGGGTATGGCGGCCACTGTCGTCGTTGTTGTTATAACATTCTTAGAATCGGTGTACCGTTGTGGCGAGTTTGTAAAGGGATGTAACTTCGGGTTCAAGTTTTATTTATATATTCGTAAAGGTAACCGCTTTGGTTAGCTTTGCTTTCTTATTTCATTATTGTATATCTTGTTTCATGTGTAAGTTTTCATTTCCACGATTTTCTCGATGTTGTATCACTAGGGTGCGGGTAAGGCACGATTGCGGGCCGTGGTGGTCGTGACAAAAGTGGTATCGAGCGATTAATCCTCGGAAAGTGTCTCTGAGCCGTATCTAGTAGAGTCTTGATTATCGGTGTGTTGTGCACCACACCTATAATCGGAGGACGCAGATATCTAGGATTGGTTTCCATTCTTCTCACTCTGAGATCGTGCCTTAGAGTCGTGTTATAAGTTGGACTCCTCGACGTATTCTTTGCACCGCTATGCCTACGCCAGGCAACGAGCCGAAGGGCAAGGCAGCGAGAGGAGCTACGAGTAGAACACGAGAGGTTACGAGGCACAGCCGGCCATTACGAGATAGTACTTGAGGCAGCGAGTTTTATGGCGCCGCTAGCCCAGTGAGTTTAGAGCGGCACGATTTCTCTTTGGGCAACGATACGAGCCTCGGTTTCACGACCGAGCCGAGATATGAGTTAAAAGAAATGGTCGATTACTAGCTAGGCTTGTGGCTAGGAATGAGAATGACGAGAGTCGGAGGTTCGGCGTACAGATGAGTTCACCCTAGATCCGATAGTTGAGATTTCGGGACTTCTTGAGTTGCAGTCCACCCGAGTTCTATGGATCTAGAACTGAGGAAGATCATCAGGAGTTTATTCGACAGTTGCAGCGGATCATGAAAGTGATCAAGACCTCAGAGGCATTTCTTACACACTTCTTGCCCTCGCAGATGGGGAGAGCTCGGGCAGATAGATTTATGAGGTTGAGGCAGAACGGGCGGACGGTTCGGGAATACGGTATAGAGTTTGACTTATTGGCTCGTTATGTCCCCGCGTTAGTGGCAAACATGTGAGGAGAGAATGTCCTAGTAGGAGGGATACAGGTGGGATGACTTAGCCTACCAGTCGATTCTTGATTGATGGATCGGAGAGGAAGGGGTGTTAGCCAGAGGAGGCCACCCCCACCTCGGTATGGTTGTTGTGGTAGGGGTTCTTATGGGGAGTGTCGTACTACTTAGATAGCTTGTTAGGCTTGCGGCCAGCAGGGCCATTTTGCGAGAAATTGTCCGAACAGAGGTGGCGCGGATGTTACGACTCGACGCCGGGATCGATGGTGGTTCATCACCTTCTGTAGTTATGCGCCCAGCAGAGCAAGATTTGATTAGAGCGACAAAGGGAAAGTGAGGCAGTAGTTACAGGAAGATCTTCAGCCTTAAGAGACTTGTTTAGGTTGTTATGGTAGATACATGTGGAGTGCTATGTTCGATTAGCATGGTGTAAGTTATGATAAATCCATGGGTAGTGTGAGATGGAAGTAGTAGCTTTCATGACGTGAACTGGTAAGATTGTTCCGGATAAGGAACGAGAGTTTAGTACGAAGTGGGTCGGGTTGAGGCCATTTCGCGAGTCAACCCGCAGCCCGGAATGTGGTGGGGTCAGTTTGAGGTGGTCCCGCTAGATGATAGGGTCACGAGGGTGTTAGGCCCAAGTTTAGATAACCATCGTACGCGTTTGTGGATGCGTTCGACCAGTAGTAGGGACGATGGGGTCAGCCCATCTTGTCTTTTAGTCAGGACTGTTTACTCGGCGGAGGGTTATGCGAGATGTTGTATATCAGGAAGGTTGTAAGGCTGCACGGGGTTCCTACTTTTATTTTTATGGCAGGCAGTGGAGCCCAGTTTATGGCTATTTCTTTTTCGGGAGGTTTTACAGGCGGGTTAGGAACTCAGGTGAGTCTCAGTATTGCATTCGCCTCGGGCCGACGGACGAACATCGCATTTTATTAAGACATTTGAGGATAGGTTCGGCGTGTTTTGATTTGAGGGTAGTGAGGATTATTTGCCTCTTGTTGAGTGAGTATTATACTAGCTACCATTTGATGATTCTGATGGTGCCTTATGAAGCCTTGTATGGGCGGAAGTGTAGGTTCTTACGCCGATTGGTTCGATGTCGGCAAGGTTCATATAGTTTGGTCCCTACTTATTTCAGCAGGATGTGGATAAGGTGAAGCTTCTCCAGAAGAAGTTATTAGCAGCTCAGAGTCAACAGAAGTCGTGCGGACGATCGGCGTCGACACTTGGAGTTCAGGTTGACGGTGGGTCTTCTTGAAGGTACCACCGGAAGGGTGTGAAATTTGGAAATAAGGAAACTTAGCCCGAGGTACTTTGGGCATTTTCAGATAATAGTAGAATAGGCGGGTTGCCTATAAGTTAGCACCTTGTCCGACTTAGGAGGCGATGCGTCGTATTCCATGTTGCTATGTTTGGAAGAGTAATCGGAGATCCTCCAGAGTGTTCCCGATTAATGATGACCAAGTTAGAGATGGTAACCGAGATTTTGGAAAGCTGAAGCAATGTGGTAAGTATATGAGGAAGAGTTCGAGTGTACGAGGAGAGTGCAACAGTAAGAAAAGAGGCGAAGATGTGAAGTGTCCTTTTTATAAGTATAGATGTGAAGAAAGTATCCTTTGGACCATGGGTGGAAGTTTTTGTGTTGTTATACACGTTAGGGGTGATTCCTCGTTGGCTTGGATTGAGTTTTGCGCGTATGTTATATTATGGCCATGTGTGGCATAATTGGTTTTGTAAGTATAGTAGTGAAGACTATACCGGCGCTTGTATGATTAGAGGCTTAGAAGGAACATTCGGGACGAATATTTCTAAGAGGGGAAGAATGTTACACCCCATAGTTTCAGGGTATGTATACGAGGACGTACGTATGAGAATACGACAGTAAAATTGGAAAGGAAGAAAGATGTGATTTTTCGACGGAAAAGTTTTCGGATTTTGTGAAGGAAAAATGTTCATTAAAGGGAATTGGATTCCCAGATTTGGTATTTGGACTTTTTGGAATATTTGAGAATTATGAAATTTTATTTCCGAAATTGGTCACGTGGGGCCCACGGGCAAATTCTGATTTTGTGGGGCCCACTTTATTTTGGATTTTTGGCATTACGGATATTTTGGAAGATGAAATATTTTGGGCGAGTAGGGGAGACACGTGTCACCCCGTGTGGCCGTGTTGGCGGGTGGAGAGACAAGTGGCGTTTTTTTGGTGGACAAGTGGCCCATTTTTGTGGTGGCCACTTGTCCCATTTTTGTGGTAGCCAAATGGTTGGCCAACTACCCACACACATGTACCCCATCCTCACAATCCACTTGCCTAGATCTTGGCCATTGATTTCCCTATAAATACCCCTTGTGTGCAAGACTTTATTTCATCCACATTAGAAAGTTTCCAAGGCAAAAAAATTCCCCTCCCTCCCTTAGTGAGTTCTCGTCCAAACACCCCCCCCCAACTTGAGTAGAATTCTTCAAGTATTGTTGTTATTCCAAATACTTTAGCCTAAATCGCTCGTGGTATTCCAAAAAAAATCCCAACATAAGAGCCCGGAAATACTACTTTATTCCATAGTCGCAAAATGAAGCCCTAGAAAAATCTTCATAGCTTAGATGAAGTGTTAAGAGAAGTTGTTTAGAAACTTCTAAGGGTTGCTTGGAGCGGGTTGGAGCGTAAGGAATTGGAGCTAAACGTTGCTCAGGATCGACTTATATCTTGGATAATTTTGGGCTTATCGAGGTAATTACCTATGTCCCCCTATTGTAATTGGAGATTACATGTTGTAGTAGTTTAGAATTGAGTATAAGATATATTGGAAGGATGATTATAAAGAATTGAACTGTATTTACATAGGACTGTATTTACAGTAAACTTGTAGTATTATTGTGGAGTAGAATTGTACACGTCCGGTTAGACGTGTAACCCCCCCCCCCCTCGGGATTGTTGGTTTGGTAGCAGGCCTCGTTAGAGGAGGAGATTTTTGTGGTTGCGGGGGGGGGAGAGAGAGGCTGCCGAATTTTCCGTAGAATAAGGAATCTTGTATCTAGAATTATTCTACGAAGAGATCTAGAGGTTGATAGACGTTTTGTGGCCTTTATAGGTTGAAGTACTACGAGTAGCGTATTCTACTTTAAGGGTGGAAAAGGTGAGCAAGGTTAGAGTACGTGGAGCGTTTTGCGAATTATCAATAATCGTCGCGAGGTATGTGAACCTCTTCCTATCTTTTCTAGCATGATTGTTGTGAACTATGTAGTACGGTAGACGTACATGTGCTAAATGAGTTTGGTTGGTTTAAAACATAAAGTGTTATAACGGCTTTATGGGAAGTTTGCTATAACAACTTTATGTAGGTAAAGAAATGGTTTGTGGTTTTTAAAAGATAAGAGACTTGACTTATAAATGACTTGATGTGAAATATTAAGGAACTTGATTTCTAAAAGAAAAGAGACTTGAGGAATTGAAGAGTTTTTGGTTTAAAAGAAAGACATGGTTTTGTCTTAAATTGGTTTAAAACATAAAGTGTTATAACAGCTTTATGGGAAGTTAGTTATAACGACTTTATGAAAACAAATGAATGATTTTATCATTAGTTTTAAAATGGTAACTTGACTTTAAAAGGAGAAGTGTTTGGTTTAAAAAGAAGGCATAGTATTGTCTTAATTTGGTTTAAAAAGGAAAGTATGGAAATTGTTTTGGTTTACTTAAAATGTTAGTCACTCTATTTTGATAATACGGGCATCGGGTGACCTTTGTAAAAGAAATGGATGTTTTAAAAAGAATTTAACGTACGTAGTACTTTGGGGTTAAAACCTGGACTTTGGCATAAAATGAAAGTACCTTGAGTTGTGTGTAACTTGCCTATGTTTGCGTGTGATAGCCTTGTCGTGCTAGTATTGTATTTCTATACCACCGCGTCTCTCGATGGAGGGCCGACTGATTTGTTATGATCTTACTTGGGCGTCTGGCGGTGATGGAGCATTCCGCAGTGCGACACGTGATTATTATTCCATGGACTAGCTCTCCACGAGGTTTCTTGATTCGGCTTGGTATCGGTAGTTGGCTCTCGTACTTGCCCGAGGTCGTGGTGATTCGACGGTATCCGTAGTTAGCCTCGTAGTTGCCCGTTCAGTTTGTGTGAAGTCTCGTGATTCGGCTTGGTATCCGGTAGTTAGTCTTCGTACTTGCCGACCACTCGTGGCGCGGTGGTATCCGTAGTTGGCTTCGTACTTGCCTGGTCGACCGTGGTATGGTTATATAGATTTGTTAGTACGGCTTTGGTATCCGGTAGTTGGCTTTCGTACTTGCCGGTCGATTGATGATGCGGCTTTGGTATCGGTAGTTAGCCGTACTTGCCGTCACGGTTTTTATGACACAGGTGGGACCTGGTGTTCATGTGTACTCCTTGGTGTGGTTATCGTAGACTGCCGACAGTGAGGAAGGTGTTCCACCGGCATGATTGATGTTGCGGGCATGAGACCCATAGTTATTTGAGTGATGACTTTGAGGGCGTGAGTCCCTGACTTGACGTGACTGCTTACATATTATGTACTGTAGTTTGGTTATCATATATGTCTCCTGTTTTATATAGACTACTATGATCTCATTCTGATATTTTGATTTCACATACTTGGTACTGTTATCGACCTCCTTGGGGCTGCGTTCATGCCGCGGTAGGTACATCGGTTGTTGATCCTCGCTCATGGATCACGGTTCAGTTTTGGGAAGCTCCGTTTCTCCGAGGCTTATCTTTCGTATAGTCCCCGCCGTTGTAGGTACTTACATTCGTGGTATGGCGGGCTACGTCCGTCGTTGTTGTTATAACATTCTTAGAGGTCTGTGGTACTGTTGTGGGCAGAGTTTGTAAAAGGGATGTAACTGTTTGGGTTCAAGTTTTATTTATATATTCAGAAAGGTAACCGTTTTGGTTAGCCTGTTTTCTTATTTCATTATTGTATATCTTGTTTCATGTGTAAGTTTTCATTTCTGCTGATTTTCTCTGATGTTGTATCACTAGGGTGCCCGGGGTAAGGCACCAGTCGCGGGCCCGTGGTCGGGTCGTGACATTTATGGACGAATGGGAGGGCGACACGGGGCACCCCCCACATGGTGTTGGACGAAATTTGCAAGGTTAAAATGGTCATTGACCATTGAAGATGATAAGTCTTGAAGCTTGATAATATTGACCAAGTCAACTTGTCCACTTGGCTATTTAATTAATGTTCTTCATCCTAGCCACACATTTGTTATTATCTTGACCCTCCATTGTGTTATATATACATAACTAGTGCAAGACTAAGCCTCCAACACTTATAATATTTCACAACATTTCTTGTTCTACTACATGAGCTCTCGGCTTTAGGGTCTTCTCCACAAGAAAATTTTGTAATTTTGATCCATTATTCACAAGACTTAAACCCAAGGTCCCTAAGGGTATTGTAAGGGTATCTCAATAGAAAGATTTCGGAAAAACGGCGTTTTCACGTTAGTCGCAAGGCGAAAACCTAAGTAGTTTCCCTAGTTTTGGATTGGAAATGGAAGAGAAGTTGGTTGTGAACTTCTAAGGGCTTCAAATAGCGGATTGGAGCTTAAAGGAAAGGAGCTAAGAATTGCTAAGAAGCGACTTTGAATCTTGGAAATTTTAAGGGCTTGTAAAGGTATAATTCTGGTCGTTTTAGTAATTAAGATTACTTATTGTTGTAGCTATGGATATTAGCAAGCATGATATGTTTATATTATGAAGTTTGATAAGTATATTGGCTATTGGAACCCTAATCCGAAACTAGCATGTTTAGGCTTTAGATTACAATTCAAGTTGATTATAAGTATAAGTCGTCACATGTTATATAATGAAGGAAATTGTAGTTGTTGAAGTTGTTTATGACTATATAACATGTTAGACCTAAGAACTTGGATTGAAAAGGAATTGGAAAGGTTGATAAGTTGTTGCACCTTTTGGCCGAAATTGGCATTTGTATTGTGGACTAGTTTGATATCAATTGTGGGGCGGAATTTTACACGTCTTGTAGGCGTGTAATCCCCTATTGTTAATTACATTGTTGAACCTTAAATGTGGCGTGTTTGGTTATTGAATTCGGCCTTGAAAAATGTGGCAAAGTGTCACGACCCGAATCCGGGCCCGTGACTGGTGCCTTACCCCGGGCACCCTAGTGATACAACATCAGAGAAAATCAGCGGAAATAAAACATGAACATGAAATGAGAGATATTATAAATAAACAGGCCAACCAAAAGCGATTTGCCTTTCAACATATATATATAAGCGTTTGAGCGATTACAATCCTTACAACCGCCACAACAGCGGTGCTACGGACCTCTAAGATTTTTACAACAACTATGACGACAGGGGCCGCCATACCTGAATGTACAAGAACCTCTGACATCGTGGTAACATACCAAAGATAAGCCTCAGAAGGAACGAGCTTCCCATTTGAAAGGTGATCCTAAAAGCGGGGATCGACAATGATGTACTTCTGCGGCGTGACGCGGCCCCGAAGGAGGTCGATAACAGTACTAAGTATGTGGAATCAGAAAATCGTAAATGAAATCATAATAGTCTATATAAAGCGGGAGACATGTATGATAACCAAACTACGATACACATATAACGATTATATCAAGTCGTGGTCTCACGCCTCGGTCATTTACTCAAATATAATTATGGGTCTCACGCCCACAACATCGATCATGCCGTGGAATACCTTCCTCACCGCGGCGATCTATGATATGATAACATCAAGAAGTACACTGAACACCAAGTCCTACACGATGCCAAAGCCGTAATAACAATACAATACAACCAAACCACGAAGGCGACACGGCAAGTCAGAGCCGACTACGGATACCAAGGCCGGTCACGTAGCGGCCGGGGCAAATCGGTGGTGACCACCGGTACCAAGGCGTATCACGAGACCGTCACTACACCGAGCGGGGCAAGTGCGAGGGCTAACTACGGTACCAAGGCGAATCAGCCACGAGGCGGGGCGAAATCTGGCGACCACCGGTACCAAGGCGACGATAAGAAACCTCGTGGAGAGCTAGTCCATGGAATAACACTATCATCGTGAGCATACCGTGGAATTTTCCGTCACCGCTGACGCGTCAAGTAAGTCCTCAACGAGTCAACCGGCCCTCCATTGAGAGACGCGGTAATATAGAACACAATTCTTGCATAACAAAGGCTATCACAACAAGCATAGGCAAGTTACACAACAACAAGCATAGGCAAGTTACACAACAACAAGCATAGGCAAGTTACACAACAACAAGCATAGGCAAGTTACACAACAACAAGCATAGACAAGTTATCCACAACTCAAGGTACTTTCATTTTATGTCAAAGTCCGGGTTTTAATCCTAAAGTACTACGTACGTTAAGTTCCTTTTTAAAGATTCCATTCCCTTTTATAAAAGTCACCCGATACCCGTAGCATAAAATAGGGTGACTTATATCTTTTAAGTAAACCAAAACAACTTCCATACTATCCTTTTTTAAAACCAAATTAAGGAAATACCATGCCTTCTTTTTAGACCAAAACACTTCTCTTTTTAAAGTCAAGTTACCACATTAAAACCAGTGATAAAAACCCTTCTTTTGTTTTCATAAAGTCGTTATAACCCACTTCCCATAAGGCTGTTATAACACTTTATGTTTTAAACCATTTTAAGACAACACAATGCCTTTCTTTACCCTAAAGTTCCAGTTTGCCTAATTTCAATTACGCCAGCCTCTTTTTAGAAAAGTTCCATAGTTCAATGTCTTAATCTCTTTTTAAAACAATTGAGTAACATATGCCCTAGGCGAGTAGGTTATTCTTGTTCATAATCAATCTTATTAAGCAGCCATGATCTAGAAAATGTAATCTCATTTTGTCTCATCTTAGCTTCTATGCAGATGGAGGTTTCTACTGGTTTTAATAATACTTCATTAGTCATTACATTTTCCTTTATTAGCGTTGCAGTGGTTTGTTCGATACTTATTCTGATTTCCGAATCAGTAAAACATTATTCCTTTTACAACCAGGTACTCATTACTCACGAATGAGGTTTCACACTAACATCCATATCAAGTCAAGTCTCTTATCTTTTAAGATTAAGTCTCTTAACTTCTAAAAATCAGTAAAACCATTCTCTCTTAAGACATTATACCTAACTTCCCATAAAGCTAGTATAACTCTTATGTTTTCAAAACCAAGTATTACTCTTCTGTTAAAGATGATTCAACATTCTTTTGAAATACTTCAAGATTCTTTACTATTACACAACAAGTCAGTTATAAGTCAAATCAGTTACCTTTTTAAAACCACAAAGCATTTCCTTACCTACATAAAGCTGTTATAACCAACTTCCCATAAAGTTGTTATATCACTTTATGTTTTAAACCAATCAAATACATTTAGCACGTATGCGTCTCGTACTACATAGTTACACACATATCATGCTAGAAAAGATAGGAAGAGGTTCACATACCTCGCGACGATTATCGACTAATAGCAAAACGCTCAGTACCTCAAACCGCCGGCTACCGTAAGCCAAGTAGACCACGCCACACGCAGTATTTCAACCTATAGAGGCCACAAGGCGCCTATTAACATCTTAGATCTCAATGTAGAATATTCTACAGAAAATTCGGCAGCACCTCCCCCCCGCAACAGCGTAAATCTCCTCCTCTATCGAGGCCGGCTACCAAGCCAACCAGGGGGGGGGTTTGCACGTCTAACCGGACGTGTACAATTCTACTCACAGTAATGCTACACAAGTCTACTGTAATACAGTCCTATGTAATTACAGTTCAGTTCTCTTCTTTAAATTCAGGCTTAAGTCGCAAGACATTGCCGCACAATTAATATGTTCAGTTCTATATATAGTATACTTCAACTATATATTCCTACAACATGTAATTTCCAATTACAATAGAAGGTCAAGAGTGTTTACCTCGATAAGCCCAAAATTATCCGAGTTTATATGTCGATCCTGAGCAAGGTTTAGCTCCTACTCCGTGCGCTCCAACCCGCTCCAAACAACCCTTAGAAGTTCTAACCAACTTCTACTCAATTACTTCAACTATCAATGAAGATTTCCTTAGGGTTTCGTTTAGTGGCTAAAGGAAGTATAATAGTATTTTCTGGGCTTTTGTATAAGTGTAACCTTGGGAAAACTACAAGGTATTTGGGCCAAGGTATTTGGACATAACAACAATACTAGGAGAGTATTTCTATACCATAACAAGGGGTATTATACGAAAACAACTAGGCTAGGGGGGGTACCCCACGGCTAACCACTACAAGGGGGAGGGGGAAGCTCTCGGCCCTAGGGCCTTGTCAAAGGGGAGGGGGTGTGGTGGGCGAAAGAACAAGAGGAGGAGTATTTTGAGACTTAGATAGATTGCTCAAGTTTTGGATGAAGAATGTCTTCAACTAGAGGGGTATTTATAGGTCAAGCAAAGGCCAACCAAGGGCCAAGATGAAGACAAGTGCATAGCAAGTGTAAGGCCAAGATTTAGCCATGTGCTACCTTATCCATCTACACAAAATATCCTACCTAACCCTTGACCAAAATTTCAACACAAAAAACGTGCCAATGGTCTAGCTTTGCCGTCCACTTGCTTCCAATGGGAGGTGACACTTGTCCCCTCGTTGGTCAAAATGTTTCGTCTCTCGGAAAAATCCGCAAAAATTATTAATGACATAGCCGAATTTTCCCTCGTAAGTCGTGGAAAGCGTTTAGTCGGAAAACGACTCTTTTAAACTTGTGCCCAATTTGAACCTTGCCTAATCTTAAGGCTCTAATTCTTATACGTCGCCTCACGTACATACTGGAAATACGGTATAACATTCTCCCTCCTTAGAAACATTCGTCGAATGTTCCTTCTCAAGACGGATAACGATGAAGTTCTTCTAACAAGTTGCCAACGCCACACCTGGCCACGAAATAACACACGTTCTCTTCCTTCCTTACTCGTCGTGCCCTTCTCGAACACCTGAACTCTTCTAGTATACGTACCACACTTCAGTCATCTCTACAGTTCCCAAAACTTTGGAGTCACCACCTCCAAACTTGGTCATCTTACTAGCTTCACTTCTCTCTAAGGCCATTCCCGGCCTTCACGATCCGCTTCTGGTCGAATATAACCACGAACTCATACGACGGTCATCTAAACTTGGGCCTAGCACCCTCGTGACCCTACCACCTGGCGGGACCACCTCGATCTGACCCACTCATTCCGGCCACGGGTTGACACGCAACACGTCCTCAACCCGAGCCTGCCACGTCGACTCTCGTTTCTCGATCCGAACAATCTTACCTATACAGTCATGAAAGCTACCACTTCCATTTACACCACCCAAGGAAATTTTCCACAATTACACCACGATACTTACACATTCGACAAAGATCCCCATGAAATCTTGTACTCAGATGGCCTTACATCTAAGGTCTCAACTGTAATATTCTAAGGTTCATCACTTTCTCACCCCCAGGCTTACCCTTCTTACCAACCAGGTTTCTAAATCACATTTTAGCACAAAGCTATCCGAACATAACACTAAACACATTATCATAACATCAATACATACAAAACTCTAGAGGGTTAAGGATATACCTGAAAATAGGCGGTTCAAAGGACCGCTAATACTGGGAACTTCCACCGCGACCTCTGGGGCTGTAGGTGTCTGAACATCTGCTGGCTATGGAAGGTGTAGAACCCGCAATCGCTTAGTAGTCAGTGCTATCCTACCAACGCTACCCACAGTCGGACAGCCTCTCGCCGGATGGCCTCGTTGGCGCAAGAATAACAATCTCCCAAGTCAGTACGACACTCTCCCTTATGAAGTTTTCCACAACTGGCCACACTGAGACAAGGGCAACCTCATCCGGCGAGCACTCCTACTCCCCTGAAAATCTGAAACACAGGAGCCACGACTGCTCTGAATATCCCAAAGGTCCCGGCGGCGTGGAGGACCACTGCATGCAGTGGAGCGCATAATCGCTCGCTTTCTTGAGGCGGTCCGCCTCGAAAGTCACCAAAGGACCTGCTGTTTACGCCTCTTCGCGACCGGTCATTCCGTCGATTTATCCGCTCCTCACATCCAAGTGCATACGCTGCGTGCGGCAATGTCCATGCCCGATCAAGAGCTACACCCGAACAACTCGGCTAGGTGATCATCGAGCCCCTGAACAAATCGGTGCACTCGATCCTCCATACTAGCTACCACGCGAGGGCGTCAGGGCCAATGAGTCGAACTCCACATTGTACTCCCGAACGTCGCGGATTCTGCAAACACCAAAAATATGTCGGCGAGTCCTCCTCATCCGTGGAGGCAAGAAATGTGCAAGAAAGGCCTCGAGAACTTCGTCCCATAAAGTGGAAGTGCATGCTCTCCCGGGACAGCTCCCACGAATCAAACCGATCGCGGTATCACGCGGCCGATGCGAACCTAGACCACCGACTCGGTCTCCGATGCCTTGATCACTCTCATGATCGCTGTAGCCGGATGAACTCCTGCAGATCATCCTCGTGCCTCGACCCATAAAACTCGCGGCTTCTGACTCGTAAAATCTCGTAGCCTCGAACTATCGATCTAGGGTGAACCACGGTGCTCTCAGGCTGCTGCGTCAGGCTATCCTCAAGTCTGCCTGACACGGCCATTAATCGGGCCCACTCGCTTGTAACTCATCTCTCTGCTCCGTGCGGGATCGAGGCTCGTCTTGTGGTCTCTGCGCTGCTCTACTCGCGACTCCTCTGCGCCTTGCCGCCGGGCGGGTTGCCTTACGCGGAGGCATAATCGTAAAGCGAAGTATGTCGGAGGGTCAATCTTATTACACGACTCAGGCACGATCTCGTAATGAGAAGAATGGAAACCAACCCTAAATGTCCTGCGACCTCCGATTATAGATGTGGTGCACAACACACCGATAATCAAGACTACTGACACGCGATGCAGACACTTTCCGAGGACTAATCGCTCACGATACCACTTTGTCACGACCGAATCGGGCGTGGATCGTGCCTACCGGGCACCCTAGTGATACAACATCGAGAAAATCACGGAAATAAAACATGAACATGAAATGAGAGATATTATAAATAAGCAAAGCCAACCAAAGCGGTTGCCTTTCAACATATATATATAAGCGTTTGAGCAGTTATAATCCTTACAACTCGCCACAACAGCGATTACTGGACCTCTAAGATTTTACAACAACTATGACGGGACGGGGCCGCCATACCACGAATGTACAAGAACCTACAGACATCGGGTAACATACCAAAGATAAGCCTCGAAGGAACGGGCTTCCCAATTTGAAAGGTGATCCTAAGCGGGGATCGACGGTAGATGTACTTCTACTGCGGCGTGAGCAGCCCGAAGGAGTCGATCTGGCAATTACAGTATGTGAAGCGTAAATCAGTAAATGAAATCATAATAGTCTATATAAAGCATGAGACATGTATGATAACCAAACTACAAGACACATATAACGATTATATCAAGTCGGTCTCACGCCTCGGTCATTTACTCAAATATAATTATGGGTCTCACGCCCACAACATCGGTCATGCCCGTGGAATACCTTCCGCCATGCCGGCGATCTATGATATTATAACATCGAAGTACACTGAACACCAAGTCCTACCGATGCCAAAGCCGTAATAACAATACAATACAACCAAACCACGAAGGCGACACGGCAAGTGCGAGCCGACTACGGATACCAAGGCGGTCACGTAGCTGACCGGGGCAAGTCTGGTGACCACCGGTACCAAGGCCGTATCACGAGACTCGTCCACACTGGCTGAGCAGGGCAAGTGCGAGGGCTAACTACCGGTACCAAGGCGAATCAGCCACGAGGCGGGGCAAGTCTGAAGCCGACCACGGTACCAAGGCGAGCGAAGAAACCTCATGGAGAGCTAGTCCATGGAATAACACTATCATCGTGAGCATACGGTGGAATTTTCCGTCGCTGCAGACGCGTCAAGTAAGTCCTCAACGAGTCAACCGCCTCCATTGAGACGCAGCGGTAATATAGAACACAATTCTTGCATAACAAAGGCTATCACAACAAGCATAGGCAAGTTACACAACAACAAGCATAGGCAAGTTACACAACAACAAGCATAGGCAAGTTATCCACAACTCAAGGTACTTTCATTTTATGTCAAAGTCCGGGTTTTAATCCTAAAGTACTACGTACGTTAAGTTCCTTTTTAAAGATTCCATTCCCTTTTATAAAAGTCACCCGATACCCGTAGCATAAAATAGGGTGACTTATATCTTTTAAGTAAACCAAAACAACTTCCATACTATCCTTTTTAAAACCAAATTAAGGAAATACCATGCCTTCTTTTTAGACCAAAACACTTCTCTTTTTAAAGTCAAGTTACCACATTAAAACCATGATAAAACCTCTTTTGTTTTCATAAAGTCGTTATAACCCACTTCCCATAAGGTCGTTATAACACTTTATGTTTTAAACCATTTTAAGACAACACAATGCCTTTCTTTACCTAAAGTTCGGTTTGCCTAATTTCAATTACGCTGACCTCTTTTTAGAAAAGTTCCATAGTTCAATGTCTTAATCTCTTTTTAAAACAATTGAGTAACATATGCCCTAAAGTAGTAGGTTATTCTTGTTCATAATCAATCTTATTAAGCGATGATCTAGAAAATGTAATCTCATTTTGTCTCATCTTAGCTTCTATGCGGATGGAGGTTTCTCTTGGTTTTAATAATACTTCATTAGTCATTACATTTTCCTTTATTAGCGCTGCGATGGTTTGTTCGATACTTATTCGATTTCGAATCGGAAACATTATTCCTTTTACAACTGTGTACTCATTACTCACGAATGAGGTTTCACACTAACATCCATATCAAGTCAAGTCTCTTATCTTTTAAGATTAAGTCTCTTAACTTCTAAAAATCAGTAAAACCATTCTCTCTTAAGACGTTATACCTAACTTCCCATAAAGCTAGTATAACTCTTATGTTTTCAAAACCAAGTATTACTCTTCTGTTAAAGATGATTCAGCATTCTTTTGAAATACTTCAAGATTCTTTACTATTACACAACAAGTCAGTTATAAGTCAAATCAGTTACCTTTTTAAAACCACAAAGCATTTCCTTACCTACATAAAGCTGTTATAACCAACTTCCCATAAAGCTGTTATATCACTTTATGTTTTAAACCAATCAAATACATTTAGCACATGTACGTCTACCGTACTACATAGTTACACACATATCATGCTAGAAAAGATAGGAAGAGGTTCACATACCTCGCGACGATTATCGACTAATAGCAAAACGCTCCAAGTACCTCAAACCGTCGGCTACACCGTAAGCCAAGTAGACCACGCCACACGCAGTACTTCAACCTATAGAGGCCAAGCGCCTATTAACATCTTAGATCTCAATGTAGAATATTCTCTGAGAAAATTCGGCAACACCTTCCCCACATGACAGCGTAAATCTCTCTCTATCGAGGCCGACTACCAAGCCAACCAGTGGGTTTGCGCCTAACCGGACGTGTAAAATTCTACTCACAGTAATGCTACACAAGTCTACTGTAATACAGTCCTATGTAATTACAGTTCAGTTCTCTTCTTTAAATTCAGGCTTAAGTCGCAAGACATTGCCGCACAATTAATATGTTCAGTTCTATATATAGTATACTTCAACTATATATTCCTACAACATGTAATTTCCAATTACAATAGAAGGTCAAGAGTGTTTACCTCGATAAGCCCAAAATTATCCGAGTTTATATGTCGATCCTGAGCAAGGTTTAGCTCCTACTCCGTGCGCTCCAACCCGCTCCAAACAACCCTTAGAAGTTCTAACCAACTTCTACTCAATTACTTCAACTATCAATGAAGATTTCCTTAGGGTTTCGTTTAGTGTCTAAAGGAAGTATAATAGTATTTTCTGGGCTTTTGTATAAGTGTAACCTTGGGAAAACTACAAGGTATTTGGACATAACAACAATACTAGGAGAGTATTTCTATACCACAACAAGGGGTATTATACGAAAACAACTAGGCTAGGGGGGGTACCCCACGGCTAACCACTACAAAGGGGGAGGGGGAAGCTCTCGGCCAAAGGGCCTTCTCAAAGGGGGAGGGGGTGTGGTGGACGAAAGAACAAGAGGGAGGGAGTATTTTGAGACTTAGATAGATTGCTCAAGTTTTGGATGAAGAATGTCTTCAACTAGAGGGGTATTTATAGGTCAAGCAAAGGCCAACCAAGGGCCAAGATGAAGACAAGTGCATAGCAAGTGTAAGGCCAAGATTTAGTCATGTGCTACCTTATCCATCTACACAAAATATCCTACCTAACCCTTGACCAAAATTTCAACACAAAAAACGTGCCAATGGTCTAGCTTTGCCGTCCACTTGCTTCCAATGGGATGGTGACACTTGTCCCCCTCCCGTTGGTCCAAAATGTTTCGTCTCTCGGAAAAATCCGCAAAAATTATTAATGACATAGCCGGAATTTTCCCTACGTAAGTTGTGGAAACGTTTCGTCGGAAAACGACTCTTTTCGGCACTTGTGCCCAATTTCGAACCTTGCCTAATCTTAAGGCTCTAATTCTTATACGTACGCCCTCACGTACATACTCTGGAAATACGGGGTATAACACAAAGTATGTAGAAACAAAGGAAGTGTTGTCCGATTTTCCGTAGAATTTAGTGACTTTGCACTTAGAATATTCTACGTTCGAAGCTAGAGGTTAATGGATGTATTATGGCCATTATAGGTTGAAGTACTAAGTATAGCGTATTCTACTTGAAGGATGGAATAACTATCAAGGTTGAAGTACTTTGGAGCATTTTGCTATTTGTCGATAATCGTCGCGAGGTATGTGAACCTCTTCCTTCTTTTGACATGATTCTATGTATTGAATATACATGTAGTACTATTTCATGATTCCTTCTACTCTTAGAAGTTAAGAGGTATGTATGTTGATTTACTCTACGTAAAGGTTATGTCTAAGTTATCCTGAGTTCTTACCAAGTCTTATGGGGGATGTTGGTAAGAGTTTTAGGAGGTATTTGGAGCCAAGTTAACTTGGCTAAGTTACGGCACAAATGAGAATAAGTATCGAACAAGCCACTGCAGCGTTAATAAAGGAAAATGTAATGACAATTGATTATATTAAAATGAGTAGAATTCTCCATCTGCATACAAACTAAGATAAGACAAAACTGTATTACATTTTCTAGATCATGACTACTTGAATAAGATCGTTATAAATAAGTATAACTTATTCACAACGCACCAAAGTATATGTTACTTAATTTAAAAGAGTTTACGTATGAAGTTTTTAAGACTATGAACCTTGAATTCTTAAAAGGTTAAGAAACTTTATTTTTCAAGTTATGGGACTTGATTTCTAAAGGAAGAAATGACTTGATTTAAAAGTATAGAATACTTGATTTGGAAAGCTTGATTTCTAAAGTTAAGAAGCTTGATATTCTAAGTTAAGAAACTTGTTTTCTTAAAAGTTAAGAGACTTGAAGTATTTTGAAAGCTATGTGATTTGATTTGAAAGTATAAGTCTCTTGGTTATAAAAGGAATGAGTTTGTCTAAGATATAAAGAGTTATAACGGCTTTATGAGAAGTTGGTTAAAACAACTTTATGGAATATTAAAAGAATGGTTTTCTTCATTAAGTAAGCAAAGAATGTCTTGAAATAAAGAAGGGCAAATTGTTTTAAAGGTACCAATTTCTTAAGGTTTTAAAGAAAGAAGTCACTTGATTTAGAAGCCTATAAATGTATTTCTAAAAAGTATTGTGACTTGTCTTGAAAAATAGATATGACTTGATACTACGGTTATTAGTATCTTGGAAGTTTCATTTGAAAAAAGTCATTCTAAAGGAGTAGAGGTACGTAGTACGTTGGGTTAAATTCCTGAATTTTAATATGACATTATCGCGTCCCAGAAATGGGCCGGGCAGTATACCTTTATGGGCAGACTATATGACATTATCGCGTCCCAGAAATGGGCCGGCGAGATACCTTTATGGGCGAACTATATGACATTATCGCGTCCCGAAATGGGTCGGGCAAGATACCTTTATGGCGGACTATATGACATTATCGCGTCGAAATGGGTCGGGCAAGATACCTTTATGGGCGGACTATATGACATTATCGCGTCCCGAAATGGGCCGAAGTATACCTTTATAGGCGAACTATATGACATTATCGCGTCGAGAAATGGGCGGACAAGATACCTTTATGGGCGAACTATATGACATTATCGCGTCCCGAAATGGGCGAGCGAGATACCTTTATGGGCGTACTATATGACATTATCGCGTCCGAGAAATGGGTCGGCAAGATACCTCTATGGGCGGACTTATGTGACTTTATCGCGTCCCAGTTGGGCGGGCGGTATATGTTATACCCGTTTTCGAGTATATGCGTATGGGCGTGCGTCTGAAATTTGAGCCTTAGGATAGGCATTGGATTCGAAATTTGGGCACAAGTGCGATTAGAGTCGTTTTACGACGAAAGCGTTTCCCGACTTACGTTGGGAAAATTCCGGCTATGTCATTTAGTATTTTTGCGGATTTTTCCGAGCGACGGAACATTGTTGGACCAACGGGAGGTGACACTTGTCACCTCATTGGGCGACAAAGAGGAGGCTTGGCGCGGCGATTGGCTCCTCTTTTGTGCCTTGCTTTGTGGCTTGTTTTGTGGAGTGTTTTGTGGAGTGTTTTGTGGGTGCACTTGGCTTGATCTTGGCCTTACACTTGCCTTGCACATGGCTTGATCTTGGCCATTGGTTGGCTTTTGGTTTTGCTATAAATAACCCCTCTCTTTGAAGACTTCTTCATCCACTCTTCACTTGCCTAAGTCTTGAGAACCCTCCTCCCTCTTGTTGACTCTCGTCCAAGAGCTCCTCTCCCCATGAAAGTGGCCTTTGGCGTGAGGTCTCCCTCCCCTTGTGAGGTCTAGCCGTAGGTACCCACTAGCCTAGTTGTTTTCGTATAATACCCTTGTTGTGGTATAGAAATACTCCTAGTATTGTTATAATGCCCAAAATACCTTAGCCTTGTACCTTGTAGTATTCCAAAGATACCTCTTTCGTAGAGTCCGAAATACTACCTTTTGTCCTTTAGTCTCAAACCGAAACCACAAGGAAATCGTCATAGTTGGTTGAAGTATGTGAGTAGAAGTTGGTTAGAACTTCTAAGGGTTGTTTGGAGTGGTTTGGAGCGCACGGAGTGGAGCTAAACCTTGCTCAGGAGCGACATTAAACTCGGATAATTTTGGGCTTATCGAGGTAATTATCTTGTCCCTCTATTGTAATTGGAAATTACATGTTTTGGTTGACTATATAGTTGTTGTATACTATATATGGAACTACTTAGTATTCGATGTCTTTTGACTTAAGCTGAAGAATAAAGAATCGAATCGTATTTACATAGGGTGTATTGCGGTAGACTTGTGTAGTATTCGAGTAGAATTGTACACGTCCGGTAGACGTGTAAACCCACGGTTGGCTTGGTAGCCGGCCTCGATAGAGGAGGAGATTTACCTGTTTGCGGGGAGAATCTTCTTGAATTTTACGTAGAAAGATAGAACTTGTGTTTTGGGGTTAATAGGCGTTTGTGACCTTTATAGGTGAAAGTACTAAGAGTAGCGTATTCTACTCGAGGAGTGGAAAGGGCTAGCAAGGTTGTAGTACTTGGAGCTTTTGCTTATTATCGATAATCGTCGCGGTATGTGAACCTCTTCCTATCTTTTCTAGCATGATTGTTGTGAACTATGTAGTGCGGTGAGCGTACGTGTGCTAAGTGATTTGGTTGGTTTAAAACATAGGGTGTTATAATAGCTTTATGGGAAGTTAGTTATAACGACCTTATGTAAGTGAAAATGGTTTACTGATGTTAGAAGTTAAGAGACTTGATCTTATAAGATAAGAGACTTAACTTATTTGTTTTAATGTGGATGTTTGTGTGAAACCTCATTCGTGAGTAATGAGTACTTGGTTTTTAAAGGGATAATGTTTTACTGATTTCGGGAATCGGAATGTGTATCGACAGACCACTGCAGCGTTAATAAAGGAAAATGTATTGAATAATGATGTGTTGTATTAAAACCGATGAAACCTCCATCCGCATGAAGCTAAGATAAGACAAAATGATATTACATTTTCTAGATCATGGCTGCTGTAATAAGATCGTTATAAACAAGAATAAACTACTCACATATATGACATATGTTACTCAATTGTTCTAAAAAGGAATCAAGTGATTAAGTTTGGGAACTATGAAACCATTTGAAAATGAGAAGCTTGAGTAATTGAAACTAGGCAAACTGGAACTTAGGAAAAGAATGTTGTTACTTGATTTTGAAAAAAAGAAGGTGGGTTGGTCATTCTAATACTACGGGTATCGGGTGACTTTTATAACAGTAATGGATCTCTTTTAAAAGAACTTAACGTATGTAGTACTTTGGGGTTAAAAACCCGGACTTTGGCATAAAATGAAAGTACTTTGAGTTGTGTGAAACTTGCTTATGCTTGTTGTTGTGAAACTTGCCTATGCTTGTTGTTGTGAAACTTGCCTATGCTTGTGATGATAGCCTTTATTGTACAAGCGTTGTGTTTCTGTGTTCTGGCGTCTCGATAGAGATTCGGTTGGTAGTTGAGAACTTACTTGGATGTCTTGCGGTGGCGGAGAAATTCCGCAGTGCGTTCCTGTTGATAGTATTATTGTCGTTAATCGCTTTGGACATACTGACACGATGCGTAGCGCACGGGTATGCTTCCATTTTGGTTAAGGTCTTGTGGTTAATCGCTCTGGATATACTGACCACGATGCGTAGCGCGCGGGTATGTTTCCATTTCGATTATCGCCTTGGGATTTCCTTTTGGACATCTCGACACGATGCGTGGCGCTGCGGGTATCGTCCATTTGGAAAGTTGTCTTATTGTTTTCCTTTGGACATATTGACACGATCGTAGCGCGCGGGTATGCTTCCATTTGGATTCTTTGTCTTGTTGTTGAGGTCACATGGACATGTCTACACGATCACGGTCAGGGGCATGTGGCCATGGGACATTGGTATTATGGTTGCATCATGGACATGTCTGCCGTCTGCGATATTCGGGGCATGCGCCATAATGCGAACTCGATTGATGTTGTGGGCGTGAGACCCATAGTTATATTGGAGTGATGAGCTTTATGTGGTGAATCGTAGTTTGGTTATCATACATGTCTCTGCTTTATATAGACTAGTATGATTTCATTTCTGATGTTATGCAGATTTCACATACTTGGTACTGTTATCTTGACCTCCTTGAGGCTGCGTTCATCTGCGGTAGAAGTACATCGATCGTGGATCCTCGCCATAGGATCACGATTCGGCGCATTTGAAGCTCCGTTTCTCCGAGGCTTATCTTTGGTAGGTGTTCCACGAGTTGTAGGTTCTTGTACATTCGGGGTATGGCGAGCCCTGTCCGTCATAGTCGTGTATATCTTAAGTGCAGTAATCTTGTTGTGGCGGGGTTGTAAAAGGATTAAACTGCTCGGGTTTTATGTATATCAAGGCAACCGTTTTGGTTGCTTTGTTTATTTATTATATCTCTTGTATAATGACTCATGTTGTATGTTCCGCTGATTTTCTCGATGTATGTATCGCTAGGTGCGGGGTAAGGCACGATGCGAACCGGGCAGTCGTTACAAAAGTGGTATCGAGCGATTAATCCTCGGAAAGTGTCTCTGAACCGTGTCTAGTAGAGTCTTGATTATCGATGTGTTGTGCACCACATCTATAATCGTGAGGTCGAGACATTTAGGATTAGTTTCCATTCTTCTCATTACGAGATCGTGCCTTAGAGTCGTGTTGTAAGTTGGACCCCTCCGACGTATCTCGTTTTTACGATTATGCCTCGCGCAGGCAAAGCGAGCCGGAAGGGCAAAGCGGCCGAGTCTTGCTAGTGAGATACTGAGAGAATGCGAGCGCGGCCGAGCGATACGAGTTGTGCTTGACGGCGGGTTACGTGGACGCCCGGCCCAGCGAGAGGTTAGAAGCGCGGCAATGGGCCGAGACCGCGATACACGAGCCTCGTCCAGCGATGCAGAGGCGAGAGGAGATGGGTTACAAGGAGATGGCGATTCTTTGGCGAAGTCGTGGCGAATATGAGGATAAATTTGGATCAGCGATTCAGTTCGATGCACGATGGTTCACCCCGGCGAGATAGTTTGAGGCTACGGGACTTTACGAGTTGTAGCCCGCGAGTTTCTGGTCGAGGCACGAGGATGATCGCGAGGAGTTCATCCGGCGATTCTGACGGATCGTCACGGGTGATCAAGGCTTGAGACCGAGTCTGTGACCTTTGGTTCGCGACGGTGCGTGATACGCGATCGATTGGTTTGATTCATGGGAGCTTTCGGGAGAGCATGCCTCCAGCGGTATGGGATGAGTTTTGGGGCTTTCCTCACGCCTTCTTGCCTCGCGGATGAGGAGAGCGCGGTAAACGATTTTTATTCTTGAGGCAGAGGCGCTGCATCGGGAGTACAATGTCGAGTTCGATTCTTTGGCTCGATATGTCCTGCGCTAGTTGCGAGATATGGAGGATAGGGTGCATCGCTACGTCACCGGCTAGATGATTATATGGTGAGTCTTGTGCGGGTGTTTCTCTTCAGGGCATGGACATTGCCCGCACGCGAGCTCATGCACTAGGATGTGAGGCACGGAGGGTCGGCGGAATGACCTGGATCGCGAGAAGAGGGCGGGGCGGCGGTCCTTTGGTGGCTTTCGAGGCGGACCGCCTTTCGGCGAGCTAGTTATATACCCCGCATGCAGTGGTCCTCCACCGTCTTGAGGCGGTCGTGGCTCGAGGTTCAGATTTTCGGCGAGCGGGGTGTTAACGGTGAAGCCACCCTACCTCGTTGTGACCATTGTGGTAGACTCCATTTTGGAGAGTGTCGTGCTAGATTGGGAGTTTGTTTTGCATGCGGCCAGCGGGCCATTTGCGAAGGCGTCTATCAAGGAAGCGCGGATGTTACGACTCGACGCCGGGATCGTGGTGGTTCATCACCTTCTGGTATCGCCTGCGAGTGCCTATGATTAGAGTGGAGCGGTAGCCGGTATATCCTTAACCTCTAGAGTTTTGGTATGCTTGTTATGATGATCTCATTGTTGTGTGCTATGTACGGATAGCATTGTGATATGTGTGAGTTAGAATGCATGGTTAGTTGGAAGGATACGTATGGAGGCATGGTAAGTGTGAACCTTAGACTATGTCACGGCGAGACCTTAGGGGTAAGGTCGTCTTGAGTTAAAGATTTATTTTTGACCCTTATCGAGTAGTAGTATCGTGGGATTTATTTGTGTGATAAGTCCGTGGGTAGTGTGAGATGGAAGTGGTAGCTTTCATGATGTGAATTAGTAAGATTGTTCGGATCGGGAACAAGAGTTTAGCGGTTGGGGGTCGGGTTGAGGACCATTTGCGGGTCAACCAGTAACCGGTTTGGGGTGGGGTCGATTCTGGTGGTCCTCCGGTGGTAGGGTCACGAGGATGCTAGGCCCAAGTTTGTATGATCATCGTTTGAGTTCGTGGACGCGTTCGACGAGCGGTTCGTAAAGGCGGGAATGGCCTTAAGGAAGTTTGAGGTTAGTAAGATGACCAAGTTTGGAGGTAGTGACTCGAGATTTTCGAAGCGGAAGTAATGGCGGAGTATGGTACGTCTTGGGAGAGTTCAAGCGTTCGAGAAGGGCACGGCGAGTAAGGAAAGAAGAGGGCGTATGTTATTTCGCGTGGCCGTGGCATTGGCAACTTGTTAGAGGAACTTTATCGTTATTCGACTTGAGAAGGAACATTCGGACGAATGTTTCTAAGGAGGGAGAATGTTATACCCGTTTTCGGTAGTATGCGTATGGGCGTCGTCTGGTGAGCTTAGGATAGGCATTGGATTCGAAATTTGGGCACAAGTGCCGATTAAGTCGTTTTACGACGAAGCGTTTCCCACGACTACGTTGGGAAAATTCCGGCTATGTCATTTAGTATTTTTGCGGATTTTTAGGCGGCGGAACATTTTTGGACCAGCGGGAGGTGACACTTGTCACCTCGTTGGGCAAAAAGGAGGCTTGGCCTTGGCGATTGGCTCCTCTTTTGTGCCTTGCTTTGTGGCTTGTTTTGTGGAGTGTTTTGTGGAGTGTTTTGTGGGTGCACTTGGCTTGATCTTGGCCTTACACTTGCCTTGCACATGGCTTGATCTTGGCCATTGGTTGGCTTTTGGTTTTGCTATAAATACCCCCTCTCTTTGAAGACTTCTTCATCCACTCTTCACTTGCCTAAGTCTTGAGAACCCCTCCCCTCCCTCTTGTTGACTCTCGTCCAAGAGCTCCTCTCCCCCGTGAAAGTGGCCTTTGGCCGTGAGGTCTCCCCCTCCCCCGTGGGAGGTCTAGCCGTGGGTACCCACTAGCCTAGTTGATTGCGTATAATACCCCTTGTTGTGGTATAGAAATACTCCCCTAGTATTGTTATAATGCCCAAAATACCTTAGCCTTGTACCTTGTAGTATTCCAAAGATACCTCTTTACGTAGAGTCCGGAAATACTACCTTTTGTCCTTTTAGTCTCAAACCGAAACCCTAAGGAAATCTTCATAGTTGGTTGAAGTATGTGAGTAGAAGTTGGTTAGAACTTCTAAGGGTTGTTTGGAGTGGTTTGGGCGCAGTGGAGAGCTAAACCTTGCTCGGGAAGCGACATTAAACTCGGATAATTTTGGGCTTATCGAGGTAATTATCTTGTCCTCTATTGTAATTGGAAATTACATGTTTTGTTGACTATATAGTTGTTGTATACTATATATGGAACTACTTAGTATTCGCGATGTCTTTTGACTTAAGCTGAAGAATAAAGCGAATCAGATTTACATAGGGTGTATTGCGGTAGACTTGTGTAGTATTACTGAGTAGAATTGTACACGTCCGGTAGACGTGTAAACCACCCCCCCCGGGTTGGCTTGGTAGCCGGCCTCGATAGAGGAGGAGATTTACTGTTGTTGCGGGGAGAGTCTTTGCCAATTTTCTGTAGAAAGATAGAACTTGTGTTTTGGGGTTAATAGACGTTTGTGACCTTTATAGGTGAAAGTACTAAGAGTAGCGTATTCTACTCGAGGAGTGGAAAGGGCTAGCAAGGTTGTAGTACTTGGAGCTTTTTGCTTATTAGTCGACAATCGTCGCGAGGTATGTGAACCTCTTCCTATCTTTTCTAGCACGATTGTTGTGAACTATGTAGTGCGGTGAGCGTACGTGTGCTAAGTGATTTGGTTGGTTTAAAACATAGGGTGTTATAATAGCTTTATGGGAAGTTAGTTATAACGACCTTATGTAAGTGAAAATGGTTTCTTGATGTTAGAAGTTAAGAGACTTGATCTTATAAGATAAGAGACTTAACTTATTTGTTTTAATGTGGATGTTTGTGTGAAACCTCATTCGTGAGTAATGAGTACTTGGTTTTAAAGGGATAATGTTTCTTGATTTCGAATCGAATGTGTATCGACAGACCAACTGCAGCGTTAATAAAGGAAAATGTATTGAATAATGATGTGTTGTATTAAAACCGATGAAACCTCCATCTGCATAGAAGCTAAGATAAGACAAAATGATATTACATTTTCTAGATCATGGTCTGTAATAAGATCGTTATAAACAAGAATAAACTACTCACATATATGACATATGTTACTCAATTGTTCTAAAAGGAATCAAGTGATTAAGTTTGGGAACTATGAAACCATTTGAAAATGAGAAGCTTGAGTAATTGAAACTAGGCAAGCGGAACTTAGGAAAGAATGTTGTTACTTGATTTTGAAAAAAGAAGGTGGGTTGGTCATTCTAATACTACGTATCGGGTGACTTTATAACGATAATGGATCTCTTTTAAAGAACTTAACGTATGTAGTACTTTGGGGTTAAAAACCCGGACTTTGGCATAAAATGAAAGTACTTTGAGTTGTGTGAAACTTGCTTATGCTTGTTGTTGTGAAACTTGCCTATGCTTGTTGTTGTGAAACTTGCCTATGCTTGTGATGATAGCCTTTATTGTACAAGCGTTGTGTTTTACGTGTTCTGGCGTCTCGATAGAAGTCGGTTGGTAGTTGAGAACTTACTTGGATGTCTTGCGTGATGACGGAGAAATTCCGCAGTGCGTTCGTTGATAGTATTATTGTCGTTAATCGCTTTGGACATCGACACGATCGTAGCGCGCGGGTATGCTTCCATTTTGGTTAAGGTCTTGTGGTTAATCGCTCTGGATATCTTGACCGCGATCGTAGCGCGCGGGTATGTTTCCATTTCGATTATCGCCTTGTGATTTCCTTTTGGACATCTTGACACGATGCGTAAGCGCGCGGGTATCGTCCATTTGGAAAGTTGTCTTATTGTTTTCCTTTGGACATACCGACACGATCGTAGCGCGCGGGTATGCTTCCATTTGGATTCTTTGTCTTGTTGTTGAGGTCACATGGACATGTCTACACGATCTGCAGTCGGGGCATGTGGCCATGGGACATTGGTATTATGGTTGCATCATGGACATGTCTACACCGATGCATTATTAGGGGCATGCGGCCATGTCACGAACGATTGATGTTGTGGGCGTGAGACCCATAGTTATATTGGAGTGATGGCTTTTATGTGGTGAGCGTAGTTTGGTTATCATACATGTCTCTGCTTTATATAGACTAGTATGATTTCATTTCTGATATTATGCAGTTTCACATACTTGGTACTGTTGTCTTGACCTCCTTGAGTGCGTTCATCTGCAGTAGAGTACATCGGCCGTGGATCCTCGCTCATAGGATCACGATTCAGCGCATTTGAAGCTCCGTTTCTCGGAGGCTTATCTTTGGTAGGTGTTCCACGAGTTGTAGGTTCTTGTACATTCGGGGTATGGCGAGGGCCACTGTCCGTCATAGTCATTGTATATCTTAAGTGCAGTAATCTTGTTGTGGCGGGGTTGTAAAAGGATTAAAGCTGCTCGGAGTTTTATGTATATCTTGAAAAGGCAGTTTTGGTTGGCCTGTTTATTTATTATATCTCTTGTATAATGACTCATGTTGTATGTTCCGCTGATTTTCTCTGATGTATGTATCGCTAGGGTGCGCGGGGTAAGGCACGATGCGAACCGGGCAGTCGTTCTGATATAGGCGTCCCTCCATAAAGGGTCGAATTATGTTAGGCAAGGTAAGTAAGTTATATGGTAATGAACTTGATGGTTTTTCCTGAGCATGTACGTAAGAATGTGACTATAACTTTTATGTAAAAATGGGAAAAGATAATAAGGTACGATTAAGTTCACGAGATGGTAATGACACGGTAGGATCTGGTATTTACCCTTTTTATACTTGCCCCTGTCATTCTTTTGTACAGTTATGATTTGTTTACTGTACCTTATTTTTCGTTCCATATTAAATTTTTGTTATGCGGCCCGAGCTGCGTTAAATGTCCGCGAGTTTAGGTACGATTGTGGATCATGAGCTTAGGATCTGGTTCAGCATTTGAGATGGTTACAAAGTTCCGGAGCTTGTCGTCCTGGTTATGTATATTCAGGGCTACGTCGGGGCCTTGTCCCGTCATAGTATTTGTTCAAATCTTAGAGTGCATGTATTCATCCGTAAATTTGGGTGGCTAGAGTTGTTTTTACATTGTTAAACAATGTAGACCCTTTCGGGTAATTTTTATGTTATGGTCGCCTTATCGGCTTGGCCTTAGTTTAAAAAAAAAGTGTTATTTATCTTCCGCAGTTTGTTATGTTGTATGATTAGAAGGGTGCCCAGGTAGGGCACCAGTCGCGGCCCGGGGTCGGGTCGTGACAACTAATGGAATCCAAATGATCTCTGGATTGATCAGAAGGGTAACAGGGACGCCAATAACGGTTCTAAACTCTATTTTGTGGATGAACCGCATTGTGATGGGCCCATAGTTTTTGATGATGATGATTTTGACGACCTTAAATTCACTTGGGGACACCTTTTGGTAGGTTATTTTTCTGGTAAATACCCCGGAGGACCTGCCTTACAAAAATTATGTAGTTCTTGGGGGTCAAGTGGCGTCGCAGGAGTGGATGGATTATTTTCAGATTTGATATTGTCGAAGACAAGGTTAAGGTTATTAGTAAAGGACCTCACTTCGTATACGACACTGCTCTCTTACTTAAGGATATTCCTAAACGTTTCACCTTCGACACTCAGGAAATAAGTGTTGTCCCATTTTGGGTGAGATTGCCATCTCTCTCTCTTGAACTTTGGAATCCTTCGACTTTAAGCAGAATTCTTTCACGGGTTGGGAAGTCTGTTTCCACTGATCTTCTTACCCGTAAGAGAAACCAAATCTCTTATGCCCGTGCTTTAGTCGAAGTTGACATCTCCAAAGACCCTATCCATGAATTAAGGCTCGATATTGTCATGGAAGAGCCCATTGTGCAAAAAATATTTTATGAAAAGTTCCCCAGCTTCTGCACGATATGTAGAAGGGTGGGGAACTCAGATACTGATTGTGAGGCGTATTCGGCGTCCACTAAAAGAAGGGTTGATGGTAAAGGCCCTGCTACATACAATGGTGATGCGAGGAACAATACATGAGGTTCGGAGGTCCACTCTTACATCGCCACTCCCCCTTCCTCTCCTCCACCTAACAGGCAACAGGTCACTGATAAGGAGACACATGCGACTCAAGTGGTAGATCGGCCCTCGGGGCCTCGAACCGGGGTTGATAAAGGTGATATCTCTGAACTCAACTCTTACGGCAGTAAGGGAGAGGTGTCGGATACACATGGGGGCCAGCCTACCGGGGTTCAAACTGAGGCTGGTATAGGTGGAGAAGTGTTGGTTTTTCATGAGGGTCAGTCTTCCGGGGCACAAACCGAGGCTGATATAGGTGGAGATGTGTCGGTTTTCATGGGGCGATCTTCCGAGGGCCTGAACCGAGTGGTGCAGTCTGCGCAAGGCAGCGGTATTGGAGGGGTTTAAGGTATTCTTGGGGGCCAGCCTACCGGGGTCGAAACCGAGGCTGGTATAGATGGAGAGGTATGGGATATTCATGGGGGCCAGCCTACTGGGGTACAAACCGAGGCTGGTACAGGTCTGCATGCAACTCAGAACTCCAGCGAAATTGGAGAACATTCGGTAGGCCAACCTACGGGCACCCAAACCAGGGCTGGCACAAGTGGGAAAATCCAGTTATTGATATGAGGGATGGAACCTCGACAGAAAAACATGCGGGGACACAGGCCGAGGCAGGCACTTGTGAGAAGAACACTTCTGCTATGCAATCCGTCATTACCTCGGACGACGGGTTCATCAAAGTTGGGAAAAATGGCAAATCAGCTCCCAAACTTAAGAATACCACTATGCCCCTTGGCAAGGCTATGATTACCAGATCCCAAAAGGCCAAGAAAAATAAGAAGGGCAACTCGACGGACAATGCTGATATCCCGAAGGGGCCTGGCCCCCGAGGCCTATCGAAATGATTGTCGCCTCCTGGAATATAAGGGGCCTGCATGACCCCTCTAAAAAAGATGAGATTTGCGATCTCGTCCAGAATGAGAACATCGATCTTTTTGGTATCATCGAGTCAAAGCTCAATGCTTTAAAACTCGAGCGTTTTATGAATTACGCTAGACTCCGTGGCTGGGCTTTCACTCATAACTTTGATTGTCATCCGGCAGGAAGAATTTTCATCATTTGGAACCCAGCCAAGGTTACACTCAGCACGGCTAAATCTGGTCCCCAAGCTATTCACTGTAGCGTGACATGCAGGATCTCTCATAAAACATTCCATGTCTCGTTTATCTATGGTATTCACTCTATTATTGCAAGATGTCTGTTGTGGCTCTCATTGCGAAATTACGGACAGAACTTGAACCAACCTTGGCTAGTCTTAGGCGACTTCAACATCATCATGAAGGGTGATGAAAGATGCAATATGGCCCAGATCACTAATTATGACATCAAGGACATTGCTGAATGTTGTAGTGACATCGGACTTACGGACCTCTCGTCGTCTGGTTGCCATTACACTTATTTTGTCAGTAATAAAATGAGCAAACTCGACAGAGCCATGGTAATTTCCATCTGGCTGAATGATAGCTGGTTGGGTCATGCGAAGTTCGCGCTGCCAAGAAAGGCTCAGATCACTCTCCCTGCGTTGCTTCTTTATTTGAGCAACAGGGAACCCGCAACTGCCCTTTCAAGTTCTTCAAAATGTGGACAACGCACACAGATTTTGGCAATATCATTTCAGACAACTGGTCCAGTAACTGCTGGGGTTTTGCTTAGTACATTCTCTACCGGAAACAATCTGGTCTGAAATGGCCGCTTAAAAAGCCCAATGACAAGAACTTTTCACACATATCTTCTCATGTTAAGAGGGCCAAGGATGAGTCGGTTGTGGCCCAAGAAGATGGTATGGCTCACCCATATGACACCGACAAGCAGGATCAGATTGTTCCCTTAGGCATACTGTTATTCAACTAGGGGATGCGGAGATGAGCTTTTTTAGGCAGCTGGCCAAATGCGAACATCTCAAGAATAGCGACCGCTACACCAAATTTTTTCATTCTATGATTAAACAGAACAGAGCCAGGAATGTCATTGCGGTTATTACTAAGAACGACGGCTCCCTCACAACTTCCATCGAATAGGTTGCTAATGAATTTGTCAATTATTACAATGGCTTTCTTGGTACTAGGGGTAATTTTATCCCTATTGACAGTGGGGTTGTTACGGCGGGATACTGCCTCTCTCACGAGCAAGGGGATGATCTAATTCATCCTATTACTGATATTGAAATTAAAGGTGCTCTTTTCGGTATGGGAGATGACAAGGCCCCGGGGCCTGACGGCTTCACTTCGGCCTTCTATAAGAAGTCTTGGGACATTGTGGGAAGCATTTCTGTGAAGCGGTACAGGAGTTCTTCTGTTCGGGCCAGCTTCTCAAGCAGATTAATCATACTATTATCGCCCTTATCCCCAAATCCCACCATTGCTCTACGTTGGGTGATTACAGGCCGATTTTATGCTGCAATATTGTTTACAAGGTCATTACCAAGATCATTGCCTCAAGAGTTGAGACGGTGCTGACTTACATTATTGACTACGCTCAATCAGCCTTCGTCCATGGTAGAAGCATGATTGAGAACATTCATCTTGCTTAAGAGCTCTTACGCAGCTATAATCGTAAGAGGATTTCTCCGCGGTTCATGATGAAGGTTGACCTTACGAAAACTTTTGACTCGGTTGACTGGGACTTCTTGAAGGATGTCTTACTTGGGTTCAATTTCCCGGAATGCTTATTCAAGCTCATCATGGAATGTATCACTACTACGTCATAATCTGTTTTGGTCAATGGCAGTATCTATGGCCACTTCAAAGGCCAGAAAGGTTTAAGACAGGGAGACCCTCTTTCACCCTCTCTCTTTGTCATTTGCCTTGAGTATTTTTCTAGACTAATTAAGATTTCCACTCTTGACAGGGAATTCAACTATCATCCGAAATGCGGAAGCTTAAAAACCACTCAATTAGCGTTTGTCGATGACCTGCTACTTCTCTCTAGAGGCGATTCCCATTCAGTACGCATCATCAAAGATTGTTTAGACACTTTCGGTTACTACTTGGGTCTAAAATCCAATGCTCTTAAGTCCAATCTGTACACTACTGGTATTCCGGAAGAAGAATTAATCGAGATCAAGGGGATTACCAATTTTTAGATCGGCACCTTGTCGTTTCGCTACTTAGGGATTCCCTTGGATGCTAGTACCCTTAAAGTCATCCATTATGAGCCCCTTATTAATAAAGTAACCTCTTATATTAACACATGGACCAGTGCCACTCTCTCCTATGCGGGGAAAATGAAGCTCATCAAATCTGTTATGCAGGGCGTCGAATGCTTCTGGCTATCCATCATGCGCATTCCGTCGACAGTTTGTGACAAGATTATTAAACTTTGTAGGGTCTTCCTTTGGCGTTCGAATCATCCACCTGTTTCATGGAAAACCTGATGCCTCCCTAAAACTGAGTGCGGTTTAGGTTTCAGGGACATCCGTACTTGGAATCATTCATTATTGGCCAAATATCTTTGGAACATTCGTGAAAAAAAAAGACATGTTTTGGGTTCGTTGGATTAATCATAAGTACTTAACCAACTGTGATATCTGGTCGTGGGAGGCTAAGAAGGGCGACTCTGCCCTTATAAAGCATCTTATTCACATCTATGACTAGACTATTAAATGGGTTGGGTCTCATGCTCTCGTGGTCGACACCTTCAATGCTTGGCAACATGACAACAATGGTATCAGCGGTACGCGGACGGCTTATGAATTCTTCAGAATTCGGGGGGTTAAAGCTTATTGGTCGAAGGACGTTTGGAATCCTTGCATTCTGCCTAAACAGTTCTTCATCTTTTGGCTAGGCATCACCAAAAAGTTGCGTACCAAAGACAGAATTACTTACATCGACACCACTCGGGTGTGTAGGTTGTGCGGTAGGGACGACGAGTCCATACCTTATTTGTTCTTCACATGCGCCTCTTCCACTTTAATCTGGCAGCGTATTAGGAACTGGTTGGGCATCACCAGAACCATGAGCACCATTGACAGTGCGCTGAAGTATATTAGAAAGGAGGGACGCGACACGGGTTGACAGACTAAGTCTAAAAGAACAGCGCTTGCATCCACCGTCTACCACATTTGGATGGAACGCAACAAGTGATTTTCGAAGGGGCCAGACTAGATAAGGAGGCCATCGTCTTCAAAATCAAAACTGTTGTCTATTCTATTTTGTTTTCTTTATTTCTGCAATTTACTTCTTGTTTTGAACATTTGGCTCTTGGCAATAATTCACACTTGCAGCATAACGCTAGGTGCTCTTCCCTTATCATGGGTTTGTCCCATTGGGTTTACCATGATAAGGGTTTACGGAGGCTGCTGCGGCTACAACCTTATGTCGTTTATTTTGACATAAGGGATTGACGAGGGTCGACCTGCTTAGGCCCTCTTGACCTCCCGACATGTGGGAATCGCTTGAGTTTTGGTTATGACGCAAAAGAATCATATGACTACCCGACTTGTGGGATGTACATTTTGATTCTTAGCATCATTTCGCCTACATGGGTCCTCTTGACTTTCCGGCTTGTGGGTTCAGCATGAGTAATATGCTTCACGTTAATGAATATTGTGACTACCCGACTTGTGGGATTTGCAAGAATACGTGGGTTCGCCTTCGGTTGGTGATGGTTACTTTATACACTTTTTACCATTACACCAAAAAAAAGAAGATGAGATTGCAATAAACTAGAATTTTCAACGCAAAGGGCTTGTTGTAAAACAAGATGAGATGTTGATATCACTGAATATTGTAAGAGTTGTATCCAGACTCAAGAAGAGTTGATACTAGTGAAACGAACTTGAAATATTAGAAAGAACAGTATATTTCCAAATTTAAGTTATAGTCAAGTGTTATTTGTGATACTAAGATGGTTTGTCAGTGTGATAACCACCTCAAATTATATCAAACAAGATGCAGACTAGTAAATTGGAGAGATTAAGGGTCGAGTAGGATAGTGTGTACCCCGAGCTTCTATTTTTTATCTTGAGAGTGCACAAAGGAGAAATTGGTCAAAGATATATAAATAAATAAGGTTGCGCCGAACATGTTGTGACTCATAACAAGGATATGTAACTGGGACAGTAAAAAATATGTTCCAGTAGTGGTAAAAAAAGAAAGAGAGGCATACCAACTGGTGCAATCTTTAGTTTTAGGAGGGAATAAATAAAACCTCGATCATGTAGGTCGTATATCACGACACGACAACTAGCATTCATGTTCAGACTATAACTAGCAGTCTCTTATACGATACAAAGATAACAACTTGCATAATCCCACAATACGATATGAGAATGTGGGGCGAGATATCGAAAGACTTAATCCATTACAGTGACGTACGAAAAGTGTATGATTTTTCAAGCCTATGAGAATAAGATATATTCATAGTAGAAGTATTTTTTTCCCCCGCATACAAGCATAAGAAATGTTTCAGATGAGATTTCCCAGTAATCAACTGGTAGGGATTTGTCGAATTCGTACACGTAGCGAAATTTGAAAATTTATGTTTCAAACCCGACGGGCGGTCAAACTGATGGATGAGTATATAATGAACCACATAGGGAAACTGTAATGTTTCAAAAGAACACTTACAGTTTGCAAAATCTGGTATCTTCTCTTCAAGTGTAAGCCGAAGGTGAGCACACAACCGTTCCTCGAATTGCAAGTCAAGACTCCGATGTAATTACTCTTTCGGAAAGCTAGGAAATCCGGCAGAGTTTTAGCAGAGAATAATTCAAGTGAATTGGGTGTATTAAAATAATAATTGAACCCTCTATTTATAGCTGAAAAAATCAGCTAGGGTTTCCAAGTGGGCCAGTCCCAGAAACCGAGGCAGAGTGGGTCGTCTGGACCCACTGGACATGTGGCATTGCGGCGCTCAATGGGTGGCGTCGCGGCCCATGGTCCTTTGAGGCGCGGCCCTAATCCAATTCTGTCTCGTTTCTATTTTAATTAAATCTGAAATATCATCTCAATTTAATTAAGCAATCACTATTTATTTTAATGTCTCAATTATAAACCGAACAATTATATTCTCTCTAATTACATCCTTGAATCGACGAAATAATTGACTTAGTGTTACCCTACAGGTCTTCACATATCGACACTAATAACATTAGGGTCTACACGGAACTTGATCGGTGTATTTTATATACACCTTTTGAGTCATTTTTAGTTAGTATTTTACTCATTTTGTTTATGTTTAGTATAGTATTAGGGTCGTTTTCCTTTCTTTTGTGTCACAGCGGTCAGAAATGGAGAAATGACAAAAAGGAGATGAAATGAGCATAAATGAGATGGAATTGCATACTAAAAGGGCCGAGAAATGAAGTCTAAGAAGTTCCGGGAAATATAGAGGAGATCAGACGAAGTCCGGACGAAAAAAGGACGACGAAACGAAAATCCGCCACAAAAATGCCTCGAGCATACGGCTGATATGTTCGAAAGTTGATTTCACGCGAGTTTTTGTAGTGGCTGACTGAGGCCACGGCGCCAACGCGGGATTTCTGAGTTTTGGGCTGAATTTGACACGTTTTCAGGGTCCAAAAGGGATAACTTTTCCTACCTAAATATTCCTTAAACCCTTTACCTAAAGGATTCCATAACTTTTCCTTAAACCCTTTACCTAAAGGATTCCATAACTTTTCCTTAACCATTTTCCTAAAGGATTCCATAACTTTTCCTACCTACATAATCCCTAACCCTTTACCTAAAGGATTCTTGGGCTATAAATAGTCTCTACATCATTAGAAGAATTCATTCCCATACCATCCTACATCCACCATTCCACATTCCATCCCACACTTGACGATTCCATTCTCCATCCATCATTCTACCACATTCCATCTTGTAAATATTCCACAACACAATCCTTGGATGCTAGAAAGCTTGGAGACTTGTTCTTGAGTATTTTTCTTTTCTTTCTTTTGCTTTGTTTATTTCAGTTCATGTATGGAGATTATATTAGTTATTAGTGTGACTATGGCTAGGAGCTAATTACTTATTTAGGGATTTCCTTGTGATTCTCTTGAAACTCTTATTCATGAATTAATGCATTAGTTGATTTCTTCTTCACTTGTTTAAGATTTATTCAATAGTTGTTTTGATTTCTTGATAATTAATTGATCACTAGTTATCATCACTTATATGAGTTCTAATCGAAATTCGAAAGGAGATATTGTGAATATGCTATAGTTGAATAAACATAGGTTTAAATCGTGGACGAAAGTACCCCGATACTTGTGTAGCTTAATAGGTTATTGCTCTTAATCCTCCTTTGTAGTCAATCTTGTCATCGAAAGATAGAAGGGTTCTCCATTGGGGTTGAGTGTTTATATTACTTTAACAGGAGTATAAAACGGTCTAGTTAACCTGATATCTTAACGTAGAAGAAGAAGTTAGTCTAATTGTATTAAGGATTGAATAGAGTGGATAGTTGATGATCTTGGAAGCCCTAATTCTCCATCATAACTGATTTAAATCAAAGTATTTTCATAATTAGTTTATTTCCTGCATTATTAGTTTAGAATTCCAACTCAATTAACGTTAACCAAATAGAAACTAAAGCATAGATAATCGGTACTTGAAAACCAGTCCCTGAGGACGATATTCGGTCTTACCTAGACTATATTACTTGTAACGATACGTGCACTTGCGTTAAGTGTGTGCATAAATCGTGCATCAATCTTTTGGCGCCGTTGCCGGGGATTGGAGTACTTTCAATATCGATTTATCTATTCTTATTTCTAATTTGGTTGCTCCAAGAATGCGAGCATCTTTTTATCACCTTTTGTTGTTTTCTTATTTTGCAGGTTAAATTCGGGAAAAAAAATCGAAAAATAAATTTAAAAAATTAAAAATACAGGTCCATGGACTACTACTTCTATCAGGGGCAGCAAATTCATCAACAACAGCTTAATCCACAGGTTCTGGAAGAAGATCTAGATGAGTTGCAGGCAGGCATACTCAGGCTCACCAAGTGTCAGGCTCAGTTTATGGCTGAGACAAGGGTGTCCCTCAGCAATTTGGATAAACAAATAGGGCAGCTAATGGAAAGGATGAGCAATACACATGTTACACCCCGTAAGTCCGGGACATGTATAAAAGAATAGACGCGAGAACACAAGACTTGAGAAATTGGTACGAAAGGAAGAATTGTCTTTCCGACGGAAAGTCTTCCGAACGTCGGAAAGGAAAAATGTTCGTTGAGGAGAATTAGATTCTCAAAATGCATTATTTGAAGAGTGTGGAACTTATTAACATTATGGAGATTTATTTTTATGGATTTGGTCACGTGGGGCCCACCCGAGGAATTTTACGTTTTGCGGGGCCCACGAGGGTTACAGAATTTTATGGATGAATGAGAGGGTGACACGTGGCACCTCCCCCACTTGGTCTTGGACGAAATATTGCAAGGGTAGTATGGTCATGTTACACCCCGAAAGTCCAGGACATGTATAAGAGAATGTATGTAAGGAATCAAGACTTGGAAATTAGTACGAAAGGAAGAATTATTTTTCCGACGGAAAATCTTCCGAGCGTCGGAAAGGAAAAATGTTCGTTGTTGAGAATTGGATTCTCAAAATATATTATTTGAAGAGTATGAAACTTATTAACATTATGGAATTTATTTTTACGGATTTGGTCACGTGGGGCCCACCCGAGGAATTTTACGTTTTGCGGGGCCCGACGATTCTGATTTTATGGACGAATGGGAGGGCGACACGTGGAACCTCCCCCACTTGGCCTTGGACGAAAATTTTCAAGGGTATAATGGTCATTGACCATGGTAAAAGATCAAGTCTTGCTAGCTTGAGATTGTTGACCAAGTCAACTTGTCCACTTGGCTTTACATTAATTGTCCTTCATCCTAGACCACAAGTGTACTAATCCAAGCCCTCCATTGTGTTATATATTCACTACACTAGTGCAAGACTAGTCTTGAACACTTAGAAAAATTTAGAGAAAGTTTGTGCAAGAAAACATGCTCTCGGCTTTGTCCATTTGTGCACACAAAAATTTTGTAGTTTTGATCCTTTGTTCACAAGACTTTAACCCAATGTCCCTAAGAGTATTGTAAGGATCTCTCAATAGAAAGATTTCGGAAAAACGACGTTTTCACGTTAGTCGCAAGGCGGAAACTTAAGGAGTTCTTCAACTTTGAAGTTGGAAATTGAAGATGGGTTCTTCATAGGCTTCTAAGGAGTGCTTGGAGCGGATTGGAACATAAGGAAAGGAGCTAAGAATTGCTAAGGCGCGAATTTGAATCTTGGAATTTTTAAGGGCTTATAAAGGTATAATTCTTGTCGTTTTAAGTAATTGAGATTACGTGTTGTTGTAGCTATGGTTATTAGCAAGCATGAGATATATAGTATGAAGTTTGATAATTATATTGGTTATTGGAACCCTAATGTCACGACCCGAACCCGGGCCCGTGACTGGTGCCTTACCCCGGGCACCCTAGTGATACAACATCAGAGAAATCAGCGGAATATAAAACAATAACATGAAACATGAAGTATGAAATAATAATCTGAGAAAAATTGCCTTTCGGCATGTATATATGAAAACTTAAATTCGAACAGTTACATCCCATGACAACCACGCCTGGCAAGACTACGGACCTCTACGAATGATATGACAACCACGGCCATGCAGGGCCCGTCATACCCCCGAATGTAGCACCTACAACAGGGGACTATACGAATAAGCCTCGAGGAACGGAGCTTCCCAAACGCTGAATCGTGACCACTAGAGCGAGGATCAACGGCGGTGTACCTTTACTGCGGCATGACGCGGCCCGAAGGAGGTCGATAACAGTACCAAGTATGTGGCGAAAATACGTAAATGAAATCATAGTAGTCTATATAAAGAAGGAGACATGTATGATAACCAAACTACGATTCCTGATAAATAAGCGATATGTCAAGTCGTGACTCACGCCTCAAAGTCATCACTCAAATATAACAATGGGTCTCACGCCCACAACCTCAATCATGCGTGGAATACCTTCCTCATCGCCGGCGATCTATGATATAAAAGCACCAAGGAATACACATGAACACGTGTCCCACCTGTCATCATAAAACCGTCTGGGGGTAAGTACGAAGGCATAACCGACTACTAAAACCCACGATACAACAAGGTCATAAATCGTATCATGATTTGTCTGAACCGTCACATGATCAAAGCGGCCACTCGCGCGATATCTAATGTGCGCGTCTAGCCCCAGAACTTCCCGTAGCTCGCATGGGCCACCCAATGGCCCGCGTGAGGTATTCCCGCGTCGAGGGTAGCTACTCCCGGCGGCGTCTGGACTCGCCGTCCGCGTAGCCACATGAACCGCATGACCACAAAGGCCGCACACTAACACGGAACTCCGCGATTCGCATAGGCCACCATGAGACCGCGTAAGGTATTCTCGAATCATAGGTCACACAGACCGTGCGAGTCTACCCGCGTCGGAGGCGACTTAACCCCCGAAATCATGAGTGATATAATACTAACATAACAGCTTATCGTTAAACAACCTAAGCACAACAAGGGAAAACCCCTTTACACAAACATCACAAGATACTAACTCACGTAGCATCCTAACATGTTTACTTATCAAGTCAACAAGAAAGTATTACAAGACTATCACAAATCAACACAATCAAGTTATTCACACAAGGTACTTTCTACATTATGTTAACAAGTTCGGGTTTTTAGCCCCAACGTACTTCATGTATTACTCTTTTAAAAGATCTGTTTCTTTCACAAAAGTCACACAATACTCGTAGTATATGAAAATAGATTGATTATCTTTTGAAGTAAATCAAAACACTTCTCTTTGTAAAATCAAGTAACAACATTATTTTTCAAACGTTCAAGTTTGCCTAATTTTAATTACTCAATTTTCTCATTTTCGAAAGGTTCCGTAGTTCATAGTTTTAATCCCTTAAAACAATTTGAGAAACATATACCTTATGTGTGAGTAGGTTATTCTTGTTCATAACAAGCTTGATACAACAACCATGATCTAGGAAATGTAATATCATTTTGTCTCATCTTAGCTTCTATGCAGATGGTAGCTTCTACTGGTTTTAATAATACTTTATTAGTCAAAATATTTCCCTTTATTAGCGTTGCTGTGGTTTGTTCGATACTTATTCTGATTTCCGAAATCAGTAAAACATAATTCCTTTTGAAAACCAAGTACTCATTACTCACGAATGAGGTTTCACACTTTTTAACAAAATTCAATTAAGTCAAGTCTCTTATCTTTTTAGATCAAGTCTCTTAACTTCTTAAATCAATAAATCATTTTTTTATCTCTCTTAAGCCGTTATACCTAACTTCCCATAAAGCTAGTATAACTCTTAAGCTTTTAAAACCAAGTATTACTCTTCTGTTAAAATGATTCAGTATTCTTTTGAAATACTTCAAGATTATTCAGGCTTAAGTCCGGAGACATTGCCGTAATTATTATTCAGTTAACACACGTACGTCTACCGTACTATATATATATTCTTTAAAATATCATGCTCAAGAGGATAGGAAGAATCACATACCTCGCGATGATTATCGACTATTAGCAAAACGCTCCACGGCTATAACCCGGCTAGCCTTGTCCACCTTTCAAGTAGCACATGCTACTCACAAAACATTCAACCTATAAAGGTTATACAAGTCTATCAAAGTCTAGACTACTCGGTAGAATAAATCTAGATACAAAATTCTACGGAAATTTGGGCAGCCCTTCCCTACCCGTCAAACTTCACAAGTCTACTGTAATATAGTCCTATGTAAGTACAGTTCAATCCTCTTCTTTAAATTCAGGCTTAAGTCAAAAGACATTGCCGCACAACTATGTTCAGTTCTATATATAGTATACTTCAACTATATATTCCTACAACATGTAATTTCCAATTACAATAGAAGGTCAAGAGTGTTTACCTCGATAAGCCCAAAATTATCCAAGTATAAAGTCGATCCTGAGCAACGTTTAGCTCCTACTCCGGGTGCTCCAACCCGCTCCAAATAACCCTTAGAAGTTCTACGCAACTTCTTCTTAATACTCCAACCAACTATGGAGATTTTCCTTAGGGTTTCGTTTTTGTGACTGAAGGGAAGTATAATAGTATTTCTGGGCTTTTCGTATAAGTGAAATCTTGGAATACTACAAGGTATACGGCTAAGGAAATTTGGGTATAATAACAATACTTTGGAGAGTATTTCTACCAAGAGGGGGGGTATTTATACGAGACAACACCACAAGGGGGGGGTGTATACCCCTCGGCCAACCCCACTAGGAGGGGGGGTATTCTCGGCCAAGGGGGGAAGGGAACTCTCGGCCAAGGGGCCTCTCAAAGGGGGGAGGACGAGAACAACACTACAAGGGAGGGAGGATTTCTAGACTTAGAAATTATTTTAGGATGAATAAGTCTTCAAAGGGGAGGGGTATTTATAGGTCAAGCAAAGGCCAACCAATGGCCAAGATCATGCCAAGTGCTAAGCAAGTGTAGGGCCAAGATTCATCCATGTGCACCTTATCCATCTACCACAAAATATCCTACCAACTACTTGACAAAAAGTCAAGGATTTCTTCCAAGCTTTACCGCCCACACTCCATCAATGAGAGGGTGCCAAGTGTCGCCCTCTCGTTGGTCCAAAATGTTTCGTCTCTCGGAAAAATCCGCAAAAATTAAAAATGGCATAGCCGAAATTTTCCCCTCGCAAGTTATGTAAAACGTTTCGTCGAAAAACGACTCTAACCGGGTGTTGTGCACAAAGTAAAATCGGCCAAGCCACTTTTAAAGCCCAAACATATCTACGTACGTCCTTACGTACATACACTGGAAATACGGGGTATAACATTCTCCCCTCCTTAGAAACATTCGTCCCGAATGTTCCTTCTAAGTCTCAAAACAATTGTGCGTCAGTATAGTCTTCACTACTATACTTACGAGAACAATCCTGCCACAACTGGCCACAGAAACACCTGCGCAAAATACTTACATCCAAGCTCACGAGGAATCACCTTTGACATCACAAAAGCCCTTACCCGAGGTCTAAAATATACTTCTTTCGCACCTTCTCCTTACAAAAGAACTGATCACCTCTATGCTCGCAATACATGCTCGCTTCTTCCCTTACGCTGCCGTACTTTCTCGTACACTCGAACTCTTTCTTACCATATCTCACATCGATTCGGTTCCAAATCTCTGGGTTACTATCTCCAACTTGGTCATCATTTACTGGGAACACTCTGGATGGATCTCCGATACTTTACCGAATATAGCAACACGAAAAGACCGGACATACTGCCTCCTAAGTTGGACGGCAAAAGCTAACATATAGGCAACCCGGCCTATTTCCTCACATGATCTGAAAGGCCCAAGGTAACTCGGGCTAAGTTTCCTCTGATTTTCCAAAACTCGCTACACATACGGTGGTACCTTCGAAGACCACCGGCTGAACTCCAAGCGTCGTCGCCGATCATCCGCATCGACTTCGTTGATTCCGGTGCCGATAACCTCTTCTGGATAAGCTTCACCCTATCCACATCCTAATGAATAAGTATGAACCAACTATCTGAACTTTTCCAACATCGAACCAATCGAACGGCAACTTACATTTCCGCCCCTTCAAGGCGTCATAAAGCGACATTTGAATACTGAAATGGTGGTTATCAAAACACTCCTCAACAGAGACAACAATCCTTACAATACCTCTGAAATCCACACATTGGCCCGAGGGCGAATGCGATACTGAGACTCACCTGAGTTCCTCAACCCTGCCTGGTAAAACTTCCAGAAACGAAAATAGCTGTAACATGGGCTCCACTGCCTGACATAAGGTGAAGGCAGGCACCTCGTGCAGCCATACAACCCTCCTGATATAACATCTCGCATAACCCTTTGCCGAGTAAATGATCTTGACTAAAAGACAATACGGGCTGACCTCATTGGCCTGACTACTGGTTGAACGCATCCACGAACTCGTACGATGGTTAACTAAACTTGGGCCTAACACCCTCGTGACCCTAACACAAAGCGGGACCACCATAAACTGACCCCACCATACAGCCGCGGGTTGACCCGCAACACGGCCTCAACCCGACCGGCAACGCCAAAACACTAGCTCCGATCCGAAACAATCTTACTAATCCACGTTACGAAAACCTAGCGGTCTTCTTAGCTCAACTACCCTCTTTCCTACTACTCAGGGACTTATCACACAAACATATCTCACGTGCACTATGCACTCCGATAAGGGTCAAACATAAAATACCTATTTTACTCGAGATGGCCTTACCTCTAAGGTCTCCACGTATAACATTCTAAGGCTCACACCTTCCCTTATCCCCGACTCTTTCCTGGTTAACTAACCATGATTTCTAATCACAATATACTTATGTTATCTGAACATAACACTTAAGATATACCCATCTCATTATACGTGCTAATCTCAGAGGTTTAAGGATATACTGTATCTCTTGCTTCACTCCCCTTAGGCGTTCTAATCAAACCTACCCCGTAGGGCGCATAGCTAGGGAAGATGACGAACTACCCACCGATCCTGAAGGCTGAGTCCTCCTACTAGGACATCCTTTTGACACATGGCCCTGACGGCCGCCGGTAACATGAGTACCAACAAAAAGACGACATTCCCTGGGATGACGTCCGTCACCGTGAATACCGAGGAAAAGCGAATCCGGTGGCCGGAACCTCGTGTAGTGTGAGCGGAAGCTCGAGCTCGACCAACCCCTGCATACCCCGAACGTCCTGAACCCTGTGGAGGACCTCTCTGCACTGGTGGATGTGCATAATCTAATCTGCTGCTGAGGTGATTCGCCTCGAAAGTTACCAAAGGACCTTGCTGTTCTGGCCCTCTTCTACTGTCCTTAGTTAACCCGTCGATCTCTACGTTTCTTGGCCTGCTGCGCATAAGCCCGTACACAGGCCATGCTCAAGCCTAACTGAAGAATTTCCTCTGCACGACCCTCTCTTAGATATTCATCAAGACTCGCGGTATATCGGTATACTCTCGTAGCCAAATCCATAGCTAATGCAGGTCGCCTCTTTGCAATCTCTATTCTCTGTTCGATCGTGGGCCGAAGGTTCAACTTATCATGGCCGCGATGAAGCTGCTGCCACCGTGCTAAACTCTGCTGGGTGGTGATGTCGCGAACTCCCGAATGAAGCACCATGTCGGTGATGATTGGGCACTGTGCCACGTAACCCTCAGACTCTACTCGCGGCTCCGCCATTGCGCTTGCCCTCCTGGGCTCGGGTTGCCTTACACGGAGGCATAACGGTAAGGGAAAGAAATACGTTAGAGGGGTCCAACTTATCACACAGCTCTAAGGCACGATCTCAGAATGAGAAAAATGGAAACCACTCCTAAATATCTTATAGCCTCCTGATTATTGGTGTGGTGCACAACACACCGATAATCAAGACTCTACTAGATACGGTCTGTAGACACTTTCCGAGGATTAACTGCTCTGATACCACTTTTGTCACGACCGAACCGGGCGTGGATCGTGCCTTACCCCGGGCACCCTACTGATATAACATCAGATAAATCAGCGGAATATAAAACAATAACATGAAACAACATGAAGTATGAAATAATAATCTGAGAAAAATTGCCTTTCGGCATGTATATATGAAAACTTAAATTCGAACAGTTACATCCCATGACAACCCTGCCCACAACAGTACTATAGACCTCTACGAATGATATGACAACCACGACGGGACAGGGCCCCGTCATACCCCTGAATGTAAGCACCTACAACAACAGGGGACTATACCAAGATAAGCCTCCGGAGGAACGGAGCTTCCCAAACGCCGAACGTGACCCTAGGCGAGGATCAACGGCGGGTGTACCTTTACTGCGGCATGAACGCGGCCCGAAGGAGGTCGATCTAACAGTACCAAGTATGTGGCGAAAATCAGTAAATGAAATCATAGTAGTCTATATAAAGCAGGAGACATGTATGATAACCAGACTACAGTTCACAATAAATAAGCCGTCATGTCAAGTCAGGGACTCACGCCCTCAAAGTCATCACTCAAATATAACAATGGGTCTCACGCCCACAACCTCAATCATGCGTGGAATACCTTCCGCCGCGGCGATCTATGATATAAAAGCACCGAATACACATGAACACGAGTCCCACCGTGTCATCATAAAACCGTCTGGGGTAAATGCGAAGGCATAGCCGACTACTAAAACCACAAAGACAACAAGGTCATAAACTGTATCATGATCTGTCTAGACCGTCACATGATCAAAGCTGGCCACTCGCCCGCAGTATCTAATGTGCGCGTCTAGCCCTGGAACTTCCCGTAGCTCCGCATGGGCCACTCCAATGGCCCGCATGAGGTATTCCCCGCATCGAGGGTATCTACTCCCCGGCAGCGTCCTGGACTCACCGTCCGCATGGCCACATAGACCGCATGACCACAAAGGTCGCACACTAACCTGGAACTCCCGCAGTTCCGCATAGGCCACACAGACCCGCATAAGGTATTCTCGAATCATAGGTCACACAGACCCGCCTGAGTCTACCCCGCATCGGAGGGCAGCTTAACCCCCGGAATCATGAGTGATATAATACTAACATAACAGCTTATCGTTAAACAACCTAAGCACAACAAGGGAAAACCCCTTTACACAAACATCACAAGATACTAACTCACGTAGCATCCTAACATGTTTACTTATCAAGTCAACAAGAAAGTATTACAAGACTATCACAAATCAACACAATCAAGTTATTCACACAAGGTACTTTCTACATTATGTTAACAAGTTCGGGTTTTTAGCCCCAAAGTACTTCATGTATTACTCTTTTAAAAGATCTGTTTCTTTCACAAAAGTCACACAATACTCGTAGTATATGAAAATAGATTGATTATCTTTTGAAGTAAATCAAAACACTTCTCTTTGTAAAATCAAGTAACAACATTCTTTTCCAAACGTTCAAGTTTGCCTAATTTTAATTACTCAATTTTCTCATTTTTGAAAGGTTCCGTAGTTCATAGTTTTAATCCCTTAAAACAATTTGAGAAACATATACCTTATGTGTGAGTAGGTTATTCTTGTTCATAACAAGCTTGATACATGACCATGATCTAGGAAATGTAATATCATTTTGTCTCATCTTAGCTTCTATGCAGATGGTAGTTTCTCTTGGTTTTAATAATACTTTATTAGTCAAAACATTTCCCTTTATTAAGCTGCGTGGTTTGTTCGATACTTATTACGATTTCAAATCGATGAAACATAATTCCTTTTGAAAACCAAGTACTCATTACTCACGAATGAGGTTTCACACTTTTTAACAAAATTCAATTAAGTCAAGTCTCTTATCTTTTTAGATCAAGTCTCTTAACTTCGTAAATCAATAAATCATTCTTTTTATCTCTCTTAAGCCGTTATACCTAACTTCCCATAAAGCTAGTATAACTCTTAAGCTTTTAAAACCAAGTATTACTCTTACATTAAAATGATTGATGTTCTTTTGAAATACTTCAAGATTATTGAGCTTAAGTCGGAGACATTGCCGTAATTATTATTCGATTAACACACGTCGTCTACCGCACTATATATATATTCTTTAAAATATCATGCTCAAGAGGATAGGAAGAATCACATACCTCGCGACGATTATCGACTATTAGCAAAGCGCTCACGGCTATAACAGCTAGCCTTGTCCACCTTTCAAGTAGCACATACTACTCAGAACATTCAACCTATAAAGGTTATACAAGTCTATCAAAGTCTAGACAACTCGGTAGAATAAATCTAGATACAAGATTCTCTGGAAATTTGGGCACCCTTCCCTACCACAAACTTCACAAGTCTCTTTGTCTGTCTATGTAAATGTAAGTTCAATCCTCTTCTTTAAATTCGTGCTTAAGTCAAAAGACATTGCCGCACAACTATGTTCGATTCTATATATAGTATACTTCAACTATATATTCCTACAACATGTAATTTCCAATTACAATAGAAGGTCAAGAGTGTTTACCTCGATAAGCCCAAAATTATCCAAGTATAAAGTCGATCTGAGCAACGTTTAGCTCTACTCGGGTGCTCCAACCGCTCCAAATAACCCTTAGAAGTTCTACGCAACTTCTTCTTAATACTCAACCAACTATGGAGATTTTCCTTAGGGTTTCGTTTTTGTAGATGAAGGAAGTATAATAGTATTTACGGGCTTTTCGTATAAGTGAAATCTTGGAATACTACAAGGTATCTGACTAAGGAAATTTGGGTATAGTAACAATACTTTGGAGAGTATTTCTACCAAGAGGGGGGGTATTTATACGAGACAACACCACAAGAGGGGGGGGGGTGTATACCCCTCGGCCAACCCCATTAGGAGGGGGGTATTCTCAGCCAAGGGGGGAAGGGAACTCTCGGCCAAGGGGACTCTCAAAGGGGGGAGGACGAGAACAACACTACAAGGGAGGGAGGATTTCTAGACTTAGAAATTATTTTAGGATGAATAAGTCTTCAAAGGGGAGGGGTATTTATAGGTCAAGCAAGGGCCAACCAATGGCCAAGATCATGCCAAGTGCTAAGCAAGTGTAGGGCCAAGATTCATCCATGTGCACCTTATCCATCTACCACAAAATATCCTACCAACTACTTGACAAAAAGCCAAGGATTTCGTCCAAGCTTTACCGCCCACACTCCATCAATGAGAGGGTGCCAAGTGTCGCCCTCTCATTGGTCAAAAATGTTTCGTCTCTCGGAAAAATCCGCAAAAATTAAAAATGGCATAGCCGGAATTTTCCCCTCGCAAGTTATGTAAAACGTTTCGTCGAAAAACTACTCTAACCGGGTGTTGTGCACAAAGTAAAATCGGCCAAGCCACTTTTAAAGCCCAAACTTATCTACGTACGTCCTTACGTACATACACTGGAAATACGGGGTATAACACCTAATCCGAAAACTAGCATGTTAGCCTTAAGATTACAATTCAAGTTGATTATTAGTTTAAGTCGTCGCATGTTGTATAAAGAAGGAAATTGTAGTTGTTGAAGTTGTTTATGACTATATAACATGTTAGATCTTAGAACTTGGAATTGGAAAAGGATTGGAAAAGACTTTGAATTGTTGGATATGTTGTTGGCCGAGAATGGCTTGAATATAGAACTACTTCGTATTAATTGTGGGGCGGAATTTTACACGTATTGTAAGGCGTGTAGTCCCCTTTGTTTGGTTGTTGTTTTGAGCCTTAAATGTGGCGTGTTGGTTATTGTATTCGGCCTTGAAAAAGGTGGCAAAGTGAGTAGAAACAAAGGAAGTGCTGCCCGATTTTCCGTAGAATTAGAGACCGTATACTTAGTATTATTCTACGTTAGAGACTAGAAGTTGATAGTATTGTTGTAACCATTATAGGTTGACACTTCTACGTACGGCGTATTCGTCTTAGCTTGTGGATTTTAGCCGAAAAGGTATGTGAACTATCTCCTCTTCTAGCATGATTCCTTAAGATAAATAAAGTATGTCCTACTCCTTAAATGATCCATTCCTTGGTTGTATTTGGATTGCCTAAAATAGAATTCGTTCTATGTACTCCCTTGATTGTACTTTGATGTTTAAATTGTAAGTTGTATAATCCATTTCCTTAGTGAAGTTTGGATTCTTAAAAGTGAAAGTATTTTACTTAAAGTACATAGAGTCTTGAAAAGGAAGTGGTTTCCAAATCTTTTGGCTAGTGCCTTAGTTCCAAAACCTAAGGGTCGTTATAATGACTTTAGGGGAGTTAAAGGAGTGATTTACTTAATTGTTTTAAGAGAGGAGAAATGACATGATTTAAGAGAAGTAACTTGTTTTAAAGGTGTGAGTTACTTGAGGTTTAAAAGTAGAAGAAACTTGTTTTCTAAATATTAAGAGACTTGAAGTATTTTGAAAGTTAAGAAACTTGATTTGTAAGTATGTGATACTTGGTTTTAAGTATAAGTCTCTTGGTTATAAAAAGGAATGAATATGTCTAAAACCATAAAGGGTTATAACGGCTTTATGGAAAGTTGGTTATAACGGCTTTATGGAAGGTTAAGAAAGTTGTCTATTTTGATTATTAGGCATAAGTTGCCTAGATTGTGAAAATTTGAAGTTACTTGATTTCAAGCTCTGAAAAGAGTTTTCTAAAAGTGTAGTAACTTACTTTGAAAAATAGACATACATTGATACTACGGGTGTTAGTATCTTGGGGTTTTACATAAAAAAAGAGTCTTTTGAAAAGAATGTACGTACGTAATACTTTGGCTTGGTTAATTGAGAATTATTCTATGTGTGCCTTGATAAGTACTTTGGCTTGTTTAATTGAGAATTATTCGATGGGTGCCTTGATAAGTATTTTGGCTTGTTTAATTGAGAATTATTCTATAAGTGCCTTGAGTTTATAAAATGAAAGTCTATAGATTTTATGAACTTGCCTATGTGTGCTGGTGATAGCCTTTGAGTGCAAGTATTATGTTTTATTACGTTGCCGCGACTCTCGGTTGGAGGGTCGGCTGTCTTGTTGTGAGTTTACTTGGACGTACCGACAGTGATGTGGGATTCCACGGGTATGCTTCCATTATTTGTGTTACTCCTTGGACATGCTTGCGATGTGGGATTAGGGCATGTGACACAGGCGGAGTTAGATGTCACGACCGGCAAACCGGCCCGGTGCCTTGCCCGCACCCAGTAGTCAAACAACATCGGAGAAAATCAGCGGAAATTAAAACTCATACATGATAACCAATGAAAAGAAAGCAGGCTAACAGCGGTTACCTTTTACGAAAAATAACTAACACTGAGCGATTACAATCGCACTTACATCGATTTACGGACCTCTAAGAATTTTTATAACATCTCGGCGGGACGGGGCCACCGCCATACCCACGAATGTACAAAAGTTCTACAACTTGAGAACCGTACCAAGTGACAAAGTCTCAGAAGGAATGGAGCTTTACGAAGGCGAGCGATCAAAGTGCGGATCAACAAGCGATGTATCTCAACTGCGGCGTGAGCGCGGCCCGAAGAAGTCGATACAACAGTGCAAGTATGCGAAGCGAGAAAAAAATCGTAAATGAAATCATAATAGTCTATAAGGAAAGCAGAGACATGTATGATAACCAAACTACGATGCACCACGTATATCTGATTCGATCAAATCAAATCACATCAAGTCGAGGACTCGCGAAAGATCATTACTCAAAGTGGGCGCATACTCGTGGGCTACCCAGCGTGTCGGTATGTCAACCCAATAACAAGATAGTACTCACGGTGGGCGCATACTCGTGGGCTGCAACGTGTCGGTATGTCCCAACCAATAACAAGATAATACTCGCGTGGGCGCATACTGCGTGGGCTACCGGGTCGGTATGTCGAACAAATACCGGATAATACTCACGTGGGCCAGCATACTGTGGGCTACCCAGCGTGTCGGTATGTCCAAACAAATACCCGGATAATACTCACTGTGGGCGCATACTCGTGGGCTACCCAACGTGTCGGTATGTCCAAACCGATTTACAAGATAACACTCACAATAGAAGCATACGTGGGCTACCCAGCGTGTCGATATGTCCCAAAGGATCAATATAGTGGAAGCATACGTGGGCTACCCAGCGTGTCGATATGTCCATCATACCCCGATATCCGGCCCTCGTCGAGAGACTCGGTAGCACAAAGACAAACACATGCACACCAACAAAAATATCACCACAAGCAGGCAGGTTACACACAACTCAAAGTACCTTCGTTTAAGTCGACAAACCGGGTTCCAACCCCAAAATACTACATTCTTTCCTACCTTCAAAGACCTCTCTTTACGTAGAAACCATACGATACTATCACACGTAGTATCACACACATTCATGTTTAAAACACGTCTTCAAACACAATTAACATAACGTCAAGTATACCTTTTAAAAGTCCAAGTAATTAACTCCTTTAAGGTCAAGTATTCCTACCTTTTAAAACCAAGTCATTTACTTTTCCCTTAAGAAAAGTTCGATATTTGAAAACAAGTGATTTATACTTTCAAACTCAAGTTACTTCTCTTTTCCAAAATCCGATTACATTATCCTTTGCAATCCATTAAGTTCATTCTTTGGAATTTTAAGAAAAGTCGAACTTGTTATCAATGATTCTCATTTAAGCGACCATGATCTAGGAAATGTAATATCATTTTGTCTTATCTTAGTTTCTATGCGGATGGAGGTTTACTGGTTTTAATATAATCAATTAGTGAAACCATTTCCTTTATTAAGCGACTGATGGTGTGTTCGATACTTGTTCCCACTTTCGAAATCCATTTCACATTCTTATGCCGTTATACCTAACTTCCCATAAAGCTAGTATAACTCTTAAGTTTTCAAAAACCAAGTATTACTCATTACTCACGAATGAGGTTTTACAACTTTTGAATACATTACAAAACTTTCACAATTCTAAGTTAAGTCTCTTATCTTACAAGATCAAGTCTCTTAACTTCTACCAATCAACAACCGTTCTTTTACTCACATAAAGTTGTTATAACTGACTTCCCATAAAGCCGTTATAACCCCTTTATGTTTTAAACCAACCAATTACCACATAAACATTTATGAGACCAAGAGGGCTCATTCTTTAAGCACCGAGTGCCCATTACTAACGGATAAGACTTACTACTCTTACACCTAATGAAGCCCTTTACACTTCATAACAAGTCAAGACACAATTTGGAAAATCAATTTCCTTTAACACACGTGCGTCAACCGCACTATATATTTCACAAATAGTCATGCTGAAGAGGATAGGAAGAATCACATACCTCGCGACGATTGTCGACCTAAGCAAAATGCTCCACGATCTTATCTCCCTTAAGAAGAATATGCTACACGTAGTACTTCAATCCTATAAGGGCCATAAAACGTCTATCAAACTCTAGTTTCGAACGTAGAGTAAACTAAGTACAAGGCCCCTACATTCTACGGAAATTGGACAGAACTTCCTTTGTTTCTATTAACTTGCCACCTTTCACAAGGCCGAAATCAACAAGGCTACAAGATCCAACTCTAAGCCAACTTAACTATAACAGCCTCAGGCTCACAAATCTATACAAACTTAACTATAACGACCTCGGGCTCACAAATCTATTCAAACTCTAAATATATGACCTCAGGCTCACAGATCTATACTACTATCACAAGTACTAACTCAAAACCCAGAGAAGGGAAACTCTTACCTTTTAGAAAAGCCCACAAAAGCCCTTTCCTACCACTTCTTCCGTCAACTCAACCACCAGCGCTTCCCACAAGTTCACCAACACTTTTTCCTTCTTGCCGCCGCTCCCGCAGTTCCCGCAGGCCAGGGTTCTCAAAAACCTCGAGAAGGGAGAGGGGTTTTCTCTTGGGAGGTTTGAAATGAAATGGCCAAGTCTTCCAAGACTTGGCCTAAAATAGGCTTCTATCGCTGGTCAAAGGATGGGAGGACACTTGACACCCTCCAATAGGATCATTAAAAAAATATCCGTTATTTTTCTCCTTTACATGAAAATCCGCCTCGGCGCGGCCCTTGGCCATGGCGCTAACTTCTCAGAAAATAATTGCAGCGTCTGGCGCGCGGCCCTGCATTCCGGCGCCGGCCTGCCAACACCAGACCCTCGGTCAATCGGCGCGCGGCCACTCTCCGGCGCGTGCCCGAACCCACTGAAGTCAAGTCGCTTTGCTTCTTTGCGCGCGAACTTGAAACTTCCATAACTTTTGACTCAGATGTCCAATCGGCGAGCGGTTGCGTTGGGACCTAGATTCAACGGACTACACACTAGGCCTTTTAAACACCTTACAATCCTTAACAACTGGGGTCCAATACTCAAAGGTAAACTCAAAATCCTTCCAACACATGTTTGCCAACTTATCTATCCTCTAGAATTTACGAGGTGTAACATTCTTCCCCTCGAAACATTCGTCCGAATGTTCCTTCTAAGTCTTGAGAACACATGCGCGGTATAGTCTTCACTACTATACCTACCAAAACTCATTTATGCCTCTCATGGCCATAATATAGAAATCACGCGTCTCCAAATTCCATTAACGGAAATCACCTCTAACGTGCAAACATCACTATTTTCTCCTCCCTTGGTCTAAAGGATACTCTCCTTACTCAGCGTACCTTCCTTGTACACTCACCCCTCTCTAGTACACGTTCCACAATTCGATCCATCGCTTTCTACCACTCCAACTCGTCCATCTTACTAATCCACGTCATGGAAGCTACCACTTCCATCGCAAACTACCCATGGAATCATCACACAAAACTCCATGTATACCATACACTCCGACAAGGATTAACAGTAAAGGCTTCTACCCAAGACGGCCTTACATCTAAGGTCTCAAATTTTATAAATTCTAAGGTTCAAAATTTTTCTCATCCCCAACTTACCCTCTTTATTAACCATGCTTCCAAATCACATTATATACACAAAGCTACCCGAACATAGCACTCAACACATCACCACAACATCAAAGCATACAATACTCTAGAGGGTTAAGAACATACCTGTAACTATTGCTTCACTTCCCTTCTTGTCGTTCTACTCATGTTCTTTCCCGGCACGACGCACAAAAGGAGGAGGTGAATCGTCCACTGATCCCGAAGGCTGAATCTCAACCTCCGCGCTATCTCTGGTGGGACAATTCCTTGCAAAATGGCCCGGCTGGCCGCATGTAAAACAGATTCCCCTATTAGCACGACACTCCCCATCGTGGAGCCTACCACAATGGTCACAACGAGGTAAGGGTGGTCCCGTCCGACTAACATCCCGATCCCCAAAACCCGAAACCACAGAGCCCGACCTGCTCCTGAATTTTCGAGCGTCGACGGCGAGGTGGAGCACTCCGTACTGGCGGAGGCGCATAACTAACCTGCTGCTGAGGCTGCCTGCCCCGAAGGTCACCAAAGGACCCTGCTGCCTTGGCCCTACTCTGCTGATCTTGGTCATTCCGTCGACTCCTACGTGCCTCACATCCAAGTGCATGAGCCTGCATGCGGGCAATGTCGTGCGGTGAAGAGCTACTCCGAGCAACTCTCGCCAAATAGTCATCAAGCCGTGACATGGCGGTGCACTCTGTCCTCCGTATCGGCTACTAACGGGGGCGTCTGAGCTAGTGAGTTAAACTCCACGTTGTACTCTGAACCGTGCGCGTTACGCCTCAACATCAAAAATCTGTCGGCCCGAGTCCTCGCTCATGCGTGGAGGCAAGAAATGTGCAAGAAATGCCTCAGAACTCGTCCCGTCTGCTGGAAGTGCATGCCCTCCGGGACAGCTCGCGAATCAAACGATCGGCTGCGGTATCACGCGCGGCCGATGCGAACCTAGGACCACCGGCTCGGTCTCCGATGCCTTGATCACTCTCATGATCCGTATGGCGTCGGATGAACTCCTGCGGATCATCCTCGGGCCTCGACGTAGAACTCTGGCGGGCCTGACTCGGAAAGTCCGCGACCTCAAACTATCCGATCTCGGGTGAACCACTGGTGCTCTTTGGGCTGCTGCGTCCGGCCTATCGCCGTGTCGGCCACAACCACGGCGATAAGCGGGCGACTCCTTGTAACCCATCTCCTGCTGCTCCGGGCCAGTGGGGCTGGAGGCTCGAATCTTGTGGTCTCTGTAGAGGCGCCATTTGCTCTACTCGCGACTCCCTGCTGCCTTGCCGCCACGGGCCTGGTTGCCTTTCGCGAGGCATAAGCGGTAAAAGCGAAACACGTCGGAGGGTCCAACTTACAACGGCTCTAAGGCACGATCTCGGAATGAGAAGAATAGAAACCAATCCTAAATGTCATGACCTCCACGATTATAGATGTGGTGCACAACACATCGATAATCAAGACTCTACTTGAACACGGTGCATGAGACACTTTCCGAGGACTAAGCGCTCGATACCATACATCACGACCGAAACCGGGCGCGGTGGTGCCTTGCCGGGCACCAGTAGTCAACAACATCGAGAAAATCAGCGGAAATTAAAACTCATACATGATAACCAATGAAAAGAAAAGCAGGCTAACGGCGGTTACCTTTTACGAAAAATAACTAACACACGAGCAGTTACAATCCGCCCACATCGATTACTACAGACCTCAGAATTTTTATAACATCTCTGGCGGGACGGGGCCGCCATACCACAGATGTACAAAAGTTCTACAACTTGAGGAGCCGTACCAAGTGACAAAGTCTCGAAGGAATGGAGCTTTACGAGGCGAGCAGCGATCAAAGTGCGGATCAACAAGCGATGTATCTCGACTGCGGCATGAGCGGCCCGAAGAAGTCGATTACAACAGTGCAGAGTATGCGAAGCAGAAAAAAATCGTAAATGAAATCATAATAGTCTATAAGGAAAGCGGGAGACATGTATGATAGCAAACTACGATACACCACGCGTATATCTGATTCGATCAAATCAAATCACATCAAGTCGAGGACTCGCGCGAAAGATCATTACTCAAAGTGGGCGCATACTCGTGGGCTGCAGCGTGTCGGTATGTCGACCCGATAACAAGATAGTACTCGCGGTGGGCGCGTACTCGTGGGCTACCCAGCGTGTCGGTATGTCTGACCAATAACAAGATAATACTCACTGTGGGCGCATACTCGTGGGCTACCAACGGGTCGGTATGTCAAACAAATACCGGATAATACTCGCTGTGGGCGCGTACTCGTGGGCTACCCAGCGTGTCGGTATGTCGAACAAATACCCGGATAATACTGGCTGTGGGCGCATACTCGTGGGCTACCCAGCGTGTCGGTATGTCCAAACCGGTTTACAAGATAACACTCCTAATAGAAGCATACGTGGGCTGCAGCGTGTCGATATGTCCCGAAGGATCAATATAGTGGAAGCGTACCCGTGGGCTACCCAGCGTGTCGATATGTCCATCATACCACCCGATATCAGGCCCTCGTCGAGAGACTCGGTAGCACAAAGACAAACACTTGCACAACAACAAAACTATCACCACAAGCACGGGCAAGTTACACACAACTCAAAGTACGCCGTTTAAGTCGACAAGCGGGTTCCAACCCCAAAATACTACATTCTTTCCTACCAAAGACCTCTCTTTCGTAGAAACCATACGATACTATCACACGTAGTATCACACACATTCATGTTTAAAACACGTCTTCAAACACAATTAACATAACGTCAAGTATACCTTTTAAAAGTCCGAGTAATTAACTACTTTAAGGTCAAGTATTCCTACCTTTTAAAACCAAGTCATTTACTTTTCCCTTAAGAAAAGTTCGATATTTGAAAAAAATTGATTTATACTTTCAAACTCAAGTTACTTCTCTTTTCCAAAATCCGATACATTATCCTTTGCAATCCATTAAGTTCATTCTTTGGAATTTTAAGAAAAGTCGAACTTGTTATCAATGATTCTCATTTAAGCGACCATGATCTAGGAAATGTAATATCATTTTGTCTTATCTTAGTTTCTATGCGGATGGAGGTTTCTCTTGGTTTTAATATAATCAATTAGTGAAACCATTTCCTTTATTAAGCCATATGCGATGGTGTGTTCGATACTTGTTCCCACTTTCAAATCCATTTCACATTCTTATGCGTTATACCTAACTTCCCATAAAGCTAGTATAACTCTTAAGTTTTCAAAACCAAGTATTACTCATTACTCACGAATGAGGTTTTACAACTTTTGAATACATTACAAAACTTTCACAATTCTAAGTTAAGTCTCTTATCTTACAAGATCAAGTCTCTTAACTTCTACCAATCAACAACCGTTCTTTTACTCACATAAAGTTGTTATAAGCGACTTCCCATAAAGCCGTTATAACCGCACATGTTTAAACCAACCAATTACCATAAACATTTATGAGACCAAGAGGGCTCGTTCTTTAAGCAGAGTGCCCATTACTAACGGATAAGACTTACTACTCTTACACTAATGAAGCCCTTTACACTTCATAACAAGTCAAGACACAATTTGGAAAATCAATTTCCTTTAACACACGTCGTCAACGCACTATATATTTCACAAATAGTCATCTTTGAAGAGGATAGGAAGAATCACATACCTCGCGACGATTGTCGACACTAAGCAAAATGCTCCAGATCTTATCTCCGCCAAGAAGAATATGCTACACGTAGTACTTCAATCCTATAAGGGCCATAAAGCGTCTATCAAACTCTAGTTTGAGCGTAGAGTAAACTAAGTACAAGGCCCTACATTCTACGGAAATTGGGAGAACTTCCTTTGTTTCTATTAACTTGCCACCTTTCACAAGGCGAAATCAACAAGGCTACAGATCGACTCTAAGCCAACTTAACTATAACGACCTCGGGCTCACAAATCTATACAAACTTAACTATATGACCTCGGGCTCACAAATCTATTCAAACTCTAAATATAACGACCTCGGGCTCACGGATCTATACTACTATCACAAGTACTAACTCAAAACCCGGAGAAGGAAACTCTTACCTTTTAGAAAAGCCCACAAAAGCCCTTTCCTACCACTTCTTGTCAACTCAACCACGGCGCTTCCCACAAGTTCACCAACACTTTTTCCTTCTTGCGCCGCTCAGCGGTTCCACTAAGGCGGGTTTCTCAAAAACCTAGAGAGAAGGAGAGGGGTTTTCTCTTGGGAGGGTTTGAAATGAAATGGCCAAGTCTTCCAAGACTTGGCCTAAAATAGGCTTCTATCATTTGGTCAAAGGATGGGAGGACACTTGTCACCCTCCCATAGGCTCCTTATAAAAATATCACGATTTTTCTCCTTTACATGAAAATCCGCCTCGGCGCTTGCGCCGGCGCGTGCTCTTCTTCGAAAATAATTGCAGCGTCTGCGCGCGCCCTGCATTCGGCGCGGCGCCAACACCCGCAGACCCTCGGTACAATCGGCGCGGCCACGCTCTCCGGCGCGTACTGAACCTGAAGTCAACTGCTTTACTTGCGCCAAACTTGAAACTTCCATAACTTTTGACTCCGATGTCCAATCGACGAACGGTTGGTTGCGTTGGGACCTAGATTCAACGGACTACACACTAGGCCTTTTAAACACCTTACAATCCTTAACAACTGGGGTCCAATACTCAAAGGTAAACTCAAAATCCTTCCAACACATGTTTGCCAACTTATCTATCCTCTAGAATTTACGGGGTGTAACATTAGATTCCCGGATTTATAATGTCATGTTAGTGCCTTAAGTAAACTAAAATGAGAGTGTATATGAATAAGACTAATAAGAAGTTAGGGGGATTTCTTAACTTTCTTATTTATTGTGTGACGGCCGGTTGAGATGGGGTGAAAGTATAAATGTGGGGTAAACCCCCAAGACGTTATACCACCTTCTCCAGGGTAAGAGTATAAATGAGGGGTAAACCCCCAAGACGTTATACCACCTGCTTTACCACCTTCTCCAGGATAAGAGTATAAATGAGGGGTAAACCCCCAAGACGTTATACCACCTGCCTCAGGGTAAGAGTATAAATGAGGGGTAAACCCCCAAGACGTTATACCACCTGTTTCCATGGATTTGCTACCCATGATTTGATCATGATTTTCCTATTTTATATTGTAAGTATACTACTATTTACTCTCATTGTTAGTAAGGCACTGTGTACTGTTATTTGAGTAGTGACTTTGAGGCGTCGTCACGACTTGATATGTTGCTTATGTATTGTGTCTTGTAGGTTGGCAATCATACATGTCTCTGTTTTGTTTAGAGTTATGATTTCATTCACAGTGCTTCATTTCACATACTTGGTACATTCTTACGTCTTGACCTCCTTGGGCTGCGTTCATCTGCATGAGTTTAGGTCTGTTGTTTGGTGATAAGCGGTGTAGGACCTGCTTTCGAGTTTTGGATAGCTCATACATTGGGAGTTTATCTTTATGGTATAAGTTCTTTCGATCTGAGCTTTTATGCGATTATGGATGCAGCGGGGCCTTGTCGTCATAGTTCGATAAAACTCTTAAGTGCGTATTCATATGTGGGATTGGACTCGTATGCGATGTAGTGTCTTTTTATTATGTATATTATATGGCGACGCAGCCGGCTTGCCTTATGCGTATGTTGGTTTTGAAAAAAATTGAGGTGTTATTTAATTTCCGTAGTTTACTTAGTTGTTAAGGTAGAAGGGTGCCCAGGTAGGGCACCATCCTGAGCTTGAGTTCGGGCGTGGCAGTGGTATCGAGCGATCGATCCTCGGAATGTCTGGGACCGTGTCTAGTAGAGTCTTGAATATCGGTGTGTTGCGCCACACCCATAAACGAGTCTGAGGACATTTAGGAGTTAGTTTCTATTCTTCTCACTCTAAGATCGTGCCATAGAGTGTGTTAGTAAGAAAATTACTCTCGGCGTAATTTTGTGTTTCTGATTATGCCTCGAGGAGAAGCGGCCGCAGAAGGGCAAAGGAGTAGCGAGAGCTACTAGTCGACTCGAGAGAGTTGATAGGGCTTATGCCGAGGTATCTGGATGTTGTGTCGCGATCGGCGAGTTCTTCTACCCGAGTTTTGAGACCCGACACGAGCCTCGGTTTAGCGATTAGAGAAGACTATAAGTCGTGAGGAAGCGATTATGTTATTGACCAAGATAAGCGGTGCTACAATTTCATCAGTGAAGGTTATTCGGCGATGCAGATAGGTGTCTGAGGGTAGAGAGCAGCGGAGATCAGCGTAAGAGGCTAGACCAGGTTGGTTATCCGGTGAGTTTTGGGCGGCGACCTCGGCCAGTGAGATATTCATCCCAGCCTACCCAGTACATACCCCCGTAGCTCACAGGTGGGATATTTGATCCCACAAGGTATTTAGGAGCCGGTCCAAGCTCCAGGGGTCGAGGTTCTCAAAGGAGCAGAGGATTTTTCTCAGTCGAGGCCACTTATTCCTCAGTGTTTCCATAGTAGTAAGCGTCATTCGGGGAAATGTCGTTATGGCACAGGTGTTTGTTTTTGTTGTGGCCGTCCGGGCCATATACAGAGGGTATGTCCTTTTAGAAGGAGCACCGGTGAGGTGGCTCAGCCTATGAGGCCGGTAGTTGGTTCCCTTTCCTCATGTTGTCGTCCCCGAGGCGGGTGTTCGGATGTCGGCCAGTAGTGGTAGAGTCGAGTGGAGTTTATAGTTCTGGCGGTCCTTGAACCGCGAGATGGCGTGACTCTTGGGTGGATCGGAGGCGACATCGCATGGGGTTACAGGTATATCTCGATTCTTTTGAATCATACGTGCATTGATAGATTCAGATTTTTGCCCTAGCTTTTATGTTTTCCCTTTGTTGCTAGCAGTTGTAAGTGATAGTACCCCCAGAGGTAGAAATACTTTGATTAGTAAAGTGAAAAGTTAAGAATGTTGACAATAATGGTAAGTGAACTGAGACTATAGTTGTGTAGAGTTCACAAGTTGTAGTTATCCCGTAACAGTGTAAAGACCAATAGGGAAGAATGTACGGTAGAAATACTTCGACCTATGTGACAAACCTCTAGTGAACAGGGGGATAGGGTGAGAAGTACCTTGAGATAAGAGAGAGTTTTAGTTCAGACTAAGAATGAGAAGTTAAGGGTGACGATGAGTCGAGTTATGGACTCCTTTCGGGTCAACCGATAGTATGGAATGGGGTGATGTTATTTGGTAATAGTCCCGCTATGTGATAGGGTCCCGGGGATGCAAGGCCCAAGTTTAGTTAATCGTTGTACGAGTTCGTGGATGCGTTCCACCGGAACTAGGTCGTAAGGACCGAGAAGAGCCTTAACGGGAATGTAAGTAGCATAATGGCCAAGTTTGGATAGTAAATCCAAGGATTGGGGAACAAGAAACAATATTGAGATTTTGTACGTATGTTATGTGGTGGCCATGTGTGGCATCGTTAGTCTTGTGGAGTATTGATTGATAGGAATATTATAGAGATTGTGCCGGAGTGTGTATAGCTTGAAAACCGACTAAGAACATTCGGGGACGAATGTTTCTAAGGGGGGAAGAATGTTACACCCCGAAAGTCCAGGACATGTATAAGAGAATGTATGTAAGGAATCAAGACTTGGAAATTAGTACGAAAGGAAGAATTGTTTTTAAACGGAAAATCTTAGAAGCGTCGGAAAGGAAAAATGTTCGTTGTTGAGAATTGGATTCCCAAAATGCATTATTTGAAGAGTATGAAACTTATTAACATTATGGAATTTATTTTTACGGATTTGGTCACGTGGTGCCCACCCGAGGAATTTTACGTTTCTGGGGCCACGAGGGTTCTGAATTTTATGGACGAATGGGAGGCGACACGTGGCACCTCCCCCACTTGGCACAGGACAAAAATTTGCAAGGGTATAATGGTCATTGACCATGGTAAAAGATCAAGTCTTGCTAGCTTGAGATTGTTGACCAAGTCGACTTGTCGGCAGCTTTACATTAATTGTCCTTCATCCTAGACCACAAGTGTACTAATCCAAGCCCTCCATTGTGTTATATATTCACTACACTAGTGCAAGACTAGTCTTGAACACTTAGAAAAATTTAGAGAAAGTTTGTGCAAGAAAACATGCTCTCGGCTTTGTCCATTTGTGCACACAAAAATTTTGTAGTTTTGATCCTTTGTTCACAAGACTTTAACCCAATGTCCCTAAGAGTATTGTAAGGATCTCTCAATAGAAAGATTTCGGAAAAACGACGTTTTCACGTTAGTCGCAAGGCGGAAACTTAAGGAGTTCTTCAACTTTGAAGTTGGAACTTGAAGATGGGTTCTTCATAGGCTTCTAAGGAGTGCTTGGAGCGGATTGGAACATAAGGAAAGGAGCTAAGAATTTCTAAGGCGCGACTTTGAATCTTGGAATTTTTAAGGGCTTATAAAGGTATAATTCTTGTCGTTTTAAGTAATTGAGATTACGTGTTGTTTTAGCTATGGTTATTAGCAAGCATGAGATATATAGTATGAAGTTTGATAATTATATTGGCTATTGGAACCCTAATCCGAAAACTAGCATGTTAGCCTTAAGATTACAATTCAAGTTGATTATTAGTTTAAGTCGTCGCATGTTGTATAAAGAAGGAAATTGTAGTTGTTGAAGTTGTTTATGACTATATAACATGTTAGATCTTAGAACTTGGAATTAGAAAAGGATTGGAAAAGACTTTGAATTGTTGGATATGTTGTTGGCCGAGAATGGCTTGAATATGGAACTACTTCGTATTAATTGTGGGGCGGAATTTTACACGTATTGTAAGGCGTGTAATCCCCTTTGTTTGGTTGTTGTTTTGAGCCTTAAATGTGGCGTGTTGGTTATTGTATTCGGCCTTGAAAAAGGTGGCAAAGTGAGTAGAAATAAAGGAAGTGCTGCCCGATTTTCCGTAGAATTAGAGACCGTATACTTAGTATTATTCTACGTTAGAGACTAGAAGTTGATAGTCTTGTTGTAACCATTATAGGTTGACACTTCTACGTACGGCGTATTCGGCTTAGCTTGTGGATTTTAGCCGAAAAGGTATGTGAACTATCTCCTCTTCTAGCATGATTCCTTAAGATAAAGAAAGTATGTCCTACTCCTTAAATGTTCCATTCCTTGGTTGTATTTGGATTGCCTAAAATAGAATCCGTTCTATGTACTCCCTTGATTGTACTTTGATGTTTAAATTGTAAGTTGTATAATCCATTTCCTTAGTGAAGTTTGGATTCTTAAAAGTGAAAGTATTTTACTTAAAGTACATAGAGTCTTGAAAAGGAATTGGTTTCCAAATCTTTTGGCTAGTGCCTTAGTTCCAAAACCTAAGGGTCGTTATAATGACTTTAGGGGAGTTAAAGGAGTGATTTACTTACTTGTTTTAAGAGAGGAGAAATGACACGATTTAAGAGAAGTAACTTGTTTTAAAGGTGTGAGTTACTTGAGGTTTAAAAGTAGAAGAAACTTGTTTTCTAAATATTAAGAGACTTGAAGTATTTTGAAAGTTAAGAAACTTGATTTGTAAGTATGTGATACTTGGTTTTAAGTATAAGTCTCTTAGTTATAAAAAGGAATGAATATGTCTAAAACCATAAAGAGTTATAACGGCTTTATGGAAAGTTGGTTATAACGGCTTTATGGAAGGTTAAGAAAGTTGTCTATTTTGATTATTAGGCATAAGTTGCCTAGATTGTGAAAATTTGAAGTTACTTGATTTCAAGGTCTGAAAAGAGTTTTCTAAAAGTGTAGTAACTTACTTTGAAAAATAGACATACATTGATACTACGGGTGTTAGTATCTTGGGGTTTTACATAAAAAATGAGTCTTTTGAAAAGAATGTACGTACTTAGTACTTTGGCTTGGTTAATTGAGAATTATTCTATGTGTGCCTTGATAAGTACTTTGGCTTGTTTAATTGAGAATTATTCGATGAGTGCCTTGATAAGTACTTTGGCTTGTTTAATTGAGAATTATTCTATAAGTGCCTTGAGTTTATAAAATGAAAGTCTATAGATTTTATGAACTTGCCTATGTGTGCTGGTGATAGCCTTTGAGTGCAAGTATTATGTTTTATTACGTTGCCGCGACTCTCGGTTGGAGTGTCGGCTGTCTTGTGGTGAGTTTACTTGGGCGTCTGAAGCGGTGATGTGGGATTCCACGGGTATGCTTCCATTATTTGTGTTACTCTTGGACATGCTTGCGATGTGGGATTACGGGCATGTGACCGGAGGCGGGTTAGATTCGGTTATAATGTCATGTTAGTGCCTTAAGTAAACTAAAATGAGTGTATATGAATAAGACTAATAAGAAGTTAGGGGATTTCTTAACTTGCTTATTTATTGTGTGACCGGTTGAGATGGGGTGAGAGTATAAATGAGGGTAAACCCCCGAGACATTATACCACATACTCGGGTAAGAGTATAAATGAGGGTAAACCAAGGCGTTATACCACACCTTTACCATACTCCGGGATAAGAGTATAAATGGGGTAAACCCCGAGGCGTTATACCACTGCCTCGGGGTAAGAGTATAAATGAGGGTAAACCCCAGGCGTTATACCACTATTTCCATGGATTTGCTACCCGTGATTTGATCGTGAGTTTCTATTTTATATTGTAAGTATACTACTATTTACTCTCATTGTTAGTAAGGCCTTGTGTCTTTGTTATATGAGTAGTGACTTTGAGGCGTCGTCTCGACTTGATATGTTGCTTATGTATTGTGTCTTGTAGGTTGGCAATCATACATGTCTCTGTTTTGTTTAATGTTATGATTTCATTCTGATGCTAACATTTCACATACTTGGTACATTCTTGTCTTGACCTCGCCGGGGCTGCGTTAAATCTGCGAGTTTAGGTCTGTTGTTTGGTCATCGACAGTGTAGGACCACCTGCTCGAGTTTTGGATAGCTCCTTACATTGGGAGTTTATCTTTTTGGTATAAGTTCTTTCGATCTGACTTTTATGCGATTATGGATGCAGCGGGGCCTTGTCCCGTCATAGTTCAGTAAAACTCTTAGAGGTCTGTATTCATATGTGGGATTGGACTCATGTACAGTGTAGTGTCTTTTTATTATGTATATTATATGGCAGCCTTGTCGGCTTGCCCTTGTACGTATGTTGGTTTTGAAAAAAAAAATTGAGGTGTTATTTAATTTCCGCAGTTTACTTAGTTGTTAAGGTAGAAGGGTGCCCAGGTAGGGCACCAGTCACGGGCCCGGGGTTCGGGGCGTGACAGGTCATTGACCATGGTAGATGAACAAGTGTTCAAAGCTTGAGATTGTTGACTTGTCAACTTATCCACTTGGCTTATCATTAATTATTCTTCATCCTAGCCCACAAGTGTTTTAATCTAAGCCCTCCATTGTGTTTTATATACCACACTAGTGCAAGACAAGCTCTTGAACACTTGGAAAAATTAGAGACCTTGTTCTCCACATTTGAGAGCTCTCGGGTTTGGTACTATTCCCACACAAAAAATTTGTAGTTTCGATCCATTATTCACAAGACTTAAACCCAAGGTCCCTAAGGGTATTGTAAGGATATCTCAATAGAAAGATTTCGGAAAAATGACGTTTTCACGTTAGTCGCAAGGCGAAAACCTAAGTAGTTTTCCTAGTTTTGGATTGGAAATGGAAGAGAAGTTGGTTGTGAACTTATAAAGGGCTTCAAATAGCGGATTGGAGCGTAAAGGAAAGGAGCTAAGAATTTCTAAGAAGCGACTTTGAATCTTGGAAATTTTAAGGGCTTGTAAAGGTATAATTCTTGTCGTTTTAGTAATTAAGATTACTTATTGTTGTAGCTATGGATATTAGCAAGCATGAGATGTTTATATTATGAAGTTTGATAAGTATATCGGCTATTGGGCTATGCCCGAACGGGCAGATTCTTGGTGCCTTACGAGCACCCTAGTGATACAACATCAGAGAAAACCAGCGGAAAATAAAACACGAGTCATGAAACAAGAGATATAATAAATAAACAGGCCAACCAAAATGTTATACCCCGTATTTTTTTTTTTTTCAGAGTATGTACGTGAGGACGTACGTAGAAAATTTGAGCCTTAAGTTAGGCAAGTTTCGAAATTTGTACACAACACCCGATTAGAGTCGTTTTTCGACGAAACGTTTCCACAGCTTTTGTTGGGAAAATTCCGGCTATGTCATTTATAATTTTTGCGGATTTTTAGAGGCGAAACATTTTGGACCAACGGGAGGCGACACTTGGCACCCTCCCATTGGTGGACTTGAGCGTCCATTTGGGCGAAAATGAACAAGGTTGGCGTTTTGTTGCCTTGACAAAGTCAAGGTTAGGTAGGATATTTGTGTTTGGTAAATCCTAGCCCTACACTTGCCTAACACATGGATTGATCTTGGCCATTGGTTGGCTTTGGCTTGACCTATAAATACCCCATTAGTTGATGAGTTCTTTCATCCAAATTGCCTAAGTCTTGAAAACCCCTCTCCTCCTCTTGAGAATTCTCGTCCTAGCCCTCCCTTTCCCCCTTGGCCGAGAGCCACCCCCCCTCCCCTTGGTGGTGGTTTGCCGTGGGGTACCCCCCCCTAGCCTAGTTGTCTCGTATAAATAACCCCCAGTGTGGTATAGAAAAAATCTCCAAAGTATTGGTGTTATGTCCAAATACCTTGGCCCAAATACCTTGTAGTATTCCCAGGTTACACTTATAAAAGCCGGAAAATACGATTATACTTTCCTTTAGCCACTAAACGAAACCTAAGGAAATCTTCATAGTTGGTTGAAGTACTTAAGAGAAGTTGGTTAGAACTTCTAAGGGTTGTTTTAGGCGGATTGGAGCACTCGAGTAGGAGCTAAACCTTGCTCAGGAGCGACATTAAACTCGGATAATTTTGGGCTTATCGAGGTAAACATTCTTGACCTTCTGTTGTAATTGGAAATTACATGTTGTAGGAATATATAGTTGAAGTATACTATATATAGAACTGAACATTATAATTGTGCGGCAATGTCTTTTGACTTAAGCCTGAATAATACTTACGGCAATGTCTTGCGACTTAAGCCTGAATTTAAATAAGAGAACTGAACTGTAATTACATAGGATTGTATTACAGTAGACTTGTGTAACATTCTTTGTGTAGTAGAATTGTACGTCGTCGGTCAGACGTGTTAACCCCCACTGGTTGGCTTGGTAGCGGCTCGATAGAGAGGAGATTTCTGTTGCGGGGAGAGTCTTTGCGAATTTTACGTAGAATATTCTCGTCGGGATCTAAAGGTATTAATAGGCGCTTTGTGGCCTCTATAGGTGGTAGTACTACGTGTGGAGTGATCCACTTGGCTTAGGAGTAGCCGGTTTGAGGTACTTGGGCGTTTTGCTATTAGTCGACAATCGTCGCGAGGTATGTGAACCTCTTCCTATCTCTTCTAGCATGATATGTGTGAACTATGTAGTGCGGTGAGCGTCATGTGCTAAATGTCTTTGATTGGTTTAAAACATAAAGTGTTATAAAGGCTTTATGGGAAGTCGGTTATAACAGCTTTATGTGGATAAGCAAATACTTTGTGGTTTCTAAAAGGTAACTGATTTGAATAATAACTGGCTTGATATGTGTTAATAAAGAACTTGAAGTATTTCAAAGGTTTATGAATCGTTTTGAAAGAATGAATAGTACTTGGGTTTTGAAAGCTTAAGAGTTATACTAACCTTATGGGAAGTTAGGTATAACGGCTTAAGAATGTTTCTTGATTTGGAAATCGAATGTGTATCGACAAACCAACTGCGGCGTTAATAAAAGGAAAATGTATTGACTAATGAAGTATTACTAAAACCAGTAGAAACCTCCATCTGCATAGAAGCTAAGATGAGACAAAATGATATTACATTTCCTAGATCATGGCTGCTTAATAAGATTGATTATAAACAAGAATATAACCTACTCACATATAATACATATGTTTCTCGAAGCGTTTAAAGGAGAATTATGTTTTAAAGGACTAAAACTATGAGCTCTGAAACCTTTTTCTAAAATGAGAAACTTGAGCATTGAAATTAGGCAAACTTGAGCGTTTGGAAAATAAGGTTGTTACTTGATTTTTACAAAGGAAAGCATTTTGGTTTACTTAACAATGTTAGTCACTCAAATTTTATACTACAGGTATCGGGTGACCTTTGTAAAAGAAATGGATCTTAAAAGGAATTTAACGGACGTAGTACTTTAAGGTTAAAAATCGGACTTTGATATAAAATGAAAGTACCTTGAGTCGTGTGTAACTTGCTTATACTTGTTGTTATGAAACTTGACCATGTTACGTGTGATAGCCTTGTTGTGTAAATCTTGTGTTCTACTCGACTCTAGGTTCATCAGGAATGTGTATCACTTGACTCTGGGTCATCAGGAATGTATATCACTTGATTCTGGTTCATCAGAATGTATTTCACTCGACTCTAGGTTCATCCGAATGTGTTTCACTTGATTACGGTTCATCAGGAATGTATTTTACTTGAGGCCAGGTTCATCAGAATGTATTTCACTTGAGGACGGTTCATCAGGAATGTATTTCACTTGAGGACCGGTTCATCCGAATGTATTCAACGACTCTGGTTCATCAGAATGTATTCCACCCTTTTCTATATTGGGTCCATAAGATGGGCGAGACACATTATACGTATCACATGATTTGTACCTAGGCTGGCGGTGAGGAAGGAGTTCCACGGGCATGAGGATGACTTTTAGGCGTGAGTCCACGACTTGACATATTTGCTCTTATGTTGTGAGCAGTAGTTTGGTTATCATATATGTCTCTGCTTTATAGACTATTATGATTTCATTTCTGATATTTCTGATTTCACATACTTGGTACTGTTATCTTGACCTCGCTTGAGGCTGCGTTAAATCTGCGAGTAAAAATCATCATTGTCGATCCCGCTTATAGGATCACATTTGGCGTGTTGGGAAGCTCCGTTCCTTGGAGGCTTATCTTTTGGTATGTTACCACCACAGTGCAGCAGATTCTTATACATTGAGGGTATGGCGGGGCCCTGTCCGTCATAATTGTCGTAAAAATCTTAAGTGCAGCATGCTTTGTTGTGGCGGGGTTTGTAAAAAGGATAAGCTGTTCGGGTATTTTTATGTATATATGATGAAGGCAACTGTTTTGGTTGACTGTTTATTTATCTTTTCTCTTAATTCATGTTCATGTTTTTATTTCGCGATTTTCTCGATGTTGTATCACTAGGGTGCCCGGTGAGGCACGATCCGCAGGCCGGGTTCGTGCGTGACAAAAGTGGTATCGAGCGATTAGTCCTCGGAAAGTGTCTGAACCGTGTCTAGTAGAGTCTTGATTATCGGTGTGTTGTGCACCACATCTATAATCGTGAGGCTGCGAGACATTTAGGATTAGTTTCCATCCTTCTCATTACGAGATCGTGCCTTAGAAGTGTGATAAATTGGACCCTCCGACGTATTCCTTTCCTTTACGATTATGCCTCGCGTAAAACCTTGAGCCCAGATGGGCAAGCGATCGAGAGCTGTTAGTGAGATCTGAGAATGCAGCGCGAGCGATCGGTACGAGCGATGCCAAGACCGGCGGGTTTAGCGGCGCCGCCCGGCCTGGCGAGTTTAGAGCGCGGCGATGGGCTGCTGAAACTCTGATACTGAGCCTCGGTCCGCGGCTGGAGCGATGAGATAAGTACAAGGAGATGGCGATTCTTGGCGAGTCGTGGCAGATATGAGGATAGGTGGATCTGTGATTCGGCCCAGTAGCACCGTAATACACCCCGAAAGCGGTTTGAGGCTACGTGACTTCCCGAGTTGTAGCCTCCGGTGTTCTATGGATCGCGGCGAGGCGACCCTCGGGAGTTTATCCGACAACTCTGACGGATCATGAGTGATCGAGCCTCGAGGCGGTCGGTGGTATTGGGTTCGCATTTGCGTAATCTTGCGATTGGTAGTTTGGTCGTGGGAGCTGTCGGGAAGAGCATGCACTTCCAGCGATTTGGGGCGAGTTCTCGAGGGCATTTCTTGCACATTTCTTGCCTCGCGGATGAGAGGGCTCGGGTAAACAGTTTTTGACGTTGAGGCGGGGCGGGCGGACGGTTAGAAAGTACAATGTGGAGTTCGACTCATTAGCTCGGTATGTTCCAGTAGTAATGGCGGATATGGAGGAGCAGTACACCGCTACGTCACGGCTGGGCGATTACTTAGCGAGGCTTATGCGGGTGTAGCTCTTGTGGGCATGGACATCGCCCCGCGTCAAGCTCATGCACTAGGATGTGAGGCACGGAGAGGTCGACCGGAATGGCCGAGATCGCGAGAAGAGGCGAGCAGCGAGGTCCTTTGGTAACTTTGAGCGGACCGCCTCGTGATCTGGTTATGTACCTCCACGATGCTGAGTGGTCCCCTCGATCTTGGGGCGTTCGGGGTATTCGGGGCTGGTCGAGCTCGAGGCTTACGGTTCCGCGGTATACGTGAGTGCTAGCGGCGGGATTCATGTCCCCTCGGTGTGCGCGATGTGGCAAACATCATCCGGGAATGTCGTCTTTTATGGTGCTTGTTTCACTGCGGCCGTCGAGGCCATGTGACGAAGGCGTGCTTATAGGAGAGAATGCCGGCTTAGCGCGACCTCTAGGATCGATGGCGGGTTCATCGCCTTCTACGATTATGCGCCTGCGAGTGGACTTATGATTAGAGTGGGCGGTAGCCGGTATATCATAACCATCTAGAGGCTTGTATGTTTTGATGTTATGTTAATGTGTTAAGTGTTATGTTCGGATAGCTTTGTGCTAAAATGTGATTTAGGAACCAGTTTGGGAAAAAGGGTAAGCTGGGGTGAGAAAATGATGAACCTTAGAATATTACAGTTGAGACCTTAGATGTAAGGCCGTCTTGAGTACAAGATTCGCAGTGATCCTTGTCGAGTGCATTTTATGCCTAGAAAATATTGATGTGATTTAGCAAGGTTGTTCGGATCGAGGAACAAGAGAATGGCGTGACGGAGGGTCGGGTTGAGGCGTGTTGCGTGTCGGCCGTCGCGAAATGAGGTGGGGTCGACTCAGGTGGTCACGGTGGTAAGGTCACCCGGTGCTAGGCCCAGTTTTGATGACCCTCGTATGAGTTCGTGGATACGTTCGACCAGTAGATCGTGAAGGCGGGAATAGCCTTAAGGAAGATCGAGGCTAATAGGATGACCAAGTTGGGAGGTAGTGACTCAAGTTTGGAAACTAAAGTGTGATGCGTATGCTAAAAGAGTTCAAGAGTTCGAGAAATGCGACGAGTAAGGGTAGAGACGAGCATGTATTGCGAGCATAGATCCGATCATGTCTTGTACAGGGAGAAGGTGCGAAGGATGTATATTTTAGACCTCAGGAATCGCATGCAGTCCGGTACCATTTGTTGGGTCGCCGGAGTGACACTAGAACCTCGCGGCAAAGTGACAAAAGTTTGTGATGTTAGAGGTGTTTTCGTGGACTTGGATATAAGTATTTGCGTGCATATGTTGTTTAAGTGGCGATTGTGGCGTTGGCAACTTATTAGAAGAACTTTAGCGTTATCCGTCTTGAGAAGGAACATTCGGGACGAATGTTTCTAAGGGAGAATGTTATACCCGTATTTTTTTTTCGAGTATGCGTGAGGGCGTGCGTAGAAAATTTGAGCCTTAAGTTAGGCAAGTTTGAAATTTGTACACAACACCCGATTAGAGTCGTTTTTCGAAAGCGTTTCCACGACTTTTGTTGGGAAAATTCGGCTATGTCATTTATAATTTTTGCGGATTTTTCCAGAGGCGAAACATTTTGGACCAGCGGGAGGCGACACTTGGCACCTCCGTTGGTGGACTTGAGCGTCCATTTGGGCGAAAATGAACAAGGTTGGCGCGTTTTGTTGCCTTGACAAAGTCAAGGTTAGGTAGGATATTTGTGTTTGGTAAATCCTAGCCCTACACTTGCCTAACACATGGATTGATCTTGGCCGTTGGTTGGCTTTGGCTTGACTATAAATACCCCATTAGTTGATGAGTTCTTTCATCCACAAATTGCCTAAGTCTTGAAAACCCCTCTCCCTCCCTCTTGAGAATTCTCGTCCTAGCCCTCCCTTTCCCCATGGCGAGAGCCACCCCCTCCCTTGGTGGTGTTTTGCTGGGTACCCCACTAGCCTAGTTGTCTCGTATAAATACCCCCTTTGTGGTATAGAAATACTCTCCAAAGTATTGTTGTTATGTCAAATACCTTGGCCCCAAATACCTTGTAGTATTCCCGAGTTACACTTATAAAAGCCGGAAAATACGATTATACTTTCCTTTAGCCACTAAACGAAACCCTAAGGAAATCTTCATAGTTGGTTGAAGTCCTTATGAGAAGTTGGTTAGAACTTCTAAGGGTTGTTTGGCGCGGATTGGAGCACTCCGAGTAGGAGCTAAACCTTGCTCAGGAGCGACATTAAACTCGGATAATTTTGGGCTTATCGAGGTAAACATTCTTGACCTTACATTTGTAATTGGAAATTACATGTTGTAGGAATATATAGTTGAAGTATACTATATATAGAACTGAACATTATAATTGTCGCGGCAATGTCTTTTGACTTAAGCTGAATAATACTTACGGCAATGTCTTGCGACTTAAGCTGAATTTAAATAAGAGAGCGATCAGTAATTACATAGGATTGTATTCTGATGACTTGTGTAACATTCTTTGTGTAGTAGAATTGTACGTCGGTCGGACGTGTTAACCCCCTGGTTGGCTTGGTAGCGGCCTCGATAGAGGAGGAGATTTACTGTTGTTGCGGGAGAGTCTTTGCCAATTTTACGTAGAATATTCTACGTCGGGATCTAAAGGTATTAATAGGCGCTTTGTGGCCTCTATAGGTGGTAGTACTACGTGTGGAGTGATCCACTTGGCTTAAGGAGTAGCCGGCGGTTTGAGGTACTTGGAGCGTTTTGCTATTAGTCGACAATCGTCGCGAGGTATGTGAACCTCTTCCTATCTCTTCTAGCATGATATGTGTGAACTATGTAGTGCGGTGAGCGTCATGTGCTAAATGTATTTGATTGGTTTAAAACATAAAGTGTTATAAAGGCTTTATGGGAAGTCGGTTATAACAGCTTTATGTGGATAAGCAAATACTTTGTGGTTTCTAAAAGGTAACTGATTTGAATAATAACTGGCTTGATATGTGTTAATAAAGAACTTGAAGTATTTCAAAAGGTTTATGAATCGTTTTGAAAGAATGAATAGTACTTGGGTTTTGAAAGCTTAAGAGTTATACTAACCTTATGGGAAGTTAGGTATAACGGCTTAAGAATGTTTTACTGATTTCGGAAATCAGAATGTGTATCGACAAACCACTGCAGCGTTAATAAAAGGAAAATGTATTGACTAATGAAGTATTACTAAAACCAGTAGAAACCTCCATCTGCATAGAAGCTAAGATGAGACAAAATGATATTACATTTCCTAGATCATGGCTGCTTAATAAGATTGATTATAAACAAGAATATAACCTACTCACATATAAGACATATGTTTCTCGAAACGTTTAAAGGAGAATTATGTTTTAAAGGACTAAAACTATGAGCTCTGAAACCTTTTTCTAAAATGAGAAACTTGAGCATTGAAATTAGGCAAACTTGAGCGTTTGGAAAATAAGGTTGTTACTTGATTTTTACAAAGGAAAGCATTTTGGTTTACTTAACAATGTTAGTCACTCAAATTTTATACTACAGTATCGGGTGACCTTTGTAAAAGAAATGGATCTTAAAAGGAATTTAACGGACGTAGTACTTTAAGGTTAAAAATCGGACTTTGATATAAAATGAAAGTACCTTGAGTCGTGTGTAACTTGCTTATACTTGTTGTTATGAAACTTGACCATGTTACGTGTGATAGCCTTGTTGTGTAAATCTTGTGTTCTACTCGACTACGGTTCATCCGAATGTGTATCACTTGACTACCGGTCATCCGAATGTATATCACTTGATTACGGTTCATCCGGAATGTATTTCACTCGACTCACGGTTCATCCGGAATGTATTTCACTTGATTACGGTTCATCCGAATGTATTTTACTTGAGGCCGGTTCATCGGAATGTATTTCACTTGAGGACCGGTTCATCCGGAATGTATTTCACTTGAGGACCAGGTTCATCCGAATGTATTCACTGACTCGGTTCATCAGGAATGTATTCCACCCTTTTCTATATTGGGTCCATAAGATGGGCGAGACACATTATCGTATCACATGATTTGTACCTAGGCTGCCGCGGTGAGGAAGGAGTTCCACGGGCATGAGGATGACTTTTAGGCGTGAGTCACGACTTGACATATTTGCTCTTATGTTGTGAGCGGTAGTTTGGTTATCATATATGTCTCTGCTTTATAGACTATTATGATTTCATTTACTGATATTTCTGATTTCACATACTTGGTACTGTTATCGACCTCCTTGAAGCTGCGTTCATGCGCAGTAAAAGGTACATCGACCGCCGATCCCTTATAGGATCACATTTCACGTGTTGGGAAGCTCGTTCCTTGGAGGCTTATCTTTTGGTATGTTACCACAGTGCTGTAGATTCTTATACATTCGTGGTATGGCGGGAGCCACTGTCCGTCATAGGCCGTAAAAATCTTAGAGTGCATGCTTTGTTGTGGCGGGGTTTGTAAAAAGGATAACTGTTGGGTATTTTTATGTATATATGATGAAAGGCAACTGTTTTGGTTGACTGTTTATTTATCTTTTCTCTTAATTCATGTTCATGTTTTTATTTCGCTGATTTTCTACGATGTTGTATCACTAGGGTGCCAGGTGAGGCACGATCCAGGCCGGGTTGGTCGTGACACAAACAATTGCCTTCGGTATATACACAAAACCCGAACAGTTGTCCTTTACAAACCACGCACAACAAGCTCTGCACTCTAAGATTTACAACAACTATGGCGGACAGGCCCGCCATACCACGAATGTACAAGAACCTACAACTCGTGGAAACATACAAAGATAAGCCTCGAGAAGGAACGAGCTTTCAACACGCGAAATGAGATCCTAAGCGAGGATCCACGGCCGATGTACCTCTACCTGCGGCGTGAGCAGGCCCGAAGGAGTCGATGCAACAGTATGTGGCATCAAATCAGTAAATGAAATCATAATAGCCTAAAAGCGAGAGACATGTATGATAACCAAAATACGACGCAACATAAGCGATCAAGTCGTGACTCGCCGCCAAAATCACCACTCAAATATAACTATGGGTCACGCCCAACATCCATCATGTTCGCATCATGGCGCGTGCCGGAATCGCATCGGTGTAGACATGTCCATGATGCAACAATAATAACAAGGCGCGTGGCCACGTACCCGAATCGCGCCGGTGTAGGCATGCCCGTGTAACCTCAATATGATATCGGGTGGTCAACCTCGCGCGTAGCCACATGCCGGAATCGCGTCGGTGTAGACATGTCCATGTGACATCAACAACAAGACAATAATCAAAATGGAAACATACGTGGAATTCTCCATCACCGCCAAGACGTCAAGTAAGTTCTCAACAAGTCAACGCCTCTATCGAGAGGCGGTAACACGTAAATACCACACTTGCACAACAAAGGCTATCATCACAAGCATAGGCAAGTTTCACAACAACAAGCATAGGCAAGTTTCACAACAACAAGCATAGGCAAGTTTCACAACAACAAGCATAGGCAAGTTTCACAACAACTCAAAGTACTTTCATTTTATGCCAAAGTCGGGTTTTAACCCCAAAGTACTACATACGTTAAGTTCTTTTAAAGAGATCCATTACTTTTATAAAAGTTACCCGATACGTAGTATTAGAATGACCAACCCACATTCCCTTTTCAAAATCAAGTAACAACATTCTTTTCCTAAGTTCGGTTTGCCTAGTTTGATTACTCAAGCTTCATTTTCAAATGGTTTCATAGTTCCCAAACTTAATCACTTGATTCCTTTTAGAACAATTGAGTAATATATGTCTCACGTGAGAGTAGGATATTCTTGTTTACAACATTCTTATTACAATGACCATGATCTAGAAAATGTATATCATTTTGTCTCATCTTAGTTTCTATGCGGATGGAGTTTCTCGGTTTTAATACAATTCATCATTATTCAATACATTTTCCTTTATTAACGCTGCGGTGGTGCTGTCGATACACATTCGATTTCAAATCGGTAAAACATTATCCCTTTAAATAAAACCAAGTACTCATTACTCACGAATGAGGTTTCACACAAACATTCACATTAAAACAAATAAGTTAAGTCTCTTATCTTATAAGATCAAGTCTCTTAACTTCTAACATCAAGAAACCATTTTCTTTACCTCTCTTAAGACATTATACCTAACTCCCCAAAAGCTAGTATAACTCTTTTTAAAACCTTTTAAAACCAAGTGTTACTCTCCTTCCAAAACGATTTATAAATCTTTTGAAATACATCAAGTTCTTTATTATAACTAGCGGTTATAATTCACATCGATTACCTTTTAAAACCACAAAGTATTTTCTTACCTTCATAAAGTCGTTATAACAACTTCCCATAAAGCCGTTATAACACTTTATGTTTTAAGAACAATCAAACACGGTTAAAACATATCGTCTACCGTACTACATAGTTCACACATATCATGCTAGAAGAGATAGGAAGAGGTTCACATACCTGACGATTTATCGACAAAAGCAAAATGCTCCAAGTACTACAACCACTAGCCCTTTCCTCCACGAGTAGAATACGCTACTCTTAGTACTTTCACCTATAAAGGTCACAAACGTCTATTAACCCCAAAACACAAGTTCTATCTTTCTACAGAAAATTCGGCGGCCTCACACAGCGTAAATCTCTCTCTATCGAGGTCGGCTACAAGCCAACCGTGGGGTTTACGCCTAACTTGGACGTGCACCATCCTACTCAAGAACTCTACACAAGTCTGCATGTCTGATCCTATGTAAAACAGTTCGATTCTTTTCTTTATTCTTGGGCTTAAGTCAAAAGACATTAGAATACTAAGTATAGTTCCATATATAGTATACTTCAACTATATATTCTAACAAACATGTAATTTCCAATTACAATAGAGGGACAATATAATTACCTCGATAAGCCCATAATTATCCAAGTTAAATGTCGATCCTTAGCAATGTTTAGCTCGACCGGGTGCTCCATCCGCTCCAAACAACCCAGAAGTTCTATCCAACTTCTACTTAAATCCTTGACTAACAATGAAGATTCCTTAGGGTTTCGGTTTGAGACTAAAAGGTAGTATTTCGGGCTCTACGTATAGAGGTAACTTTTGGAATACAACAAGGTATAAGGCGAGGTATTTTGGGCATTTTAACAATACTTGGAAGACAACTTTCTACCAAGGGGGTACCTGAGAACACTCAACGTGGGGGTATGCTCGGCAAGGCCACTAGAGGGTAGTACCTCGGCCACTAGGCCTCACGAAAAGGGGAGGAGGAAGCTCTCGGCTAGCAATGAAGGGAGGAGAGGGTTTGAGACTTGGAAGTTTTGGATGAATGAAGTCTTGAGCTTAGGGGTATTTATAGCAAAACCAAAAGCCAACCAATGGACAAGATCAAGCCATGTGCAAGGCAAGTGTAAGGCCAAGATCAAGCCAAGTGCACCCAAAACACTCCACAAAACACTCCACAAAACAAGCCCAAACAAGGCACAAAAGGAGGACGATCGGCGAGGCCAACGAACCTCTTGGGCCTTGATCGTCAAGCCACCTATTTGCTTCAATGTGAGGTGACACATGTCACCCTCCCGTTGGTCCAAAATGTTTCGTCTCTCGGAAAAATCCGCAAAATTATAAATGACATAGCGGAATTTTCCTACGAAAGTGGAAACGCTTTAGTCGAAAACGACTCTATTCGCACTTGTGCCCAAATTCGATCCTTTGCCTAACTTAAGGCTCAAATTTTCTCGCACGCCCCACGTACATACTGCGGAAAATACGGTATAACATTCTCCCCTCTAGAAACATTCGTCCGAATGTTCCTTCTCAAGTCTCAACACAAACATGCGCTAGTATAGCGCCATGCTATCTGTAACGATCATGCCACACCGCCATAAAATAACAAACGCGCAATACTTAAACCCAAGTCAACGAGGAAACACCTCTAATCATCACAAAACCCTTACGAGGTCTAAAATATACTCGCCCTTTACATTTCACAAAAGAACGATCACACGCTCACTTCTCCCTATCTCGTCGTACCGCTTCTCGAACACTCGAGCTCTTTCTAGTATCCGTACCACACCACAATGTTTGTTTCCAACCCTTGGAGTTACTACCTCAAACTTGGTCATCTTACTACCTCGATTTCCTCTAAGGCCATTCTCGGCCTTCACGAACTGATTCGGTCGAACATATCTATGAACTCATACGATGGTCATCTAAACTTGGGCCTAGCACCCTCGTGACCTGCCACTGGCGGGACCACCCAGCTGACCGCCGCCGAAGCGGGACGCGGGTTGGCGCAACATGGCCAACCCGACCATCAGTGGCGCCAACTTCGCCGACACGGAACACATCATGGAAGCTCCCACTTCCATCTCACACTAACCAGATTTTCAAACCACACTATAGCACAAAGCTATCCGAACATAACACTTAACACATCATTAACATCAATACATACAAGTATCTACGAGGTTAGGATATACACGAAACTAGGCGGTTCAAGGCCGCTAAATCGAACTTCCACCGCGACCTCTGCCGTGGCAATCGCTTCTAGTAGTCTGTGCTATCCTACAGCGCTACCTGAGTGGACAGTCTCGTCATATGGCCTGCTGGCGCAAGAATAACAAGCTCCCTTGGTACTACGACACTCCCGAAATGCGGTCTACGCATCGACCACCAGGGTAGGGGTGACTGCGCCAACACCCTACTCACGAACATCCCGAAACACAGGAGCCACGACGCTCCTGAATATCCCGCGGTCGAAAGGCTGCGGAGGACCACTCTGCAATGGCGGAGTACATAACTAGTCTGCTTCGAGGCGGTCGCCTCGAAAGTCGCCAAAATATCCGCCGTCTTGGCCTTAACCTGTGGCGGTCCACTGCGTCGATCTGCGCTCGCCGCGCAGTGCATGAGCACGAATGCGGGCAATGTCCATGCGGTGAAGAGAAACACGAACAACTCTCTGCTAGGTAATCATCGAGCCACCGTAACATATCGGTGCACTCGATCCTCCATACTAGCTACTAATGCGGGAACATCTGGTCAATGAGTCGAACTCACATTGTACTCCCGAATCAGCGCGGCTTGCCTCAACATCAAAAATCGGCTCGAGCCCTCGCCATTTGTGGAGGCAAGAAATGTGCCGGAAGGCCCGGCTTCGTCCCAAGCGGTGGAAGTGCATGCTCTCCCGGGAGAGCTCCACGAATCAAACGATCGGCTGCGGTATCACGCGGCCGATGCGAACAAATGTCGCAGACTCGATCTACGAAGCCTTGATCACGCGTGATCCTCTGGTAGCGGATGAACTCTGCGGATCATCCTCGGCCTCGACGTAAAACTCGGGCGGGCTACAACTAAGAAATCCGTAGCCTCAAATGCGCCTCGGGTGCTACAGTCTTCTTTGGGCTGAGGCTGCTGCGTCCGGCCTATCTCATATCGGCCTGACCACGGCCAATAAGCGGGCCATCTCGCATGACCCGTCTCCCCGCTCGGTGTGGGGTGGAGGCTCGGTCTTGTAGTCTCGGCCCAGCTGCTGCGGCTCTAAACTCTTTGGTCTTTGGCGGCGTCGCCAAAACTCGCCGTCTGAAGCACTACCTCAGTCTTGGCCAGGGCTGCGCCATCGTACTCCTCTGAATCCACTAGCGACTCCTCCGGCCTTGCCGCCCAGGCCTGGTTGCCTTCGCGAGGCATAAGCGGTAAAAGCGAAACACGTCGGAGGGTCAACTTACAACACGGCTCTAAGGCACGATCTCGGAATGAGAAGAATGGAAACCAATCCTAAATGTCCTATAGCCTCACGATTATAGATGTGGTGCCTGACACAGATAATCAAGACTACTAGACACGATCTGTAGACACTTTCAGAGGACTAATCGCTCACGATACCACTTTGTAACGCCCGAACCGGGCGTTCGTGCCTTACCGGGCACCTAGTGATACAACATCGAGAAAACGGCGGAAAAATAAAACACGAGTCATGAAACAAGAGATATAATAAATAAACAGGCCAACCAAAGCAGTTGCCTTCAGATATACACAAAAACGAGCAGTTGTCCTTTTTACAAACCACACTTGTGATTACTCTGCACCTCTAAGATTTACAACAACTATGGCGGACAGGGCCCGCCATACCACGAATGTACAAGAACCTACAACTCGGGAAACATACCAAAGATAAGCCTCCAAGGAACGGAGCTTTCAACACGCTGAAATGAGATCCTAGGCGGGGATCCATGGCCGATGTACCTCTACTGCGGCATGAGCGCGGCCCGAAGGAGTCGATCTGGCCAGTGCAGTATGTGAAGCGTCAAATCACGTAATGAAATCATAATAGCCTAAAGCGGGAGACATGTATGATAACCAAAATACAAGATGCAACATAAGCGATCAAGTCGGGGACTCACGCCTCAAAGTCACCACTCAAATATAACTATGGGTCTCACGCCCACAACATCCATCATGTTCGCATCATGGCGCGTGCCCGGAATCTTGCGACGGTGTAGACATGTCCATGATGCAACAATAATAACAAGGCGCGTGGCCGTACCGGAATCGCGCCGGTGTAGACATGCCCATGTAACCTCAATAACAATATATTGGGTGGTCAACCCGCGCGTAGCCACATGCCCCGGAATCTTGCGTCGGTGTAGACATGTCCATGTGACATCAACAACAAGGCGATAATCAAAATGGAAACATACGTGGAATTCTCCATCACCGCCGACGCGTCAAGTAAGTTCTCGACAAGTCAACCGGCCTCTATCGAGAGGCGGTAACCGAAATACCACACTTGCACAACAAAGGCTATCATCACAAGCATAGGCAAGTTTCACAACAACAAGCATAGGCAAGTTTCACAACAACAAGCATAGGCAAGTTTCACAACAACTCAAAGTACTTTCATTTTATGCCAAAGTCGGGTTTTAACCCCAAAGTACTACATACGTTAAGTTCTTTTAAAAGAGATCCATTACTTTTATAAAAGTCACGATACGTAGTATTAGAATGACCAACCCAAATTCCCTTTTCAAAATCAAGTAACAACATTCTTTTCCTAAGTTCGGTTGCCTAGTTTGATTACTCAAGCTTCTCATTTTCAAATGGTTTCATAGTTCCCAAACTTAATCACTTGATTCCTTTTTAGAACAATTGAGTAATATATGTCTCACGTGAGAGTAGGCTATTCTTGTTTACAACATTCTTATTACAGCAGCCATGATCTAGAAAATGTATATCATTTTGTCTCATCTTAGTTTCTATGCGGATGGAGGTTTCTGGTTTTAATACAATTCATCATTATTCAATACATTTTCCTTTATTAACGCTGCGGTGGTGCAGTCGATACACGTTCGATTTCCAAATCGGTAAAACATTATCCTTTAAATAAAACCAAGTACTCATTACTCACGAATGAGGTTTCACACAAACATTCACATTAAAACAAATAAGTTAAGTCTCTTATCTTATAAGATCAAGTCTCTTAACTTCTAACATCATAAACCATTTTCTTTACCTCTCTTAAGACATTATACCTAACTCCCCAAAAAGCTAGTATAACTCTTTTTAAAACCTTTTAAAACCAAGTGTTACTCTCCTTCCAAAACGATTTATAAATCTTTTGAAATACATCAAGTTCTTTATTATAACTAGCGATTATAATTCACATCGATTACCTTTTAAAACCACAAAGTATTTTCTTACCTTCATAAAGTATTATAACCAACTTCCCATAAAGCGTTATAACACTTTATGTTTAAGAACAATCAAACACGGTTAACACGTATGCGTCTACCGTACTACATAGTTCACACATATCATGCTAGAAGAGATAGGAAGAGGTTCACATACCTCGCGACGATTTATCGACAAAAGCAAAATGCTCAGTACTACAACTTTGCTAGCCACTTTCCACTCCTCGAGTAGAATACGCTACTCTTAGTACTTTCACCTATAAAGGTCACAAACGTCTATTAACCCCAAAACACAAGTTCTATCTTTCTCTGAAAATTCGTGACCTCACGCCACGCAGCGTAAATCTCTCTCTATCGAGGCTGGCCAAGCCAACCGAGGGTTTACGCCTAACGGACGTGCACCATCCTACTCGGTAACTCTACACAAGTCTCATGTCTGATCCTATGTAAAAACAATTCGATTCTTTTCTTTATTCTTGGGCTTAAGTCAAAAGACATTGCGAATACTAAGTATAGTTCCATATATAGTATACTTGACTATATATTCTAACAAACATGTAATTTCCAATTACAATAGAGGACAAGATAATTACCTCGATAAGCCCATAATTATCAAGTTAAATGTCGATCCTTAGCAATGTTTAGCTCGACCCGGTGCTCCATCCGCTCCAAACAACCCCAAGTTATATCCAACTTCTACTTAAATCCTTCAACTAACAATGAAGATTCCTTAGGGTTTCGGTTTGAGACTAAAAAGGTAGTATTTCGGGCTCTACGTATAGAGGTAACTTTTGGAATACAACAAGGTATACGGCCAAGGTATTTTGGGCATTTTAATAATACTTGGAAGACAACTTTCTACCAAGGGGGGGGGGGGGTACCTCACGAGAACACTCAACGTGGGGTATGCTCTCGCCACAAGGCCACTAGGGGGTAGTACCTCTCGGCCACTAGGCCTCACGAAAAGGGGAGGAGGAAGCTCTCGGCTAGCACAACAAGAAGGGAGGAGAGGGTTTCAAGACTTGGAAGTTTTTGGATGAATGAAGTCTTCAAGCTTAGGGGGTATTTATAGCAAAACCAAAAGCCAACCAATGGACAATATCAATCCATGTGCAAGGCAAGTGTAAGGCCAAGATCAAGCCAAGTGCACCCACAAAACACTCCACAAAACACTCCACAAAACACTCCACAAAACAAGCCACAAAACAAGGCACAAAGGAGGACCATCGGCCAGTGCCAACAAACCTCTTGGGCCTTGATCGTCCAAGCCACCATATTTGCTTCCAATGTGAGGGTGACACATGTCACCCTCCCGTTGGTCCAAAATGTTTCGTCTCTCGGAAAAATCCGCAAAAATTATAAATGACATAGCCGGAATTTTCCCTACCAAAGCTGTGGAAACGTTTCGTCGAAAAACGACTCTATTCGGCACTTGTGCCCAAATTCGGTCCTTTGCCTAACTTAAGGCTCAAATTTTCTACGTACGTCCTTACGTACATACTCTGGAAAATACGGGGTATAACAGGAACCCTAATCCGAAAACTAGTATGTTTAGCCCTTAAGATTACAATTCAAGTTGATTATTAGTTTAAGTCGTCGCATGTTGTATAAAGAAGGAAATTGTAGTTGTTGAAGTTGTTTATGACTATATAACATGTTAGACCTTAGAACTTGGAATTGGAAAAGACTTTGTGTTGTTGTTTATATAGCCGAGAATGGCTTTAAATATGGAACTACTTCGTATGAATTGTTGGGAGGAATTTTACACGTATTGTAAGGCGTGTAATCCCCTTTGATTGGTTGGTATGTTGAGCCTTAAATGTGGCATGTTTGGTTATTGAATTCGGCCTTGAAAAAGGTGGCAAAGTATGTAGAAACAAAGGAGGTGCTGCCCGCTTTTTCGTCGAATAAGAGACCGTATACTTAGTATTATTCTACGTTAGAAACTAGAAATTGATAGTCATGTTGTAACCATTATAGGTTGACAATTCTACGTGCGGCGTATTCGACTTAGCTTGCGGATTAAGCCGAAAAGGTATGTGAATTATCTCCTCTTCTAGCATGATTCCTTAAGATAAAGAAAGTATGTCCTACTCCTTAAATGATTCATTCCTTGGTTGTACTTGGATTGCCTAATATAGAATTTGTTCTATATACTTCCTTGATTGTACTTTGATGTTTTAATTGTAAGTTGTTATAATCCATTTCCTTAGTGAAGTTTGGATTCTCAAAAGTGGAAGTATTTTACTTAAAGTACTTGAGTCTTGAAAAGAAAGTGGTTTCCAAATCTTTTGTCTAGTGCCATAGTTCCAAAACCTAAAGGTCGTTATAATGACTTTAGGGGAGTCAAAGGAGTGATTTACTTAATTGTTTTAAAAGAGGAGAAATGACATGATTTAAGAGAAGTAACTTGTTTTAAAGGTGTGCGTTACTTGAGGTTTAAAAGTATAAGAAACTTGATTTCTAAGGATTAAGAGACTTGAAGTATTTTGTAAGTTAAGAAATTTGACTTGTAAGTATGTGATACTTGGTTTTAAAAGTGTAAGTCTCTTGGATATAAAAAGGAATGAATTGATCTAAATCCATAAAGGGCTATAACGGCTTTATGGGAAGTTGGTTATAACGGCTTTATGGAAGGTTAAGAAAGTCGTCTATTTTGATTAATGGGCATAAGTTGCCTAGATTGTGAAAATTTGAAGTTACTTGGTTTCAAGCTTTGAAATTAGTTTCTAAAAGTATGGTAAATTACTTTGAAAAATAGACACGCCTTGATACTACGGGTGTTAGTATCTTGGGATTTTACATAAAAAGGAGTCTTTTGAAAAGAATGTACGTACGTAGTACTTTGGCTTGTTAAATGAGAATTATTCTATTTGTGCCTTAATAAGTACTTTGGCTTGTTAAATGAGAATTATTCTATTTGTGCCTTAATAAGTACTTTGGCTTGTTAAATGAGAATTATTCTATTTGTGCCTTGATAAGTACTTTGGCTTGTTAAATGAGAATTATTCTATTTGTGCCTTAATAAGTACTTTGGCTTGTTAAATGAGAATTATGCTATTTGTGCCTTGATAAGTACTTTGGCTTGTTAAATGAGAACTATTCTATTTGCGCCTTGATAGTATTTTGGCTTGCTTGAATAAGTATTTCTCTTGGTTTATGTAAAAAGAAGGCATGGTATTGTCTTGGGTTGTGTAAAAAGGAAATGCATGGTATTGTCTTGGTTTATGACAAAAAGAAAGGCATGGTAATTGTCTTGATTTGTCTAAAGGCAGGGTTTTGCCTTGGTTTGCTTGCATATGGGTTACTCATATAGACATTCGTGCAAGTGTCATATCTCCACATCTCCGCGTCCCTCCATAAAGGGCCGGCAACTTGTTTCAAGGATGCCATGGGTTAGCTCCCCATGGGGGTGAGTGGTACACACTCACGGCGGGTCGGTATTTGACTCGGGCGGGTTAAATTCTCAGATATATATAAGCCATGGATTAGCTATCCGTGATGCGAGTATCGTGTACCGATGACTCATTGCGGGTCCTCACGACCTAAGTGGGTGAAATAGCCTCATGCAGGTGAAATAGTCCTATGATAGGTTGCATTATAACACGTAGGTGGTTGACCACAGCAGCGCACGCCGTGTTTTGAAACGGTAGTGATTTCATTAATGAAAGGGTGCAGTGTGGTTATGAATTAAAGTGGAACAGTAAATTCTCATTGTTAAAATCATAACTTAAAAGATAAAAAGGAGTGCATTACTCTCATAATTGTAAGGTTCAGTGTGCTTACTGATGTTGTATTATATCATGGACTGCCGACAGTGAGGAAGGATTTCACGGGCATGATTGATATTATGGGCGTGAGACCCATGGTTATATTTGAGTAATGACTTTGAGGGCATGCGTCCCTGACTTGATATGTCTGCTTATGTATTGTGTACTGTAGGTTGGCTATCATACATGTCTCCTGTTTTGTTAGTATCATATGATTTCATTCTGATATTTTCTTGTTTCACATACTTGGTACATTCCCGTCTTGACCTCGCCCGGGGGCTGCGTTCATCTGCGAGTTTAGGTACTTGATTTGGTGATCTGCAGTGTAGGACCCTACTCGAGTTTTGGATAGCTCCGTACATTGAGTTTATCTTTTTGGTATAGATCCTTGATGTGCTTTTATCTGATTATGGGTACGGCGGGGCCTTGTCCCATCATAGTTCAGTAAAACTCTTAGAGATCTGTATTCATATGTGGGATTGGACTCATGTACAGTGTAGTGTCTTCTTATTATGTATATTATATGGCAGCCTTGTCGGATTTTCCCTTGCACGTATGTTGGTTTTGAAAAAAAATGAGGTGTTATTTAAATTCCGCAGTTTACTTGTGTTGTTGAGGTAGAAGGGTGCCCAGGTAGGTCACCAGTCACGGGCCCGGGGTTCGGGGTGTGACAGAGTGGTATCAGAGCAGTCAGTCCTCGGAATGTCTACAGACCGTGTCTAGTAGAGTCTTGATTATCGGTGTGTTGCGCGCCACACCCATAAACAGGAGGCTACAGGACATTTAAGAGTTGGTTTCTATTATTCTCACTCTAAGATCGTGCCATAGAGCTGTGCTAGTAAGATAATTCCTCTCCGACATATTTTTGTGTTACATCTATGCCTCCAAGGAGGGCAACAGTCTCCCAGAAGGGCAAAGGAGTAGCAGCAGCTACCAGTCAGACTCAGAGAGTTGATAGGGCTTATGCCCAGGGTATACCGGATATTGTGCCACAATCGGCGAATTCTTCTGCGCCAGGTTTTGAGGCCCGGACACGAGCCTCGGTTCTCGATTAGGAGAAGACTATAGGAGTCATGAGGAAGCGATTATGTTATTGACCAAGATAAGCGGTGCTCAGTTTCATCACAGGAGGTTATTCGGCGATCTGAGACAGTGTACAAAGGGTGGAGGCAGCGGGAATCAGCGTAAGAGGGCTAGACCGGTTGGTTATCCCGGTGAGTTTTTGGACGAGCAGCCTCAGCAGCGAGTGAGATATTCATCCCAGCCTACCCAGTACATACCCCCGCAGCCCACAGGTGGGATATTTGACCCCACAAGGTATTTAGGAGCCGGTCCGAGCTCCAGGAGTCGTGGTTTTCAGAGGAGCAGAGGATTTTCTCGGTCAAGGCCACCTATTCCTCAGTGTTTCCGATGTAGTAAGCGTCATATGGGGAAATGTCGTTATGGCACAGATGTTTGTTTTTATTGTGGCCGTCTGGGCCATATACGGAGGGTATGTCCTTTTAGAAAGAGCACCGGTGAGGTGGCTCAGCCTATGAGGCCGATGGCTGATTCCCTTTCCTCACGGTATGCGTTCCCGGAGCGGTGTTGGATGTCGGCCGGTAGTGGTAGAGTCGAGTGGAGTTCATAGTTCTGGCGGTCCTTCGAACCGCGTAGATGACGTGACTACGGGGCAGGATCAGGAGGCGACATCGCATGGGGTTACATGTATATTTCGATTCTTTTGAATCATACGTGCATTGATAGATTCAGATTTTACCCTAGCGTATATGTTTTCCCTTTGTTTCTAGCAGTTGTAAGTGATAGTACCCCCAGAGGTAGGAATACTTTGATTAGTAAAGTGAAAAGTTAAGAATGTTGACAAGAATGATAAAGTGAACTGAGACTATAGTTGTGTAGAGTTCACAAGTTGTAGTTACCCCATAATAAGAGTAAGACCGATAGGGAAGAATGTACAGTAGAAATACTTTGGCTTATGTGACGAACCTCTAGTGAATAGGGGGATAGGGTGAGAAGTACCTTGAGATAAGAGAGAGATTTATTTCAGACTAAGAATGAGAAGTTAAGTGTGACGATGAGTCGGGTTATGGACTCATTTTGGGTCAACCGGTAGTATGAAATGGGGTGATGTCAGTTGGATATGGTCCCGCTATGTGATAGGGTCACGAGGATGCAAGGCCCAAGTCTAGTTGATCGTTGTACGAGTTTGTGGATGCATTCCACTGGAATCAGGTCGTAAGGACCGAGAAGAGCCTTAGCGGAAATTCAAGTAGCATAATGGCCAAGATTGGATAGTAACTCCATGGATTGGAGAACAGAAACAATACGCGAAACTTTGTACGTATGCTAAATAAGTTTAGAAGTACGAGAAAGTATGACAAGTAAGAAAATAAAGGGACCTCTAAGGATCCCGTGTTTGAGAAGACGGTAACCTTCGAGTATTGTGAGAAGGGACCACGGACGGAAGGTCCATTGATATGTTTACGTAGGTTATGTGGTGGCCATGTGTGGCATCGTTAGTCTTGTGGAGTATTGATTGATAGGCATAGTAAAGAGACTGTGCCAGAGTTTGTATAGCTTGACAACCGACTAAGAACATTCGGGGACGAATGTTTCTAAGGGGGGAAGAATGTTACATCCCGTAAGTCCAGGACATGTATAAGAGAATAGACGTGAGAACACAAGACTTGAGAAATTGGTACGAAAGGAAGAATTGTCTTTCCGACAGAAAGTCTTCCGAACGTCGGAAAGGAAAAATGTTCGTTGAGGAGAATTAGATTCTCAAAATGCATTATTTGAAGAGTATGGAACTTATTAACATTATGGAGATTTATTTTTACGGATTTGTTCACGTGGGGCCCACCCGAGGAATTTTACGTTTTGCGGGGCCCACGAGGGTTACGGAATTTTATGGACGAATGAGAGGGAGACACGTGGCACCTCCCCCACTTGGTCTTGGACGAAATATTTCAAGGGTAGTATGGTCATTGACCATGGTAGATGAACAAGTCTTCAAAGCTTGAGATTGTTGACTTGTCAACTTGTCCACTTGGCTTATCATTAATTATTCTTCATCCTAGCCCACAAGTGTTTTAATCTAAGTCCTCCATTGTGTTTTATATACCACACTAGTGCAAGACAAGCTCTTGAACACTTAGAAAAATTAGAGACCTTGTTCTCCACATTTGAGAGCTCTCGGGTTTGGTCCTATTCCCAATTTTTTGTAGTTTTGATCCATTATTCACAAGACTTAAACCCAAGGTCCCTAAGGGTATTGTAAGAATATCTCAATAGAAAGATTTCGGAAAAACGACGTTTTCACGTTAGTCGCAAGGCGAAAACCTAAGTAGTTTTCCTAGTTTTGGATTGGAAATGGAAGAGAAGTTGTTTGTGAACTTCTAAGGGCTTCAAATAGCGGATTGGAGCATAAAGGAAAGGAGCTAAGAATATCTAAGGAGCGACTTTGAATCTTGGAAATTTTAAGGGCTTGTAAAGGTATAATTCTTGTCGTTTTAGTAATTAAGATTACTTATTGTTGTAGCTATGGATATTAGCAAGCATGAGATGTTTATATTATGAAGTTTGATAAGTATATCGGCTATTGGAACCCTAATCCGAAAACTAGTATGTTTAGCCCTTAAGATTACAATTCAAGTTGATTATTAGTTTAAGTCGTCGCATGTTGTATAAAGAAGGAAATTGTAGTTGTTGAAGTTGTTTATAACTATATAACATGTTAGACCTTAGAACTTGGAATTGGAAAAGACTTTGTGTTGTTGTTTATATAGCCGAGAATGGCTTTAAATATGGAATTACTTCATATGAATTGTGGGGCGGAATTTTACACGTATTGTAAGGCGTGTAATCCCCTTTGATTGGTTGGTATGTTGAGCCTTAAATGTGGCATGTTTGGTTATTGAATTCGGCCTTGAAAAAGGTGGCAAAGTATGTAGAAACAAAGGAGGTGCTGCCCGATTTTCCGTAGAATAAGAGACCGTATACTTAGTATTATTCTACGTTAGAAACTAGAAATTGATAGTCATGTTGTGACCATTATAGGTTGACAATTCTACGTGCGGCATATTCGACTTAGCTTGCAGATTAAGCCGAAAAGGTGTGTGAACTATCTCCTCTTCTAGCATGATTCCTTAAGATAAAGAAAGTATGTCCTACTCCTTAAATGATCCATTACTTGGTTGTACTTGGATTGCCTAATATAAAATTTGTTCTATATACTTCCTTGATTGTACTTTGATGTTTTAATTGTAAGTTGTTATAATCCATTTCCTTAGTGAAGTTTGGATTCTCAAAAGTGGAAGTATTTTACTTAAAGTACTTGAGTCTTGAAAATGAAGTGGTTTCCAAATTTTTTGGCTAGTGCCTTAGTTCCAAAACCTAAAGGTCGTTATAATGACTTTAGGGGAGTCAAAGGAGTGATTTACTTAATTGTTTTAAAAGAGGAGAAATGACATGATTTAAGGGAAGTAACTTGTTTTAAAGGTGTGAGTTACTTGAGGTTTAAAAGTATAAGAAACTTGATTTCTAAGGATTAAGAGACTTGAAGTATTTTGAAAGTTAAGAAACTTGATTTGTAAGTATGTGATACTTGGTTTTAAAAGTGTAAGTCTCTTGGATATAAAAAGGAATGAATTGGTCTAAAACCATAAAGGGTTATAACGGCTTTATGGGAAGTTGGTTATAACGGCTTTATGGAAGGTTAAGAAAGTCGTCTATTTTGATTAATGGGCATAAGTTGCCTAGATTGTGAAAATTTGAAGTTACTTGGTTTCAAGCTTTGAAATGAGTTTCTAAAAGTATGGTAAATTACTTTGAAAAATAGACACGCCTTGATACTACGGGTGTTAGTATCTTGAGATTTTACATAAAAATGAGTCTTTTGAAAAGAATGTACGTACGTAGTACTTTGGCTTGTTAAATAAGAATTATTCTATTTGTGCCTTAATAAGTACTTTGGCTTGTTAAATGAGAATTATTCTATTTGTGCCTTGATAAGTACTTTGGCTTGTTAAATGAGAATTATTCTATTTGTGCCTTAATAAGTACTTTGGCTTGTTAAATGAGAATTATGCTATTTGTGCCTTGATAAGTACTTTGGCTTGTTAAATGAGAACTATTCTATTTGCGCCTTGATAGTATTTTGGCTTGCTTGAATAAGTATTTCTCTTGGTTTATGTAAAAAGAAGGCATGGTATTGTCTTGGGTTGTGTAAAAAGGAAAGACATGGTATTGTCTTGGTTTATGACAAAAAGAAAGGCATGGTAATTGTCTTGATTTGTCTAAAGGCAGGGTTTTGCCTTGGTTTGCTTGCATATGGGTTACTCATATAGACATTCGTGCAAGTGTCATATCTCCACATCTCCGCGTCCCTCCATAAAGGGCCGGCAACGTGTTTCAAGGATGTCATGTGTTAGCTCCCCATGGGGGTGAGTGGTACACACTCACGGCGGGTCGGTATTTGACTCGGGCGGGTTAAATTCCCGGATATATATAAGCCATGGATTAGCTATCCGTGATGCGAGTATCGTGTACCGATGACTCATTGCGGGTCCTCACGACCTAAGCGGGTGAAATAGTCCCTTGCGGGTGAAATAGTCCTATGATAGGTTGCATTATAACATAGAGGGTGGTTGACCCTGGCACTGGCACGGCCTTCATGTTTTGAAACGGTAGTGATTTCATTAATGAAAGGGTGCAGTGTGGTTATGAATTAAAGTGGAACAGTAAATTCTCATTGTTAAAGTCATAACTTAAAAGATAAAAAGGAGTGCATTACTCTCATAATTGTAAGGTTCAGTGTGCTTACTGATGTTGTATTATATCATGGACTGCCGGCAGTGAGGAAGGATTTCACGGGCATGATTGATATTTTGGGCGTGAGACCCATGGTTATATTTGAGTAATTACTTTGAGGGCATGCGTCCCTGACTTGATATGACTGCTTATGTATTGTGTACTGTAGGTTGGCTATCATACATGTCTCCTGTTTTGTTAGACTATTATGATTTCATTACAGTATTTTTCTGTTTCACATACTTGGTACATTCTTTCTTGACCTCCTTGAAGTGCATTCATCTGCGAGTTTAGGTCTGTGATTTGGTGATCTGCAGTGTAGGACCTGCTCGAGTTTTGGATAGCTCCGTACATTCGAGTTTATCTTTTTGGTATAGATCCTTGATGTGAGGCTTTTATGCGATTATGGGTACGGCGGGGCCTTGTCCCGTCATAGTTCAGTAAAACTCTTAGAGGTCTGTATTCATATGTGGGATTGGATTCATGTACATTGTAGTGTCTTCTTATTATGTATATTATATGGTAGCCTTGTCGGCTTTGCCGTTGCACGTATGTTGGTTTTGAAAAAAAAAATGAGGTGTTATTTAAATTCCGCAGTTTACTTGTGTTGTTAAGGTAGAAGGGTGCCCAGGTAGGGCACCAGTCACGGGCCCGGGGTTCGGGGTGGGACAACACCTCAAGCAAATTTGCCTAGCGACACTATTGTGGGAAGTGATAAGCAAATTGAAGAGCCTGAACCACACCCAGCTGTTGAGGAATCTAGCGAGATAGTTGGTGTAGAGAAGGAAAAGAATATTGAGATCCAATTATTCACCTTTTTGGATTCTGTGGAAATTCTTTTTCCTGTACCTATTGCAGAAGAAACACCACCATCTGTCATTGTTGATCCTCAAATAGGAGGTCCATACCATCAAGGGCACCCCCTAGAGTTGAGAGATGTAGGGAATTTCACTGACCCCTACATTATAGAGAGCCTAAAAGACAAGCCTGTCTTGTGTACTTGGGGGATAATCTTATGTCTGAGGCCCTTGTTTGAAAAATGTGTTGTAGGAAAAGTGAGACCTGCAACAAACACTGTGCAGATTGCAAGCAGTTCGCAGAAGGATCCAATGGGCACTCGTAAAGGTTAACTGCGTCCGGCTAAAAGACGTTAAAAACATCGCTTGTTGGGAGGCAACCCAATGTTTTTTAATTATGTTATTTTAATTTTTGTTTTAGTTTGTTTTAGTTTCTGAAAGTTGATTTATTGCGGGGTTTTTTTATTTGTGGCGCTCGAGGGCCACGGCGCGGGATTTCTGAGTTTTGGGCCGAATTTGACACGTTTTTAAGGTCCAAAAGGGATAACTTTTCCTACTTAAATATTCCTTAAACCCTTTACCTAAAGGATTCCATAACTTTTCCTTAAACCCTTTACGTAAAGGATTCCATAACTTTTCCTTAACCATTTTCCTAAAGGATTCCATAACTTTTCCTACCTACATAATTGATCAGTGTATTTTATACACTTTTTGAGTCATTTTTAGTGAGTCTTTTGTCCCTTTTTGTACAAATACGTGTCGTCTTAGGATAGATTTTCTTTCTTTTGAGTCAAATTGGTTAAAGTGGCTCTTTGGCGGAAAAGGAGCAAAAAGAGAGGGAAAACGGAGGTTCCAGAGCTCGAAATGTGAGAAAGTGGCGAACCAGCACGACAGGTCGGCCGCGACGCCTCCATCCAGCGAGGCGAGCGCCCGGCGATATTGCGAAGTTCAGCGCGCGGCTCTAAACAGCGAGTTGCGAGCGCGGCGCTAATCTTGAAACGATGCAGAACTTACGTATGGCTGATTCTGCCGCGCGGCGGAAAAATCAGAAATCTGAATTTTCAATGGGCGAACTGAAGGAAAACCACGCACCTCGTTTTAAACTATAAAAAGAGAACCACGAGGCGCTTTTAAGGTTTCCCTTCTTGCCAATTCACAACACATCTTGGAGTTCAAGATTGGAGACCATTCTTTAGTAATTTTCTTTTCTTTCTTTTACTTTATTTTCAGTTTTATGTTGGATATTGAATTAGTTCTTGTCATGTCTATGACTAGGAACTAATTCTAATATAGGGCTTTCCATGTCAATTCACTTGAACCTTATATTTATGAATTAATGCATGTTGTGGTTGTTCTTCTAATTGTTGAGATTTATCCAATATATATTTTGATTGCTTGGTAATTACTTGATCATTAATTATCATTACTTATATGATTTCTAACCGAATCCGAAAGGGGAGGTTGTGACTATGCTGTAGTTGGGTAGACATAGGTCGAATTGGGGATGAAAATACCTCAATTACTTGTGTAGCATTAATAGGGTTTTTGTTCTTAATCCTCCTCTAGAGTCAACCTTATCACCGAAAGGTAGAAAGGTGTTGTACTGGGGTTGAGTGTTTATATAGCCTTAACGGGAGTATAAAACAGATTAGTAAACCTGCTATCTCCAATAGAAGAAGAACCATAATTAATTGCATTAATAAGTAATATAAGCGGATAGTTAAGGAGATTTGGAAGCCCTATTTCCATCATCACTGAAGTAAACAACATAGTTTAATTAGTTTTCATAATTAGATTCTTAAACAACAAATCAATATTCGATCACCAAATAGATAACAAAGAATAGAAATTGGTAATTGAGCACTAATCCCTGAGGACGATAACTCGGTCTTCAAAGACTATATTACTTGACTCGACAACGTGCACTTGCGTTTTAGTGTGTGCACAAATCGCGCATCAAGTTTTTGGCGCCGTTGCCGGGTATTGGCATAGTTCAATATCATTTTATCTATTCTTATTTCTAATTTGGCTGCTCCAAGAACAAGTTTCTAACTTGTTCTTGCGAGCATCTTTTTATCACCTTTTGTTGTTTTCTTATTTTGCAGGTTAAATTCGAAAAAAAAAATCGAAAAAAAAAATAATAATATATATATATGGACTACTACTATCAGAGACGATGGAGTCATCAACAGCAGCTAAACCCACAGGTTCCAGAGAAAGATCGAGATGAGTTGCAGGCAGGCATACTCAAGCTCACTAAGTGCCAGACTCAGTTTATGGTTGAGACAAGAGAGTCCCTCAAAAATTCGAAGACCCACATAGGGCAACTGATGGATAAGATGAGCAATACACCTCAAGTAAATCTGCCTAGCGACATCATTATGGGAGGTGGCAAGCAAATTGAGAGCACAACCACACCTGCTATTGAGGAATCTGGCGAGATAGTTGGTGTAGAGAAGGAAAAGATCGCTGAGATCCAATTATTCACCTTTTTGGATTATGTGGAAATTCTTTTTCCTGCACCTGTTACAGAAGAAACACCACTAGTTATCACTGTTGATCCCCAAATAGGAAGTCCATACCATCAAGGGCACCCCCTAGAGTTGAGAGATGTAGGGAATTTCACTGATCCCTACATTATAGAGAGCCTAAAAGACAAGTCTGTCTTGTGTACTTGGGGGATAATCTTATGTCTGAGGCCCTTGTTTGAAAAATGTGTTGTAGGAAAAGTGAGACCTGCAACAAACACTGTGAAGATTGCAAGCAGTTAGCAGAAGGATCCAATGGGCACTCCTAAAGGTTAATTGCGTCCGGCTAAAAGACGTTAAAGACAACGCTTGTTGGGAGGCAACCCAATGTTTTAATTATGTTATTTTAATTTCTGTCTTTAGTTTGTTTTATTTTGTCTAGAACAGTCTCACGGAGGTCTTGTTTATGTGTTGTGATGACAGGTGCAGGGCCAACAATTTGGAGGGCGAAAAACTGGAGATAAGCCAAGGATTTCCAGAAAATCGGGTTAGCGTCGCGGCGCCCAGGAGCAGGGTCGCGGCTTCAAAAGAGCAGAAAGGCGCTGAAGTTTAAGCGCCGCGACGCCCAAGAGAAGGGCGGCGGCGCCAAAAGTCCAGAAAAAATTTGAAGTTTGGCCATGGCTTCCATTTCTGGCAGCGCGAGGAAGTCGAAGGCGCGATAAATTGGGCGCGCGGCTGATTCTGAACGCGGCGAGACGGATATCCAGAAATTAAAAGACGTCCAAATTTGATTTTTCTCCAATTCCAAATCAAAACCTAAACCTTTCTCTCCACAAAACCCACGAAAATCCACACCTTACCTAAAAATCTTCCATAAACCAAACCCAAACACAACCAAAGCTATTAAATTCCCTAAACCCTTAACCATTTTAACCAACAAACCTCATCCCATTGCCTCAAATCACCATTATAAGCAAGAAAACCTTGAAGAACACCGTCAAAAGGTAATCTTTATCTTTTTCTTGAAAGCTTTACTGTAGACAGAGGAGGTAGTAGATTGGAGGAGTGTTGTATCTGTAAAGTTGTTGGGGTGTTGAAATTGGTTGTGAGATTTCGAGGAAGAGTATACAATGTGAGTGTGGGTGTTGTGCAGGAGCTTCTTAAGTGAAGTTTGGGGGTGATAGGTGTTGTAGCTGCTAGTTGTGGATAGTGTTGGGTAACATTGTTGATACTAAGGAAACGCTGCAAAAAGTGATCTAAACATGTCTGCCAGAAAGAAAAGAGTCTCCACATCCACCTCAGTCCCTCAATATGATGATACTAGGTTTGTTAGCCAAATAGCTCATGAAAGATACCAAAAACTTAGTACTAGGCCCTTAATCACTGAAAGAGGAATGAATTATCAAAGGGATTCGCTTGGGGAGGGGGATGTCTATGAGCCCATTCGGGCGATGATTGAGATGATGGGGTGGAAAAGATTTGTAAACCCGGAAAAGATAGCACCAATGAACACAGTGATGGTGCGTGAATTTTATGCTAACTTTCCAGAGAAGGTGGACAATAGATTTTTTGTGAGGGGAAGTTATGTGACTGTGACGGCAGAAGCGGTAAATGTGTTATTGGAAACAGTTGATGTTGAAGGAGGAGATGGTGATTGGAGCTATTTTAGAACATGGTATAGAAGCACCACCAACATCGACTGGAATGCGTCGCGAACCTGATAAGCTTCTACAGGCTGCATTTGATATTGCCAGAAATGGGTCAAGAGGACTGAGCAGGTGTCAGTTCAACAAAACAACCAAGGGTTGGTTGTATTTCGTCAGTGCCCGCCTGATTCCATCAACGCACTTTACCAGAGTGCCAGAAGACAGAATCAAATTATTATATGGAATTATGTCGGGGAAGACGATTGATGTGGGGAAGAAGATAGTGCAAAATATTGGAGAGACCAGCAGGTTGGTAACAACAGGTGGGTTGGGACATGGCTCACTTATTACATGTTTATGCGCCATAAATGGGGTCCCAACCCTACCCACAGATACATTTGAGAAAAACCAACTGCCTGTGTCATATGGGATAGTGCACTCCTTCCTGCACTCCAAGTCCCCGGCGGCGAGAAGACCACCAACAAGACCGGCAGCGGCAGCGGCGAAGTGCCATAGATGAAGATGAGCACGAGATAGAGGCTCAATATGAGGCGAGGAAGCGACCATCGACCACCAGCGGTCGAACCTCCAGTGTCTATGATGGAGCAGTTGCTCCAGAACCAGAGGAGGATGATGCAAAATTTTGACACGGTAATACAAGGACAACAAGAATTGAGGCAGGGGCAACAACAGTTGCACCAGCGATTTGATGAGATGAGTTCCTTGTTCAACCAATGGTCAATGCACTATTCACCACCACCGCTACCATTTTAAACCAAGTCTGTAAGTGTCCTGTTTCTTTTATTTTCCTTGAGTCTTGCACACATTGGGGACAATGTGTGATTTAAGTTTGGGGGGGTGTTTTATTTGTGTCTTATTGTCTTAGTATTTTGAGTCTTTTTGAGTTGTTTTGTGTATTTTTGAGTCATAATTTTTTTTCTTTTTGAGTCATAATTGTCTGTCAAAGATCATGCATGTTGTAGTTACTAGAAACACCTAGTGAAGTAAGGTGGAATAATGTAATGGAATTAGAAGCAACTATCTAAACACTTAGGTTAGATATGCCAAAAACTCATGAAATCTGTCTATTTGGAGTTTCTTGCTTGAATTGTGCATTGTTAAATGATTAAAACCTATGTGTATGATTTCTTGCTATTTGAGGCGAAATAGTTAGGATATGCATGTTAGGGAGATGACTCATGCATTTCTTTGTTAACCAATTCTTACCACTCTTTTCTATCCCTGACATTAAAAATATCCCTAGTCAGCCCCGTCGAGCCTATAAATTGAACTTTTTCTTTGACACCCTATATTCCCACACTTGTGCCATAAGTAAAAATGTGAAATGGTTGGAATAGAAAGTGTTAAAAAAGATACAAAAAGAGTGAACAAGTTTGATGCACCCCAATAAAAAAGTAATAAGAAATAGGCAAAAGCCTAAGTTTGGGGGTGCTTGTTATGCATAATACACTTCACTCTTTCAAAACAAAAGAGGGGAAAGATAGATATAAAGTGAAAGAAAGGAAATCAAAAGAAAAGGGAAAAATTGAAAAGCTAAAGAGCTTATGGTACACAAAATGAGCCTAAATGCCTATTTTTACCTACTCATGCCTAAGCCTACATTACAACCCTGAAAAGTCCTGAAGATCTCTTAGATGCATAGCCATGATTAGTGGAGAATAGCAAGTAAACATGTCATAGGAATTTTGAAATTGACGTGCATAATTCAGTATCCTTACTTCCATTAAGCATGATTAGAATGAGTTTGCGAAATATCTAGCTTAATGTGTTTAGAATGCTAAAATTTCATGCTATATGTTCCTGCATATTATTCTGCTAACCTTCATGTTTTTCTAAATAACACCAATGCAGCAAAGTGATAAATGTCATTGAGTCTTTTATTTTTCTTTTTATTTGTGTCTTTATTTCTTTCTTTTGATCTTTGCTCGAGGGCGAGCAAAGGTTCAGTTTAGGGGTATTTGATCAGTGTATTTTATATACACTTTTTGAGTTATTTTTAGTGAGTCTTTTGTCCCTTTTTGTACAAATACGTGTCGTCTTAGGATAGATTTTCTTTCTTTTGAGTCAAATTGGTTAAAGTGGCTCTTTGGCGGAAAAGGAGCAAAAATAGGGAAAAAACTGAGGTTACATAGCTCGAAATGCGAGAAAGTGGCGAACCGAGCACGCACACGGTCAGCGCGGCGCCTCCATCCAGCGGGCGAGCGCCCGGCGCTGATATTGAAAGCTTGCGAAGTTCAGCGCGGCTACTCTAAACAGCGAGTTGCGAGCGCGGCGCTAATCTTGAAACGATCACGAGAACTTACGCGTAGCGCTGATTCTGGCGCCAGCGCGCTGATTCTGAACGCGCGGCGGAAAAATCAATCTGAATTTTCAATGGGCGAACGAAGAAAACCCTGCACCTCGTTTTTAAACTATAAAAAGAGAACCCTGAGGCAGTTTTAAGGTTTCCCTTCTTGCCAATTCACAACACATCTTGGAGTTCAAGATTGGAGACCATTCTTTAGTAATTTTCTTTTCTTTCTTTTACTTTATTTTCAGTTTTATGTTGGATATTGAATTAGTTTTTGTCATGTCTATGACTAGGAACTAATTCTAATATAGGGTTTTCCATGTCAATTCACTTGAACCTTATATTTATGAATTAATGCATGTTGTGGTTGTTCTTCTAATTGTTGAGATTTATCTAATATATGTTTTGATTGCTTGGTAATTACATGATCATTAATTATCATTACTTATATGATTTCTAACCGAAATCCGAAAGGGGAGGTTGTGACTATGCTGTAGTTTGGTAGACATAGGTCGAATTGGGGATGAAAATACCTCAATTACTTGTGTAGCATTAATAGGGTTTTTATTCTTAATCCTCCTCTAGAGTCAACCTTATCACCGAAAGGTAGAAAGGTGTTGTATTGGGGTTGAGTGTTTATATAGCCTTAACGTGAGTATAAAACGGATTAGTAAACCTGCTATCTCCAATAGAAGAAGAACCATAATTAATTGCATTAATAAGTAATATAAGCGGATAGTTGAGGAGATTTGGAAGCCCTATTTCCATCATCACTGAAGTAAACAACATAGTTTAATTAGTTTTCATAATTAGATTCTTAAACAACAAATCAATATTCGGTCACCAAATAGATAACAAAGAATAGAAATTGGTAATTGAGCACTAATCCCTGAGGACGATAACTCGATTTTCAAAGACTATATTACTTGACTCGACAACGTGCACTTGCGTTTTAGTGTGTGCATAAATCGCGCATCAATAACCCCTAACCATTTACCTAAAGGATTCTTGGGCTATAAATAGTCTCTACATCAGTAGAAGAATTCATTCTCATACCATCCTACATCCACCATTCCACATTCCATCCCACACTTGACGATTCCATTCTCCATCCATCATTCTACCACATTCCATCTTGTAAATATTCCACAACATAATTCTTGGATGCTAGAAGGCTTGGAGACTTGTTCTTGAGTATTTTTCTTTTCTTTCTTTTGCTTTGTTTATTTCAGTTCATGTATGGAGATTATATTAGTTCTTAGCGTGACTATGGCTAGGAGCTAATTACTTATTTAGGAATTTCCTTGTGATTCTTTTGAAACTCTTATTCATGAATTAATACATTAGTTGATTTCTTCTTCACTTGTTTAAGATTTATTCAATAGTTGTTTTGATTGCTTGATAATTAATTGATCACTAGTTATCATCACTTATATGAGTTCTAATCGAAATCCGAAAGGGGAGATTGTGAATATGCTATAAACTTAGGTTTAAATCGTGGACGAAAGTACCCCGATACTTGTGTAGCTTAATAGGTTATTGCTCTTAATCCTCATTTGTTGTCAATCTTGTCATCGAAAGATAGAAGGGTTCTCCATTGGGGTTGAGTGTTTATATTACCTTAACAGGAGTATAAAATGGTCTAGTTAACCTGCTATCTTAACGTAGAAGAAAAAGTTAGTCTAATTGTATTAAGGATTGAATAGAGTGGATAGTTGATGATCTTGGAAGCCCTAATTCTCCATCATAACTGATTTAAATCAAAGTATTTTCATAATTAGTTTATTTCCTGCATTATTAGTTTAGAATTCCAACTCAATTAACGTTAATCAAAAAGAAACTAAAGCATAGATAATCGGTACTTGAAAACCAGTCCCTGAGGACGATATTCGGTCTTACCTAGACTATATTACTTGTAACGATACGTGCACTTGCGTTAAGTGTGTGCATAAATCGCGCATCAGAACTCCTAGACGGCGCCAGAAGACGAACTCAATATATGAAGTATAGTTACACGAAACTTGTGAACTGAACCTATATGTGGGTAGATAAAATTATTTCATTCACGACACACTCGATCAAGCTTAAGATGGCTTAATCATCATATCTCAGCTATATTAGCTGACAACAAGACCATATCAAAGATATGTCTACTGCATTGGCCAATAACTTAGTCAACCTAATACCATATGAGAATCTGAGTGTTCTCTCGAAGATACATTCGAGGAATGAATCCTTATCTTGGCTCAACTACCACCTTTAATCTACATCACAATATACCCAATACAAGCCGCGTCTCAACCTTTAAGGTATTTGAGCTTAGGACAGGATCAAAGTACATTACTCTTTAAACAAGGCGTGTATCGACCTCAAGTCTAAGGACTTATATCTCCCACACGCTGATAACACTTTAGACATATATAACAAACAGTACATCAGCAGGGTATACCAATACTTCTACAAGTACCCATATGTCCATCACGAGTTGTCATAACTCGTAGCAGGTGAGATATACTACATCCCTAAGGTTATGATGCATACCACATGTCGATGTATCACATATCATCGATATCCCATTCTCGATGATCATTAGTCGAGGCAATTTAAGAATTACATTATAAAATTAATCTCTCACATTATTAATAACCACGTAACCTCTAGGGATGCATTTATAGAATATTATAAATAATTAACTAATAATTCAATAACTACAAATGTCATAATATTAATCTCCATTAAAATAAATATTAATGTGTATAAAGTACATTTGTCCTAATATAGATTGTCTCTAGGACATAAATATATTTTCAGTCTCCCACTTGACCTAGAGTCAATCACAAATATATCTAATACCAATGTTCTCAAAATGACCATTATGCTTAACCAAGCATAATGGTTTAGTAAATGGGTTGCTAGATTAAATGGTCTATTTGTTGATCTTGGTTCCTTTGTCTGTGCAATTACACCAGTGTTATCATAAAAAATGGTTATTGGACAACTAGCAGTCGGAACAACCCCTAGTTTCTTCAGAAACATAGAAATCGTGACAGCCTCTTTACCAGCTTCCGATCCAGCAATGTACTCTGCTTCATTGGTTGAATCAGTAGTTGTAGCTTGTTTGGAACTCTTCCAACTCACTGCTCAACCATTGAAAATGAACGTGTAACCAGACTAAGATTTGAAGTCATCAACATCTTTCTGGAAGCTAGCATCAGTGTATCCAGTAACAATTAGCTTTCCATCTCCACCATAGACTAAGAAGTAATCTTTAGTACGTCTGAGATACTTAAGAATACTTTTGACTGCCTTCCAGTGTTCATCACCAGGATTCTACTAGAACTTGCAAGTCATACTAAGTGCAAATGCCACATCTGGCCTAGTACAACTCATGACATACATGATTTATCCTATAGCCGAAGTATATGGGACCTTTTCATGCGCTCAAGTTCTACAGCACTACAAGGGCAATCCTTCTTAGATAACTTGATGTCTTGACCCATTGGAAGACCACCTTTCTTAGAATTCTCCATAGAAAAACGTCTAAGAACTTTGTCTATGTAAACCGATTGTGGCAGCTCCAACAATCTATTAGGTCTATCTCTATATATCCCAATTCCTATAATGTAGCAGGCTTCACCTAAGTCCTTCATCATGAAGGTATTGGAAAACCATTCCTTAACGGACTTCATGAGAGTCTTATTGTCTTCCATTATTAATATGTCATCAATATATATAAAAATGAAGACAATACCCTCATCTTTGATGTTACACCTCGTAATTCCAAGATAATGAAATTCCAAGAGAATGAGATTCCAAGAGAATGAGATGAGAACGTACGAAAGGAAATAAAATTTGAATTTGGAAAAAAAAAAGAGTTGGCAGAATGTTTTTGGACAGATTTTTAGTCAACTTTGGAGCGATATATCTCCTAGTATATTAGGAGTGTTTAGGTGTTTCAAAATACTAGTATGAAGTTTGTTGAGTCTAGTTTCCAACGCAACAAACCATTTGTCGTTTGGACATCGGTGTAGAAAGTTATGGACGTTGCAAGTTCAGCTGACAGAAGAGAAGGAAGCAGGTTCAGTCAGGCGCCACGGCGCCGTATTTCAGGGCCATGGCTCCGTAAGTCTTGAAATCTTCTGAAGTTTCAGCACCACGGCGCCGGCTGCAGGGCCGTGGCGCCGAGGCGGGATTTTTGCGGAAATTGTGTAAAAATAGAAGATATTTGTTGTAAAGGACCTATGGGAGGGCAACAAGTGTCCCTCCCAACTTGTAGAACAAGAAAAGCCTATATCTTGGCCAAGTCTTGCAAGACTTGGCCATTCCACACAAAACTTCATACAAATACTTGCTCTTCTCTCTCTCATTTTCGATTTGGCCAAGAACCAAAGGCAAAGATTGTTGAATCTTACAAGTGTTGTTCTTACACACTAGATGAAGGATTTTTACAAAGGGATTAGCCAAGATTGAACTCCCACCTTGCCTAAATCTTCACGAAACGTGGTTAGGGTTTGAAACAAATCCTAAGGTGTTCTTCACTTTTAGTATTAAAGCAAGAATATAAGTTGGTTAGAAATTTCTAATGGTCATTAATTTCGGATTGGATCGTAAAGAAGAGGAGTTGCGGAAAAGAGCTAAAGCGGGCGAGATCCTTGGAATATTTTGGGCTTATTGAGATAATGATCCTTGTCTTCCTATGTAATTGAAGATTACATATTGTAGTAATTGATAAATGAACTTGTGATATAAGGAATGAAGCTTGATAAGTGTTAAGATACATTGGAAGGTTAAAAGCCGAGAAATGGCATGTTAGTCATTGAAGATGTTAATCAATTTTATTGTTAGTTATAATCGTCACATGTTATACAAGAAAGGGAATTTAGTTGTTATAATTGTTATGACTTGTATAACATGTTGGAATAACAACTTGGATTGAAATGTATTGAAAAATGGCTTTATGTTGTATTAAATTAGTTGTGGCCGAGAATGGCCCTAGAATTTGGTTAAAAATGGACTAATTAAATGGACTGTGTTATATGAATTGTGGGACAGAATTTTACACGTCCTGTTAGGTGTGTAATCCCTTTTGATTAGCTGAGTTGGTTGTGCCTTAAATGTGGCGTTTTGGTTGATGAATACGGGCCTTGAAAAATGTGGAAAAGTACGTAGAAACAAAGGAAGTGCTGCCCGAATTGCGGTAGAATTAGAGGGCATTATTTGGTATAAGTCTTATACTAAGTAACTATAATATTGATAGAAGTGCTATCGTCATTATAGGTTGAAGTACTACGTGTAGCATAGTCTACTTGGCTTAAGGAATAGTCGATGAGGTTGAAGTACTTCGGAGCATTTTGCTACTTGTCGTATGGGTTAGTCGTCACGAGGTATGTGAACTTCTTCCTTCTATCGACATGACTTTCCTTGAAGTATACTTGTCTTGTTATTTGGAGTATACTTGACTTGTTTCCTTGAACTATACTTGTCTTGTTATTTGGAGTATACTTGACTTGTTTCCTTGAAGTATACTTGCCTTTTTTTTTGGAGTATACTTGACTTGTTTTCTTGAAGTATACTTGCCTTGTTATGTGGAGTATACTTGACTTGTTTTCTTGAAGAATACTTGCCTTGTATAAGAAGTATTCATGTTATAAATTTTATGCTAGAGGCATGTCTAGAATATTCCTAAGTTCTTACCAAGTCTTATGGGGGATGTTGGTAAGAGTCGTTAGGAAGTATTTGAGTCGAGTTGACCTTGGTAAATTACTACACTAATGAGAATAGGTATCAAACAAGCCATTTCAGCGTTAATGAAAATGTATCGACAATCAATTATATTGAAATGAGTAGAATTCTCCATCTGCATAGAAACTAAGATAAGACAAAATTGTATTACATTTTCTAGATCATGGCTGATTTAATAAGATCGTTATAAACGAGAATAACCTATTCACGACTCATAAAAGTATTAATTTTGAAAGTACTTGGGACTTGAATTTCGAAAATGTGTAGTAACTCGATTTGAAAAGTATATGTTACTTGATTTAAAGAGAATAAGCTACTTGGTCTTAAAAATATAAGTTACTTGAGTTTAAAAAAAAGTAAGTAACTTGGTTTTAATGGTGAAAGTACTTTTGGGTCCAACGCCCTAATATTCCATGAAACGATTTTTTTATAAAGAATACATGTACAAAGTAATTTGGGTTCAATTCCCTTACGTGGCATGATAATTCCTTGATTTTGATTAAAAAAAAAGGAAAGAGGTAATAATGCGTTAGTTGTCTAAAAATGAAGTGGTTATAACGGCTTTATGGGAAGTTTGTTATAACAAGTTTTAGTGGAAAGTCAAGGGATGGTTTAAAATGTTTTAAGGGAATCGTGTGAGAATGTACATGATTAAGTCCTTAATATAATACATGATATGTGGCACTTTGAAGTTCAAGATGTTTTAAAGTAACGCGTGAGGTCTAGTGCCTTGATTTGTCAAAATCATGTCTTAGAAGGATACTTGGTACGATAAGTGTCTCGATTTTCTAAATGATGGTTTCAAAATGATACATGTATTGGATCCTACTTCCTAGCTATACATGTAGTACTTGGGCTTTCCAAAAATGGAAATTTAGTTCATAAAGTGAATGTACGACTCACGTACATTGTCGTAATGGACTTAAATCCTTAGTAATGCAAGGTGTGTTAGTATCTTGATAGTACTTTGACTTGCTTAAATGATAGCTATTCTATTTTGTGCCTTGATAGTACTTCGGCTTGCCTAAATGGTATTGTCTTGATTTGTTAAAAAGGAAAGGCATGGTATTGTCTTGAATTGTTGAAAAATAAGGCATGAAAATTGTCTTGGTTTGTTAAAATGATGGTTTATTCCTTTTATGATGTTGAGAGTCAAAAATTATCTTAACTTGCATATGTTGTTCATGATAGTCATTGGTGCTAGTGTTATGAGTATAAATGTGGGGTAAACCCCCAAGACGTTATACACCTCCTGAGTATAAATGTGGGATAAACCCCAAGACATTATACACCCACTGAGTATAAATGCGGGGTAAACCCCTAAGACGTTATACACCTTCTGAGTATAATTGCGGGGTAAACCCCCAAGACATTATACATCTCCATGGATTTGCTACCCATGATGCGAGCATGGCGTATATGCTCATTGCGGGCCCGTAGGGCCTAAGCGGGTGAAATAGTCTTGTGCGGGGGAAATAGTCCTATGCGGGGCAAATTATCCAATGCGGGTCCACAAGACCCTTGCGGGTGAAACAGTCCCAGGAGTAGGTTTCCATAATGATACTACGGGTGGGTGGCCCTAGATTGATCATAAGTTTCCTATTTTAAAGCATGTAAAGTTTACTCTCATTGTTAAAAAGACACAGTGTGCGGGTAGTTGTATGTTATACTTGTTACATGCTGATAGTGATGTTGTATTCCACGAGCATGCTTCTATGATATTATATGATGAGGGCATGTGTCCCGAATTTTGATATGGTTTTCATAATTGAAAGTGTACCGTAGTACATTGATACAAGGTACAATTGGCTCTGATTTTTATATGACATGGTAGGATCTGGTATTTGATTTTCATACTTGCCCATGTCATTCCTTGTATAGTTATGGACGTAATTGTTGTACTTTATTTCCGTTCCATACTTAGTATTTGTTATCTTGACCCGCCCGAAACCGTTCATGTCCGCAGGTCTAGGTACTCAGTTGTGCATCCGCGAGCTTAGGATCCTGGTTCAGCATTTTGAGATGGCTCCAATGTTCCGGAGCTTGTCATTATGGTTAGGTATATTCAGGGGTACGGCGGGGCCTTGTCCCGTCATAGTATTTGTCTAAAATCTTAGGGGTATGTATTCATATGTGGGCTGGACTGGCTAGAGTTGTATTTACATTATTGAACAGTGTAGCCCCTTTCGGGTGATTTTTATTATGGCAGCCTTATCGGCTTTGCCTGTGTTTAAAGAAAAAAATGGGTGTTATTTATCTTTCGCGGTTTATTATGTTGTATGAATAGAAGGGTGCCCAGGTAGGGCACCAGTCGCGGGCCCGGGGTTCGGGGCGTGACACTTGCGTTTGTTATAAACACAAGGATCTTATTTGCTTCTGACGAAATCATATAACGTGATAGCCTTGTCAAAGCAAATATTCCAACTCCTTGAGGCTTGCTTAAGCCCATAAATGGACTTCTGTAGCTTGCACACAACATTTGGTTTGGACTCGGATGAAAAACCCTCAGGTTGTTTCATATACACTTCCTCAATTAGATTACCATTGAGGAATGCATTTTTGACGTCCATCTGCCAAATGTCATAGTCATAATGTGCAGCAATCGCAAGCAAAATCCAAATAGACTTAATCTTAGCAACATGTGAAAATGTTTCATCATAATCGACACCAGGTCGCTGATTATAACCTTTTGCCACCAATCTATCTTTATAAGTCTAAATCTTGCCAAATGCATCAATCTTCTTCTTGAAGACCCATTTGCATCCTATGGGTTTAACCCCATTTGGAAAATCAACCAAGTTCCACATTTGATTGACATACATAGATTCCATTTCGGATTTCATGGCTTCTTTCCATCTCTTCGAATCAATGTCTATCATTTCTTTGTTATAGGTTGTAGGCTCATCATCATCTGGAATATCTATTTCATTGTGTGTTTCCACAAGTAGATTTAGTCTTTCTGGAGGACGATGAGTTCTTACAGACCTACGGAGTTAATTGTTTTGCAGTTCAGTTCTAGGTATGTTCTGACTGTGAGAAGGTTTTGTGTGTTGTTTGATCCACTAACAATAGAGCTTTCAGGAATATCATTTTTATGCCTTTCCTGAATGGGAGGAGGTGCAAACACTGCACTTGCTCCCAAGGTCTGTGTAAGAGTGTCTTGCATTTCTGCATCATTTCTCGCAACACTACCACTGGCTAAAGGGCGTATCCTAAGTACCCAATCTTTGCCAAAAGCTCCCACTAAATTCTTGCCTTGATCATTCGACAATGATTCAACCTCTATGTTACTTTGTTGTTCTTGAATTTCTTCAAGTTCTATCTCTGTGCAGCTCTCTTCCTTGTAGACATATTCTTCTTCAAGAAAAGTTGCGTTCCTAGAAACAATGATCTTATGTTCGCTAGGAAGATATAAATAGTATCCCTTAGTTTCCTTTGGATACCTTATAAAGTAACATTTCTCACACTTGGATTCCAACTTATCAGTGAGCATCTTCTTGACATATGCAGGGCACCCCCAGGGCCTCACATGTCTAAGATATGTCTTCTTGCCATACCATATCTCATATGGCGTATTTTCAACTGATTTGGAAGGAACCCTATTCAGAACATATATTGAGGTTTGTTTAGCATATCCCAAAGGTATGTTGGTAAAGCTGAAAAGCTCATCATGGATCGAACCATATCAAGTAGGGTTCGGTTTCTCCTCTCAGCAACACCATTCATTTCTGGTGTTCCAGGAAGTGTCCATTCTGAATGAACTTCATGTAGCTTCAAGTAATCTAGAAATTCTTTACTTAAGTATTCACCCCCTCGATCAGATCGAAGAGTCTTGATACTCTTTGAGAGCTATTTTTCCACTTCACACTTGTATTCCTTGAACTTCTCGAAAGCCTCGAATTTATATTTCATAAGATACACATATCCATACCTTGTTAAGTCATATGTAAAAGTGATGAAATAAGGGAAACCTCCTCTAGCTTGAGTAAACAATGGTCCACATACGTCAGTATGTACCAACTCAAGCACCTCATTGGCTCGTATCTCCTTTCCAGAAAGAGGCTTATTGGTCATCTTACCTTTCAAACAGGATTCACAGTTACCATAAGACTTCAAGTCAAATAGCTTTAGGTAGTCAAGTTTCCTTAACCTTTATATCCTTGTTTGATTGATATGACCAAGTCTACAATGCCACAGGTAGGTAGAATTTCTTTTACTTGTTTTAGCTCGTTTGTTTTGTACATTGGAAATTTCTCTTTATTTAAATGACGTATATACCTTATCCACTAGAGGTAGAAGCATTTGGTTCTTTTACTCCTAGTATAGTGCAGTCCTTTCTTCCAATGCCCCTACCCTTTATAGTTGAGGCATACATCCTTGCCGGAATCACATTTTCTTCTTCACATCTCTCTTAGGCTTCATAGCTGAGGGCGCAGTGACTCTCTTGCCCTTCTTCTTCTGTCATTCCATACATTTCGGCTTGGGCTGGCTAGAGGAGCTCATCATGAGCACAGCTTTGCTCTTGGAAGTTGAAGATTCAAAGATGTTTAGCATGTTATGTAGTTCCGGCAGACTTGCCTTTGTTCCATTCATATTGTAGTATACAATAAAATTCTTGAACGAATGAGAGAGAAAGCTCAGGATAAGGGTTGAAGCGATGTTATTTTGCATCCTTATACTAATCGAGGTCAGCCTTTCTATCAGCCCTATCATCTTCAACACATGCTGAGACACTTGGCTCCCTTCACTTAGCTTACACTTGAAAAGTTTCTATCAACAACTCATATTCCATAGTTTGGGACTGAGAGTCATAGAGTCTCTTCAAGTGTTAGAGCATTTCGTTAGGGACCATGTTCTCATGTTGTCTCTGTAGTTCCATTTACATGGAATACAACATGACGTATCGTGCTGAAGTGGCGTCATCTAGGTTCTTATGGTAGGCTACCTTATCAAATATGACATATTCTGCAGAATCCTCGGCAGGGACTGTGGGGAATACATTGTCCAACACATATTCAATTTTTTCTTGCCTTAGGACAATCCTTAGATTACTAAGTCAATCCAGATAGTTTGGTCCGGTGAGTTTGTTCATTTTCAATGATAGGCTCGACATTTTGAAGTTTTGAAGAATTTAGATAGACGGAAAACTACAATCAAAATGTATTCCCTATTATACACATTCATTTTAGCTAATTTAACATGACCTTTTGTTTAATTAGCTCCCACTATTTTAGCATACTTCTACGACCCCAAGGTAGAATACGGGCCTAAAATTATTTTATGATCATAATGGGCCAAGATCCAAACCTATGCTACATCCGTGTTTGCTTTGGCTGATAACTTCAATAGCACATTTTGGTAGGTCTTAAACCAATTGAAAAGCTTATTTGCAACTCTTGGTTGATTAAATAATTCAATTTTAATCATGCGTCCTTAGATTAGTCCGACACTTCGGCACCAAGATTTGTCTAAGAAAGTCAACCCCATTACACGACTAAATCTGTCTAATTAAAAAAATCAGATTCTGAATATTTTAAACATTTAGAATCTAAATCTGAATATTTAAAACTTCAGTTTCTGACCCCGAAATATTTTTTTTAAATCACCGTTGGCGTCGCGGTGCCTCGGAGGCAGTAACCAAAAAAATTAATTTTAAGCTTCGGGATGAACAGTCTCGCGGCGCAGCGTGGAGCCGCGGCAACGCCGTCAAACGCTAGCAGGATCCGCGACGCCTCTATCCCAGAAACACAAAATTCTGCAATTCTGAAATCCTAAATCTCGTTCAGGGTCAGATTTGCAGATTCAACCTCATACCTCTTCACCATTAAACAACACGTTCATCGACCATCATTCAATCTCTTCCCGTTCTTCTTCTCAGTGCACCATGTTCGAAAATGAACTGGTAACGCACATAAACTTAGAAGAGTTAGATCGGAATGACTTCCTCGATTACATCATTGTTCAATAGTTTCAGAAACAAGGATTATGCGTTCATGAGATTTAAGGTTTTAAAGCTTCTTAATGAGATAAAATTAGATTTAAACAAATCCTAACTCATATTATCATTAATAAACATTATATAATCACACAAAATAGTCGAGGCTCTGATACCACTGTAGGGATTTGTCGGGTTCGTACACGCAGCGGAATTTGAAAATTTATGTTTCAAACCCAACGGGCGGTCAAACTGATGGATGATTATATAGTGAAACACATAGGGAAACTGTAATGCTTCGAAAGAACACTTACAGTTTGCAAAATCTGGAATCTTCTCTTCAAGTGTAAGCCGAGGGTGAGCACGCAACCGTTCCTCGATTTGCAAGTCAAGACTCTGATGTAATTACTCTTTCGGAAAGCTAGAAAATCCGGCAGAGTTTTAGCATAGAATAATTCAAGTGAATTGGGTGTATTAAAATAATGATTGAACCCTCTATTTATAGCTAAAAAATCAGCTAGAGTTTCCAAGTGGGCCAGGCCCAGAAACTGAGGCAGAGTGGGTCTTCTGGACCCACTGGACACGTGGCGTCGCGGTGCTCAATGGGTGGCGACGCGGTGCCTCAGTGTCGCGGCCCTTGGTCCTTTGAGCCGCGGCCCTAGTCCAATTCTGCCTCGTTTCTATTTTAATTAAATCTGAAATATCGTCTCGATTTAATTAAGCAATTATTATTTATTTTAATGTCTTGATTATAAACCGAACATTTATATTCTCTCTAATTACATCCTTGAATCTACGGAACAATTGACTTGGTGTTACCCTGCATGCCTTCACATATCGTCACTAATAACATTAGGGTCTACACAGAACTCCTAGACGGCGCCGGAAGATGAACTAAATATGTGAAGTATAGTTACACGAAACCTGTGAACTGAACCTCTATGTGGGTGGATAAAATTATTTCATTCACGACACACTCGATCAAGCTTAGGATCTGTCAAGTGTCTATCCAAATTTCTTGATCATTATATCTCATCTATATTAGTTGACAACTAGACCATATCAAAGATATGTCTACTGCATTGGCCAATGACTTAGTCAACCTAATACCATATGAGAATCTGAGTGTTCTCTCGAAGATACATTCGAGGAATGAATCCTAATATTTGCTCAACTACCACCTTTAATCTACATCGCAATATACCCAATACAAGTCGCGTCTCAACCTATAAGGTATTTGAGCTTAGGACATGATCAAAGTACATTACCCTGTAAACAAGGCGCGTATCGACCTCAAGTCTAAGGACTTCTATCTCCCACACGTTGATGACACTTTAAACATACATAACAAACAGTACATCAACAGGGTATATCAATACTTCTACAAGTATCCATGTGTCCATCATGAGTTTTCATAACTCGCAGCAGGTGAGACATACTACATCCCTAAGGATATGATGCAGAACACATATCGACGTATCACATATCATCGATATCCCATTCTTGATGATTATTAGTCGAGGCAATTTAAGAGTTACGTTATAATATTAATCTCTCACATTATTAATAACCACGTAACCTATAAGGATGCATTTATAGAATATTATAAACAATCAACTAATAATTCAATAACTGCAAATGCTATAATATTAATCTCCATTAATATAAATATAAATGTGTATAAAATACATTTGTCCTAATATAAATTGTCTCTAGGACATAAATATACTTTCACAAACTTACATTTGAAAAAAAAGACTTATGATGATAAATTATAGAAATCGTGAATGGCATATAATAATGTGAAAGGCGCGCATACATGCAAATAATGTAATTTCGAAGGAATATCCTCAAGTGCTCAATTAAGTGTCTATGAATTGGGGGGAAATACGACTGTAAGGACTGGACTACTCAATGCCTGCGTGAAACGATATGCATTAGGAGCATGTATGTTAATATGATATGCAATAGCCTCTAGGGAAGTCTCAATCGCTCAGACCTATTAGAATGGTCTAAAGAGCATCACCGTAGAGAGTTGACCGGTGTTAGCAGACGAAGGGTTAAGAGATGAGCGATGAAATGAAAAGTACAAGACTAGACTTGCAGTTGCGAACTGTTGTAGTTTTCAGACATAACGAAATCAAGGGAACTTTATTAAGTGTGATCACTACTACAAAAATACCCTATGGTGACGGGTAAAAATCGTCATCTAACCCCTAAGATGACGGTTCCCGTATGTGTCATCTTTGTCATTATCACGAACGGATGACGGTTCGGTATCTGTCACACGATGTGTGACGGTTTTTAGCCGTCACAAACGGATGACGGTTTTGTATCTGTCACACAACATGTGACGGTTTAAACCCCCGTCACACAGAAGTCACATAAATATAAATTTTGATTCGATTTTTTTAATATGGCGGGAAAATGAAATTTGACGGGATTTTTTTTGGCAATTTAATTTCAATATTGCAAATTAAGTGCGCCGATGAAATAGACTAAAAATTTAAATAACATTAAAAATATAAATTGAATAGCTATAATCTGTTGTACAAAGTCTTTCCAAAATGGATAATTATTCAAAGTGTTATTAAAGTGTTTAATTAAAGACTAAAACATTGTTAATCAAATATCTTATCAATCGAAAATGTTCACTCATCAACTCAATCTCTATGAATAGAGAGTAACTTAAGCCTAGTAATGATAGAGAAGTCAGCTTGTGAAAAGAAGGAACTACTGAATTAACATTGTGGTCTGGAAGGGTGCGCAATTCACCGGTGAAAGAAATGACAAACATGGAGATATAACTCAATGTAGTAAGTTGCTACCTTAAAGGGGTATAGAGAAATCTGATAGATGACTCGCTCCTATTAAGAGGGGTGTTTTATCAAATAAGAATACGACAATTTAGGAGAGAAAACCACATCCACTATAGTAAATAGAAGGCGTCTCACACATGTTATAACGCATGTGAGCAGTATAAAGTTGTATTGTAATATCACAAGCTCGTCTTGAACAAAGATGCGATGTCACTTCACATTTACAACAGAAAGAAATGAAAGTATTGCTGGACAACCACGAACTTTGACGAGATAGAAAATTTGAGTACATTTACAAAATAAAGAAGGAATTGTGTCAACTAAAGGTTGAGAACTCATGAGTACATGACATTCTTTATGCGACTTCTGCCCAAACAAAAGGGCTTAGACACATATTATTCACACTACAAGAAAAAAGACTTTAGATCCGTCGGGGTGCATGACGGTTATTTTAAGTGTCATTATAGCCGGTGTCACGAATAGATCACGGTTGTAAAAACTGTCACATCATGTGACGGTTGTTGATGACGGTTATGTGTGACAGATAAAAATCGTCACATCTTGTGACAGTTGTTGATGACGGTTATCTGTGACAGTTGTTGATGACGGTAATCTGTGACAGATAAAAACAGTCACACCTTTTGATTTGGAATTTGAATTTTTCCTCAATTTTTTAATTTTTCCCGCTAAATTTTCCCGCTAAATCCGTGTGACGGTTTTTGGTGACGGTTATATGTGACGGTTTTTAACCGTCACATGTTTGAATTTTGGATTTGAATATTTTCCTCATTTTTTCAAATTTTGCCGCGAATTCTGTGTGACGGTTATAAACCGTCACATGTTTGCATTTCGCATCTGGTTTTTAAATAATTAATAATAATTAAATAGATTTCTCGAATACGCATATTGTAACTAACAACGTACATACTTTATAGAATTGTTAAAATACACTAAATTGAATAACAAAAGTACAAATAATGTTTTCAAATTTAACAAAATAACATAATATTATCTAAATAAACATCAAAAATCATAATATTGTCTGAATAACCCAAATACAAATTTCTTTCAAACGATTATGCTGCACGGAGAATCTTTGAGAAGTGATGCGCCCACTCCATCCGGATCTCATCCAGGTCATCTTGTGAAAAACATTCTTTTCCATTATACTATCAAACAGAATAGAAATAAGTTAAATTTTCTAATCATAATTAAGTCATTCCACACAAATTAATACATAAAGAAGATGTAATACTAGATAATATAATACTTACATTTTTTTTAAGCAAAGATAAGTCATTCATCAATCTTTCATGAAACGAAGCATGTAGTATCCACACTCGTATCCGAAAGGCTGTTATGGTGTACCTTAAAACAAAATAAACCCAAAAATTACTTAACAAAAAAAATTGAATTTATAACATTTACATACCAATTAAAAGCTTGGAACAATAGATTACCTTAACGTTTTTCACCATTCTTGAAAAACTCCATTTTTGCTTACTTTTTTTAGCGATATACATCGGCATAACACTACAAATCATGACAAAAGTTAGAACATGCTTGTCATATTTCTTCCAATATAATATCTAATAATATTAAAATAAAAAGTCAATAATAACAAGTAAATGATACGTACTGTGTGATCATTTTGACCAAGTCCTGAGAGGGAGGAGTATTAAGTGAATCAAGGTAGTATACCTCAAATTTTGACACATCAAAAACAATCACTACCCAATGATTCCTACAAATCATGTATATTTAGTGTTTCTCAAACTAATTAAGAAAAAAGAGACTTTAGATACAATATATATACATATAAAGAAAATAGAATTGACGTACTGAGGATTATATGGCATGAAGATGTATTGACCGTCTTTTGCTTTCATTAAACGATGACATAAACTTGTGGCCCTTTTCTCAGGTGGACTGCTTGATTTACCTTTATCATTTATATTTGCACACACCAAAGCAGGTAGCACAAACCCAAAAGGTCTCACTTTTGCTCTTCCTGGCTGATTGTATTTCCACAAATCAGTAGAAAACCTACACCAAAGAAAGTTGCAAAAACAGTAGCAAAAACACCGAAAAAATGTCGTAGTTGATGTATGTATTGAGGGGTAAGTGAGGTAAGTAGGTTTGAGTTTGGTAGGGAACGAGTTGACATGAAAACGTACTTGAAAGTAGGTTCTCGGTTTGTTGGTTTTCAGCCGGGCAATGGGTGTTTGGTGGTTGTTTCGGGTGGGTCTAGGGGGAGTTGGGTTTAGGCATTTAAGGAGGTTGTCTCGGGCTATTGCAGGAGATTATGGTGGCAGGATTTTGGTGTGTTTTAAGGGTGGTAAGGTCTCAGAACTGAACTGAAACAGTGAGGTCTCGGTAAAGGTAGGTTTTGGAATTGGCTTGGTATTGTTGGGTTTGGATGGAATATATGCTTGTCTACGGGTGTTGGCCTTTATTGTGAGTGTTTATGGGGTGTTGTGGGAGGTGGGGGTGACTAGTATAGATGGGTTGGATTTTGAAGGCCCACGAGTTGTAAAATGCAAGCTCGAGTGAAGAATGATTGACTTAGTGAAGCCTGAATACTAATCTTCAAGATTAGTGAAGCCTGAATACTAACCAAGAATGAGGGTGACCAATTTAATAAGGATTAGACCGGAGTTTCTACGTACAATCCTGAATACTAACCAAGTAAGGTTTGTCGGAAACCTTAAGATAGACCCTAGGATTGGGTTTGGTTGGGTCACATAGTCCCAACATTCACGCGCACCAAAGGGGGTTTCTTAAGCTCCAGTTTGGATTAGATCACACAATTTCTAATCAATTCTTACACCTAAGGGTTTAGCTTGGGTTTTTCTAAGTCACACAGTCCTAGCTTCAAACTAATATTACACAATTTCAATAGATCCGTCTAGCCACTACTGACTCACCAACTGGTGTAGTTACCTCTTAGCAACTCGGGTTCTATACCACATTTACAACACATATACATTATGTGAAAAGAGCGATAATGTTGTGATAATTCTGTGCGCTAACGCAAGCATATGTATCACTAAAGTAATAAAGATATGTAAGACCGAGTTATCGTCCACAGAGACTGATTTGTCAAGTACCGAATATCTAATCTATGGTATCTATTTGGTTAACGTTCTTTTTTTTTTAGAATTATAACTAAGAATTAAAACTAAATAAAGTGCAAAAAATAAACTAATGATGATAATACTTCGGGTTTAAGACAGTTATGAGGGAACTAGGATTTTCAATCTCCTCAACTATCCACTCTTTCGCTTGTTAATGCAATACTAATGACTCTTCTTCTTATTAAGATAGCAGGTTAACGAACATGTTCTATATTCCGGTTAGGACATATAAAAACTCAACCTTATGAAGAAACCTTCTATATTTCTATGATAGATTTTACCACACAGGATGATTAAGAACAATAACCTTAAATACTACACAAGTATCGGGGTACTTTCGTCCACGATTTTAACCTATGTCTAAACAACAACAGCATATTTAAATTAAATCTCCCTTTTCAGATCTCGATTTGAAATCATATAAGTTATGAAAATTAATGGTCAGTCAATTATCAAACAATCAATACAATATTGAATAGATCTTAATATAGCTGAAGAAGAAATGAATAATTATGCATTAACTTATGAAAGAGTTTCAAGCGATTCAACGGAAAACCCTAATAAAGAAATTAGCTCCTAGACAATGTCATGCTAAGAACCAATTTAATATCCAACAAAAACTGGATTAAATAAAAGAGAAAATAAAGAACTTGAACAAAAGTAGTCTTCAATCTTTCTCTGTAGCCTCTGTTTTCCTCTCCAAAAGTATGATCCCAATAATGATAGGGTTTCAGGGTTTTATATCTGAGAAAAATCTCGCTTCGGACCCTTTTACCCTTGTCAAATTTCGGCCCATTTTTCTCCAGAACACGCATCGGCGCTGCGGCCCTAAATGGCATGAAAATCGCTGGGAGTCACTAGAATTCACGCGCCGCGGCGCTTGGCAGCAGCGCCGCGGCGCCTTCGACGGTGAAATAATTTTCGACTCTCTGGAAATTTTACGACTCGGCCCTAATTACTTCAGCCTCGGCTCACCGAGCGTTGGGGCCCGCCTTTTTCATCCAGAATTCGCCAGATTTCTTCCATTCTTCCTGGGACTCCTTTGGCTTCATTTCTTGGTCCTTTTATTATGCAATTTCATCCTCAAAAGTAGAATTTTCTCCTTTATAACCGTTGGGACTCAAAAGAAAGAAAAACAACCCTAACACTATATTATACGCAAAAGAAAAGAGGAAAATACTCACTAAAAATGACTCAAAAGTGTATATAAAATAGACTCAACAAACACCCCAAACTTAAACTTTACTCGCCCTCGAGTAAAATACTAAATAAAAACAAAATCAAAATCACAGAAAAGACTATGAAATCGATCAAGTAGCTATATCAATGTTGCCTCAAAAATCATAGATGAAAACTGAGATAATATGTTAGAACATAGCATGAATTTTCAGCAATCTAGAATTTCAAGTTAGATATTTCGCAAATTCAATTAGATCATAATTACTGGAAATACAAACACCTAACCTATGCATGTCAATTTCATTTCATCTTTCCCAAAATTCTATAGACATGTCTACTTGCTATTCTCCACTAATCATAGACATACACATTGGGGATCTTCAGGACTTTCAAGGGTTGTAATGTAGGCTTAGGCAGGAGTAGATAAAAGTTGGCATTTAGGCTCTATTTCGTACCATAAGCATTTTTCATTTAACTATTTTTCCTTCTTTTTGACTTTCTTTTTAGTCTCATACCTATTTTCTCCCCTCTTTTCTTTTGAGAGAATGAGACACATTATCAATAATAAGCACCCCCAAACTTAGGCTTTTGCATATTTTTCATTGGGGTGCATCACATTTTCACTCTCTTTTTATTTCTTTTTCAATAATTTTCAATTATTACTTATAGCACAAAGAATCATAGGGTGTCAAACAAAAATATTATTTAGGCTCAAAGGGGCTGACTAAGGATACAGTTTATATCAGTGTAGGTAATGAACGGTAACAAGGGCTATCAAAGAATGCCTGAATCATTTTCCTAAACATGTATATCTTAACTATTTCGCCTCAAATAAAAAGCAAACAGATTTTCTAGACAATTCAACCTTACTTTCCATAATTGATACACATAGGCTAAGCACAAATATTCCAAATAATTAGATGTCATGAAGTTTTGGCATATCTAACTTAAGCACACAGATTTTTGCTTTTAATTTCATTACATTATCCCACTTAATTCACTCAATATCTTTAGCAACTACAACATGCTTGATCCATAAAAAAAATTATGACTCACAACACATAAAACAAACAAAAAGACAACAAAAAAACTCAAAACAAAATAATAAAACAAAGTAAGAACCCCCCCCCCCAAACTTGATCGACACATTGTCCCCAATGTGTGAAGACTAAAAATAAAGGGATAACTTACAGACACAAAACAACGGTTACAACGGAGGTCTGAGAATAAATTCTTGAAATTGCATAGGTGGCACAGCTCTAAACTTTCGGAAAAAATCACTGTGCACAAAGCCGAAGGAGGTGCCGCAGGCCTTGGAACCTGCGCCGCGACTCTAAATCCTCTAAAAATCCTCCCAGCTACCCCTGAAATCAATAACACAGGCTCGCAGCATATCCTCAAGTGTCTGGATAGTGCGCTCGGCTTTGTCCGTCGATCGAGGATGAAAGCGCGATCGAGACTCACTTGTGTCCCTAATACCTTCTGAAAAGACCTCCAGAAGTTAGCCTTGAACTGGGCTCCCCTGTCTGAAATGATCGATATAGGAACTCTGTGCAGTCTCACAATCTCTCTGATATACAATCTAGCATAATCCTCTGCCGAAAAAGTCGTCCTGACTGGAAGAAAATGGGCTGATTTCGTCAGCCTGTCGACAATAACCCAGATGGAATCATGCTTCCTCTGAGTATGAGGTAACCCTATAATAAAGTCCATATTGATCACCTCCCACTTCCATGTCGGAATCTCTATCATCTGCAACAACCCACCAGGCTTCTGGTGCTCCACCTTGACCTGCTGACAATTCGGACACTGCGCCACAAACTCCGCAATGTCCCTCTTCAGGCCATCCCACCAATATATACACCTGAGGTCATGGTACATCTTAGTCAACCCCGGATGAATAGACTAACGAGCATTATGTGCCTCCCCCAGAATCTACTGACGAAGTCCTGCTACATCGGGTACACATAACCTACCCTCAAATCTTAGCACCCCATCAGGTGCTACCTCAAATAGAATCTTCTCCTCCCGAAGAGCCGTATCTCGATACCGTACCATCATCGGATCCTCATACTGTCGCCTCTTCACCTCCTCGACGATGGAAGACTCGGCAACCTCTCGAACCCGAACCCCACCACTATCAGAACCAACCAAACGAACCCCAAGGCTCGCTAGCTGATGTAACTCGCGGACCATGCCCCTTTTCTCTGGCTGCACATCTGACAGACTACCCATCGATCTGCGACTAAGGGCATCTGCAACTACATTGGCCTTCCTTGGGTGGTATAGGATATCGACATCATAATCCTTAAGTAGCTCTAACCACCGTCTCTGCCGCAAGTTCAGCTCCCTCTGGCTGAAGATATACTGGAGGCTCTTGTGGTCTGTGTAAATATCAACATGAACTCCATACAAATAATGTCTCCAGATCTTCAAGGCATGAATCACTGCTGTCAACTCTAAGTCATGTGTGGGATAGTTCTTCTCATGCTTCACGAAATCGAGATCGTAGCTATAACTTTCTGCGTCTTTGCATCAAGACGCACCAAGCCCGACACCACGCATCACAATAAACCACATATCCGTCTAAACCTCCGGAAGAGTAAGAATCGGGCGTCGTCAATTTCTCCTTCGATGGGAAGCTCTCCTCACAAGCATCCGCTCTAGGAACATACCGCTTCTGAGTCAGCCTAGTCAAAGGTGCTGAAATGGAAGCAAACTTCTCCACAAATCTCCGATAATAACCCGCAAGGCCCAAAAAGCTACGCACCTCCGTTGGTGTAGTGGGTCTAGGCCAAGACTTGACTACCTCAATCTTTGCTGTATCAACCCGAATATCATCGGCCCCGATAACATGCCCTAAGAAAGCCACTAAAGCCAACCAAAACTCACATTTCGAGAACTTGGCATACAATCGCGGTCCGAGGACTCTCGATCCGTCGCCAAGTGATCTGCATGCTCCTGCTCTGTGCGCGAATAGACCAGGATATCATCAATGAATACTATAACGAACATATCCAAGAATGGCTTGAACACCCGGTTCATCAAATCCATGAATACTGTTGGGGTGTTGGTCAACCCGAAAGACATCACCCTGAACTCATAGTGCCCATACCGGGTCCTGAATGCAGTCTTTGGGATATCTGCCTCTCTAACTCGCACCTGATGATAACCAGACCGCAGGTCTATCTTGGAGAAACACCTCGCACCCTGCAACTGGTCAAACAAATCATCAATCCTGGGGAGGGGGTATCTGTTCTTGATAGTTACCTTATTCAGCTGCCTGTAATCAACACACATACGCAGCGTCTCATCCTTCTTCTTTACAAATAAAACTGGCGCTCCCCAGGGAGAACCATTATGCCTGATAAAGCCTTTTTCCAGCAAATCCTTCAGCTGGTCTTTCAATTCCCTCAATTCAGCAGGTGACATCATGTATGGTGGAATAGATATAGGTCGAGTTTCTGGCGACATATCAATGCAAAACTCAATCTCCCTCTCAGGAGGGATACCCGGGAGGTCGTCTGGAAATACGTCTGGAAACTCTCTAACAACCGAATCGATCAAGGTCCGTATCTCGGCCTCAGTATTGAATACCCGAACCATATGGTAGATATACCCCTTCCGCACCATCTTTCTAGCCTTGAGGTAAGAAATAAACCTACCCTTTGGCGACGCATTATTCCCCTTCCACTCGATAACCGGCTCACCAAGAAACTGGAACTGTACCAATCTCTCTCTACAGTCCACATTGGCATAGCAAGACGCTAGCCAATCCATACCCATAATCACATCAAAGTCCGTCATATCCAACTCTATCAAGTCGGCTAGGGTCTGACGACTGTAAATAGTCACTGGGCAAGCTTTATATACCCGCTCCGCTACCACCGAATCACCTACTGGCGTAGCCACCTTAAAAGGTTTTATGGACTCGGGCTCTATCCTTATTCTACCAGCAATATGAGGAGATATATAGGACAAGGTAGAACCTGGATCTATCAAAGCATATACATCACAACATGAAACCAATAATGTACCTGTGACGACATCCGTGACGCCTCCCGGTCACGGCGTGGGACATAGCATAAATGCGGTTCTGAGGACCGCTGGAACTGGGACCCCTACCACGACCTCTGCCGCGGCCTGCTGGCCCGTGAACACCCTGCCCTCCGGGGCGTCTGACCACCGAAGACGAAGATCCAGCAACTGACCCTGTCGGCTGAACCATAACACTCCCGCTTCTTCTAGTCGGACAATCTCTCTTCAAATGGCCCTGCTGACCACAAGAGTAACAAGCTCCTGGAGGAACACGACACCCCCCATGATGGTAATCGCCACATCGACCACACCGAGGTATAGGTGGCCTCGTCTGACTGGAACTCTGGTTCCTCTGGGAACCCGAAGCCCTAGAGCCCTGTCCTGCCCCTGAATACCCTGGACGTCCGGAAGACGGTGGAAGAGTGCTCTGAACCGGCTGAGGTGCAAATCCGGTCTGATGCTGAGGTTGTTTGCCTCGAAAACTACCAGAGGACCCTGCTGTCCTGGCCCTCTTCTGCTGATATCTATCAATCCGTCGGCCCCTACGTTCCTCACACCCAAGTGCATAAGCCTGCATGCGGGCAATGTCCATGCCCGACTGAAGAGCTACTCCCGTGCAACCCTCAGCTAAGTAATTATCGAGCCCTGTTACATAGAGGTGCACTCTGTCCTCCATGTCTGCTACTAAAGCGGGGACATACCGAGCCAACGAGTCAAACTCTACGTTGTACTCCCGGACCGTCCACCCTCTCTGTCTCAATGTTAGAAACTTATCGGCCCGAGCTCTCCTCATCTGCGGAGGCAAGAAATGGCTAAGAAACGCCTCTGAGAACTCGTCCCAAACAGCTGGAAGCGCATGCTCCCGGACGCTTCCGTGAATCAAACCAGTCAACTGCAGTATCACGCAGCCGATGTGAACCCAATACTACCGACTCTGTCTCCGAGGCCTTGATCACTCTCATGATCCGCTGTAACTGTCGGATAAACTCCTGAGGATCATCCTCAGGCCTCGACCCATAGAACTCTGGTGGGCTGCAACTCAAAAAGTCCCGAAGTCTCAAGCTATCAGATCTGGGGTGAACTACGGGTACAACCGGAACCGCTGTCTCCCGTCTGTCCTCCTGCCTTGCCACGATCCTGGCCAATAACTGGGCCATCTCCTTGTAGCCCATATCCTCTGCTCCAGGCTGTGTAACTGGAGGCTCAGGTACCGCGGTCTCAGTAGCCGTTGCTGCTGCTCCGAACTCTGTTGGGGCTGGCGACGTCGTGGAACTCGCCGTCCGAAACATCACCTCAGGTAAAGACTGGGCCTGTGCCCTCGTAACCCTCTGTGTCCTACTAGCAGCTCCCTCAGCTGCCTTGCCCTTCTGGGCCGCGGTTGCCTTGCGTAGAGGCATAACTGATACATAAAAAATATGTCAGAGGGAGTTCAACCTATAACACAGCTCTATTGCACGATCTTAGAGTGAAAGAATGGAAACCAATCCTAAATATCCTGTAGCCTCCTGATTATAGATGTGGTGCACAACACACCGATAATCAAGACTCTACTAGATACGGCCTTTAGACACTTTCCGAGGATTAACTGCTCTGATACCACTTTTGTCAGGACCCGACCTCGGGCCCGTGACTGGTGTCTTACCCCGGGCACCCTTGTGATACAACATCAGAGAAAACCAGCGGAAGTAAACTCATAAACAAGAAACAATATAAAATATGAAACCGGCTAACCCAAAATGGCTACCTTTCCGTAAATATAAATATAACAAAAATCGAGCGATTCATCCTTTATGACCCAATTTATAACAGGACTACAGGCCTCTAAGAATTTGCAACAACTATGACGGGACAGGGCCCCGTCATACCCCTGAATGTACATAATATCTACAACATCAGGGAGAACCGTATCACAAGTCAAGCCTCCGGAGAAATGAAGTTTCTGACACCTGATCAAAGATCCTAAGAATGAGGATCCACCACCGCTTACTGCACGTGGCGTGACGCGGCCAGGAAGGGGTGCCTGATATGTACCAAGTATGTAAAACTGGAAAATACTGTAATAATATCATAAGTCTAAATAAAGCTGGAGACATGGATGATAATCAAATTACAGTGCACTGTGCCTTACTAACAATGAGAGTAACAAGTATAAACTTTACTGCGTAAAAATAGGAGGCTCATGATCAAAATAGGGTCACCCGCCCGTAGTATCATTAAGCAATCCTACTCCTGGGACTATTTCACCCGCATAGGTCCTGTGGACCCGCATGAGGTCATCCGCCTCGCATGGGACTATTTCACCCGCATGGGACTATTTCACCCGCATGGGCCCGGTGGGCCCGCAATGAGTACAAACGCCGCACTCGCATCATGGGTAGCAAATCCATAGAATAAGTAGTAACCCGGGGTCTACCCCGTAATAATACATAACCTAGCACAACCGGCTATCATACATAACATAAGCGCTACCGGCTTATCATAACATAAGCAAGTTAAGAAATCCCCTAACTTCTCATTAACAATATTAATATATCCTCTCATTTTAGTTTACTTAAGGCACTAACATGTCATTTAATAGAAAAATCCGGGAATTCAACCCAAGTACCACGTACCTCTAACCTTTTAAGAATGACTCATTTTTATATAAAACTTCCAAGATACTAATGACCGTAGTATCAAGTCACGACTACTTTTCAAGACAAGTCACATTTTCTTTTAGAAATATAATAGGCTTCTAAATCAAGTGACTTCTTTTCTTTTAAAACCTTAGGCAATTGATGCCTTAAAATCAATTTGCCTTTCATAAATTCAAATCATTTATCCTTACTTATTTTACTTAGAGTAAATCTTTCTTTTGTTAACCTTCCATAAAGCTAATATAACCAACTTCCCATAAAGTCGTTATATTAACTTTATACATTAGTCAAATACATTTCCCTGTATCCAAGGGACTTATACTTTTAAAACGAAACAAGTATCATATACTTAAAACACTTCAAGTCCCTTAATTTTGAAAAACTTAAGGCATCCTTAATACTTTTTAAAGATGTGAGTTAATCCCCTTACTCACCAAGCTTGGCCATTCTTAAAACAAGTAAGGGACATCAAAGTCTTGTACGTCTACCGTACTATATAAGTGCAACTACTCATGCTCAAGAGATAGGAAAGTTCCACATACCTCTTCGGGTCAATCCACTCGCAAGTCCAATATACCGCACGTAGTATGTTAACCTATAATGACCATAATACGTTCATTAGCTTCTAGCTTCAACGTAGAACATTCTAATTGAAAAGCCCCTTATTCTACGGAAAATTGGACAGCACTTCCTTTGTTTCTACATACTTTTCCACCTTTTCAAGGTCCGATATCAACTACTAAACGCCACATTTAAGGCCCAACAATTCAGCAATACAAGGGGATTACACGCCTAACTTGGACGTGTAAAATTCTGCCCCACAATACAAAATAAACAATCCAATAAGTTTAAGGTATTATCTTGGCTATAACATGTTCACATATCACCCTTATCCAATCCTTTCAAATTCAAATTGTATTTCCTACATGCAATATATCTAAGAGCAATATTGACAACTACAAGTCCTTTCTTCCACACATGCAACACAATTTACTAGCAAAAGAGAAAGGATTGTTACCTTAGAGCTTACCCAAATTAGTCCAACAAATTTCACTTGCCTTCTTTCCACAATCACCTCCACAAACCTCCTACAAGCTTGTCAACAAGTTTCATTCTTTCCACCTTTTTGGACTTTCTCTAGGCCTTGGTTTCTTCTTGAATTTCTAGAGAGAAGGGAGAAGAATTTTTAGAGAGAAGGAAGAGAGATTTTTAGAGAGAAGAAGGTTTTTGGAAGAATGACCAAGTCTTCAAGACTTGGTCAAATAAATAGCATTTCCACTAACTCAGATGGGAGGGACACTTGTCACTCTCCCATGGCCTTTTAAAAGAAAATATCTGATTTTTCCCCCAGTTTTCGCAAAAATCCCGCCTCGGCGCCGCGGCGCTGAAACCTCCGAGAATTTTCAGTACTTCCGGCGCCGCGGCCCTGCATTCGGCGCCGCGGCGCTGCAACTTCAGAGCATTTTCAGCATATCCGGTGCCGCGACCCTGCATTCGGCGCCGCGGCGCTGCAGCCCCTGACCGAAAATTCTTTTCTGCTCGACTGCGTACTGAACTTGTAACTTTCAACTCCTATATCCTATAGACGAACGGTTTGTTGCGTTGGGAACTAGACTCAATGAATTACATACTAGGCCTTTGAAACACCTAGGAACTCCTAATACAACTGGACATAAACCGCATCAAAGTTGACTAAAAACCCGTCCGAAACATTTCGTCAACCCATCATTCTAAAATTTAAGTCTCAATTCCTTTCATACGTTCTCACAAACATGACCTGAATTATGGGGTGTAACAGAACAGCTACAACCATTCATACCAAAGGTTGTGATTGTTCTGAAAAGTTACAACTTTTGATTTGAAAAATCCGTCCGTTAGGCCCAGCGCCGCGGCTCTTCCTCGTAGCGCCGTGGCGCTAAACTCTGTCAGAGCTCGCAGGAGTTTTGGCGTTGTGGCACTGCTCCCCAGTGCCGTGGCGCTGAGCACGGGATTTTTCCCTGTTCCAGCGCTACGACCCTCTCCCTGGTGCTTCGCCAAAAATTCCAAAGCATTATTTTGATCACTTGTTTCTTCTTATCGCAAACAAGTTCCAACAATACCCCATATTTTCTATTCAAACATCTAACAATGCCCTACATTTGGATAGAAAATAAGATAATGAGGAACTTATCGTTATTCTGAAAACCCGATATGACATACATCGAAAAAGGTGTCTTTTGGACTTGAACCGTTTGTAGTGAACACTTATCGGATCTACTTTGTGAAATAGTGAATGTATTTCTTGAAATATTCACGTTTTGTAGTAAACCAAGACAATAAATAACACACACATCATATCAACATATTTCAATTCTTACGGTTGTGTTCATTTCGGTCGTGAACAACTCCTTCTTCGTGCGTTTTTGTAGAGAATGTAGCCATTTCAGTTCTCATAGATGCGACCCCACATCAATCTCATATAGGTAATACCAAACAAGAATAGTCCGTACTATCCCACCATAATTACTTTTAGTATTATTAAGAATAATATTCATCTCTTAATCATCAACGGATTAACACACATAGTTCACCATAGGAATGAGCATATATGCATTTTCTATGCTCCTTGAGTCTTCCCCAACTAGTTATCCTATTGAACCTAGACCATGGGATCTCTAATTATGCTAGGTTAGGTTTCCGTCAAGTAACGACTCATTGTAGTGGCTTTAAGCCCATTCCCCTCAATGTAAATACGACTTGCTCTCTGTTAAGGCCTTTTGTCAAATGATCCGCTATATTGTCCTTTGATTTTACATAGTCAATGGAGATAATTTCATTCTTCAGCAAGCTACGTATTGTATTATGACGTCGTCTTATATGTCTTGATTTGCCATTGTATATTTGGTTATTTGCCCTCGTCAGAGCAGCCATTCTATCACAATGTATGCAAATGGTTGTAACAAGCTTTATCCACAAAGGAATACCCTCTAGGAAGTTTTTGATCCATTCTCCTCTTCGGCAGCTTTGTCCAAGGCTACAAACTCTGCTTCCATAGTCGATCGTGTATTCACAGTTTGATTTGATGATTTCCAAGATACCGACGCTCCACTAAGTGTAAATACAAAACCACTTGTGGACTTACTTTCCGAATGGTTGGAAATCCAATTAGCATCACAATATCCTTCTAAAACAGAAGGATATTTTATATAATACAACCCATAGTTCATTGTATGTTTTAGATATCGGAGTGCTCTTATTAGTGCAAACAATGATCATTTCCTGGATTATGTGAGTATCGACTAAGTCGACTCACTGTATATGCTAAGTCCGGTCGTGTACAATTCATTATGTACATCAAGTTTTCAAGAACTTGTGTATATTCCAATTGAGACACACTTTCACCTTGATTCTTCTTAAGGTGACTAGCGGGGTTAAATGTAGTAACAACCGGTTGATCGTCATAGTGTCCAAACTTTCTTAGACCTTTTCAACATAATGAGATTGGGTTAATATGTAACCATCATAATTCTTTTGAATTCTAAAACTAAGAATGACATCCGATATTCCCATATCTTTCATATCAAATGCGACATGCAATATCTTCTTAGTTTGGTTAACTACATCCTTACATGTTCTCATTATTAGCATATCATCAACATATAAGAATATAATGACACATGCATTCTTACATTATTTAATGTAGACACATTTGTCACATTCATTTATTTGAAATCCATTTGATAATAGTGTATTATCAAACTTTTCATGCCACTATTTTGGAGCTTGTTTAAGTTCGTGTAGAGACTTAATTAACTTACAACCCTTCTTTTCTTGACCTTTAACAACAAACCCTTCGGGTTATTTCATGTAAATTTCTTCATCTAATTCACCATTCAAGAACGCGATTTTCACATCCATTTGGTGTATTTCCAAATTGTGAATCGCTGATATATCAATTAACGTCCTTATGGAAGTAATTCTAGTTACTGGTGAGTAAGTATCAAATAAATCTACACCTTTTTGTCAAAACCCTTTGGCTACTATACGAGCTTTGTATTTTTCTACAGTACCATCTGGCCTTAATTTTCATTCGAAAATCCATTTATGGCCTATTGTTTTTTTCCTGGAGGGAGATCAACCAATTTCTATGTATTATTTTGCACAATGGATTCTACCTCACTTTGGATAGCCTTCTTTCAATAAGGTGCTTCGGATGATTCCATAACAGCCTTATATGTTTGAGGTTCTCCTTCAACGGAAAAGGTCATAAAGTCTGGTCCAAAATCATTGGCAATCTTCCCATGTTTACTTCTCCTTGGTTCAGAATTTTCTTCTTGAACAGATGAAGTATTACCTTTATCACTTTGTGTGTTTAAGTTTGACTCATCTTGTGGTAGCGATCTCTTCATATAATTAGAATCACCTTTATACTTTTTCTTGTCTTTGTAGGGAAAATATCCTCAAAGAATTCTGCTTGATCAGATTCCATAAGTGTATTTTTGTGAATACCTTCAACATCAGAATGATAAACCAAAAACTTATATGCTGCACTATTATTGGCTGGACCAATATATATGCAATCCACCATTTTTTATCCAAGTTTAGTTTTCTTTGGTAAGGGAATTTAAACTTTCGCTAGGTAACCCCACACTTTCATCCTTTAGAAATTAGGCAATCTACCTTTCCATAATTCATAAGGGATTGATCACTTTTTGTTAGCGATAGAGATATTTCAAATGCTCACGCAAGTGTACGCATCGTTGACAAGTAATATATTCTGATAAGACCGAATATCGTCCTCAGAGACTGGTTTCTAATTACCGTTCATCTATTTTATGTTATCTATTTGGCAATCGATATTTGAGTTGGATTTTTGTTTAACTACTAGAATAATTGCAAGAATTACTGAACTATTTAAGTTGTAATCAGTTATGAATGAATTAGGGCTTCCAAAATCATCGACTATCCACTCTATTCAATTCTTAATGCAACTAGAATAACTTCTTTTTCTACGTTAAGATAACGGTTAACTAAACTGTCTTATATTCCGGTTAGGACATATAATCACTCAACCCCAGAGCAGAACCCTTCTATATTTCTATGATAGGAGTTACCACATAGGAGGATTAAGAACAGTAACATATAATGCTACACAAGTATCGGGGTACTATCGTCCGCGATTTTAACCTATATCTAGTCAATTACAACATATTCAAATCTCTCATCTCGGTTCTTGATTCGAAATCATATATATTATGATAATTAGTGATCAATTAATTATCAAGCATTCATATCAATTATTGACTAAATATTAATCAAGTGAAGAATAAATCAAACTACTGCATTAATTCATGAATAGAAGTTTCAAGCGATTTATAAGGAAAACCCTAATAAAGTGTTTAGCTCCTAGCCATAGTCACACTAAGAACTAACACAAAATCCATACATAAACTGAATTAAAAACGAAAGAAAAGAAATTACTGCGAACTAAGTCTCCAATTGTAGTCTCCCAAGTTGTCTTGTGTTGTGCTATGTTGTAGAATGAACCCCCCCTTTCCTCCAAGAATAATCCCTAGGGCTTTTGTATCTATCAGATTTCGTTCCCTATGGACCAATTTGTCCTTTGCCTATTAAAACTCGTGAATCGGATTTTCCGTGACGTGTCGTGGTTCATTGATCAGCCATGCGCCTAATCTTCTGTGGGTATTCTCAGCCCGCCATGCCCTCGATCAGCCGCGCCCAATCTTCTGTGGGTATTCTGCAGTTCCAGCGCCGCGGCGCTGCCTGACTTTTGTCCAGGTCTTCATTTTCTGTCATTTCTTGCCTCGGATTCCTCCTTTTATGCCCCTTTTTTCATTCCTTTTCGTTATTTTGCCATTTTGGACCGCTGTGACTCAAAAGAAAGAAAAACAGGCCTAATACTATACTAAACACAATAAAAATGAGTAAAATACTAATTAAAAATGACTCAAAAAGGGTATATAAAATATGTCTAACAAACCCCCAAACTTGAACTTTGCTCGCCCTCGAGCAAAGAACAAAACAAAATAAAGAAACAAAAATCAAAAGACTCAAAGACTCAGGTCAAGCAGTTACACAATGTCATTTAGAAACACATGAACATTAGTTAGGATAATATGCAGGAATAGATGTAGCATGCATTTAACAATCTAGAATTTCAAGTTAGATATTTTACAGATTCATTTCAATCACAATCACTGGAAGCATGAATACCTAACCTATGCATGTCATTTTTATTTCATTTTTCTCAAAGTAATATAGTCTGTTCACTTGTTATTCTCCACTAATCATGGACATACATACTAGGGATCATCAGGACTTTTCAGGGTTGTAATGTAGGCTTAGGCAGGGGTCGGTAAGATTAGGCATTTAGGCTCAATTACGTACCATAAGCGTTTTTCATTCAACTCTTTTCTCCTTTTTTGCGGTATTCTTTTTAGTTCATACCCATTAATCCTCTTTCTTTTTTTGTTGAGATAATAACACACATTCACATTCGCACCCCCAAACTTAAGTTTTTTCATATTTTAATTGGGGTGCATAATTTTCGCTCTCTTTTTGTATTTCTTTTTCACTCTTTTTTTTTATCCCTATCATCAATTATTGCTTATGGCACATAAGTGAATCTGGGGTGTCAAATAAATAGCTTTTTATTTTAGGTTCAACGGGGCTGACTAGGGATACATTTAAGTGCAAGGTGGGAAATGACTGGTAAGAAGAGCTATCAAAGAAATGTCTGAATCCTCCCCCTAACATGTACATCCTAATTATATCGCCTCAAATAACAAGCACGCAGGACATTTTTCGCAATTGACATACACATGCTAAGCACAAAATATTCCAACTAATAAGATTTTCATGAATCTTTAGCATATTTAACTTAAGCACACAAATGTTTACATATCATTCCATTGCATTATCCTACTTAATTCAATAGGCGTTTCAAGCAACTACAACATGCATGATTATAAAAAAAATTGACCCATATAAACATAAAAACATAATAAAAAAGACTCAAAAACACAAATAGAATAAAACTCCCCCCCCCCCCCCCAAACTTAAACTACACATTGTCCCAAATGTGTAAAATACTCAAAAAATAAAAGGGACGACTTACAGACATTAGCAGTTTAAAATGGCGGTGGTGGCGGCGAAAACTGCATTTCGGAAAAATTTCTCATCGGCGATGTGGCCCTGCATTATGATGTCGTGGCGCTGCACCGATTTTTTTTTTCCAGCATTTTTCCGTGCTTCATGTCCACTTTCCTCACCTATCATCACAACACAAACAAAAATACCAAAAGTGAGACTGTTCAATTTAAAATAAAACAAACTAAAACGAAAAATTTAAATAACATAATTAAAACCTTGGGTTGTCTCCCAAGTAGCGCTGTCTTTAACGTCTTTTAGCCGGACGCAATTAATTCTTACTAGTGCCTGGTATATCCTTCTGCGAATGGCTTGCAATCCGAATAATTATTTTTGTCGGCCTCACTTCACCTACACCATTTCTATAGAATACAAAAAAGGGTAGTACTTTTATGCTTGACCCCAAATTGCCCAATACTTGCTTGTATTCAAAATTCCCTATAGTGCAAAGAATAATGAAGCTCCATGGATTTCTAGACTTCTGGGGGTTCTCTTGAGGGTATGGTTTTTCTATTTGGGGGTCAGCAAAAACATCTGGTGGTGTTTCTTCTGTAATAGGTACAATAAAAAGAAACTTCAAGGAATCCAAAAAGGTGAAAAATTGGATTCCAGTAACCCCTTCTTTCTCTACACCAACTACCTTTCTCAACTCCTCAACAGCTTGGTGTGGTTGAGGCTCCTCACTTTGCTTATCACTTCCAACAATGGTGTCGCTAGGTAGATTTTCTTGAGGTGTATTGATCACCATATCCATTAGTTTCCCTATTTGTGTCTCCAAATTTCTGAGTGACACGCTAGTCTCAGCCATAAACTGAGTCTGACACTTGGTGAGCTTGAGTATGGCTTCCTGCAGCTCATTTCGATCTTCCTGTGGAACATGTGGGTTAACTGTTGTTGATGACTCCACTGCCCCTGATAGTAGTAGTAGTCCATGTATCTTTTTTTTTAATTTACTAACTTTACCTACAAAATAAGAAAAACAACAAAAAGTGATAAGAAGATGCTCGCAGAGCAACCAAATTAGAAATAAAATAACATGTACAAATATATACAAACCAAATTAGACATAAGAATAGATAGTTCGATATTAAAAGTACGCCAGTCCCCGGCAACGGCGCCAAATATTTATTAGCGATATTTCGAATGCTCACGCAAGCGTACGCATCGTTGACAAGCAATATAGTCTGATAAGACCGAATATCGTTCTCAGACACTGGTTTCTAATTACCGTTCATCTATTTTATGTTATCTATTTGGCAATCGATATTTGAGTTGGGTTTTTGTTTAACTACTAGAATAATTGCAAGAATTACTGAACTATTTAAATTGTAATCAGTTATGAATGAATTAGGGCTTCCAAAATCCTCGACTATCCACTCTATTCAATCTTTAATGCAACTAGAATGAATTATTCTTCTACGTTAAGATAGCGGTTAACTAAACTGTCTTATATTCCGGTTAGGACATATAATCACTCAACCTCAGTGAAGAATTCTTCTATATTTCTATGATAGGATTTATCATCTAGGAGGATTAAGAACAGTAACTTATAATGCTACACAATATCGGGATACTGTCGTCCGCGATTTTAACCTATCTCTAGTCAATTACAGCATATTCAAATCTCTCCTCTCGGTTCTTGATTCGAAATCATATATATTATGATAATTAGTGATCAATTAATTATCAACCATTCATACCAATTATTGACTAAATCTTAATCAAGTGAAGACGAAATCAAACTACTGCATTAATTCATGAATAGAAGTTTCAAGCGATTCATACGGAAAGCCCTAATAAAGTGTTTAGCTCCTAGTCATAGTCACGCTAAGAACTAACACAAAATCCATACATAAACTGAATTAAAAACGAAAGAAAAGAAATTACTGCGACCTAAGTCTCCAATTGTAGCCTCCCAAGTTGTCTTGTGTTGTGCTATGTTGTATAATGAACCCCCCCTTTCCTCCAAGAATAATCCCTAGGGCTTTTGTATCTATCAAATTTCGTGCCCATGGACCAATTTGTCCTTTGCCAATTAAAACTCGGAACTGAATTTTCTGTATCGGCGCCGCGGCGCCCAATCTTTTATGGGTATTCTGCAGTTCCGGTGTCGCGGCCCTGCTGACTGGCGCTTCCTGGATTTTGTCCGGGTCTTCATTTTTGTCCTTTCCTGTCTCGGATTCCTCCTTTTATGCCCATTTTTTATTTCTTTTCGTCATTTTGCCATTTTGGACCGCTGTGACTCAAAAGAAAGAAAAACAAGCCTAATACTATACTAAACACAACAAAAATGAGTAAAATCTAATTAAAAATGACTCAAAAAAGGTGTATAAAATATGCATAACACTTTTCTTATGAGGAATTTTATTTAATATCATATTTGCAGTAAGTAGCGCCTCTCCCCATAGGCTAAGCGGTGCTCCCGAGTATACCATGAGTAGAACAAAATTCATTAAAGTCATTAGATTGATATTCACCACCTCTATCAGACCTTATAATTTTTATTCTCTTCTCAAGTTTGTTTCCCACTTCCGTTTTGTATGTTTTAAACATGTTCAAAGGCTAATCTTTGGTATGTATTAAGTATACATAACAATATTTACTGCAATCATCTATGAATGATATGTAATAATTCTTTCCTCCACGAGATGGGGTTGCTTGGTAATCACTATGAATTAAATCAAGTACTTCATTTGATTTCACAACAGATTTATGAGGATGACTTGCATATTTTGATTCTATGCAAACTTCACATTTAGTCATTTTATTCATAGAGCATTTTGGCAACATGACTAAACTTACCAACCTTTGTAAAGAACGATAATTAACATGACCTAATCTTTTAATGCCATAAGGAAGGGGAATCAACCATATACATAGAAGCATTGCTAGTGCCTGCATTTTCATTAATAATGAAAATTGTCTTAGTAGGTACAACATATAGTTTGAAGAGCCCCTCACTGAGGTAACCCTTCCCTACATACATCCCACCTTTAGTGAGTACAAATTTTCTTGACTCAAATATAATCTTAAAGCCCTTGTTACTTAGAACAGGACCAGATATCAGATTTTTACAAATTTCAGGCACGTGCAACACATTAGTGAGTACAAGATCATTCCCGGAAGTGAGTTTCAAAATCACCTTCCCTTTCTCTTCAACTTTTACAGTAGCGACATTCCCCACGAACAATGGTTCTCCATCCTCGATGGCCTGATATGATGAAAACATATCCTTTTCAGAGCATACATGTGTCACGACCCGAACCCGGGCCCGTGACTGGTGCCTTACCCCGGGCACCCTAGTGATACAACATCAGAGTAATCAGCGGAACATAAAACACAATATGAAATAATGCAAAGGAAACACATGTTTCTGAAGAAAAGTTGTCTTTCGACATATATATATATAACTAACAACTCTTTCAAAAAGAACAGTTTAATCTTTTTTTACAAACCACACTTGCGGTACTACATGCACTTCTGAATGATATGACAACAACGACGGACGGGGTTCGTCATACCACGAATGTAAGCACCTACAACAACAGGGACTATACGAACAAGCCTCCGAGAAACGGAGCTTTCCCAAACGCTGAATCGACCCTAAGAGCGAGGATCAACGGCGGTGTACATTTACTGCGGCGTGAACGGCCCGAAGGAGGTCGATAACAGTACCAAGTATGTGAAATCGAAAATAAATCAGAATGAAATCATAGTAGTCTATATAAAGCGGGAGACATGTATGATAACCAAACTACGATTCACAATAAATCGTGATCGTGTCAAGTCGTGACTCACGCCAAAGTCATCACAATAGAATCATGCAGGTAAATACGAAGGCATAGCCGACTACTAAGACCACAATACCAAAAATGCCATAAATCGTATCACGAGGTCATTCTGCACGCGCATGATCGAAGGCCACTCGCCGCGATATCACCGCGCGCGTCTATCCTCGGAACTTACCGCGACTCGCATAGGTCACACACGTACGCATGAGGTATTCCTCGAATCATGGTCCTAGACCGCCTGAGGTATACCCCGCATCGAAGGCAGCTTAACCCTCGGTATCCGCCTGGACTTCCGCAGCCCGCATAGCCCCTCAAAGACCGCATAGTCCCTCAAAGACCGCATAGGGCATCCCCCGCATCGGGCTAAACACCCGGAATGATCGATCCTGGAGCATACCGCTGCTCCGCATAGTCTCATAGACCGCATAGGCCGTATAGACCCGCATCAAGGGTGGCAAGCCCTCGGTATAACCAGTCAAGGGGGTATGTGATACAATAACAGTACAACGGGTTTAACGTTTGACAACGTAAGCACAACAAGAGTGACCCCCTTACATAACAACCACAAGATACTAACACACGTAGCATCCTAACATGTTTACTTATCAAATCAACAAGAAAGTATTACAAGGCTATCACAAACCAATACAATCAAGTTATTCACACAAGGTACTTTATGCTAACAAGTTCGGGTATCTATCCCCAAAGTACTTCATACATTAACTCTTTAAAAGATCCGTTTCTTTCACAGTAGTCACACAATACCCGTAGTATAAAATAGAGTGACTAATCCTTTTTAAGTAAACCAAACACTTCCCTTTGTAAAATCAAGTAACAACATTATTTTCTAAACGTCCAAGTTTGCCTAATTTCAAATGTTCACGTTTCTTATTTTAGAAAGGTTTCGTAGTTCATAGTCTTATTCATTTAAGAATATAATTCTCTTTTAAACAATCTGAGAAACATAAGCCTTATATGTGAGTAGGTTATTCTTGTTCATAATCAATCTTATTAAGCAGCCATGATCTAGGAAATATCATTTTGTCTCATCTTAGCTTCTATGCAGATGGAAGTTTCTACTGGTTTTAATAATACTTCATTAATCAAAACATTTCCCTTTATTAACGCTGCAGTGGTTTGTCGATACTCATTCTGATTTCCGAAATCAGTAAAACATTATTCCCTTTTAAAAACCAAGTACTCATTACTCACGAATGAGGTTTCACACAGAATTCATATTAATTTATTTAAGTTAAGTCTCTTATCTTTTAAGATCAAGTCTCTTAACTTCTAAAATCAATAAATCATTCATTTTATCATTCTTAAGCCGTTATACCTAACTTCCCATAAAGCTAGTATAACTCTTAAGCTTTTAAAACCAAGTATTACTCTTCTTTCAAAAAGGTTACCTAACTCTTCTGAAATACTTCAGATTCTTTTTATTCAGGCTTAAGTCAAAAGACATTGCCGTAGAACTACGTTCAATTAGCACGCGTACGTCTACCGTACTATATATATATTCTTTTAAAATATCATGCTCAAGAGGATAGGAAGAATCACATACCTCGCGACGATTATCGACTATTAACAAATCGCTCCACGGCTATAACCCGGCTAGCCTGGTCCACCTTTCAAGTAGCACATGCTACTCACAGAACATTCAACCTATAAAGGTTATACAAGTCTATTAAGGTCTAGACTACTCGGTAGAATAAATCTAGATACAAGATTCTACGGAAATTTGGGCAGCCCTTCCCTACCCGTCAAACTACACAAGTCTACTGTAATACAGTCCTATGTAAGTACAGTTCATTTCCCTTCTTATATACCTTCCTTGTATATATCTTATACTTATTCTTATACTTCAACAGTATGCAAACTCTTATTACAAAAGGAAGACAAGATATTTACCTCGATAAGCCCATAAATATCCAAGTATAAATGTCGGTCCTGGGCAACGCTTAGCTCCTACTCCGGGTGCTCCAACCCGCTCCAAACAACCCTTAGAAGTTCTACGCAACTTCTTTATAACTCCTTCAACCGGCTATGAAGATTTTCCCTAGGGTTTCGGTTTGAGACAAAAAGGACATACGGTAGTATTTCCGGGCTCTACGTATAGAGGTATCTTTGGAATACTACAAGGTATACGGCTAAGGTATTTTGGGTATAATAACAATACTTTTGAGAGTATTTCTACCAAAAGGGGGTATTCTACGAGAATCAACAAGGCAAGGGGGTACCCACGGCCTAGCCCTAAAGGAAGGGGTTACTCTGCTGGCGAGGGGCCTCGAAAAGGAGGGCTTTCAAGACTAGAGGAAGTGAGAGTGGATGAAGAAAGCTTCACAAAGGGAGGGTATTTATAGGAAACCAATGGCCAAGATCTAGCCAAGTGGGGGCAAGTGGAGGGCCAAGATTTGCCCAAGTGCCCCTAGTCCCTACTCCACAAATCCTCACAAATATCTTGCCAACTCACGGCCATCCATCGGCCTATTGCTGTCCCGTCCACTGAGAGGGTGTGACAAGTGTCGCTCTCGTTGGTCCCAAAATGTTAGCCTCTCGGAAAAATCCGCAAAAATAATAAAAGACATAGCCGAATTTTCCTTCGCAAGCTTAGTAAAACGTTTCGTCGAAAACGACTCTAGCAAAGGTGTTGTGCCAAAATAATTCGGCCAAGCCACCAGGGGGTGACACGTGTCGCCTCCTATTCGCCCAAAATATTTCATCTTAGAAAATATCCACAATGGCCAAAATCTCAAAACAAAGTGGGCCCCAAAATCAGAATTTCTCCGTGGGCCCACGTGACCATTTCCGAAAATAAAATTCCATAATTCTCTAATATTCCAAGAAGTCCGAATACCAAATCTGGGAATCCAATTCCCATTAACGAACCTTTTTCCTTCACAAAAACCGGAAACTTTTCCGTGGAAAAATCACCTCTTTCTTCCTCTCCAATTTCAATGTCGTATTCTCGTACGTACGTCCTCGCATACATACCCTGGAACTATGGGGTATAACATTCTTCCCCCCTTAGAAACATTCGTCCCGAATGTTCCTTCTAAGTCTCCATAATCACACATGCGCCGGTATAGTCTCCACTGCTATACTTACGAAACCAATTATGCCACACATGGCCATAATATCACAAACGCGCGAAACCCAAATACAAACCAACGAGAAGTCACCTCAAATGTGTATCACAACACTACCGCTTCCACCCTTGGTCAGCTTACTAGCCTCAAATTCCTTTAAGGCTATTCCCGACCTTTACGATCCGATTCTGGTCGAACGCATCCACGAACTCGTACGATGGCCAACTAAACTTGGGCCTAACACCCTCATAACCCTAACACAAAGCGGGACCACCACGAACTGACCCCACCAACAAATAGGCCGCGGGTTGACCCGCAACAGGGCCTCAACCCGACCCGGCAACGCGCAAAACTCTAGCTCCCCGATCCAGAACAATTTCACTAATCACGTTACGAAAACCTAGCGGTCTTCTTAGCTCAACTACCCTCTTTCATTTCCTACTACTCAGGGACTTATCCCACAAATATACCTCACGTGCACTATGCACCATGATAAGGGTCAAACATGAAATAATTCTTTTTTTCCAAATATGGCCTCGCCTCTAAGGTCTCTACGTATAAAGTTCTAAGGCTCACACTTTCTCTATCCCCCAAATCTTACTTGGTTAACTAACCAAGATTTCTAATCACAATTAACACACTGCTATCAGAACATAGCACTTATGGTATACCCATCTTATCACACATACTGATCTCTAGAGGGTTAAGGATATACCTGTAACTACTGTTTCACTCCCCTTAGTCGTTCTAATCAAACCTGCCCCGTAGGGCGCATAACTAAGGAAGATGACGAACTACCCATCGATCCCGAAGGTTAAGTCCTCCCACTTACAACCCTCCTACTAGGTCATCCTTTCCGCACATGGCCGCTACCGCAGTAAAGCAAGTACCAACTAAAGACGACATTCCCGGGATGGCGTGCACATCGCGAACCGAAGCCACGGAGCTCGACCAACTCCCGCCACCCCGGCGTCCCGAACCGTGGAGGACCTCTCTGCACTGGTGGATGTGCAAATCTAATCCGCTGGTGAGGTGACTCGCCTCGAAAGTTACCAAAGGACCTTCTTTGCTCACGCCTCTTCTGTCGCCCGTTAACCCGTCGATCTCTACGTTTCTCGGCTTGCTGCGCATAAGCCCGTACACAGGCCATGCTCAAGCCTAACTGAAGAATTACTCTTGCACAACCCTCTCTTAGATAGTCATCAAGACTCGCGGTATATCGGTATACTTTCTGGTAGCCAAATTCATAGCTAGTAACAGGGTCGCCTCTTTGCAATCTACATTCTCTGTTCGGCCGTGGGCGAAGGTTCAAATGTCATGGCCGCGATGAGGAATCGCCGTGCTAAACTCTGCTGGGGCTAGTGACGTCGCAGAACTCCCCGAATGAAGCACTACCCCAGGTGATAATTGGGCCTGTGCCCACGTAACCCTCTGTACTCAACTCGCAGCTCCCTCGGCTGCCTTGCCCTCCTGGGCCCGGGTTGCCCTACGCGGAGGCATAACGGTAAGGGAAAGAAATTCGTTAGAGGGTCCAACTAACAACACAGCTCTAAGGCACGATCTCAGAGTGAGAAGAATAGAAACCAATCCTAAATATCCTATAGCCTCCTGATTATTGGTGTGGTGCACAACACACCGATAATCAAGACTACTCTGGATCGATGCGTAGACACTTTCAGGATTAATCGCTCGATACCACTTTTGTCACGACCGAACCGGGCCGTGGTCGTGCCTACCGGGCACCCTAGTGATACAACATCGAGTAATCGGAACATAAAACACAATATGAAATAATGCAAAGAAACACATGTTTCAAGAAAAGTTGTCTTTAAATATATATATATAACTAACAACTCTTTCAAAAGAAACGTTTAATCTTTTTTACAAACCACACTTGCAGTACTACAGACCTCTACGAATGATATGACAACAACGACGGGGCGGGGCCGTCATACCCACGAATGTAGCACTTACAACAACAGGACTATACGAACAAGCCTCGGAGAAACGGAGCTTTCCCAACGCAACTGTGACCCTAGAGCGAGGATCAACGGCGGTGTACATTTACTCGCGGCATGACGCGGCCCCGAAGGAGGTCGATCTAACAAGTACCAGTATGAAACGAAAATAAATCAGAAATGAAATCATAGTAGTCTATATAAAGCGAGACATGTATGATAACCAAACTACGATTCCTGATAAATCAGCGATCGTGTCAAGTCGTGACTCACGCCTCAAAGTCATCACAATAGAATCATGCGGGGTAAATGCGAAGGCATAGCCGACTACTAAGACCACAATACCAAAAATGCCATAAATCGTATCACGAGGTCATTCTGACCGCACCATGATCGGCGGCCACTCGCCCGCAGTATCACTGTGCGCGTCTATCCCTGGAACTTACCGCAGCTCCGCATAGGTCACACACAGACCCGCATGAGGTATTCCTCGAATCATGGTCCTGACCGCTCGAGGTATACCGCGTCGGCGGCTTAACCTCGGTATCCGCTCGACTTCCGCGACCAGCATAGCCCTCAAAGACCGCATAGTCCTCAAAGACCGCATAGGGCATCCCGCGTCGGGCTAAACACCGGAATGATCGATCCGGAGCATACCGCTGCTCGCGTAGTCTCATAGACGCGTAGCCGTATAGACCGCATCAAGGTGTGAGCCCTCGGTATAACCGATCGAGGGTATGTGATACAATAACGATAACGGGCTTAACGTTTAACAACGTAAGCACAACAAGAGTGACCCCCTTACATAACAACCACAAGATACTAACACACGTAGCATCCTAACATGTTTACTTATCAAATCAACAAGAAAGTATTACAAGGCTATCACAAACCAATACAATCAAGTTATTCACACAAGGTACTTTATGCTAACAAGTTCGTATCTATCCCCCAAAGTACTTCATACATTAACTCTTTAAAAGATCCGTTTCTTTCACAAGAGTCACACAATACGTAGTATAAAATAGAGTGACTAATCCTTTTAAGTAAACCAAACACTTCCCTTTGTAAAATCAAGTAACAACATTATTTTCTAAACGTCAAGTTTGCCTAATTTCAAATGTTCACGTTTCTTATTTTAGAAAGGTTTAAAGTTCATAGTCTTATTCATTTAAGAATATAATTCTCTTTTAAACAATCGAGAAACATAAGCCTTATATGTGAGTAGGTTATTCTTGTTCATAATCAATCTTATTAAGCAGCCATGATCTAGGAAATATCATTTTGTCTCATCTTAGCTTCTATGCAGATGGAAGTTTCTACTGGTTTTAATAATACTTCATTAATCAAAACATTTCCCTTTATTAACGCTGCAGTGGTTTGCCGATACTCATTACGATTTCAAATCGGTAAAACATTATTCCTTTTAAAACCAAGTACTCATTACTCACGAATGAGGTTTCACACAGAATTCATATTAATTTATTTAAGTTAAGTCTCTTATCTTTTAAGATCAAGTCTCTTAACTTCTAAAATCAATAAATCATTCATTTTATCATTCTTAAGCCGTTATACCTAACTTCCCATAAAGCTAGTATAACTCTTAAGCTTTTAAAACCAAGTATTACTCTTCTTTCAAAAAGGTTACCTAACTCTTCTGAAATACTTCAGATTCTTTTTATTCAGGCTTAAGTCAAAAGACATTGCCGTGTAGAACTACGTTCAATTAGCACGTCGTCTGCGTACTATATATATATTCTTTTAAAATATCATGCTCAAGAGGATAGGAAGAATCACATACCTCGCGACGATTATCGACTATTAACAAATCGCTCATGCTTATAACCTAGCTTTGGTCCACCTTTCAAGTAGCACATGCTACTCACAGAACATTCAACCTATAAAGGTTATACAAGTCTATTAAGGTCTAGACTACTCGGTAGAATAAATCTAGATACAAGATTCTACGGAAATTTGGCGACCACTTCCCTGCAGTCAAACTACACAAGTCTCAGTCTGATCCTATGTAAGTACATTTCATTTCCCTTCTTATATACCTTCCTTGTATATATCTTATACTTATTCTTATACTTCAACAGTATGCAAACTCTTATTACAAAAGGAAGACAAGATATTTACCTCGATAAGCCCATAAATATCCAAGTATAAATGTCGGTCCTGGGCAACGCTTAGCTCCTACTCCGGGTGCTCCAACCCGCTCCAAACAACCCTTAGAAGTTCTACGCAACTTCTTTATAACTCCTTCAACCGGCTATGAAGATTTTCCCTAGGGTTTCGGTTTGAGACAAAAAGGACATACGGTAGTATTTCCGGGCTCTACGTATAGAGGTATCTTTGGAATACTACAAGGTATACGGCTAAGGTATTTTGGGTATAATAACAATACTTTTGAGAGTATTTCTACCAAAAGGGGGGTATTCTACGAGAATCAACAAGGCAAGGGGGGGGGTACCCCACGGCCTAGCCCTAAAGGAAGGGGGGGTTCTACTCTCGGCCAAGGGGGGCCTCACGAAAAGGGGAGGGCTTTCAAGACTAGAGGAAGTGAGGAGTGGATGAAGAAAGCTTCACAAAGGGAGGGGTATTTATAGGGAAACCAATGGCCAAGATCTAGCCAAGTGGGGGGCAAGTGGAGGGCCAAGATTTGCCCAAGTGCCCCCTAGTCCCTACTCCACAAATCCCTCACAAATATCTTGCCAACTTGATGGCCATCCAATCGGCCCTATTGCCGTCCCACATCCACCAATGAGAGGGTGACAAGTGTCGCCCTCTCGTTGGTCCAAAATGTTCCGTCTCTCGGAAAAATCCGCAAAAATAATAAAAGACATAGCCGGAATTTTCCCTTCGCAAGCTTAGTAAAACGTTTCGTCGAAAAACGACTCTAACCGGGTGTTGTGCACAAAAATAATTCGGCCAAGCCACCTAGGGGGGGGGGTGACACGTGTCGCCCTCCTATTCGTCCAAAATATTTCATCTTCCGAAAATATCCACAATGGCCAAAATCTCGAAAACAAAGTGGGCCCCACAAAACCGTAAATTTCTCCCGTGGGCCCCACGTGACCATTTCCGAAAATAAAATTCCATAATTCTCTAATATTCCAAGAAGTCCGAATACCAAATCTGGGAATCCAATTCCCATTAACGAACCTTTTTCCTTCACAAAAACCGGAAACTTTTCCGTGGAAAAATCACCTCTTTCTTCCTCTCCAATTTCAATGTCGTATTCTCGTACGTACGTCCTCGCATACATACCCTGGAACTATGGGGTATAACAACATGCATAGAGGCACCCGTATCCATCCACCAATCGGTTGAATTTGTAACCAGATTTGCATGAGCAGCAATAACACCAATGAATTGGTTTTTAGTTTCAGCACGATTGGATTGGTTGAAATTACTCGAACCTCTACCACCACTTTGACTCTTGCGAATACGATAATCTTTTGCTCTGTGCCCAGATTTTATGCATACCCAACATACACCAACATGTGATTTCTTGAACCCGTTGGTCTTTTGTGGGGCAAGTGCATTCTTCCCGGCTGCAAAAGATGGTTTGACACCAACAAACTTGCCCTTGCCTTTCTGAAACTTGGCCTTAGATGGATTTCCTTCAACCATGTTAGCATTAGGCTCCAAGAAAACATCATCAGCCTTTTCAATCTTTCGGTTATCCTCTTCAACTCGAAGTTTAAGAACCAATTGCTCAAAAGATCATTTCCTCGGTTAGATGCTTAAGATAAACTTTAAAATCCTTCCAAGAATGAGGTAATTTCTCAATAATAGCACCAACAAGGAAATTCGGGTTAAGGCCCATACCTTCAACCTCTAACTCGTGAACAATGACTTGGAGTTCCTCCACTTGCTTGACAACAGGATTGCCATCGCTCATCTTAAAGTTCAGAAACTTACCGATGACAAACTTCTTTGAACAAGCAACCTCAGTCTTGTACTTGTTCCTCAATGACTGCCACAACTCTCTTTCTGTTTTAAACGTGGAGTAGATATCATAGAGAGAGTCATCCAAGGCATTGAGAACATAGTTTCTGCAAAGAAACTCTTGACTTTCCCAAGTATTAATAGCCTTCAGATTTTTAGCCCACTCTACATCAGTAGGAGCATTCTCACCTTCTCATTCTGGCAGTGCCATAGGAGCCTCAGCAGTCAACACATTTGTCATGTGAAGAGTTGTCAAATAGAACAACATCTTTTGTTTCCAACGTTTGAAATCGGAACCTTGAATTTCTCAGGTTTCTCAACATGGTTTTTCACCAACGAAGATCTAAATTGATCAATCTTTGCAAATCATGAAATGAATTCTCTGAAAAATTATGCAAACTCAACAAGATCAGAAAAATGAATTTTCTGAAATTTATGTCTTAGATTGTTATTACCAATCTAGTATCTTCAAATAAACAATCATAATAATAGAATAATAACTCAATAGAAATTGAAATCAACAATAAGAATACTGTAAATGAAATCATACACTAACTTGATGTGATAGAGGCTTGTTGTCGCAGTGTCTTAAGACAGAAATTCACTCCCACTTGTGTTGTAGTTTCACGGACGTCTATCTAGAGGACACAACTATCTGGTTCGATTTCTTGCATAGAACTTGACCCTGACGAATTTACTGTATGTTATTTTTTAGAAAAAATATTTGGGAAGAAAAAGTAGAAGAAGCAATAATCTTAAATGATTAATTCTCAAATCATAAGATTAATTCATGAATTGATTCATTGTCTATTCAATCAAGTGATCAACACTCTTTATATAGTAGTAACATATGAACAACTACAACCATTCATACCAAAGGTTGTGATTGTTTTGGAAAGTTACAACTTTTGATTCGAAAAATCCGTCTGTTGGGCCCAGCGTCGCGGCTCTTTGCCTTTGGCGCCGCGGCGCCAACATGGAAATCATCACAGCGTCGCGGCGCTAAACTCTATCAGAGCTCGCAGGAGTTTTGGTGCTGTGGCGCTGCTCCCCATCGTTGTGGCGCTGAGCACGGGATTTTTTCCTGTTCTGGCGTCGTGGCCCTCACACTAGCGCTTCGCCAAAAATTTCAACGCTTTATTTTGATCACTTTTTTCTTCTTTTCCCAAACAAATGTGAGTATAAACTCTTTTTGATGTACGGGGAATAGTAAACTACTATTACAAGTGCTAAGAAATGATAATCAATTATGTGTTACGATAAACTTGATGCCTACAAGACTTGAGGCAACAATTATGTTTTGTGGTCTTTATCTTTATACTCGAATTCGTCTTGAATCTTCGGCCTTGGATTGTTGTTCCAGTTTCAGAATCTTGTTAACCTGAAACCAATAAACACTAAATTTGTTTGCTGAGTCGATTGATTTTCCAATATTCCCTTAAGACAATATTGCCCGTATACATGCTTTGTACGGATGAATTGCAACTTGTCTTCCAAGGTAAAACATCGAAGAAATATCACTTGTACAAAGCAAACAGAAGTGATCATGGCGAAGAAAACAAACACAAAACGATTGCTAAAGAATGGAAAAAAAGAACTTGTTCTTTGTAGTGGTTTTCCTCACTGTTTTTGTGTTATATCTTGTGTCACTTAAATCTGAAAATAAGGCATGATTATATAGTTTAGAGGATGAAGAGAGGTGTTAATAGGTGTTAAGAGGGTTGTTAATGGACATCATAATGGCCAAAAACGTTGTGGCATAAGTGCCAAACATTTTAGCAAGTAATGGCCATCAATTCTGATTATTACCGTTACCTGGAAGCTTACTGGACAATTAGCGTCGCGGCGCCTGCAGAAATTGCCTTCCAGAAACTTCAGGGACCAAACTGTAATTATAACAGAGTTTGGGGTCCAATAAGATAATATCATAAGAAGCCCCGCAACCAACGACCTGGGAAAATGTGGGCCTAGTCTCGATCCCAAGCACACCTAGGTCCTCTCTCCTTCAAACACATGGGTTACACCTTGGGGTCTCAATCTCTTATTCAGTTTAGAGACTTATAACATGAACAATTCTTTTTTTTCCCACCGATGTGGTAGATTTGTATCACACCACTCTTCCATGTCTCAAACACCTTACTTTGCAGATCAATATCTCTTCCATTTCTCAATGGAATTTGACGATCCTTGGCCCTACGGTCATCTATTCACTTAGTAGATTATGCACGTGTGAAGAACCAGGGTCTCCAATATGTGGAACCATGATGTTTAAGTCATTGAATATGGGTGGACCAAACCTCCACCAAATGCAAATTTCCAACAATCCCCTCTTGGAAGAGAGTTTTGCCACACTCACTAGGTGCCTTCTTTCAGCAATCTTTCAGCAGAAAGATATTACATCTGGAGAGGTAGTCGTAGCTTTGAACCTTCCATGGTAGAATATCATCGGACATATTTATTGCGCGGTGAACGTGATGTCTTGAATCGTCGGTGTTTAGTATATGCCAAGACAATGATACCAACACAATAACTCCCCTTATTTGTTTTCCTTCTTATAGTTCTGTTTTTTGTGGTCGTTGACACACTTGGATTCTTAAATGTGTTCATTTGAGGCGGCTTGTCCTTGCACTTAAATAGGTGGTCTCCTACAAGGTATCCTGCTATACCCCACTTCACAAGTGTTAGGCACCATTAAAAGTTTCCCCAAATCTAACCTCAACCATTGAGGATCATTAAAGGATTTGGAAACTTATCCTTTACCCCTCTACAAGTTGCACTTTATGTCTATCACGGGAACGACCTTGGATTCATGTTTCTAAGTATAAATCATTATCCGAAGTGTTCTTGCTTCCACCGTAGCGCTCAACTGAACCTTTACAATTTAGTTTTTCCATTGAACCTTATTCTCGGGATCTCTAGTCTGTAAGGTTGGGTGTCCACTATATCATTTCTCATTAATTGGATTTTAAGCCAATTCCCCTAGACATGCAGAACTATTGATCTTCGGGTAACCCTTTACCTTTAAAGGGTCCGCTATATCCTTCAATTTGTAATCAAGGATGTGTCACCCGATCAACTGTCATACGGTCTTATATCTGCGACAGATATATCCAGACACCGTCATTCGTGCCTTTACAATGTATAATTGACGTAGGCACGAGTCATTCCCCGTAAGGGACATCCTCTAAGAGGTCATGAAGTTACTCAACTTTTCATCATGCTTTGTGCAAAGCGATGAACCCCGATTCCATCATGAATCGTCCGATGCAAGGTTTGCTTAGAGGATTTTCCTAAGACACACCATGCACATTGGTGTTCTTTAGCTCTTATGTCCAGTTTGCATCATTTTGTTCTCCCAGAACCACTGGACATCCAGAATATCTTAAATCATAGATAAGAAAATAATTCAGATGCCGTCACATCCGATTTAACGCATTCTATCGATCATTTCCAGAATCACGAGTGAACCTTAGTTCAACTGATCTTCTTTTATGAACCGATACCAGGTCAATTGCAGTGTGACCTGAGCATATCCCTTCTAGCCTACGGGTGCACCATGATTCCAATCAACTCTATGATTCAAATCCATTGGTGACTTCAACAAGTCTATCAAGCTCCTCACAGAGGAGTTTGGAATTAGACCAGTCCGCTAGATGTCTTAGGGATTTCAACTCCTAAGATGTCATCTGTAATACCCGTATCCTTTCATGTTGAAACATATATTTGAGGAGATACCATTAGATAGTAGAGTACGATAAAATGTTTAGTGCCAATACTTTGGGCTTGTTTCAGCCCGCACAGAGATTTGACAAGCCGACAGACTTACTTCTCTCTCTTGGAACCTCAAACCCCTCGGGTTGTTTCGTATTACTTTCTTCTTCCACTTTCGGACTTTTGGTTTTTCAACTGTTGGCCTTCTAACTTCATAGTCAATGTTTCTGTAGTCAGATTCATTGTTTATGTTTTTGAAACTTCCAGGACCAAAATGTAGACATTTCAGGGACCATAAAGGAATTTTAGGAAGAAGTCCAACAGTCTTCAAAACCAACTCTTCGGTTAGGAAGGTTGTCTCGACATCCATGTCACGCAAGACTGCGATGACCTTGGATGTTGCGTTATTCACATAGGAGCACATGTCCTGGTAGCCGAGGCCTTATAATCGTCAATAGATTCATTTAATGTATACTCAACTCGAGTATCCACTTTTACAACCCAAAGGTTCTTTTCCCGGAGGAAGATCAACCATAGAATAAATATGGTTCTATCTTACGGAATCTATTTCTTTGCTTTTAACTTCTTTCCAAAGCGATACTCTTGGAGTTGACAATTCTTTGTTAATTGTCCATGACACATTTCAACTATACAAGCTAGAAGGCTTGGAACAAGTCTTTGTCCCCTCTTTTGCTCCGGTTTGGTTCAACATCTAGAATTCCTGAGTTCTGTAGATCTGGAACATTAAATTTTGGATAGTTAGAAACTTTCGAGTCCTGTAGATTTGGAACGTCTAGTTCTGTATAATCAGGCCCTCGCGGGTTCTTGTTAACCTCGAGCAATCATTTCTTTTTCCTTTTCAAGGAAATATAACTTCAAAGAATTCAACATTCTTTGTCACTAAGATGCGACACACACTACTGTTATTTGCAGATCCAGTGGATATGCAATCTATAGTCTTAGGTCCCATTTTGACCTACTTTGGCTTAGGTATTTCAACCCTTTGCCACACTATCCCATATCACAATATTTGTAGATGGGATACTTTTTTCTATATTTCACATGGAGGGTTATCCTTACGGATCTGCGCTTGGCTAACACCGTTTCGTCTGAGGTGAGTATGGAGCAATCATTTGATCAACAATGCTTCGCATTCTCCCCCTCTATCACTACGAATTTCTCAATCCGTAGACTTTCCAATTTTTCTTCTAATTCCAGTAGCAACCCAGGCTTCAAGCGTCGCGATTCTTGGTGGAGGCGCTGCGGCGCATCACGTCTAGTAAGCTACTGGAACACAAATGACATTTAGAGCCGTGGCTCTGGCTGGAGGCGCCGCGGCCCCTCACGGATCCACGACGTTTCTGACTCGTTTCATCTTTGTTCTTCAACAAAGAATGCAATACGTTGTACCATCATCAATTAAGATCACAGCGTACTTGACTCCCCCCTCTATTTGTACAAACTTTAAATCACCTATGTAGGTGTTACTAAGTTATAAAGGAGCGGTGCTTCTTTCTCTATTCTTTTGATGGAACAAAATGGTGATTTTGCCTCTTCGCTTACCTCCCATTCATTTGAGGGTTTATGTCGACAGATGACAACAATCTCAACTTTATTGGCTTTTGAATGACTTTCTATTTAACGTGTCTTAATCTATGATGACATAGATGCACGGATTACAAAATATATCATCCACTTGGCTACAGTTTTACTGTACCACTTTTGGTTATTATCGACCTGCGGGACATGAGGCGAAAAACTCAAGCCATATTATCCAACAGCGTCCTTGACACCAAGTTTAGGACATGTATCACCTCTTTTAAGAGTGATCCTATTCCCTTAAGTCCTTTTGAGGACAACCTCTTCAACTTCTTCTATTTTGAAGGTAGCGTTGCTTTACATAAACAACCTCTTGCCCGTGGTTAGGGCGTAACTGGATCATATGTGATCTAGACTCTCTGGCCCACTCCAGTTGCCTTGGCAGACTGAGTGTTCAATTTCTTCTCTGCCTTCCTTTTGGCCATCAGATCTATTGAGATCTGGTAACTCTGAACCACTCCAGTCGCCCGTAGGCTTTGTATGACTGAGTATCCAACATCGTCATGTCATGTGACGGATCTGGCCCACTCCAGTCGCCCGTAGGCTTATTATGACTGAGTGTCTGCTACTATCCTGTCGAAAGATGGATCTTCTGTCGGAAATGGCGACAGGATTGTCTCTAGTCCTCTAGTCCTTGTCTTTTGTCCTCTTCCCTTGCTTAGGATTGTCCATAAATCGAGTTTATTACAATCTAAGTACATTTCTTTTAGGCCGTTGTTTATAACAGTCCAATCTTTAAACGGGAAGAAAAGTGAGATTAAACTTCTGATTTTAAAGTGTAGGGAATATATGTTTTAATGAAAACATTTCATATTCTTAGCCTTTCTTTGTTCACTTTTATCCATAAATTATCTTTTGATCTCATTATTGACAAGGAACAATAATTAACTCATACTTTTGGAATTTGGCCCACGTTAGTCACGTGTCCAAATCCTCTTTACCATAAGATGGAGGCTTCTTCTTAGAAGATGGAGCACCATTTTTAGCCTTCTCCTCATGTTCCAGTTGATATCTTCAACCTCTTGTGGATACTTGTTTACACCACTCTCGGGAGTGGTGACAACAACTCTTCCTTGATCCTTACAAGCATGACTATCAACAATATCTTCAAGTTCAAGATCAACAACGAAGATCTCACTTAGACGACAATAGATTTGTAACTATCGTCAAAGAGAGTACACGTCTTTCTAGCACTAGCACCAATATTGTCTTAAGATTGTGAGTATAAACTCCTTTTGATGTACGGGTAATATTAAACTACTATTACAAGTGCTAGGAAAGGATAATCAATTATGTGTTACAATAAACTTGATGCCAACAAGAGTTGAGGCAACAATTATGTTTTGTGGTCTTGATCTTTATACTTGAATTCGTCTTGATCTTTATACTTGAATTCGTCTTGAATCTTCCGCCTTGGATCGTTGTTCCAGTTTCAGCAAACTCCTTGAATCTTGTTAACCTGAATGAAACCAATAAACACTAAATTTGTTTGCTGAGTCGATTGATTTTTCAATCTTCCCTTAAGACAATATTTCCCGTATACATGTTTTTTATACGGATGAATTGCAACTTGTCTACCAAGGTAAAATAGCAGAGAAATATCACTCCTGCAAAGCAAACAGAAGTGATCCTGGCGAAGAAAACAAACACGAAACGATTGCTAAAGAATGGAAAAAAAGAATTTGTTCTTTGTAGTGGTTTTCCTCACTGTTTTTGTGTTATATCTTGTGTCACTTAAATCTGAAAATAAGGCATAATTATATAGTTTAGAGGATGAGGAGAGGTGTTAATAGGTGTTAATAGGTGTTAAGAGGGCTGTTAATGTACACCATAATGGCAAAAAACGTTGTGGCATAAGTGTCAAACGTTTTAGCAAGTAATGGCCATCAATTCTGATTATTACCGTTGCCTGGAAGCTTACTGGACAATTAGCGCCGTGGCGCCTACAAAATCGCCTTCCAGATACTTCAGGGACCAAAATGTAATTATAACAGAGTTTGGGGTCCAAAAAGATAATATCAAGCTCGCGACCCGGGCAAGTGTGGGCCTAGTCTCGATCCTAAGTAAGTCCTCCCTCCTTCAAACACATGGGTTACCCCTTGGGATCTCAATCCTTTATTCAGTTTAGAAACTTATAACATGAACAATTCTTCCTTTTCCCACCGATGTGGTAGATTTGTCTCACACCACTCTTTCATGTCTCAAACACCTTACTTTGCGGATCAATATCTCTTTCATTTCTCAATGGAATTTGACGATCCTTGGCCCTATGGTCATCTACTCACTTAGTAGATTATGCACGTATGAAGAACCAGGGTCTCCAACATGTGGAACCATGATGTTTAAGTCATTGAAGATGGGCGGACCCAACCTCCACCAAAGGCAAATTTCCAACAACAAGTTCCAACAATATAAAGTTTGAGGTTGGAACGACAGATCGAGATAATAAATGGACATTTCATACAAGGACGTTGAAGTAGTATAATGCTCAGATATTTGTTTTTATAAATTAGAAAATGCGAGTGAAATTATAAAAAAAATATACTTAAAACAAGGATATTAACTTTGAGATACCTCACTGCTTTCTCTTGTACGTGGAGTTGAGAAAAGACTATGAGATGGGTTAATATTGAATTTCACTTGTAAGCCTTATAGTTCAATCAGTTCATATGAAGAATGAATTAAATAGATAGACAAGATTCAAAAGGTAAGCTATTGTGGGGAAAACAAGCTTTCAGCTGAAGAAGCTGCTTAGGAGCCCGACCAAATCATGTGACACAGTATTTACATTTGTTTGAAACTTCGGGTAAATAACTCATTTTATATTTGAAAAAAATAATTGTAGATTATGGATTTACGTGAGTTTTGCTCATAGTGACTTGTAAGAGCTTTGATGTCCATTGTTGGATTGAGTAGATATTCTTACGTTGTTTGAATAGATTGATTTTTTTGGATTTCCCCGGTTACAGGAGATTTTTTTTTTTTTTTTTTTTGACTAGGGAACCCGCCCGCTATTCTTTTGAGTGCGCACAGGGTAAATCCCGGACTGACGCAATAGCCTGCAAACTACGTCAGTCGATTAACTACACTTGGCAAGCCATGTGTGACAGGCTCAACCAAGAAAGTTTATGCAGGGGATCGAACTCGTGATCTTGCGGTCCCGCGCTCTACTGATACATCAATTTGACTACCCCGAAGGGTTAGAGGAGAAATCTTGTCGAATGTTTTGGAGTGAGCTAAATTTGGGTGTCTTGAGAGAAAAGTGAATATGGGAAAAGACCTAAGATTTTCTTTTAGATCTCATACAATTTATATTCTTAATCGAATGTTCCTAAGGAAAAGAATGTAAAGCTCCATAAGCCTTTAATAATGTTTAACTTGGACTAATGGTCATCAAATGAGGTTGGGATGAAAGGCAAGTTAAGCTCAGTGTATTGATCCGTGAGAGATATTGAATCAATTTTGGTGCAACAGCTTATGCGTAGCAAGTCCGTGGTTATTTGAAACTCAAGGTATGATTATTTTCACGTTTGAGGACGAGAATATTACGTCCGACAATGGTTTCTAAGTGCACCTTAATATTTATGTGATTCTATTTAATTATAGAGTGTTATGTTGGAATGGACTTTTAAGTTATTACTTGAGCTTGATGATTCTTATGTTCATGTATCTATATGGGATACACGAATTAGGAGATTAAACTAAGATATTATAAGGAACTCTATGATCGATCTTGTTAAGAGTACCACATCGGAAATAAAATGAGAATATGAACTCTTTATATGGACTTGGACAATTCTCACACTACAAAAAAAGGCCTACGATGACGGTTAAAAACTGTAACGAAAGGGGTTTTGTGACGGTTTTGCTAAGTGTCACGGTAGACACTGTCACAAATTTATGACGATTGTTGTGACAGTTTTATATGACGATTATAACCGTCACAAATTGTGGTGTTTGACTTTGAATATTTCCCTCTTTTTTAAAAAAAAAAATCCCGCGAAATTTATTAATTAAATAATATCTTTTGGCGAAATATTTTAAATAAAAGTTATTTAAATTGGCGGAAATTTTTAAATAAATTTAATTTAAATTGGCGGGAAAATTAATTTTGACATTTTTTTATATTTTAATTTCAATTTATTAAATAAAAATAAATTAGAATTGTAAGTATTTTATAACTATAATGTTACCCACATAATGAAATTGTTCTAATACATTAAATCGAAACATTACAAATTGTTTTTCAAAACATCTAATCTATACCCGGCTAACGGGCTGACCCGGTCCGAACCTGTTATACCCCGTATTTCCGGAGTATGTACGTGAGGACGTACGTACAAAAGTTTAGCCTTAAAGATAGGCCAAGTTCGAAATTTGTACACAACTCGCTAAAAGAATCGTTTTCCGAAACGTTTCCACGACTTTCGTAGAAAATTCGGCTATGTCATTAAGTATTTTTGCGGATTTTTCCGAGAGGCGAAACATTTTGGACCAACGGAGGGCAACACTTGGCACCTCCCATTGATGGACTTGAATCGTCCATTGGACGAAAATGGAGAACATTGGCGCGTTTTTGTGCCATGGCACAAGTCGAGAGTTGGTAGGATATTTGTGTTTAGTTAATCCTCACCCTACACTTGCCTTGCACTTGTCTTCATCTTGGCCATTGGTTGGCCAAGGCTTGAGCTATAAATACCCCTTTGATGAAGAGTTCTTCATCCACAAAGTTATCTTCCAAGTCTAAAAATCCTCTCCTCTCCCTTTGTAGCCATTTCGTCCAAACACCTCCCCTCCATGAAGGTGGCCTTGGCCGAATACCCACTAGCCTAGCCAAAAATCTACCCCCTCCCTGGTAGAAAAGTTACCTTCTTGTATCGTTATAATGCCCAAAATACCTAGCCCAAATACCTTAGTACTTAGTAGAAGTTGTGGAGAACTTCTAAGGTTCTGGAGCATACAACTTAGGAGCAAAACCTTGCTCAGTAGACTTTTCTAGGATATTATTGGGCTTACCGAGGTAATAATCCTAACCCTCTTTTGAATTAGAGAATACTTACGTTATAGTATAAGAATAAGTATAAATACTTAGAAGTATATCACGAATAGAATTGAAGTGTTAATCACTTAGAAGGGTTTAAAGAAGAATAATCAAAGCAGACTTACATGGAATTTGTTTTCACAATGAACTCATATAGCTCACCGGTAGGGAAGTCTTGCCCGACTTCAGTAGAATTATGAACCCCTGTTTAGAATGACCTTGAGTAGTCTTTAATAGATATCTGTGACTATTATAGGTGACTCTGCCGACATATTGACTTGGCGGTGGTTTATTTGAGAAGGTATGTGATTCTTCCTAAAGCATGATATTTTACAATATAACTACGGCAATGTCTTTGACTTAAGCTGAATAATACTTACGGCAATGCCTGGCTTAAGCTGAATAATACTTACGGCAATGCCTCACGCTTAAGCTGAATAATACTCACGATGCCTCACTTAAGCTGAATAATAAAGAAGCGAAAACATTTCAAAAGACTCTGAATCATATTAATGTAAGAGAACTAATTGGTTTTAAAGCGAAGCTTAAGAATTATACTAAGCTTTATGGGAAGTAAGTATAACCACTTAAGATTTATAAAAGAAACAAGTTTGCTATGTGTTTATAATGACTTGTATTGTGAAAAGAATAATAAAGATGGTTTGATAAATAGACATGATATGATGCTATGTGTGTTAGTACCTTGTAACGTTTGTATAGGTGAGTATCCTTGTTGTGCTTATGTTGTTTAAAGATAAGTTGTTATGTTAGTATACTATCACTCACCTCTTGAGATGATACAGGGGTTAAAGCGCCTCCGACGCGGGTAGACTTCGGTGATGCAGGACCATGATTCGAGAATACCTCATGCGGGTCCGGGGGCCTATGCGAGCTACGAGTTCGGTGTTAGTATGCGGGGTTATACCTCATGCGATGCGTGTGGCCATGCGGACGGCGAGTCGGGGCGATGCGAGGTAGCTACCCTCGATGCGGGGTTATACCTCATGCGGGCCCATGTGAGTGGCCTATGCGGACTCGAGTCGAGATTAGGCTGCAGAATGATGATGGGGCGAGTGGCCTGTTTGATCATTCGCGGCCTAGACAAGACTCATTCTGATTACTATTGTTGCTCTTGTTTGTGATGTGGCACTATGCGCGGTTTCCTTGGTTGTTTCATACATATTTGTAAACCGGTTTTAAAAATGATATGTTTCATTTAAGTACTTTACTGATTTAGCATACTTAGTACTGTTGTCTTGACCTCGCCCGAGGCTGCGTTCATGCCGCGGTAAGGGCAGCGGTGTTAGATCCGCATTCCTAGGATCTCTACGTTGGTGTCGGGAGCTCCATCTCTTCCGAGGCTCTACTTTTGGTATGATCTCCTGTTGTAGATAGTTTTATGCGATCGAGTATGGCGGGCCCTGTCCGCCATAGTTGTATATTTCCTTAGAGTGCAGTAGTCATGTTATGCGATGTCGGATGTAATCACTGAACTATGATTATATATATTTATGCCGAAAGCGGTGTTTTCTCACATAAAGCGTGTCTTATTTTATAAACTGTTTCATGTCTTGTTTTATATTTCCGTGATTTCTCGATGTATGACTACTTGGGTGCCGGTAAGGCACGATCCACGAGCCGGGCAGTCGTGACAAAAGTGGTATCGCAGCGATTAATCCTCGGAAAGTGTCTGAGACCGTATCTAGTAGAGTCTTGATTATCGGTGTGTTGTGCACCACACAAATAATCGTGAGGCTATAGGATATTTAGGATTGGTTTCCATTCTTCTCATTACGAGATCGTCTTTGTAGAAAGTGTGTTATAGGTTGGACCCTCTAACGTATTCCTTTCTGTATGATTATGCCTCCACGTAAAGCGGCAACCCGGGCCCGGCAAGGCGCAGCGTAGGAGTCGCTAGCGAGACACCCAGAGTCACGAGGGCTCGAGGCCCGATCTATACCGAGACGGCGAGTTCTATGGCGCCGCCGCCAGCCAAAGAGACCACGCAGTACCACACCTCCTCGCTCCCACGGCTGGGCGGAGAGTTAGGGTCTGAGAGATAACCCGACTTTTGGCTAAAGTTGTGGCCCGATCTGAGAGAGGTTGGATCGCGGCGGTTCGGCTCAGCTCGGTCGTACCGTTGTTCACCCGAGGCGAGAGAGTTTGAGGCTACGAGATTTCTTGAGTTGTAGCCCACGGAGTTTTATGGGTCGAGGCGGAGGATGATCGCGAGTTCATCCGTCGGTCGGAAGGATTTTGAGAGTGATCGGGCGTCGGAGACCGAGTCCGTGATCTTTGGTTCACATAGGCTGCGTGATACCGCGATCGATTGGTTTGATTCATGGGAGTTATCCGTGGAGCACGCGTCCCCGCCTACTTGGGAGAGTTCTCGGAGGCTTTCCTCACTCACTTCTTGCCTCGCGGATGAGGAGGCGCGGGTGATAGATTTTCTTCTGCGAGGCGAGAGAGGGCCGCTTGTCGGGAGTACAATGTCGAGTTTGATTCATTGGCTCGATATGTCCCGGCATTGGTAGCGAGATATGGAGGATAGGGTACCGCTATGTCACGGGCTGAAGCGACTATATGGCGAAGTCTTGTGCGGGGTTTCTCTCCGGTAGGTATGGACATTACCGCGTGCAGACTCACGCCGCCTGGATGCGAGGAGGCGCGGTCGGCGAGTGGGCGACAGCGAAGAAGGCCGGGGCGGGAGGTCTTCGTGGTTATCGTGGTGGCGGCCTCGGCGGCGATCTGGGTCGCACCACGGCGGCTCGAGCACTCCTGCCGTCCTCAGCCTGGCCCGAGTTTTGGCGGGCCGGGGCCAGGGGCGGGCGTCGAGTAGCGAGTGCGGCGATCGGGACCACCCGGTGTGGCCGTCGGTAGATCCCATTACGGGAAGTGTGGTACTACTTATGGATCTTGTTACGATTGTGGCGGCAGGTCACTTTGCGGCTTGTCCGGCCAAGGCGTGGCGGTGGTAGGGCCCGACGCCGAGTTACGTGGCGGCCGTCATCTCTGATTACTCGCCGGGGCGAGGTGCTCGTGGGTCGGCCAGTCGCGGCGAGTCGTGGCGCGAGTCCCGATTCTAGCGGTCCTCGAACCGCATATATGCTTTGTCGGTAAGCGGGATCGTGAGGCCTCGCGATGTCGTCCGGTACCTTGCTCGGTTCACAGGTTTGATGTGTATGCTTTGATAGATCGGGTTCTACTCTGTCTATATATCTCCCTTGTTGCTAGTAGGATAGGGATAGAGCACGAGTCCATAGACCACTTCGAGGTAGCTACGCCATGGGTGATTCGGTGGTAGCTCGGCGGGTATATAGAGCTTGTCTGTGACCATTTACGATCGTCGGACCACTGGCCGACTTGATAGAGTTGGAGATGATTGACTTCGACGTGATCATGGGGATGGATTGGCTAGCTTCTTGCTATGCCAATGTAGCTGAGAGAGAAAGTAATGCAGTTCGATTTCTGACGAGGCCGGTTGTTGAGTGGGAGAGAGCACGGTATCGTAGGGTAGGTTTATTTCCTACCTCAAGGCTAGGAAGATGGTGCGAAGGGTATATCTACCATCTAGTTCGAGTGTTTGATACCGAGGTCGCGGTACCAGATTTTCGATCGATTCCGTAGTCGCCAAGTTCCCGGGCGTGTTCCCGGATGACCTCCGGGTATCCCTCCCGAGAGGAGATTGAGTTTGTATTGACTTATTGCGGATACTCGGCTATTTCCATTCCGCCATACGTAATGGCACTGCAGTTGAGAGAGTGAAGGATCGGCAGGGATTTGCTAGAGAAGGGCTTCATTAGGCCCGGTGTTTCTCCGCAGAAGCGCGGTATTGTTCGTGAAGAAGAAGGGCGGGGCCCAGCTGCGTAATGTGTTGATTCTGACGGTGAACAAGGTGACCATTAAACGAATACCCTCCCGGGATTGATGATTTGTTCGACCGATTGCGAGTGCGAGATGTTTCTCAAGATTGATCTGCGATCGGGCTATCATCAGTGCAGTCGAGAGAGGTGGATGTCCCTAGGATCGCATTCGGACGTCACGGGCATTATGAGTTCGAGTCATGTCTTTTGGGTTGACGATGCTCGTGGTATTCATGGATTTGATGAACCGAGTGTTCAAACCATTTTGGACACGTTTGTGATAGTGTTCATTGATGATATCTTGGTTTATTCTCGCTCGAGCGGGAGCATGCGAGCATTTGAGATCGGCTTGTGATTCTCGGGACCAGCGATTATGCGCCAAGTTTTCCAAATGTGAGTTTTGGTTGACTTCGTGGCATTTCTTGGGCATATTGTGGGTGATGGCATTCGAGTTGTCTGGCCAAGATCGAGGCGATCGAGACTTGGCGAGACCTACTACTCCGGCAGAGGTTCGCGATTTTAGGCCTTGCGAGTTATTATCGGCGGTTCGTGGAGAAGTTTGCTTCTATCTCGCACCATTGACTAGGTGACTCGAAGGCGGCCAAGTTTGATGGTGATGCTTGTGGCGTGGTTTCCGATTCTTTGAAAAGAGACCGCGGCCGCCCGTTCTTACTCTTCCGGAGGTCGGATGGTTATGTCGTGTATTGTGATCGTCGGGCATCGGGTTGGGATGTGTGTTGATGCGGCGTGGCGAGTTATAGCATATCGATCCCGGCGGTGAAGAAACACGAGAGAACTACCCACCCATGATTTGGGTGGCGCGGTGATTCACGCTTTGAAGATGGAGGCACTATTTGTATGGGGTTCACGTGGATATTTATACTGAGACCACAGAGCCTCGGTATATCTTCACCAGGAGTCGAACTTACGGCGAGGCGGTGGTTAGAGTTGCTTAAGGATTACGATGTTGATATCCTATACCACGGGAAGGCGATGTTGTGGCGTATGCTCTGAGTCGTAGGTCGATGGGAGCCTATCGGATGTGCGCTAGAGAGGAGGACATGGTTCGTGATTTGCATCGATTAGCGAGCCTTGGTGTCCGCTTGATTGATTACGATAGCGGTGGGGTTAGAGTTCGTGAGGTTGCCGAGTCTTCCATCGTCGAGAGGTGAAGAGGCAATTCGAGGATCCGGCTTTGATTCGATATCGTGATACTGACTCTTCGTGAGGGCAAGGGTCCTTTTGAGGTAGCTTTGATGGGGTGCTAAGGTTTGAGGCGAGTTGTGTGTTCCGGATGTTTGAGGACTTGGCGAGTTCTTGGGAAGCACACGCGGTAGCGGCGTTACTCTATCCGTCGGTGCGACCAAGATGTACCACGACGCCTTAGATCGTGTATTGGTGGGATGGTTTGAAGAGGGCGTTGCGAGTTCGTAGCTCGGTGCGTGTTGTCGGCGGTGAAGGTAGAGCACGAGGCACGGTGGTTTTATTCTGACGATAGAGATCCCGACACGGAAGTGGGAGGTGATCAACATGGACTTCATCACGGGATTGCCTCGCACTCGGAGAGACATGATTCCATATGGGTTATCGTCGGCGGTGACGAAATCAGCCCACTTTCTTCCCGTTCGGACGACCTTTGGTACCGAGGATTATGCCGAACTTTACATCCGAGATCGTCGGTCGCATGGAGTCCCTAGTTCGATCATATATCGCAGAGGAGCCCGGTTTCGGCTAACTTCTGGAGGTCTTTCGAGAGGTTTAGGGGCGGTGAGCACAATCGCATTTCATCCACGAGCAGACGGACAGCGAGCGCACTATCCGCACTCTTGAGGATATCTGCGAGCTGTGTTATTGACTTCGTGGTAGTTGGGAGGATCATTTGCCCCTAGTTGAGTTTGCATATAATAATAGCTACCACTCCAAGTATTCGATGGCGCCTTATGAGGCCTTGTATGGGAGGAAGTGCGGTCGCCTATAGGTTGGTTCGATGTGGGCGAGTGCGGCTAGTGGGACCAGATTTGGTACAGAGCGATGGATAAGGTGAAGCTTATCAAAGCGGCTATTGGCGGCTCGAGTCGGCGAAGTCGTATCACGGATCATCGTCGTCGGCAACTTGAGTTCGAGGTTCATGATTGGGTTTTCCTAAAGGTGTCACCCATGAAGGGTGTGATGAGATTCGGGAAGAAGGAAACTCGGCCCAGTACATTGGGCCATTTCGGATTGTCGCGAGGTAGGCAAGGTTGCTATGAGTTGGATCTGCCGTCCGATCGGAGGCGGTGCATCCGGTTTTCACGTATCTATCTTTGAGAGATGTATCGGGGATCCATCTAGGGTACACCGATTGGCGATGTCGGTGTGAGGGGTTATCGTATGAGAGATTCCCATAGCGATAGTCGATCGTCGAGTTAGGCGTCTGCGGACCAGGGCGTGGCTTTCGTCAAAGTCTTGTGGCGAACGAGCTTAGGGAGGAGATGACGTGGGAAGGCGAGGAGGACATGAGGCGGAGGTACCTCACCTATTCCCCACACCTCCAGGTAATTCACTTTCCTACTTGTAAATTTTCGTTATCGTTTTTACCTAAGTGTTGTTTTGTGGCCGTGTGTGGCTTTTGCAACTGTTTAAGTTTTGAAGAACCTGATCATTATCTGTCTTGGGAAGGAACATTCGGGACGAATGTTTCTAAGGAGGGGAGAATGTTATACCGTATTTCAGGAGTATATGCGTGAGGACGTCACGTCAAAAGTTTAGCCTTAAAGATAGGCCAAGTTCGAAATTTGTACACAACTCGCTAAAAGAATCGTTTTCACGAAGCGTTTCCACGACTTTTCGAGAAAATTCCGGCTATGTCATTAAGTATTTTTGCGGATTTTTCCGAGAGACGAAACATTTTGGACCAACGGGAGGGCAACACTTGGCACCCTCCCATTGATGGACTTGAATCGTCCATTGGACGAAAATGGAGAACATTGGCACGTTTTTTGTGCCATGGCAATCAAGGAGTTGGTAGGATATTTGTGTTTAGTTAATCCTCACCCTACACTTGCCTTGCACTTGTCTTCATCTTGGCCATTGGTTGGCCAAGGCTTGAGCTATAAATACCCCCTTTGATGAAGAGTTCTTCATCCACAAAGTTATCTTCCAAGTCTAAAAATCCTCTCCTCTCCCTTTGTAGCCATTTCGTCCAAACACCTCCCCCTCCCCTTGTGAAGGTGGCCTTGGCCGAATACCCCCCCTAGCCTAGCCAAAAATCTACCCCCCCTCCCTTGGTAGAAAAGTTACCTTCTTGTATCGTTATAATGCCCAAAATACCCTAGCCCAAATACCTTAGTACTTAGTAGAAGTTGTGGAGAACTTCTAAGGTTCTTGGAGCATACAACTTAGGAGCAAAACCTTGCTCAGGCGCGACTTTTTCTAGGATATTATTGGGCTTACCGAGGTAATAATCCTAACCCTCTTTTGAATTAGAGAATACTTATTGTTATAGTATAAGAATAAGTATAAATACTTAGAAGTATATCACAGAATAGAATTGAAGTGTTAATCACTTAGAAGGGTTTAAAGAAGAATAATCAAAGCAGATTTACATAGATTGTTTTCACTGATGAACTCATATAGCTCACCGGGTAGGAAGTCTTGCCGACTTCTACAGTAGAATTATGAACCCCTGTTTAGAATGACCTTGAGTAGTCTTTAATAGATATCTGTGACTATTATAGGTGACTCTCTGCGACATATTCAACTTAGCGGTGGTTTTATTTGAGAAGGTATGTGATTCTTCCTAAAGCATGATATTTTACAATATAACTACGGCAATGTCTTTGACTTAAGCCTGAATAATACTTACGGCAATGCCTCACGGCTTAAGCCTGAATAATACTTACGGCAATGCCTCACGGCTTAAGCCTGAATAATACTCACGGCAATGCCTCACGGCTTAAGCCTGAATAATAAAGAACTGAAAACATTTCAAAAGACTACTGAATCATATTAACAGAAGAGAACTAATTGGTTTTTAAAACAGAAGCTTAAGAATTATACTAAGCTTTATGGGAAGTAAGTATAACCACTTAAGATTTATAAAAGAAACAAGTTTGCCTATGTGTTTATAACAGACTTGTATTGTGAAAAGAATAATAAAGATGGTTTGATAAATAGACATGATATGATGCTATGTGTGTTAGTACCTTGTAACGTTTGTATAGGTGAGTATCCTTGTTGTGCTTATGTTGTTTAAAGATAAGTTGTTATGTTAGTATACTATCACTCACCTCTTGAGATGATACCGGGGGTTAAGCTGCCCTCCGATGCGGGGTAGACTCAGCGATGCAGGACCATGATTCGAGAATACCTCATGCGGGTCGAGGGCCTATGCGGAGCTACGAGAGTTCCAGGTGAGTATGCGGGGTTATACCTCATGCGGTCTGTATGGCCATGCGGACAGCGAGTCAGGACGATGCCGAGGAGTAGCTACCCTCGATGCGGGGTTATACCTCATGCGGGCCCATGTGAGTGGCCTATGCGGACTCCGGGAGTCGAGTTAGGCTGCGAGAATGATGATGAGGCGAGTGGCCTGTTTCGATCATTCGCGGCCTAGACAAGACTCATTCTGATTTACTATTGTTGCTCTTGTTTGTGATGTGGCACTATGTGCGGTTTCTGGTTGTTTCATACATATTTGTAAACTGGTTTTAAAAATGATATGTTTCATTTAAGTACTTTCTGATTTCGCATACTTAGTACTGTTATCGACCTCCTTGGGGCTGCGTTCATGCCGCGGTAAGAGGCAAGCAGTGTTAGATCCGCATTCCTAGGATCTCTACGTTGGTGTCGGGAGCTCCATCTCTTCCGAGGCTCTACTTTTGGTATGATCTCCTGTTGTAGATAGTTTTGTACTGATCGAGGTATGGCGGGCCTGTCGCCATAGTTGTATATTTCCTTAGAAGTGCATGTCATGTTATGCGATGTCGGATGTATCTTTGAACTATGATTATATATATTTATGCCGAAAAGCGGTGTTTTCTCACATAAAGCGTGTCTTATTTTATAAAGCTTTCATGTCTTGTTTTATATTTCCGATTTCTCGATGTATGACTACTTGGGTGCCGGTAAGGCACGATCCACGAGCCGAACGGTCGTGACAGAAGCGTAACCCTTAGCGGGTTTAACCGTTCTGGTCAGTTCACGGACTACCGAACCGGCGGTTCGTTCACATTCGAGTTGGCGTGCGGTTCGGTCGAACCGGTCCAACCGGTCCGGATTCTATTTTTTTTTTTTTTATTTTCTAGTATTTATTTTCTATAATATAAACTAAATTCAATTTAAATATTTAATAAAATAATATAATATATAATTTAGTTGTATATATTAAAATTGAAACTTTAAAGTTAACTTTTTATTTTATAGTTTATAACTTTATAATTTATAACTTTATACTTTATAGTTTATAACTTTATATTGTAAATTTGTAATTATACTTTTATTAATTTATTAGATTAGTAGATATAAGTCATATAACTTATAAGTAATATGATTAACAACTAAATAGATAGTAAAATTAAAATTAATGATAAGATGTAAACTTTTGAACTTTCATAACGTTAATAAGAGTACATAATGAAGTAATAATAATTTTATTTACATATTATGCATCCTTTTGCAAGTTCTTCGTAATCTATAGGTTGATTGAATTGGTTATGCTCCATAGCCTCTAAATGCAGAGTATTAATTCCGATCCGCCGCTCCGCCTTCCAAAATATTGCCTATTTCTTCATCTTCCGGAGAATTAACGTCTCCACATCCTTGATTTCTTCTCTCTGATCTGATCCAATCCCTTAAGCAGACTAACACTTCTAATGTGTTTCCACCCAATGAGTGACGTGTGTCTCCTATTTGATCTCGTGCTTGGCTAAATGCACTTTCAGAAGCCACTGTTGAGATCGACACATTAAGAACATCCCGGGCCATCGCTGCAAGTACCGGGAATTGTCTTTTGTTATCCTGCCACCATTGTAAAGGGTCAAAATTTTTCTTCGGCTCCGCTGACTTTTGCAAATAAAATTGCATCTCATCGCAAGATCGGCTAGTGGTTGGTTGTGTTGTAAAAGTGCTCCATATGTCTAAAGATTCTTCTTCATCGTCATCATCATTGAATCCTGCAGGTGTAGACACAGAACCAGAACTAGAAGGAATATTAGTAGCAGAGTTGGTGTTATCATGTAATGTAGCATAATATTCATATAATGTAGTTAAGTTAGTATCAAGTTTATTTATGCAATCAAATGAAGATGAAGTTTCTGTTCCACCTATTTCCATATAAGTATATAAACTAAATATTAGATTATGACAATCTACTTTTTTAATAGAAGGATTTAAGACTGCACCAATACAATAAACATCAGGAATAGGAAAAAAATATTTTTTAAACTTTTCAAACATAACTGTAACTGCATCTTTATATTTCACATTTGATTTTAAACCATAAAGTAAATAGGAAATTTCAGCTATATGAGCTAAAGCATTACAAACTGTTGGGTAATAATATCCTGAAAATTCAACAGTTGCAGTGTAAAATTTACGTAAAAATTTTAAAAGTTCACCAATTGATTTCCAATGTTCGTCGGTTAACATATACATCACGTTCTTACAATGCGCATTTGCAACATGTGTTATGGGGTCTTTATACTTATAACATTCTTTTAAAAATAAATAAGTATAATTCCACCGTGTAATAATCTCTTTTGGCATGAATTTAGGTCTCAAATTAAATTGTTTACATTTTTCTTTAAATTCTATAATTCTATTTTTCCTATTATTACCCTGAATAACTCCAACAGCTCTTTTGACAAGTTTTATTTCAGGTGAAAATAAATCAAGACCACTTTTAACAATTAAATTATAAATATGACAAGCACAACGAACATGAAATATATCAGGAAGTGGTGGTTGTACTTCCGTTTTTAAAAGATCTACAGCAGCAGTATTATTAGATGCATTATCGAATGATACACAAAGTATTTTATTATAAAGATTATATTTTTGGGCATAAAACAAATAGTTTCGCATATATTTTCCAGTATGACTTTGATCCTCAAATACGCAAAAGCAATAATACGTTTTTCCATTTTAAAATTTTCATCAATCCAATGACAAGTAATTGTTAAATAATCATAACCGTTCAATGCATGTCCAATGTCTGAAGTAAAACTAACATGGCATGGAAGGTTAGCAAACAAATATTGCAAGAAAATAACATAATCATTATGAAGTCTAAAAATATCGGCTCTAGTAGTACTACGAGGAACACCTTTAAAAAAAGGATTATATACTCTTTGAATATATGTAATTAAATATGAAGAAGAAGCAAAAGAAAAAGGCAAACAACCTCCGACAATCATTTTTGCTAATTCAATGCGATCGTTTTTTGGATCGTACTTAGCCAACCCCCCAGTTAATGGATTAAGTTGTTGTTGACCGGGTTCTAAATTAGGGACAGCATTCCATTGTGCCGTATGATCGAATTTTATATGTCTAGCTATAGTGTCCGTCCCCCCGTCACCACCCCCTGTCTTATGTTTATAAGTTCTCCCACAAATATTACATTTAACTCTATCAGTACCCACAACTTTATCATAAAAGAGCCACACTTTACTCCTTTTTTTTCTTGCTACTGGTTCTGGTAAAGGAGGTCTACGACCTTGACTACCACTAGCAGTACCAACATTGACAGAAGGAACACTAGTAGGTGTAGGAGGTTCTTGTTCTTCAAGTTCAACAATATTATCTAATTGAACGTTATCACATTCATTATCTTCTATTCCAAAATCTTCTTGCATTTGATCATAATCTATATTTTGATTAGATGATGAAGAACCTACAGATTTTTTACCCCTTGAACTAGATTTACGGCGCAGTCCCGACGCAATTCCCCTTAGTAAAGACATTATAAAATATTTAAATAATCAACAAATAAATATGACAATTTAATAAAATAATTAGAGAATGAAACCAGTGTACCAAACTTGAGATTCATTCAATAGAAACTCGAAGCTCGAAGTCTTGCGTCTTGCTACTTTGAATTTGAAAACTAATAATAATAATAACTTGAAAATTGATAATAAAGATGATTAAGAGAGTATGAGAATAAGAGAATTGAGAGAAATGTTGTGTGATAATAATGAAGAAAATGTGGAGAATTTATAGATTTTTAAAAGGGTAAAAATGGAATTAAAATAATTAAATAAACAAAACAAAAAACAAAAGAATAATAATAAAAAAGGGCCAACGGTCGAAATGACCGTTGGCCATGCCCCGGCCCCAAATCTCCCAAGCCCAATCGGTGAAATGACCGTTGGGCAATTTATTTTTTTATTCTGGGACCGGTCGGTCAGGTTGCCGATAATGGAACCGGTTTTCCAATCTGGCCTAACCGGTCCGGTATCTGGTTTTGAAATGAATCGTGCGGGTTGGGGTTGGGGACAATCCGACCCCAACCCGGTATATGTCATTACCGGGCGGTCCGGTTAAACCACTCGTCAATCGGTTAAGTCGGGTCAACCCGGACCAGTTGACAGGTATAATCTAATCTAATGATATCATCAAATACAACAACAAAAAACATAATATTGTTTTAACTTCAAAAAGTACAAATATTGTCTAAATCATCATAAAAATGACACAACTATGCAGCACGGAGAATCTTTGAAATATGTTGCGCCCACTCGATCCGAACTTCATCAAGGTCATGCTGCGAAAAACATTCTTTGTCATTGTACTGTAACACACAATAGAGATCAATTAAATTTTCTAATCATAAATAAGTCATTATAAACAAATACATAAACAAAATAATGTTAAATACTTACATTGTTATGAAGCAAAAACAGATCATTCATTAGATCTTTAATTAAATGCAGCATATAGTAAGCACACTCGTATTCATAAGATTGTTGTAGTACCTTAAAAGAATCAAAACACTCAACCCCCTCTTTCCATAACATTTGTAAATCATCTAATAAAGGTGCTAAGTAAACATCAATGTCATTTCCCGGTTGCCCCCTCTTCCCATAAGATTTGTAAATCATCTATTAAATGTGCTAAGTAGACATCAATGTCATTTTCCGGTTGTTGTGGACCAAAAATTAAGAGAGATAACATCATGAATTTTCTTTTCATACAAAGCCACGGAAAAGGTTATAAATTATAAGAACGACTGGCCAACATACTGCTATACAGATCAAGAATGAATCACCTTTCCTTGGTGCAATTTTAAATTAAGAGAGATAACATCATGAATTTTTTTTTCATACAAAGCCACGGAAAAGGTTATAGATTGTAAGAACGACGGACCAACCTACTGCTATACAGATCAAGAATGAATCACCTTTCCTTGGTGCAATTTTAAAGCCTGATGCATTTGAAAACGAGTTACACTCTTTTTAATTGTGTTGTCTGGAGCAATAAATTCCGAAAGCGGAAGGAACCCGCATTTAGGCTGGCTTCAGCAAAAGAAATGGAAACACTAATAAGAAACTCATACTAAATAAACATAAATCATAAAATAAAAATGATAGAGCATGAACATCATCTTCAAGAAGAAATCTAAATAAAGCTACAAAAAATTACCTTTATCTCTACAGAGATATGCAGCAGTCCACATTAACCTTACCTGAAAGGAAATAGGAAGAACAAAATGTTGGGTTTTGATATTGGTGAATGAGAAATGATGGGATGAAAATTAAAGGGAGTAAAATGCTCTTTTGTCCCACATCGGAAAAAGAGAAGGAAAGCGAGGTGTATATATTACATTACACCTTCTCTAGTTGCTAAAAGGGTTGAGAGGGCAAGGACCCCTCGCGCCGTCGTCGTCGCTCGCTCGGCTTTGGATTGATTGATTGATAATCTTTTTGGATAAACGTTTCTTTAATTAATTAATTAATTAATTAATTAAAAATAAATCCAAACGGATCAACCCGCGACCGACCCGACCCGTCCGACTCTCCCTCTCTTTTTCGAATTTCCCTCCAAAATTAGGTGACTATTCTGAATGGTTGCAAACATTCAGAATCAGTACCTCCAAACCTATAAATTCTTGATTATTCCAAGAATTTATTTATTCATTCATTAATTCATTTTCAATTCTGGATTTCATCTTCAACTCGAAATTTCATTCTGTGTGATATACTGTCGTTGAGTGGTTCGCTGCTACTGGAATTTGGAGTACTACTATTCTGGTAAGATAATCGTTCTATCCTGGGAGACGATATTCCGTTAACCTCAAGTACTGTGAGGGGAATAATTTCCTTAAAGACACACTTTGAACTAAGTGGGCTCGATTATATTCTGAAATTATTTTCCAAAACAAATTCTGTTTTCGTTTATTGTTTCATGATCAATTTACTGTTAAGTAATGTTTATATCGTGTAATCTGTTTCACTAAGTGTTTAACAAATTGTGTGAAACATTATTTAGTCAAATACATATTATTATACCAACAATCTTAAAGAAATTATGTTTATTTTATTTTAATTTGTATCCTGGTTTGGAGATTAAAACCTGTGTGGTTTTCTACTCCGTATGAGATTTCATATTCTAACTTGAAGACATAAAAACTTCGTTGGAATATTAAAAGTCCAGGAAAAAGTGTTTTCCAAAAAGAAAAGAAAAAAGTGTTTTTCCAGGAGAAAAAAAAATATTTTTCTTGTATGTTGTTTGGAGACTAGTGCGCCCCTTACCGTTCTCGCTCAGTCTTTCAACGGCTGGGAAGGCAGTCGTAGAAACGAAATCTTCGGATTTTCTACTCCGGTTGAGATTAAAGTTTTCATAACTTTCTACTCATTTGGATACTTGATTTGAAGATATAAAAACTTCATCAAGTATATAACATACAATCTACTGCACTTCGTTTCTATGAAAAATGATTCGGTTTGAAGAAATAAAATTTTCACCGTTGTGTATGATATTTGTTGCAACGATTTGAAGAACATAAAAACTTCATCGTTCTGTTTAACGAGATTAAAACTTGTGTAGTTTTTACTCCATATGAATATTAGTATTCTGACTCGAAGATATAAAAATTTCGTTGGAATACTAAAGTTTCATAATTATACTACGATTTGAAGAAATAAAATCTTCATCGTTTAAGTTCGACTGCGATTTGAAGAAATAAAATCTTCATCGTTGAAGTCTGTGAATTAATTACTATTTTGGTTTTATTAATTAAAACAGTTTGTCAATTATTAGGTGACAAACAATGACAATTGAAACTGGAACTACCTCTGCAAATACTGCACCAACGGTTACTACTACAACCCGTACCGCAGTACCACCGACTGAGAAACCTGCGAAGTTCACCGGTGCCAACTTTAAAGGATGACAGCAAAGAATGTTCTTTTGGCTTACCACCCTTGGTTTGCAAAAGCTCACCAGTGAGGACCCTCCGTGCTGCGCGACATGCTGACGCACCGATTCATGGTTACTGAGGCTTGGAAACAGGCTGATTTTTTGTGCAAAGGCTACATTTTAAGTGCCTTAGAAGATGACTTGTACAATGTCTACAGTGCAGTAGAAACTTCCAAAGAACTATGGAATGCACTTGAAAAGAAGTACAAGACAGAAGATGCTTGCTTGAAGAAGTTTGTGGTTGCCAAATTCCTAGACTACAAAATGACCTTATTGTTGAAGGTATGGTAGTGAATGAAGCATTCCAAGTGGCTGCAATGATTGAGAAATTGTCGTCTTCGTGGAAAGATTTCAAGAATTATCTTAAGCACAAAAGAAAGGAAATGAAGTTGGAGGATCTTGTGATTCGTCTCAAGATCGAGGAAGATAACAAAATCGATGAGAAGAGGTATCGTAAGAGTTCACCAATTGAAGGGGCCAACATCGTTGAAGATGCTGCTCCGAAAATGAACAAGAAAAGAAAGAGGCCTTCTGGAAAAGAGAAGGGTTCTAACAAGAAAAAGTTCAAGGGCAACTGCTTTAATTGTGGGAAAGCTGGCCACAAAAGCCCAGATTGTCATCTCCCGAAAAAGGACAAACCAATATGGTAGAAATGAATGATGATCTGTGTGCAATGCTGTCAGAGTGAAATTTGGTTGGAAACCCAAAGGAGTGGTGGCTGGATTCTGGTGCCACTCGACATGTTTGCACTGCAAAAGAAGCATTTGCAACATATGCTCCCGCTGTACCCGAAGAGGTAATGTTTATGGGAAATATTGCAACAGCCAAGGTTGAAGGATATGAGAAGATGCTTCTGAAGATGACTTCCGGCAAGGTCCTGACTCTCAACAATGTTCTGCACGTTCCAACAATTCGGAAGAATTTAGTTTCAGCCGGACTACTCGTCAAAAACGGGTTTAAGTGCGTGTTGGTTAGTGAGAAAATTGTAATAAGTAAGAATGATATGTTCATAGGAAAGGGCTACCTCACCGAGGGCCTTTTCAAACTCAATGTAATGGTTGTTGACAGTATTAATGAAAATTCAGCTTCGTCTTACTTATTGGAGTCAAATGATTTATGGCATGTTCGTTTAGGACATGTCAATTACAAAACCTTGCGAAAATTGATCAATTTAGAAGTATTGCCTAAATTCGAGTGTAACAAATCAAAATGTGAAATTTGTGTTGAATCTAAGTTTGTTAAACATCCATATAAGTCTATTGATAGGAATTCAAATCCTTTAGACTTAATTCACACAGATATATGTGATATGAAGTCAATATCATCTCGTGGTGGAAAAAAGTATTTTATAACTTTCATTGACGATTGCACTCGATACTGTTATGTGTATTTGCTTAATAGTAAGGATGAAGCAATTAATGCATTTAAGCAATACAAGAACGAAGTGGAAAATCAATTGAATAAAAAGATCAAAATGATTAGAAGTGATAGGGGTGGAGAGTACGAATCTCCTTTTGCAGAAACATGTTTGGAATATGGAATTATTCATCAAACTACTGCCCCTTACACACCACAATCAAATGGAATTGCGGAAAGGAAAAACCGAACATTAAAGGAAATGATGAATGTCTTACTAATTAGTTTTGGTTTACCGCAGAGCTTGTGGGGGGAAGCTATCCTTACAGCTAATCGAATACTCAACAGAGTACCCCACATCAAAACACAATCTATTCCATATGATCTATGGAAAGGAAGAAAACCCAACTTGAAATATTTCAAAGTGTGGGGGTGTTTAGCGAAGGTCCAAGTTCGTTTGCCCAAAAGGGTAAAACTCGGACCAAAAACTGTGGATTGTATTTTTATTGGCTATGCTACAAACAGCAAAGCTTGTCGGTTTTTGGTTCACAAATCGGACAATCCCGAAATTCATATTAATACGGTAATTGAATCAGATAATGCTGAATTCTTTGAAAACATCTATCCGTATAAAACTGAATGTGAGTCGTCAAGTGAAAGATCTAAATGACCGCGGGAAGAACCAAAGGAAAGTATACCAAGCAAAGAGGATCTAAGGCGTAGCAAACGTCAAAAGACATTTACTTCCTTTGAACCAGACTTTGTGTTACATCCCGTAAGTCCAGGACATGTATAAGAGAAGGTATGTAAGGAATCAAGACTTGAAAATTAGTACGAAAGGAGGAATTGTTTTTCCGACGGAAAATCTTCCGAACGTCGGAAAGAAAAAATGCTCGTTGTTGAGAATTGAATTCTCAAAATGCATTATTTGAAGAGTATGGAACTTATTAACATTATGGAAATTTGTTTTTACGGATTTGGTCATGTGGGGCCCACCCGAGGAATTTTACGTTTTGTGGGGCCCACGAGGGTTACGGAATTTTATGGACGAATGAGAGGGCGACACGTGGCACCCCCCCCCCCCCCACATATATGGTCTTGGACGAAAATATTAGGGGTAAAATGGTCATTGACCATGGTAAAAGATCAAGTCTTCAAAGCTTGAGATTGTTGACCAAGGTCAACTTGTCCACTTGACTATTTAATTAATTATCCTCATCCTAGCCACACAATTGTGATAATCTAAGCCATCCAATGTGTTATATAAGCTTACTACTAGTGCAAGACTTGTCTTCAACACTTAGAAAATTAGAAACCTTGTTCTTGTCCCTTAGTTGCTCTGGGGTTTGACACCCTCTCCACACAAAAATTTGTAGTTTTGATTCTTTGTTCACAAGACTAAAACCCAATGTCCCTAAGGGTATTGTAAGGATATCTCAATAGAAAGATTTCGGAAAAACGACGTTTTCGTATTAGTCGCAAGGCGGAAACTTAAGGAGTTCTTCAACTTTGAAGTTGGAACTTGAAGATGGGTGATGCGCGGTAAGATGCACACACTTTAAACGCAAGTGCACGTTATCGTGACAAGTAGTATAGTCTTGATAAGACCGAATATCGTCCTCAAGGATTAGGGTTCAATTACCAACTATCTATTTTTTGGTATCTATTTGGTAAATTGATATTTAGATTTGTTGTTTTTAACTAAGGATTATAAAAGCTATTTAACTAAAAGGGTTTACTTCAGTGATGATGAGAATAGGGCTTCCACGTCTCCTCACTATCCGCTTATGCTACTTATTAATGCAATAACTTATGGTCTTCTTTTGGAGAAAGCAGGTTCACTAAATCGTTTTATACTCCCGTTAGGGTTATATAAACACTCAACCCCAGTATCGCACCTTACCTACCTTTCGGTGATAAGGATAACTCTATAGGAGGATTAAGAACAAGAACCTAGTTAACCGTCACGCACAATGCGCAAAATTAGGGGTTTTAAGCCTCTCATTAACGCTACATAAATAATTGAGGTATTTTCATCCCCAATCCAAGAATGTCTACCCAACTTACAGCATATTCACAATCCCCCCCTTTCGGAATCTGATTAGAAATCATATAGTGATAATTAGTTGTCAATTAATTACCAAGAATTCAACTCAAATATTGGATAGATCTCAACAAGAAGAAGAATAACCATAAGCATGCATTAAATCATAACATAAGTTTCTAGAGATTCAACATGGAAAGCCCTATAAGAGAATTAGTTCCTAGCCATAAATATGACAAGAACTAATTCAAAGTTCATCATGCAAAAACTGAAATAAAGAAAAGAAAAAGTAAAGAAAATTACTTAAGAATGAGTCTCCAAGCCTAGCATCCAAGGGTTGTGTTGTGGAATATTTACAAGATGGATTGGTGGATGGAAGGATGTAGAATGGTGAATGGTGGAATGGAGAATGAATAATTCTTCTAATGATGTAGAGTATTTATAGCCAAAGAATCTTTTTGGTGAAGGGTTAGGAATTTTGTAGGTAGGAAAAGTTATTAGAATCCTTTTATGTAAGGGTTTTAAGGTAGGAAAAGTTATCCCTTTAGGTAGGAAAGGTTATCCCTTTAGGTAGGAAAAGTTATCCCTTTAGGATTCTGAAAACAAGTCAAATTCGGCCCAGCACTTCATAATTCCAGCGTCGCTGCGCGCCGCGCGCGGCACCTGCAGCGGCGCCATGCTCAAGATCAACAACTTTCGACTTTCAAGATATTGGCGCCGCGGCTCATGGCCTGTCAGCCATGGCCGGTGACGTTCTCGCGATTCCGCTTTCGCCGCCCTTTTTCGTCCGGACTTCGTCTGATCTCCTCTCTAATTTCCAGGACTTCTTAGACTTTATTTCTTGGCCCTTTTAGTGTGAAATTCCATCTCTTTTATGCTCATTTCATCTCCTTTTCGTCATTTCTCCATTTTTGACCGCTGTGACACAAAGGAAAGGAAAATGACCCTAATACTGTACTAAACATAAATGAAATGAGTAAAATACTAACTAAAAATGACTCAAAAAGTGTATATAAAATACACCGATCAAATACCCCCAAACTTAACCTTTGCTCGCCCTCGAGCAAAGATAGAAAGAAAGAAATAAAAGACTTAAGAAACGAAAAATAAAAGACTCACTGACATTGATCACTTTTGCTGCATTTAGTGTTATCTAGAAAAGCATGAAGGTTAGCAGAATAATATGCAGGAATATGTAGCATGAAATTTTTCAGCACACTAAACACATTGAGCTAGATATTTCGCAAACTCATATTTATCATGCTTTAATGGAAGTCAATATACTAAATCATGCATATAAATTCAAAAAAATCCTATGACATGCTTACTTGCTATTCTCCACTAATCCTGGATATGCATAAAAGAGATCTTCAGGACTTTAAGGGTTGTAATGTAGGCTTAGGTAGGGGTTGGTAAAAATAGGCATTTAGGCTCATTTTTGTGTACCATAAGCTCTTTAGCTTTTCAGTATTTCCCTCTTCTTTTTGTTCTTTTCTTCACTTCAATTCTATCTTTTTCCCTCTTTTGTTTTGGGAGAATGAAGAGTATTATAATAACAAGCACCCCCAAACTTAGGCTTTTGCCTCTTTCTTATTACTTTTTTTTTTGTTTTTTTTTTTTGGGTGCAACAAGTTCATTCACTCTTTTTGTCTCTTTTTTAACACAATTGATTTCACTACTTCACATTTTTACTTATGGCACAATCTGTGGGAATATAGGGTGTTAAAGAAGAAGTTTCAATTTTTAGGCTCAATGGGGCTGACTAGAGATACTTTTAAAGTTCGGGGTAGAAAAGAGTGGTAAGAATTGGCTATCAAAGAATTGCCTGAGTCATCTCCCTAACATGAATATCCTAACTATTTCGCCTCAAATAGCAAGCAATCATAACACATAGGTTTAAGTCATTTAGCATGCACAATTCAAGCAAGAAACTCCAAATAGACAGATTATGTGAGTTTTTGGCATATCTAACCTAGGTGTTTAGATAGTTGCTTCTAATTCCATTACATTATTTCACCTTATTTCACTAGGTGTTTCTAGTAACTACAGCATACATGATCTTTTGACAGGCACTTATGACTCAAAAGAAAAAAAATTGTGACTCAAAAATACACAAAAAACAACAAGAAAAACTTAACATACTTATAACAAGACACAAATAAAAAACAATAAAACATCCCCCCAAACTTGAATCACACATTGTCCCCAATGTGTGCAAGACTCAAAGAAAATAAAAGAAAAAAAACAAGACAACTTACTGACACAACACAGCGGTCATAACGGAGGTCTAGGAGGAAAAAATTCTGGAATTTGTACGGAAATATAGCTCTAAGTTCCGCGCCCTCGATATTCAGCCGGCGCTGCTGTAATCTTGTGTCCCTTCGAGTTTCGCCACGACTGATTACAGCTGCGCGCTGACGATCGCTTTTCCTTTTTTCAGCTTTTGCTCCTTTTCCTGCTTTGACTTTTCACCCACCTGTCATCCAACAACACAAAATAAGAACCCTAGACCGTGAGACTGTTCAAGACAAAATAAAATAAAATAAAATAAAGACAGAAATTAAAATAACATAATTAAAAATATTGGGTTGCCTCCCAACAAGCGCTGTCTTTAACGTCTTTTAGCCGGACGCAATTAACCTTTTCGAGTGCCCATTGGATCCTTCTGCGAACTGCTTGCAATCCGCAGAGTTATTGTTGTAGGTCTCAATTTCCCTACGACCATTTGTTCAAACAAGATCCTTACATATACAATTATCCCCCAAGTAGGCTTGTCTTTTATGCTTTCTATAATGTAGGAATCCGTGAACTTCTCTACATCTCTAACTCTAGGGGGTACCCTTGATGGTATGGGCTTCCTAATTGGGAATCAGCCGTGATAGCTAGTGGTGTTTCTTCTGCAATAGGTGCAAGAAAAAGAATTTTCACAGAATCCAAGAAGGTAAATAATTGAATCTCTGCAATCTTTTCCTTCTCTACACCAACTATTTCACCAGATTCCTCAATAGTCAGTGGTTCGTGCTCCTCAATTTGTTGTTCGCTCAAAATCACCTTGATTTACAGGTTCGGGCGCCGCGACCTCGCTCATCGGCGTCTGCGCTGCTGCTGCGAACTCTCTATCTCCCCTGATTCGGCATCCTTCAGGTCAATTGCCTGACATTGTGTTTCCTCATTGCCTACCCCAGGTGCAGATTGCTCTTCTTGTGTTTCGCTGTTGAATATGATCGCGAGCTCTGCTATTTGCGTTATCAACTTCTTTATGGCCATTCTCGTTTCGTCTATGAACTGATTTTGGTACCTCGTGAGACTGAGTATAGTTTCTCTTAATTCCTCCCTCTCTTCCTCTATGGTTGGAGTTCGATCATATTGACAGTAGAAATCCATGTCTTAAGGATCCCTGAGATGAATCAAAACCAACAACGAATCACGGCACACTTGTTGTTTTTTTTTTGTTTTTTTTTTTAGAAAATAAAATAAATAATTTAAAGAAACAAAAACAAAAACCAAATTCGAAATTAAAAATAGATAAATTTGATATTGAACTATGCCTAATCCCCTGCAACGGCGCCAAAAACTTGATGCGCGGTAAGATGCACACACTTTAAACGCAAGTGCACGTTATCGTGACAAGTAGTATAGTCTTGATAAGACCGAATATCGTCCTCAAGGATTAAGGTTCAATTACCAACTATCTATTTTTTGGTATCTATTTGGTAAATTGATATTTAGATTTGTTGTTTTTAACTAAGGATTATAAAAGCTATTTAACTAAAAGGGTTTACTTCAGTGATGATGAGAATAGGGCTTGCACGTCTCCTCACTATCCGCATGCTACTTATTAATGCAATAACTTATGGTCTTCTTCTTTGGAGAAAGCGAGTTCATCGTCACGACCGATTCCGCCCGTGGATCGTGCCTTACCCCGCACCCTAGTGATACAACATCGAGTAATCACGAACATAAAACAATACAAGACATATTATGAAATATGAAACAATAACTGAGAAAACTTGCCTTTCGATATATATAAATAACAACTTTTTCCAACATGAACAGTTTATTCCATTTTACAAACCCCGCCACAACAAGATTACAGACTCTAAGAAATGATACGACAACAATGGCGGGACAGTGGCCCGCCATACCCCGAATGTAAACACCTACAACAACAGGACTATACCATCGATAAGCCTCCGAGAAACGGAGCTTTCCCACACGAATCGTGACCCTAAGAGCGAGGATCAATGATCGTGTACCTTTACCGCAGATTTAACGCACTTCAAGGAGCGAGGTCGATAACAGTACCAAGTATGTGAAACTGAAAATATCAGAAATGAAATCATAATAGTCTATAAAGCAGAGACATGTATGATAACCAAACTACGATTCACAATAAATAAGCAAATATGTCAAGTCGTGACTCACGCCTCAAAGTTATCACAATAAAACCGTGACGGGCAAGTACGAAGGCATAGCCGACTACTAAGACCCACAGCATCAAAAATACCACAAACCGTATCTCGAGGTCTTTCTAGACCGCACTACATGATCGGCCGCCACTCGCCCGCAATATCAATGCTGCGTCTATCATTGGAACTCTCGCAGCCCGCATAGGTCACCCATGACCCGCATGAGGTATTCCTCGAATCACGGTCCTGCATCACCGAGGTATACCCCGCATCGGCGCGACCAACCCTCGGTATCCGCCTAGGCTCCGCAGCCCGCATAGTCTCAAAAGACCGCATAGTCTCACAGACCGCATAGTGGAATCCCGCGTCGGGCTAAACACCCGAATGATCAATCCTGAGCTACCGCGACTCGCGTAGTCACAAGGATCGTGATAGCCGTATAGACCGCATCAAGGGTGGCAAGCCCTCGTATAACAAGTCAAGGGGGTATGTGATACAATAACAGTACAACGGGCTTAACGTTTGACAACGTAAGCACAACAAGAGTGACCCCCTTACACAACAATCACAAGATACTAACACACGTAGCATCCTAACATGCTTACTTATCAAATCAACAAGAAAGTATTACAAGGCTATCACAAACCAATACAATCAAGTTATTCACACAAGGTACTTTCTACTAACAAGTTCGGGTACCTATCCCCAAAGTACTTCATACATTAAATCTTTAAAAGATACGTTACTTCACAAAAACCACACAATACCTGTAGTATATGAAAAATAGAGTGATTATCTTTTTAAAGTAAATCAATTACTTCTCTTTGTAAAATCAAGTAGCAACCTTCTTTTCCAATGTTCAAGTTTCTTATTTTAGAAGGGTTTCGTAGTTCATAGTCTTATTCAGTTAAGAATATAATTCTCTTTTAACTATCAGAGAAACATAAGTCTTATATGAGTAGGATATTCTTGTTTATAACAATCTTATTACAAAGAAACCATGATCTAGAAATATCATTTTGTCTCATCTTAGCTTCTACAGATGGAAGTTTCTACTGGTTTTAATAATACTTAATTAGTCAAAACATTTCCTTTTATTAACGCCGCATGGTTTGTCGATACACATTCGATCTCCAAATCAAGAAACATTCTTAAGCCGTTATACCTAACTTCCCATAAAGCTAGTATAACTCTTAAGTTTTGCAAAACCAAGTATTACTTCTTCTTTCAAAATGATTCAAAAATCTTTTGAAATACTTCAAGTTCTTTACTAATACATAACAAGCCAGTTATAGTTCAAATCAGTTACCTTTTAAAGACCACACGTATTTTCTTACCAACATAAAGCTGTTATAACCAACTTCCCATAAAGCCGTTATAACACTTTATGTTTTAAACCAATCAAATACATTTAGCACATGACGCTCATCGCACTACATAGTTCACACATATCATGCTAGAAGAGATAGGAAGAGGTTCACATACCTCGCGACGAGTATCGACTAATAGCAAAACGCTCAAGTACTTCCAACCGTCGCTACTCCTGCCAAGTAGATCGCGCCACACGTAGTACTTCAACCTATAAGGCCACAAGCGCGCTTATTAACATTTAGATCCCCTCGTAACATTCTACGTAAAATTGGCAAAGACTCTCCCGCAACAACAGAAATCTCCTCCTCTATCGAGGCCGGCTACCAAGCCAACCAGGGGGGGTTATACGTCTAACCCTAACGGGTACCATTCTACTCCACGGTACAACTACACAAGTCTACTGTAATACAGCCCTATGTAATTACAGTTCAGTATTCTACTTTAAATTCAGGCTTAAGTCAAAAGACATTGCCGATAACTACGTTCAGTTCTATATATAGTATACTTCAACTATATCTTCTAACAATATGTAATTTCCAATTACAATAGAGGGACAAGATAATTACCTCGATAAGCCCATAATTATCCTAGTTAAAGTCGATCCTGGGCAATCGTTTAGCTCCAACCCGCTCTAAACCACCCTTAGAAGTTCTAACCAACTTCTACATACTACTCCAACAAACCATGGAGATTTTCCTAGGGTTTCGGTTTGGTGACTGACGGGAAGTATAATAGTATATCTGGGCTTTTCGTATAGGTATAACCTTAGAATACTACAAGGTATAAGGCTAAGGTAATTTGGGCATTATAACAATACTTTTGAGAGTATTTCTACCAAGAGAGTGGTATTATACGAAAGCAACTAGCAGTGTGGGGTACCCCACTGCCAAGGCACCACAAAGGGAGGGGACGCCTCGGCCACAAGGCCACTCAAAGGGGAGGGTGTTGACGAACACAACACAATAGGAGGAGGGATTTTAGGCTTGGAAGGTTTCATTTGTGGATGAAGAGTTCATCAACATAAGGGGGGGTATTTATAGCAAAACCAAAGGCCAACCAATGGCCAAGATCTAGCCAAGTGCAAGGCAAGTGTAAGGCCAAGATCAAGCCAAGTGCACCCTAACCCCTACTCCACAAAACATGGCACAAAACAAGCCACAAAACAAGGCACAAAACCATGAACCAATCGGCCAAGGCCAAGCCTCCTCTTTATCAGTCAATGAGGGTGACAAGTGTCACCTCCCGTTGTTCAAAAAATTTTTCGTCTCTCGTAAAAATCCGCAAAAATTAAAAATTACATCGCCGGAAATGCCCATACGAAAGCTGTTAAAAGTTTTCGCCGAAAAACGACTCTAATCGGGTGTTGTGTACAAAAATAATTCGCCAATCCTATTCTCAAGTTCGAATTTCCTACGCACGCCCCACGCATACTTTGAAAATACGGGGTATAACATTCTCCCCTCCTTAGAAACATTCGTCCCGAATGTTCCTTCTAAGTCTCAAAACAAACGCGCGCCAGTATAGTCTTCACTACCATACTTACGAAACAATCCTGCCACAAAGGCCGTAAAACAACTGCACAAAATACTTACATCCAAGTCCACGAGGAATCACCTCTAACATCACCACAAACACCTCTCTCCGGGGTCTAAAATATACTTCTTCCACACTTTTCCAAACAAAAGAAATGGTCACATCAATTCTCGCCATACATGCTCGCTTCTTCCCGATACCACTTTTGTCACATTGCCGCGAGGTTCTAGTGTCACTCCGGCGACCCAACAAATGGTACCGGACTACATGCGATCCCTGAGGCTGTCGTACACTCGAACTCTTACCACATTTCGACATCGTCAGCTTTCCAAAACTCGGTTACTATCTCTAACGTGGTCATCATTAATCGGGAACACTGATGGATCTCCGATACTTTCCCGATCATAACAATACGAAAGATCGGCCATATCGCCTCCTAAGTCGGACGGCAAAAGCTAACATATAGGCAACGGCCTATTCTTCATGAACTTAAAAAGGCCCAAAGTAACCCGCTAAGTTCCTCTGCTTTCCAAAACTCGTCACACCCAAACCGGGTGGTACTTTCAAGACCGACCGTCAACCTGAACTCTAAGCGCCGCCGATTATCCGCACGATTTCTCCGAGCCGCCGTAACCTCTTCTAGACAAGCTTTACTCTATCCACACCGCTAGAACAAGCTCAACCAATTATCCAATCTCGCCAACATCGAACCAATCGACCGGCGACTCACCCATCCGCCCCTACAAGGCTTCAAAAGGCGACATCCGAACACTGAAATGGTAGCTTAAACACTCCTTCAACAGGAGACAACAATTCTCGCAACTATCCCTGAAATCCAAACACTGGCCCGAGGGCGAATGTGATTCTGGGACTTACTCGAAGTTCCTAACCTTGCCTGGTAAAACCTCCAGAAAAGAAACAGCCGCAACCTGGGCTCCACTGTCTGACATAAGGTGAAGGTAGGCACCTCGTGCAGCCTTACAGCCTTTTCTGATATATCATCTCGCATAACCCTCTGCCGAGTAAACGGTCTTAGCTAGAAGACAACACGGCTGACCTCCTCGGCCCAACTACTGGTCGAATGCATCCACGAACTCGTACGCTGGTTAACTAAACTTGGGCCTAACACCCTCACAACCCTAACACAAGGCGGGACCACCACAACCTGACCCCACCACCAAACCTACCGCGGGTTGACCCGCAACGTGGCCTCAACCCGTCCCGCAACGCCGACAATACTAGCTCCACGATTAGTAACAATCTCACAAATCACGTTTAGATTACCTAGCGTTATTCTTATCTCAACTACCCCCTTTCTTTCCAGACTACTAGGGACCTATCCCAAACATGACTCACGTGCACTATGCATTCCGATAAGTGGTCAAACATAACACTACACCTGTTCTCGAGATGGCCTCACCTCTAAGGTCTCTACGTAAAAAGCTCTAAGGTTCACACCTTCTCTATCCCCAAAATCTTACTCGGTTAAACAACCATGATCTAATCACGACTAACACACTTATCGAACATAGCACTTAAGGTATACCCACCTTATCACACATACCGATCTCTGAGGTTAAAGATATATCTATATCTACCGCTTCACTCCTTAGTCGTTCAAATCAAACTCGCCCCGTAGAGCGCATAGCTAAGGAAGATGACGAACTACCTACCAATCTCAAGGCTAAGTCCTCCTACGGACACTCTCTCGACACATGGCCTCGACGGTCGCAGTACAACAAGTACCAACTAAAAGACGACATTCCCGGATGGCGTCACATCGCGAACCTAAGCCACGAGTTCGACCAACTCCCGCACACCGAACGCCCCAAATCGCGGAAGACCACTGCTGACCGCGGAGGTGCATATCTAATCTGCCGGTGGCGACTCGCCTCGAAAGTTACTAAAGGACCTTCTTTGCTCGCCCTCTCCTCGCCCTTTGTTAACCCGTAAATCTCTACGTTTCTTGGCTCGCCGCATAAGCCCGCATACGTGCCATGCTCAAGCCTAATCAAGAATTACTTGCACAACCTCTCTTAGATAGTCATCAAGACCGTGGTACATCGGTATACTTTCCGGTAGCCACATCCATAGCTAGTAATGTGGTCGTCTTTCTTTGCACTCTATATTCACCGTCCCTGGCCGTGGAAGGTTCAAATATCATGGCCGCAGCTGGAACCGCCGCGGCCAAACTCTGCTTGGGCTAGTGACGCCGCAAAACTCCCGAATGAAGCACTACCCTAGGTAATGATTGGGCCTGTGCCCTCGCCACCTCCGAACTCTACTCGCAGCCTCCTCGCCGCCTTGACCTCCCGCCGGGTTGCCCTACGCGAGGCATAGCGGTAAGTGGAAAGAAATACGTCGAGGGTCCGACTTACAACACGGCTCTAAGGCACGATCTCGAGTGAGAAGAATAGAAACCAATCCTAAATACTATAGCCTCCTCGATTATTGGTGTGGTGCACAACACACCGATAATCAAGACTTCATCGATACGGTCAGTAGACACTTTCCGAGGATGAATCGCTCACGATACCACTTTTGTCACGACCCGATTCCGGCCCGTGGATCGTGCCTTACCCGGCACCCTAGTGATACAACATCGAGTAATCAATGAACATAAACAATACAAGACATATTATGAAATATGAAACAATAACTGAGAAAACTTGCTTTTCGGCATATATATAAATAACAACTTTTTCCAACATGAGCAGTTTATTCTTTTACAAACCCCGCCACAACAAGATTTACAGCACTCTAAGAAATGATACGACAACAATGGGCGAACAGGCCCCGCCATACCACGAATGTAAACACCTACAACAACAGGGACTATACCACTGATAAGCCTCCGAGAAACGGAGCTTTCCCACACGCCGAATGTGACCCTAAGAGCGAGGATCAATGATCGTGTACCTTTACTGCGGCATGAACGCAGCCCGGGCGAGGTCAAGATGCAACAGTACCAAGTATGTGAAACGAAAATCACGTAAATGAAATCATAATAGTCTATAAAGCAGAGACATGTATGATAACCAAACTACGCTCACAATAAATAAGCGATATGTCAAGTCGTGACTCACGCCTCAAAGTTATCACAATAAACCGCACGGGAAAGTGCGAAGGCATAGCCGACTACTAAGACCCACGCACCAAAAATACCACAAAGCGTATCTCGAGGTCTTTCTAGACCGCACCACATGATCGGCCGCCACTCGCCCGCAATATCAATGCTTGCGTCTATCCTGGAACTCTCGCAGCTCGCATAGGTCACCCACGCACCCGCATGAGGTATTCTTGAATCATGGTCCTGCATCACCGAGGTATACCCCGTGATCGGGCGCCAACCTCGGTATCCGCCTAGGCTCCCGCAGCCGCATAGTCTCAAAAGACCGCGTAGTCTCAGCGGACCGCATAGAATCCCCGCGTCGGGCTAAACACCGGAATGATCAATCCCGAGCTACCGCACTCGCATAGTCACAAGGATCGATAGCCGTATAGACCGCGTCAAGGGTGGCAAGCCCTGTATAACAAGTCGGGGGTATGTGATACAATAACGATAACCGGGCTTAACGTTTGACAACGTAAGCACAACAAGAGTGACCCCTTACACAACAATCACAAGATACTAACACGTAGCATCCAAACATGATTACTTATCAAATCAACAAGAAAGTATTACAAGGCTATCACAAACCAATACAATCAAGTTATTCACACAAGGTACTTTCTACTAACAAGTTCGGGTACCTATCCCCAAAGTACTTCATACATTAAATCTTTAAAAGATACGTTACTTCACAAAAACCACACAATACCTGTAGTATATGAAAAATAGAGTGATTATCTTTTTAAAGTAAATCAATTACTTCTCTTTGTAAAATCAAGTAGCAACCTTCTTTTCCAATGTTCAAGTTTCTTATTTTAGAAGGGTTTCGTAGTTCATAGTCTTATTCAGTTAAGAATATAATTCTCTTTTAACTATCTGAGAAACATAAGTCTTATATGTGAGTAGGATATTCTTGTTTATAACAATCTTATTACAGCAGCCATGATCTAGGAAATATCATTTTGTCTCATCTTAGCTTCTATGCAGATGGAAGTTTCTACTGGTTTTAATAATACTTAATTAGTCAAAACATTTCCTTTTATTAACGCTGCAGTGGTTTGTCGATACACATTCTGATCTCCGAAATCAGTAAAACATTCTTAAGCCGTTATACCTAACTTCCCATAAAGCTAGTATAACTCTTAAGTTTTGCAAAAAACAAGTATTACTTCTTCTTTCAAAATGATTCAAAAATCTTTTGAAATACTTCAAGTTCTTTACTAATACATAACAAGCCAGTTATAGTTCAAATCAGTTACCTTTTAAAGACCACACGTATTTTCTTACCAACATAAAGCTGTTATAACCAACTTCCCATAAAGCCGTTATAACACTTTATGTTTTAAACCAATCAAATACATTTAGCACATGTACGTCTATCGTACTACATATTTCACACATATCATGCTAGAAGAGATAGGAAGAGGTTCACATACCTCGCGACGAGTATCGACTAATAGCAAAACGCTCCAAGTACTTCCAACCGTCGGCTACTCCTTAAGCCAAGTAGATCGCGCCACACGTAGTACTTCAACCTATAAGGCCACAAGGCGCTATTAACATTTAGATCCTCAGAGAACATTCTACGTAAAATTCGAAGACTTCTCCCCGCAACAAACAGTAAATCTCCTCCTCTATCGAGGCCGGCTACCAAGCCAACCCTGGGTGTTATACGTCTAACCCTAACGGGTACCATTCTACTCCACGGTACAACTACACAAGTCTACTGTAATACAGCCCTATGTAATTACAGTTCAGTATTCTACTTTAAATTCAGGCTTAAGTCAAAAGACATTGCCGATAACTACGTTCAGTTCTATATATAGTATACTTCAACTATATCTTCTAACAATATGTAATTTCCAATTACAATAGAGGGACAAGATAATTACCTCGATAAGCCCATAATTATCCTAGTTAAAGTCGATCCTGGGCAATCGTTTAGCTCCAACCCGCTCTAAACCACCCTTAGAAGTTCTAACCAACTTCTACATACTACTCCAACAAACCATGGAGATTTTCCTAGGGTTTCGGTTTGGTGACTGACGGGAAGTATAATAGTATATCTGGGCTTTTCGTATAGGTATAACCTTAGAATACTACAAGGTATAAGGCTAAGGTAATTTGGGCATTATAACAATACTTTTGAGAGTATTTCTACCAAGAGAGGGGGGTATTATACGAAAGCAACTAGGCTAGGGGGGGGTACCCCACGGCCAAGGCACCACAAAGGGGTGGGGGAGGCGCTCGGCCACAAGGCCACTCTAAGGGGAGGGTGTTGGACGAACACAACACAAGAGGAGGGAGGATTTTAGGCTTGGAAGGTTTCATTTGTGGATGAAGAGTTCATCAACATAAGGGGTATTTATAGCAAAACCAAAGGCCAACCAATGGCCAAGATCTAGCCAAGTGCAAGGCAAGTGTAAGGCCAAGATCAAGCCAAGTGCACCCTAACCCCTACTCCACAAAACATGGCACAAAACAAGCCACAAAACAAGGCACAAAACCATGAACCAATCGGCCAAGGCCAAGCCTCCTCTTTACCGTCCAATGAGGGTGACAAGTGTCACCCTCCCGTTGGTCCAAAAATGTTTCGTCTCTCGGAAAAATCCGCAAAAATTAAAAATGACATAGCCGGAAATTCCCCTACGAAAGCTGTGAAAACGTTTCGCCGAAAAACGACTCTAATCGGGTGTTGTGTACAAAAATAATTCGGCCAATCCTATTCTCAAGTTCGAAATTTCCTACGTACGTCCTTACGTACATACTTTGAAAATACGGGGTATAACATTCACTAAATCGTTTTATACTCCCGTTAGGGTTATATAAACACTCAACCCCAGTATCGCACCTTACCTACCTTTCGGTGATAAGGATAACTCTATAGGAGGATTAAGAACAAGAACCTAGTTAACCGTCACGCACAATGCGCAAAATTAGGGTTTTTAAGTCTCTCATTAACGCTACATAAATAATTGAGGTATTTTCATCCCCAATCCAAGAATGTCTACCCAACTTACATCATATTCACAATCCCCCCCTTTCGGAATCTGATTAGAAATCATATAGTGATAATTAGTTGTCAATTAATTACCAAGAATTCAACTCAAATATTGGATAGATCTCAACAAGAAGAAGAATAACCATAAACATGCATTAAATCATAACATAAGTTTCTAGAGATTCAACATGGAAAGCCCTATAAGAGAATTAGTTCCTAGCCATAAATATGACAAGAACTAATTCAAAGTTCATCATGCAAAAACTGAAATAAAGAAAAGAAAAAGTAAAGAAAATTACTTAAGAATGAGTCTCCAAGCCTAGCATCCAAGGGTTGTGTTGTGGAATATTTACAAGATGGAAGGATGTAGAATGGTGAATGGTGGAATGGAGAATGAATAATTCTTCTAATGATGTAGAGTATTTATAGCCAAAGAATCCTTTTGGTGAAGGGTTAGGAATTTTGTAGGTAGGAAAAGTTATTAGAATCCTTTTAGGTAAGGGTTTTAAGGTAGGAAAATTTATCCCTTTAGGTAGGAAAGGTTATCCCTTTAGGTAGGAAAAGTTATCCCTTTAGGATTCTGAAAACAAGTCAATCCCGCCCAAAGACTTCATAATTCCAGCCGGCGCGCGCAACCTGGCAGCGCGGGCGCTGAAGATCAGCAACTTTCGGACTTTCAGCATATTGGGCGTCGCTGGTCAGCCAGCGCGGCCGATGACGTTTTTCGCGGTCCGTTCGTCGTCCTTTTTCGTCCGGACTTTGCGATCTCTCTCTAATTTCGAACTTAGACTTTATTTCTTGGCCCTTTTAGTGTGAAATTTCATCTCTTTTATGCTCATTTCATCTCCTTTTCGTCATTTCTCCATTTTTGACCGCTGTGACACAAAAGAAAGAAAAACGACCCTAATACTGTACTAAACATAAATGAAATGAGTAAAATACTAACTAAAAATGACTCAAAAAGTGTATATAAAATACACCGATCAATGGGTTCTTCATAGGCTTCTAAGGAGTGCTTGGAGCGGATTGGAACATAAGGAAATGAGCTAAGAATTGCTAAGACGCGACTTTGAATCTTGGAATTTTTAAGGGCTTATAAAGGTATAAATTTTGTCGTTTTAGTAGTTAATACTTACTTATTGTTGTAGCTATGGATATTAGCAAGCATGAGTTATAAAGTTTGAAGTTTGATAAGTATATTGGCTATTGGAACCCTAATCCGAAAACGAGCATGTTTAGCCTTAAGATTACAATTCGAGTTGATTATTAGTTTAAGTCGTCGCATGTTGTATAAAGAAGGAAATTGTAGTTGTTTATGACTATATAACATGTTAGACCTTAGAACTTGGAATTGGAAAATGATTGGAAAAGACTTTGAATTGTTGGTTATGTTGTTGGCCGAGAATGGCTTGAATATGGAACTACTTCGTATTAATTGTGGGGCGGAATTTTACACGTATTGTAAGGCGTGTAATCCCCTTTGTTTGGTTGTTGTTTTGAGCCTTAAATGTGGTGTGTTGGTTATTGTATTCGGCCTTGAAAAAGGTGGCAAAGTGAGTAGAAACAAAGGAAGTGCTGCCCGATTTTCCGTAGAATTAGAGACCGTATACTTAGTATTATTCTACGTTAGAGACTAGAAGTTGATAGTCATGTTGTGACCATTATAGGTTGACAATGCTACGTTCGGCGTATTCGGCTTAGCTTGTGGATTTAGCCGAAAAGGTATGTGAACTATCTCCTCTTCTAGCATGATTCCTTAAGATAAAGAAAGTATGTCCTACTCCTTAAATGATCCATTCCTTGGTTGTATTTGGATTGCCTAAAATAGAATTTGTTCTATGTACTTCCTTGATTGTACTTTGATGTTTAAATTGTAAGTTGTATAATCCATTGCCTTAGTGAAGTTGGATTCTAAAAAGTGAAAGTATTTTACTTAAAGTACATGGAGTCTTGAAAAGGAAGTGGTTTTCAAATCTTTTGGCTAGTGCCTTAGTTCCAAAACCTAAGGGTCGTTATAATGACTTTAGGGGAGTCAAAGGAGTGATTTACTTAGTTGTTTTAAGAGAGGAGAAATGACATGATTTAAGAGAAGTAACTTGTTTTAAAGGTGTGAGTTACTTGAGGTTTAAAAGTAGAAGAAACTTGTTTTCTAAATATTAAGAGACTTGAAGTATTTTGAAAGTTAAGAAACTTGATTTGTAAGTATGTGATACTCGGTTTTAAGTATAAGTCTCTTGGTTATAAAAAGGAATGAATATGTCTAAAACCATAAAGGGTTATAACGGCTTTATGGGAAGTTGGTTATAACGGCTTTATGAAAGGTTAAGAAAGTTGTCTATTTTGATTATTAGGCATAAGTTGCCTAGATTATGAAAATTTGAAGTTACTTGATTTCAAGCTTTGAAATGAGTTTTCTAAAAGTGTAGTAACTTACTTTGAAAAATAGACACACCTTGATACTACAGGTGTTAGTATCTTGGGGTTTTACATAACAAGGAGTCTTTTGAAAAGAATGTACGTACGTAGTACTTTGACTTGTTTAATTGAGAATTATTCTATTAGTGCCTTAAGTAAACCAAAATGAGAGTGTATATGAATAAGACTAATAAGAAGTTAGGGGGATTTCTTAACTTGCTTACTTATTGTGTGATAAGCCGGTAGTGCTTATGTTATGTATGATGGCCAGTTGAGGTAGGGTAAGAGTATAAATGAGGGGTATATCCCCAAAGATCGTTATACCACCTGCTTTATCACCTTCTTCAGGGTAAGAGTATAAATGAGGGGTGTATCCCCAAAGATCGTTATACCACCTGCTTTATCACCTTCTTCAGGGTAAGAGTATAAATGAGGGGTGTATCCCCAAAGATCGTTATACCACCTGCTTTACCACCTTCTTCAGGGTAAGAGTATAAATGAGGGGTGTATCCCCAAAGATCGTTATACCACCTGCTTTACCACCTTCTTCAGGGTAAGAGTATAAATGAGGGGTAAATCCCCAAAGATCGTTATACCACCTGTTTTCGTGGATTTGCTACCTATACTTTTGATTACTCTCATTGTTAGTAAGGCACTGAGTACTGTTATTTGAGTAGTGACTTTGAGGGCATGCGTCCCTGACTTGATATGACTGCTTATGTATTGTGTACTGTAGGTTGACTATCATACATGTATCCTGTTTTGTTTAGACTATTATGATTTCATTACAGTACTTACTGTTTCACTTACTTGGTACATTCTTCGTACTGACCTCCTTCGGGGGGCTGCGTTCATGCCGCAGGTTTAGGTACGCTGTTTGGTGATCGGCAGGTGTAGGACCGCCTCGAGTTTTGGATAGCTCCTTCGCTCAAGAGTTTATCTTTTGGTATAAGTTCTTTCAAGATGTGCTTTTGTCTGATTATGGGTATGGCGGGGCCTTGTCCCGTCATAGTTCAGTATAACTCTTAGAGGTCTGTATTCATATGTGGGATTGAACTCATGTACAGTGTAGTGTCTTTTTATTATGTTTATTATATGGCAGCCTTGTCGGCTTTGCCCTTGTACGTATGTTGGTTTTGAAAAAAAAAAGAGGTGTTATTTAATTTCCGCAGTTTACTTAGTTGTTAAGGTAAAAGGGTGCCCAGGTAGGCACCGATCCACGCCCGGTTCGACGCGATGAGTTGTATCAGCGATCGATCCTAATGTCTCATGACCGTGTCTAGTAGAGTCTTGATTATCGGTGTGTTGTGCGCCACACCCATAAACAGGAGGCTACAGGACATTTAGGAGTTGGTTTCTATTCTTCTCACTCTAAGATCGTGCCATAGAGCTGTGTTAGTAAGATAATTCCTCTCTGACGTAATTTTGTGTTCTGATTATGCCTCCGAGAGGTAACCGCCTTGAGGGCAAAGGAGTAGCAGAGCTACTAGTCGACTCAGAGAGTTGATAGGGCTTATGCCCGAGGTATACGAGATGTTGTCCGCGATCGGAGAGTTCTTCGCGCGAGTTTTGAGACCCAAAGACGAGCCTCCGGTTCTCGCCAGGAGAAGACTATAGGATCATGAGGAAGCGATTATGTTATTGACCAAGATAGCGGCGCTACGATTTCATCGCCAGGAGGTTATTCGGCCGATCGGCAGTGTCACAGAGGGTAGAGGGCCAACGCGGAGATCAGAGTAAGAGGGCTAGACCGGTTGGTTATCCCGGTGAGTTTTTGGACGAGAAGCCTCAGCAGCGAGTGAGATATTCATCCCAGCCTACCCAGTACATACCCCCGCAGCTCACAGGTGGGATATTTGATCCCACCAGGTATTTAGGAGCCAGTCCAAGCTCCAGGGGTCGAAGTTCTCAGAGGAGCAGAGGATTTTCTCAGTCGAGGCCACTTATTCCTCAGTGTTTCCATTGTAGTAAGCGTCATTCGGGGAAATGCCGTTATGGCACAGGTGTTAGTTTTTGTTGTAGCCGTCCGGGCCATATACGGAGGGTATGTCCTTTTATAAAGAGCACCGGTGAGGTGGCTCAGCCTTTGAGGCCGGTAGTTGGTTCCCTTTCCTCCACAATGCGTCCCCTGAGCGAGGTGTTCAGATGTCAGCCAGTCGTGGTAGAGGTCAGGGTGGAGTTTATAGTTCTGGCGGTCCTTCGAACCGCAGAGATGACGTGACTACGGGGCAGGATCAGGAGGCGACATCGCATGGGGGTACAGGTATATTTCGATTCTTTTGAATCATACGTGCATTGATAGATTCAGATTTCGCCCTAGCATATATGTTTTCCCTTTGTTGCTAGCAGTTGTAAGTGATAGTACCCCAGAGGTAGGAATACTTTGATTAGTAAAGTGAAAAGTTAAGAATGTTGACAAGAATGGTAAGTGAACTGAGACTATAGTTGTGTAGAGTTCACAAGTTGTAATTGCCCCATAACAGTGTAAGACCAATAGGGAAGAATGTACGGTAGAAATACTTTGGCCTATGTGACGAACCTCTAGTGAATAGGGGGATAGGGTGAGAAGTACCTTGAGGTAAGAGAGAAGATTTATTTCAGACTAAGAATGAGAAGTTAAGTGTGACGATGGATCGGGTTATGGACTCCTTTCGGGTCAACTGATAGTATGGAATGGGGTGATGTCAGTTGGTAATGGTCCTGCTATGTGATAGGGTCACGAGGGTGCAAGGCCCAAGTCTAGTTGATCGTTGTACGAGTTCGTGGATGCGTTCCACCGGAATCAGGTCGTAAGGACCGAGAAGAGCCTTAGCGGAAATTCAAGTAGCATAATGGCCAAGTTTGGATAGTAACTCCAAGGATTGGAGAACATGAACAATATTTGAAATTTTGTACGTATGCTAAATAAGTTTGGAAGTACGAGAAAGTATGACAAGTAAGAAAATAAAGGAACCTCTAAGGATCCCGTGTTTGAGAAGACTGTAACCTTCGAGTTTTGTGAGGAGGGACCACGGACGGAAGGTCCATTGTTATGTTTACGTATGTTATGTGGTGGCCATGTGTGGCATCGTTGATCTTGTGCAGTATTGATTGATAGGCCCTAAAGAGATTTTGCCGGAGTTTGTATAGCTTGACAACCGACTAAGAACATTCGGGGACGAATGTTTCTAAGGGGGGAAGAATGTTACATCCCGTAAGTCCAGGACATGTATAATAAAAGGTATGTAAGGAATCAAGACTTGGGAATTAGTATGAAAGGAGGAATTGTTTTTCCGACGGAAAATCTTCCGAACGTCGGAAAGGAAAAATGCTCGTTGTTGAGAATTGAATTCTCAAAATGCATTATTTGAAGAGTATGGAACTTATTAACATTATGTAAATTTGTTTTTACGGATTTGGTCATGTGGGGCCCACCCGAGGAATTTTACGTTTTGTGGGGCCCACGAGGGTTACAGAATTTTATGGACGAATGAGAGGGCGACACGTGGCACCCCCCCACATATATGGTCTTGGACGAAAATATTAGGGGTAAAATGGTCATTGACCATGGTAAAAGATCAAGTCTTCAAAGCTTGAGATTGTTGACCAAGGTCAACTTGTCCACTTGGCTATTTAATTAATGATCCTCATCCTAGCCACACAATTGTGATAATCTAAGCCATCCAATGTGTTATATAAGCTTACTACTAGTGCAAGACTTGTCTTCAACACTTAGAAAATTAGAAACCTTGTTCTTGTCCCTTAGTTGCTCTCGGGTTTGACACCCTCTCCACACAAAAATTTGTAGTTTTGATCCATTGTTCACAAGACATAAACCCAATGTCCCTAAGGGTATTGTAAGGATATCTCAATAGAAAGATTTCGGAAAAACGACGTTTTCGTATTAGTCGCAAGGCGGAAACTTAAGGAGTTCTTCAACTTTGAAGTTGGAACTTGAAGATGGGTTCTTCATAGGCTTCTAAGGAGTGCTTGGAGCGGATTGGAACATAAGGAAAGGAGCTAAGAATTGCTAAGGCAGGACTTTGAATTTTGGAATTTTTAAGGGCTTATAAAGGTATAAATTTTGTCGTTTTAGTAGTTAAGACTTACTTATTGTTGTAGCTATGGATATTAGCAAGCATGAGTTATATAGTTTGAAGTTTGATAAGTATATTGGCTATTGGAACCCTAATCCGAAAACTAGCATGTTTAGCCTTAAGATTACAATTCGAGTTGATTATTAGTTTAAGTCGTCGCATGTTGTATAAAGAAGGAAATTGTAGTTGTTTATGACTATATAACATGTTAGACCTTAGAACTTGGAATTGGAAAAGGATTGGAAAAGACTTTGAATTGTTGGTTATGTTGTTGGCCGAGAATGACTTGAATATGGAACTACTTCGTATTAATTGTGGGGCGGAATTTTACACGTATTGTAAGGCGTGTAATCACCTTTGTTTGGTTGTTGTTTTGAGCCTTAAATGTGGTGTGTTGGTTATTGTATTCGGTCTTGAAAAAGGTGGTAAAGTGAGTAGAAACAAAGGAAGTGCTGCCCGATTTTTCGTAGAATTAGAGACCGTATACTTAGTATTATTCTACGTTAGAGACTAGAAGTTGATAGTCATGTTGTGACCATTATAGGTTGACAATGCTACGTTCGGCGTATTCGGCTTAGCTTGTGGATTTAGCCGAAAAGGTATGTGAACTATCTCCTCTTCTAGCATGATTCCTTAAGATAAAGAAAGTATGTCCTACTCCTTAAATGATCCATTCCTTGGTTGTATTTGGATTGCCTAAAATAGAATTTGTTCTATGTACTTCCTTGATTGTACTTTGATGTTTAAATTGTAAGTTGTATAATCCATTGTCTTAGTGAAGTTGGATTCTAAAAAGTGAAAGTATTTTACTTAAAGTACATGGAGTCTTGAAAAGGAAGTGGTTTTCAAATCTTTTGGCTAGTGCCTTAGTTCCAAAACCTAAGGGTCGTTATAATGACTTTAGGGGAGTCAAAGGAGTGATTTACTTAGTTGTTTTAAGAGAGGAGAAATGACATGATTTAAGAGAAGTAACTTGTTTTAAAGGTGTGAGTTACTTGAGGTTTAAAAGTAGAAGAAACTTGTTTTCTAAATATTAAGAGACTTGAAGTATTTTGAAAGTTAAGAAACTTGATTTGTAAGTATGTGATACTCGGTTTTAAGTATAAGTCTCTTGGTTATAAAAAGGAATGAATATGTCTAAAACCATAAAGGGTTATAACGGCTTTATGGGAAGTTGGTTATAACGGCTTTATGGAAGGTTAAGAAAGTTGTCTATTTTGATTATTAGGCATAAGTTGCCTAGATTATGAAAATTTGAAGTTACTTGATTTCAAGCTTTGAAATGAGTTTTCTAAAAGTGTAGTAACTTACTTTGAAAAATAGACACACCTTGATACTACGGGTGTTAGTATCTTGGGGTTTTACATAACAAGGAGTCTTTTGAAAATAATGTACGTACGTAGTACTTTGGCTTGTTTAATTGAGAATTATTCTATTAGTGTCTTAAGTAAACCAAAATGAGAGTGTTTATGAATAAGACTAATAAGAAGTTAGGGGGATTTCTTAACTTGCTTACTTATTGTGTGATAAGCCGGTAGTGCTTATGTTATGTATGATGGCCAGTTGAGGTAGGGTAAGAGTATAAATGAGGGGTATATCCCTAAAGATCGTTATACCACCTGCTTTATCACCTTCTTCAGGGTAAGAGTATAAATGAGGGGTGTATCCCCAAAGATCGTTATACCACCTGCTTTATCACCTTCTTCAGGGTAAGAGCATAAATGAGGGGTGTATCCCCAAAGATCGTTATACCACCTGCTTTACCACCTTCTTCAGGGTAAGAGTATAAATGAGGGGTGTATCCCCAAAGATCGTTATACCACCTGCTTTACCACCTTCTTCAGGGTAAGAGTATAAATGAGGGGTAAATCCCCAAAGATCGTTATATCACATGTTTCCGTGGATTTGCTACCTATACTTTTGATTACTCTCATTGTTAGTAAGGCACTGTGTACTGTTATTTGAGTAGTGACTTTGAGGGCATGCGTCCCTGACTTGATATGACTGCTTATGTATTGTGTACTGTAGGTTGGCTATCATACATGTCTCATGTTTTGTTTAGACTGTTATGATTTCATTACGATTTCATCGCTTCACATACTTGGTACATTCTTCGTACTGACCTCCTTCGGGGGGCTGCGTTCATGCCGCAGGTTTAGGTACGCTGTTTGGTGATCGGCAGGTGTAGGACCCTGATCAGAGTTTTTGGATAGCTCATTCTGTTCGGGAGTTTATCTTTTTGGTATAAATTCTTTCAAGATGTGCTTTTACTGATTATGGGTACGGCGGGGCCTTGTCCCGTCATAGTTCAGTATAACTCTTAGAGGTCTGTATTCATATGTGGGATTGGACTCATGTACAGTGTAGTGTCTTTTTATTATGTATATTATATGGCAGCCTTGTCGGCTTTGCCCTTGTACGTATGTTGGTTTTGAAAAAACAATGAGGTGTTATTTAATTTCCGCAGTTTACTTAGTTGTTAAGGTAAAAGGGTGCCCAGGTAGGGCACCAGTCACGGGCCCGGGGTTCGGGGCGTGACACTTTGTAACATTCTTGCTTGAAAATGAGCCTCAAACATTTAAAGCAGCAATGTCATCTTCTGATTCAACATTTTGGAAAGAAGCAGTCAATAATGAGATTGAATCAATTTTAAACAACCATACATGGGAGTTAGTTGATCTTCCTCCTGGAAATAAACCTTTAGGATCAAAATGGATTTTTAAAAGAAAAATGAAAGTTGATGGCACTATTGACAAATATAAGGCAAGACTTGTGGTCAAAGGTTATAGATAAAAAGAAGGTCTTGATTACTTTGACACATACTCGCCGGTAACAAGAATAACATTTATTCGGGTGTTAGTGGCACTGGCGGCCGTATATGGTCTTGAAATTCATCAAATGGATGTCAAGACAGCTTTCTTAAATGGAGAATTGGACGAAGAAATTTACATGGAACAACCTGAGGGTTTTGTGGTTCCTGGTAAAGAAAAGAAAGTGTGCAGACTTGTTAAGTCACTTTATGGACTTAAACAAGCACCCAAACAATGACATGCGAAATTTGACCAAACAATGTTGGCAAATGGATTTAAGATTAATGAGTGTGACAAATGTGTTTACATTAAAAATACTCCAAATCATGAAGTCATTGTTTGTTTGTAAGTTGATGACATGTTGATAATGAGTAAAGATATTGTCGATGTAAATGCTACGAAGCGTATGCTCGTTAGCAAATTTGACATGAAAGACTTAAGGGTTGCTGATTTGATCTTAGGAATTAGGATCCATAAAACTCCACAAGGTCTAGCATTATCACAGTCACATTATATTGAAAAAGTACTTGACAAGTTCAAGTATTTAGATTTTAATGTTGCAAAGACTCCAATTGATGTAAGTTTTGCACTTCAAAAGAATGAAGGTGAAAGTGACTAACAATTGAACTTTGCACGAGTTTTGAGAAGTTTGATGTATATTATGAACTGTACACGACCAGATATAGCATGTGCTATAAGCAAGCTGAGTCGATTCACGAGTAATCCCAATCAAACTCATTGGATGGAAATGAAACGAGTCTTGGGATATTTACAACACACCTAAAACTATGCTTTGCATTATAATAAATATCCTGCAGTACTTGAGGGATATAGTGATGCAAATTGGATCACCGGATCGTTTGAAGTTAAATCCACGAGTGGATATGTTTTCACCATTGGCGGAGGAGCAGTGTCTTGGAAATCATCAAAACAGACATGCATCGCCCGCTCTACAATGGAATCAGAATTTATAGCTTTAGACAAGGCCGGTGAAGAAGCTGAATGACTCCGAAATTTCTTAGAAGATATTCCATTCTGGCTCAAACCTTTGGCTCCTATATGTATACATTGTGATCAAACAAAGAATAGGTAGGCGAGGAGCGTAATGTATAACGGAAAATCTCGTCACATACGACGGAGACACAATACCGTTAGACAACTCCTCTCTAGTGGCGTTATCACAATTTATTATGTAAAGTCAAGAGATAACGTGGCGGATCCGCTTACAAAAGGCTTATCTAGAGAGGGAGTTAGTAGATCAACAATGGGAATGGGGTTAAGGCCAAGGACAAGTCATCATGGCGGTAACTCTACCTAGCAGACTGGAGATCCCAAGATCTAGGTTCAAGGATATCAAACAAAGTTGTGACTGACGGTTCAACATTGTCAAATAACTCAACCCATTCTCGGATGAAGACAATGTTCAGAAATAAGGTGTCACACCCCGATCCCCGGGCCCGTGACTGGTGCCCTACCTGGGCACCCTTCTACCTTAACCACTAAGTAAACTGCGGAAATGAAATAACACCTCTTTTTTTTTTACCATACCAATCGTACGTGCAAGGCAAAGCCGACAAGGCTGCCATGTAATATACATAATAAAAGACACTACACTGTACATGAGTCCAATCCCACATATGAATACAGACCTCTAAGAGTTTTACTGAAATATGACGGGACAAGGCCCCGCCGTACCCATAACTGTACAAAAGCCTGTACTGAAAGAACTTATACCAAAAAGATAACTCCCGAACAGAAGGAGCTATCCAAAAACTCTGAGCAGGGTCCTACACCTGCCGATCACCAAACAGCGTACCTAAACCTGCGGCATGAACGCAGCCCCCCGAAGGAGGTCAGTACGAAGAATGTACCAAGTATGTGAGCGATGAAATGCGTAATAAAATCATAAATCTAAACAAAACAGAGACATGTCGATAGCCAACCTACGACATAACACATAAGCAGTCATATCAAGTCAGGGACGCAGGCCCTCAAAGTCACTACTCAAATATAACTATGGGTCTCACGCCCATAATATCAATCATGCCCGTGGAATCCTTCCTCACTGCCGGCAGTCCATGATGTAATAACACCAATAAGGATACATGAACACCAAGTCCCACCTGTGTCCTAAATGCCTCGTGGTCTCATGCCCCGGAATCCCACATCGTAAAAGCATGACCATAGGGTAACACAACCAAATCCGGGGACATATATGATAATCAAATTACAACACATTGTGCCTTACTAACAATGAGAGTAAACAGTAGTATCCTTACAATATAAAGTAGGAAGCTCATGATCAAAACAGGACCATCCGCCCGCAGTATCATTTAACCATCCTACTCCTGGGACTATTTCACCCGCATAGGCCGCGTGGACCCGCGTGAGGTATTCCTCGCATGGGACTATTTCACCCGCATAAGCCCTTACGGACTCGCATGAGGTATTCCTCGCATAGGCTGGACCCGCCCGCATGGGACTATTTCACCCGCATAAGTCCTTACGGACCCGCATGAGGTATTCCTCGCATCGTGGGTAGCAATTCCACGGAATCTGCAAATGCCACAAACCCGGGGAATGACCCCGAAACGACTGATATACCAATAGCACACAACCGACTATTTCCAGCACACATAGGCAATTCTCAACTAAACAAGCCAAAGTACTTATCAAGGCACACATAAAATAATTCTCAATTAATCAAGCCAAAGTACTTATCAAGGCACACTTAGACAAGTTCTCAATTTATCAGGCCAAAGTACTTATCAAGGCACAAATAGAATAATTCTCATTTAACAGGCCAAAGTACTTATCAGGGCACAAATAGAAAAATTCTCATTTAACAGGCCAAAGTACTTATCAGGGCACAAATAGAAAAATTCTCATTTAACAGGCCAAAGTACTTATCAGGGCACAAATAGAATAATTCTCATTTAACAAGCCAAAGAACTTATCAGGGCACAAATAGAATAATTCTCATTTAACAGGCCAAAGTACTTATCAGGGCACAAATAGAATAATTCTCATTTAGCAGGCCAAAGTACTTATCAGGGCACAAATAGAATAATTCTCATTTAACAAGCCAAAGCACTTATCAGGGCACAAATAGAATAATTCTCATTTAACAGGCCAAAGTACTTATCAGGGCACAAATAGAATAATTCTCATTTAACAGGCCAAAGTACTTATCAGGGCACAAATAGAATAATTCTCATTTAACAAGCCAAAGTACTTATCAAGGCACTCTTAGACAAATTCTCAATTTATCAAGCCAAAGTACTAATCAAGGCATCACATAGAATTATTCTCAATTAAACAGGTCAAAGTACTACGTACGTACATTCTTTTCAAAAGACTCCTTTTTGTGTAAAATCCCAAGATACTAACACCCGTAGTATCAAGGCATGTCTATTTTTCAAAGTAAGTTACTACACGTTTAGAAAACTCATTTCAAGGCTTGAAATCAAGTAACTTCAAATTTTCACAATCTAGGCAACTTATGCCCTTTAATCAAAATAGACAACTTTCTAAACCTTCCATAAAGCCGTTATAACCAACTTCCCATAAAGCCGTTATAACCCTTTTATGGTTTTAGACATATCCATTCCTTTTATAACCAAGAGACTTATACTATTAAAACCAAGTATCACATACTTACAAATCAAGTTCTTAACTTTCAAAACACTTCAAGTCTCTTAATATATAGAAAACAAGTTTCTTCTACTTTTAAACCTCAAGTAACTCACTCCTTTAAAACAAGTTACTTCTCTTAAATCATGTCATTTCTCCTCTTTAAAACAATTAAGTACATCACTCCTTTGACTTCTAAAGTCATTATAATGACCTTTAGGATTTTGGGACTAAGGCACTAGCCCCAAAGATTTGGAAACCACTTCCTTTTCAAGACTCTATGTACTTTAAGTAAAATACTTTCACTTTTAAGAATCCAAACTTCACTAAGAAAATGGATTTCACAACTTACAATTTAAACATCAAAGTACAATCAAGGAAGTACATAGAACAAATTCTATTCTAGGCAATCCAAATACAACCAAGGAATGGATCATTTAAGGAGTAGAACATACTTACTTAATCTTAAGGAATCATGCTAGAAGAGGAGATAGTTCACATACCTTTTCGGCTAATATCCACAAGCTAAGCCGAATACGCCGTACGTAGAAGTGTCAACCTATAATGGTCACAACAAGACTATCAACTTCTAGCCTCTAACGTAGAATAATACTAAGTATACGGTCTCTAATTCTACGGAAAATCGGGCAGCACTTCCTTTGTTTCTACTCACTTTGCCACCTTTTTCAAGGCCGAATACAATAACCAAACATGCCACATTTAAGGCTCCAAACAACAACCAACCAAAGGAGATTATACGCCTTACAATACGTGTAAAATTCCGCCCCACAATTCATACAAAGTAGTTCCATAATTAAAGCCATTCTCGGCCAACTACATACTAACAATTCAAAGTCTTTTCCAATCCTTTTTCAAATTCCAAGTTCTAAGGTCTAACATGTTATATAGTCTAAACAACTTCAACAACTACACTTTCCTTCTTTATACAACATGCGACGCTTAAACTAATAATCGACTTGAATTGTAATCTTAAGGCTAAACATGCTAGTTTTCGGATTTGGGTTCCAATAGCCAATATAATAATCAAACTTCGTAATATATAACTTATGCTTGCTAATAACCATAGCTACAATCAATAAGTAAACTTAATTGCTAAAACGACAAAATTTATACCTTTCAAAGCCCTTAAAATTTCCAAGATTCAAAGTCGCGCCTTAGCAATTCTTAGCTCCTTTCCTTAGGTTCCAATCTTCTCCAAGCACTCCTTAGAGGCCTATGAAGAACCCATCTTCAAGTTCCAACTTCAAAGTTGAAGAACTCCCTTAGTTTCCGCCTTGCGACTAACGTGAAAACTCCGTTTTTCCGAAATCTTTCTATTGAGATATCCTTACAACACTCTTAGGGACATTGGGTTAAAGTTTTGTGGCTAATGGATCAAAACTACAAAAATTTCATGTGAGAGCTTAGCCAAACCCGAGAGGTCTCCTTTGAAAAACAAGGGTTCTCTAAAATTTCTAAGTGTAAAAGAGCTAGTCTTGCACTAGTAGTAACCTTATAAAACACAATGGAGGGTTTAGATGTCCACAAATGTGAGGTTAGGATGGGTTTCACTTGGATCAAGCCTAGGTGGACAAGTTGACTTGTCAACATATCAAGCTTAGAAGACTTATCATCTACATAGGTCAAATGACCATAACACCCTTGCAATTTTTCGTCCAACACCACATGTGGGAGTGCCACGTGTCGCCCTCTCATTCGTCCATAAAATTCCGTAACCCTCGTGGGCCCCACAAAAATGTAAAATTCCTCGGGTGGGCCCCACGTGACCAAATCCGTAAAAATAAATTTCCATAATTTTAATAAGTTCCATAATCTTCAAATAATGCCTTTTGAGAATCCAATTCTCAACAACGAACATTTTTCCTTTCCGACGTTCGGAAGATTTTCCGTCGGAAAAACAATTCTTCCTTTCGTACTAATTTCCAAGTCTTGTTTCCTTCGTACATTCTCTTATACATGTTCGACTTACGGGGTGTAACATTCTTCCTTAGAAACATTCGTCCCCGAATGTTCTTAGTCGGTTGTCACGCTATACAAACCCCGGCACAATCTCTATACTATGCCTATCAATCAATACTCCACAAGACTAACGATGCCACACCTGGCCATCGCCTAACATACGTAAACATATCAATGGACCTTCCGTCCGCGACCCCTTCTCCCAAAACTCGAAGGTTACAGTCTTCTAAAACACGGGATCCTTAGAGGTTCCTTTCTTTCCTTACTTGTCATACTTTCTCGCATTTCAAACTCATCTAGTACACGTACAAAATCTCAAATTGTTTCGTTCTCCAATCCTGGAGTTACTAACCAAACTTGGCCATTATGCTACTTGAATTTTTCTGCTAAGGCTCATCTCGGTCCTTACGACCTAGTTCCGGTGGAACACATCCACCAACTCGTACAACGATTTAACTAAACTTGGGCCTGGCATCCCTGACCCTACCACATAACTGACTATTTCTAATCGACATCACCCGATTCCATACACCTGGTTGACCGAAATGAGTCTACAACCCGACTCATCTTTACACTTAACTTCTCGTTCCTAGTCTGAAATAAATCTCTCTCTTATCTCAAGGTACTTCTTACCTTATCCCCCTATTCACTAGAGGTCCATCACATAAGTCAAAGTATTTCATCAGACATCCTTCCCACTCGGTCTTACATCACATTGCGGGGTAATTACTACGTGTGAACTCTACACAACTATAGTCTCAGTTCACTTATCATTCTTGTCAACATTCTTAACTTTTCACTTTACTAATCAAGGTATCCCTACCTCTGGGTACTATCACTTACAACTGCTAGCAACAAAGGGAAAACATATACGCTAGGGCGAAATCTGAATCTATCAATGCACGCATGATTCAAAAGAATCGAGATATACCTGTAACCCCGTGCGATGTCGCCTCCTGATCCTGCCCAGTAGTCACGTCATTTCTGCGGTTCGAAGAACTGCCAGAACTATAAACTTCACCCTGACTTCCACCACGGCTGGCTGACATCTGAACACCCTGCCCCGGGGGACGCACAGCTGTGGAGGAAAGGGAACCAACTACCGGCCTCATAGGCTGAGCCACCTCACCGGTGCTCCTTCTAAAAGGACATACCCTCAGAATATGGCCCGGACGGCCACAATAAAAACAAAGACCCGTGCCATAACGGCATTTCCCCGAATGACGCTTACCACATCTGAAACACTGAGGAATAGGTGGCCTTGACTGAGAAAATCCTCGGCTCCTCTGAGAACCTCGACCCCTGGAGCTTGGACCGGCTCCTAAATACCTTGTGGGGTCCAATCTTCCACCTGTGAGCTGCGGGGGTATGTACTGGGTAGGCTGGGACGAATATCTCACTCGCTGCTGAGGCAGCTCGTCCAAAAACTCACCGGAATAACCAACCGGTCTAGCCCTCTTACGCATATCTCCGCGCTGGCCCTCTACCCTCTGTACACCTGTCTGTACTGGCCGAATAACCTCCTGCTGACGAAACTGCAGCACCGCTATCTTGGATTTGGATTTGGATTTGGAAAAAGATTGATTGATAATCTTTTTGGACAAACGTTTCTTTAATTAATTAATTAATTAATTAAAAATAAATCCAAACAGATCAACCCGCGACCGACCCGACCCGTCCGGCTCTCCCTCTCTTTTTCGAATTTCCCTCCAAAATTAGGTGACTATTCTGAATGGTTGCAAACATTCAGAATCAGTACCTCCAAACCTATAAATTCTTGATTATTCTAAGAATTTATTTATTCATTCATTAATTCATTTTCAATTCTGAATTTCATCTTCAACTCGAAATTTCATTCTGTGTGATATACTGCCGTTGAGTGGTTCGCTGCTACCGGAATTTGGAGTACTACTATTCTGATAAGATAATCGTTCTATCCTGGGAGGCGATATTCCGTTAACCTCGAGTATTGTGAGGGGAATAATTTCCTTAAGGGCACACTTTGAACTAAGTGGGCTCGATTATATTATGAAATTATTTTCCAAAACAAATTATGTTTTTGTTTATTGTTTCATGATTAATTTACTGTTAAGTAATGTTTATATCGTGTAATTTGTTTCACTAAGTGTTTAACAGATTGTGTTGAAATATTATTTAGCCAAATACAGATTATTATACCAACACAAAATAAACCATCCTACTCAGATTTTGTGCTAGACCAATCAAAAGGCAAAAACAAAGTAAATTTTCCTTGTTTCTCTTTGTCAACAAATGAACCAAAAACTGCAGTCGGTCACCTTTTTGATAAGTAGTACATTTAGCCCGTTTTGTACAACTTATTAAAAAAAGCTTTTAGGAGTAGAGTTTTTCAAGTAGAGTTTTTTATTAAAAAGTGGTTATGTGTTTGATTGTCAATAAAAAAAATATTTTTATATAAAAAAATAAAAAAGCTAAAGGCCAAAATAAGCTCAACTCAAAAAGCCCAAATTTTGAGCTTCTTCCAAAAGTGCTTTTGAAACCCAAAAACACTTTTGAATTCCACAACCAAACACTCCAATTAAAGGCTAAAAGTGTTTTTGGCTCACCAAAATCACTTTTGGGCTTTAAAAAAGCCATACCAAACAGGCACTTGGAATAACCGTAAAGTATCTACAAAATCATTCATTAAATATTAGACTTTTTTCTCTCACACACATGGAGCTAATATCAAAAGATATATCCAATCTCTTTAACTGTAACGTTTCGTAATTTTAGGCAATAATTTGAGCACGTAAATGAAGGAAATAGATCCGAGTATTGAAAAAATATTATATTTACATATGCTAATAAGAAAATTAGTATACAAAAGGATGTGATCCCAAAATAATTTTTTTGATGCAACAAGTGTGAAGAGAGAGATTTATAATAATAGTTGTATGGCCCCAAAAGAGGTGATGGACTAATGTCATATTAGAAATTATGACATCAAGTATACGAAAGTCTTATGAATTTTTAGAATTTAAATAAAGTGTAATCTAGAATTACTTATGTGTATAATTGATAAATTATACGGAGGCAGATCACTTAATTAAATTAAGTGATCGTGCATGTAAAATCAATGTGGCGTGGAATGAGAGTAGAGATGGCAGTGGATCCTGGACCCGGTCCGGATCCGGTGGATCCAGATTCATTTTATAGGATATGGATCTTCAAAATTTGGACCCACGGATCCGGATCGGAACCGGATCCGTTTCTGACGGATCGGATCTGGATCTTGTATTTGAGATCCATATCTGATCCAGATCCGACCAGTGGATCCATTTTTTATTAAATATATCCATAACCTATTATGTAATTTTATAAGTATTTTGTTTTATATAATTTATGTATTTTAATCATTAATTGATTATTTTATCAGTTCAAGTATATTATCTAACCCCTTAGGCATAATAAAATACAGTAGCAATTTTAGCATATCATATAGTATTATTAATGTTTCAAGCAGAAGTTTCATAAAATTTTCACTCTGATTATTGAATGTTGTTTGAAGATTTTATTGCATAAGTATTTTTTTAAATCTTATCAGCCACACTAAATATTTTTAAAATAAAACTGTTAGTAATTTTTTAGTGAAAATATCTAATTTAAAACTGTACAACTTCTACAAATGCTTCTTTCATTAGACAACATCTTCTTAAATTATATATATATATATATATATATATATATATATATATATATATATATATATATATATATATATATATATATATATATATATATCATATCTATACTTTTCTTGAAGTGAGAACCTTTAAAGTTAAAACTTAAATTATCAAAATATTCATTAAAAGTTGAACGACCTTTTTACCTTTTAAACTTAATTTAATTCATGAAAAGATTGTAATGCATTTGAATAATTTAAATACAAAATACTAATTAGCCCTTTAAACACAAGAAAGTAGCTAGATATAATTGGAGCAACTAAAAATTTGCTGATGCTTGAAGTTTTAAAAAAGTTCAATATACAAAAATATAAAAATCACTCACGATAAATACATTTAGACGTGGATCCATATCTGATCTGTGAACCCGGTAAATTCGAATTTAAATCTGATTTTTATGGACCCGATAGATCTGAATCCGGATCTAGATCGAGCTATGAAAACGAATCTGGATCTTAATCTAGTAGGATCCGGTTCAGATCTGATTTGTTGTCATCCCTAAATGGGAGCTTCCACAGCCAAGGACATGTGAGGGGGGGGGGGGGGAGGGGGACAAAATCATGGACATTAATAGAATGTCATGATTGAAGAATGAAATATCTTCTATTCTATTACAGAATAGAAGCAAGCAACAATTGTACTTCATTACTTTATTTTCTTCTTTTCAGTTCTTTCTTTCTTTTACATCTCTGACGAAGGAAAACCCCTATTGGTTAGGGGCCTTGTTTAAATTCCCTTGGTAAATCTGCAAGGATAGTAGGAGGTTATCTAATTCTAAATGAGAAGAACACGTTTTGTTCTTATTATTAGTTGAATTGGGAATCAAAAATCACGAGGTTTTACGTAATTTTGGCTAACCCAGCATAGACACAACTAAGATTAAGGAGTGTTGTGAAGTAATTACGGTGTCGGCGAGTAAATTGACAAAAGGTATGTGAAAGACAAATTATTTCTTTCTTTTGGCATGTTCTACGTATGAAGTATAATCATGATTTTATTCCACTCTTAAAATTAAGGAATATTCATGTTATTGATTCCTATGCTAAAAACATGTCTAAAATATTTCTAAGTCCTTATTAAGGCATATGGAAAAGATAATGATATCACAGTATTGTCAAAGGTACAAAGGTAATATGTCACCCGCTGAAATTGAAATATGGTGTTACCATTCATGCATTTCATTTGCATATTATCTTGGACCACTTGTGTCATGCACATTACTATATGGTAAATATTGTATATATGTAGGGGAAATAGGAAAAAGGGAAATGCGTTATATACGCACACCACCTGCAGCTGATACATATTATCACAAAAGAGCCCTAAGAGGCCACATATCGTGCCCGTGTGACCTAAATGGATGCATGTGTGGCCAAGACGATATGATATGAATTGCCTGTGTGGCCAATATAACCAAATGCCCACAGAGGCGGCTATGAGTAAGATGCATGTGTGGCCGTAGTATACTGCATGTGCATCATGCATGACATTTATGTATATTATGCCCACAGAGGCTGTTATGAAAAGAAAGACGCATGTGTGACCATCAGTATACTGCATTGGTATTGCATAACATTTAGACATATGTACTAGGACCCTCAGAGGCATGTAATGTTGGTCAGTGTTTCTGTTTCAGATTATGATACATCTCTGTTATGTTATTCGTTATGCCTAACATACTCAGTACATCAGTCGTACTGACGTTCCTTTTTTTTGGGACGTTGCGTTCATTCCCGCAGGTTCAGTTAAAGAGAGTGATGGTTCACGCTGATAGGTTACTGGTTCAACTGATGTTGGAGCACTCTATTTGTTCCAGAGTTGTAGTCTAGTCTTGGTATGATATTTTGATGTCGTATACTCTTTAGAGGCTTGTAGACAGGTGTCCTGTGGATAGTGGTTTTGTATGGCCATATCGGCCTTGACATGGTCATGTATAAGTCAGTTTTCTGGTCAAGATCTTTCATAATATTTTTCGGCTTAGTCCATGCTTATTGTGATTATACGGTGATGATGTGATTTGAGGTACCCAACGGGTGAGATCCGAGTGCCCATCACGATCCTTCGATTTGGGTCATGACAAACTTGGTATCAGATCATGTCTGTCCTAGGAAGTCTACAAGTCGTGTCTAGTAGAGTCTTGTGTATGGGTATATTGTGCATCATACTTATACGCAGGAGGCTGCCTTGCATTTAGGGATGGTTTCTATTTTTTTCGTCTTGTAAATCGTGCAGTAGAGCTGAGTTCTAAGAATTCGAGTTTAACTCGTGCCTGTTACGGTTTCGATAACGCCGATTACCAAAAAGACTTCGGCTAGTTTATACTCATAGCCAGTAAATGAGCGATTTCTATCAAGACGGTTGATACACCAGAAGGGCAGTAGTATGTTAAAATTCAAGATTATGAGAAGTTGTCTCATTCATACATGGAATACGGAAGAGATAATTCAAGCCTGGGAAGCAAATTCATGCTCGTATTATAGTCAATGAAGTTGAAGTTGATTCAGTGTTGGCAAGTTCTTTAATTAACATGTATGGAAAGTGTGGTGATTTGGATAGCGTGAGCTATATTTTGAGTAGAATGGAGAACCCTGATAACTTTTCCTTATTAGCATCGATATCAACATATTCAAACTGTAGTGGAATGGATGATGCTAGAAAGATCTTCAATCTTATAACTGATCCTTGTATTGTGTTATGGAATTCCATGATAGCAGGGTATGTGGCATCTGATAAAGTGTCAGAAGCATTATTTCTTTTTGAGGAGATGCACAGAAATGGAGTTATAGGGAATTCCTCTACATTAGCTAATGTATGGAGTGCCTGTGCTAGTGCACATGCCTTAAAAAAAATTGGTTGCAGGTGCATACTTATGGTTCTAAGCTTGGACTGTTGGATGACCTAAAGAAGCTCTACCGCGAAGAGAGCATAGATAGGAATTTTCATTATTTTTCAAGAAATTCAACAAGGACCGCATTTCTGCTTTTCAAAAAGGCATGAAACGCCTTTCCTTTTAAAGCCTCATTGCTAGTACGCTCATTGACACATATGCTAAATGTGGATGTCCTAATGAAGCTTCCAAAGTTTTAACGAACTCAAGATTCATGATACCGTCTTGCTAAATTCTATGATTAACATTTATTTTTATTGCAACAGAATTGAAGACGCGAGGCAATTATTAGAGTCAATGCCCTATAAGAGCTCAATAACTTGGAACTCTAGGATAATTGGTCTTAATCAAAATAGTTGCCCAGTTGAAGCACTAGATCTTTTCTACGGGATGAATATGATGGATTTTAGGAAGTGAACAATATGATATATAGAATGGGATTTGAGTGAGAGTTATCGGTTGCCAATGCCTTGATTAATATGTATGATAAATGTGGAAATATGGAATATGCTCATTTATTTGTTAATGTAATGGTTGAGAGAGATTGTATCCTGGACATCAATGATATTTCATATGCTAACATAGGGAAAATTGAAGAATCATTTATTTTGTTTGAAAAGACGAGGTTAGAAGGTATAAGGCCTAATGATGTTACATGGAACGTAATGACCACTGGATATGCTAGGAAAGGAGATTGTGACACAACTTTTATGTTATTCAGTAGAATGAGTAAAGAGGGGTTGCAGGACATGTTGGATGCTGGAGTTAAGCCTAATGAAGTCACTCTCACTGGGCTTCTCCCTGTGTATGGGTTGATTGACTCTGCATGTAAGGGGAAAAAATTCATGGCTTAGTATATAGATTAGAGCTCTTTGCTAATATCTTTGTTGCTAGTGCTCTCATTGACATGTACAGTAGATGTGGGAGTGTGGAAGATGCTTGGAATGTTTCACTTCTGTTCCTTTCAAGAATGTTGCATCATGGTATGCTATGACAAGATGTTATGGAAAGCATGGCAGAGTAGAACATGCAATCAAACTTTTTGAAAAGATGCAGTATGAAGTGCTGCCAAATGAAGTAACCTTAACTTCTCTTCATTATGCATGTAGTCACGGTGGTTTAGTTGAGAAAGGTTTGAAGATCTTTTGGTCCATGGAGGAGTCTTACGGCGTTAGATCAAGGAATGAGAATTATGCATGTGTTATTGATCTTTTGTGTCGTGTTGGGAGACTGGAGGAGGCTTACGATATAATCAAATATATTCCAAAAGAAGTTTCAGATTCAATTATTGCGGCTTTATTTAGCGGTTGTAAGGTCTATGCAAGGAGAGATCTTGCTGAAAAGATGACTAAGGATATATTACAGATCCATCTGAAGAAGCCTGAAGGTCTTGTAGCCCTTTAAATATTTATGCTGTTGATGAAGAGTGGGAGAATGTTGAGAATGTGAGGAAGGCAAATGGATTCAACAAGATGCCTGGTTCTAGTTGGTTGTAGAGGATATGATGGTACACAGAAATAGATCTAGGAATGTGAAGTTTCTGATAGTTGACTGGGAGATAATACCTGGCTTTGGTATTGATGCCCAGATAGATGGAATGTGTGGCCTTCTTGTAATAGCAATCAATGAGAGAAGGGTTCTTATTATGAGCTATTATAATTGTGTTGACCACAATGGTTGTGAAGATTCATCACGCGCCAGTTGGTCTTGCTACATCTTTCCAGAAACATCTATGAGATATAGGGATCGTTCTTTTGAGCTCATGAAATGAAAGGAAACATGGAAGAAATGGATCATAACGATAAAAGAAAATATAATTCTAAGGAAATATGGTTTGGACACACTCCAAGGTCATGGAAAAAAAACCTTGGAGTTATTTGCAGCCAACAACAAATATAAATGGAAGTCTAATTGCTTATCATCACAAAAGGGATAAGAGGTGGTGGCGAGCTCAGGCAGTGCTCTACCTAATGTGGTTTCAGACGGAGTACACATGCGACTTGCTAAACCATGCACGTCATATAGCATTTGGATGGGAAGCAGCAAGAATGGTTCTTGAAAGACAACTTAGCGACTTTCCCAAGGCGAACAAACATGATATTGAAGATTTTGTATGGTCAAGTCGTAAACCTTGGACTCCTAGGCCAACGCTGAGCATGCTTGTCTGAATGGGCGACAAGGCATGCGAGATGAAGGTTTTAAGGTTCAAAGAATACATGCATCTTTCAGGGAGACAAATATGAATTATCCTCTTAGTAATTGTTATTCTTAGCAACTGAAGCCGATTTCTTCATTGGAGCATTGGGCTCCACATGGTGTTTCTTCATAGACGATATGAGGAATATCAGAGGGAAAGTCATGTCTGGATACTTGGGTGTTAACAAGGATCGATTTTGGTAGCTACACAATGGAGCTTCTAACTCCATCTATGGGTTCAATCTGATTATTTTGGAGAAAATCTCGGATAAACATTTAGGAAACAATCTCGGATAAAGCTGGAGACAACACCGCGTGCTTACCTCTAAACCAAAAGAACTTGGTAAAAAAAATGCTATGTTTTCTGAGTTGATGTGTGTGTGTTGATATATAGATAAAAAGTCGATGCATAAGAGAAGTACTCGCATGGTGCTTGAATGCTACCAGATTAGTTATAAATGTGAGCAGACAGGAAGCATCATATTACATGTAAATTGTTTACTGTAAATAAGGAAATCGCATCACTATAGTCAGAATTCTATGTGACTGTATCACATTTTCTTAAAAAAAAATACCTACACAGCCGAGGATTACGCGAAATTATATATTAAGAAGATTGTTCGACTTCATGGTGTACCTGTTTCTATTATATCTGACAGAGGCGCGCAGTTTACAGCTAACTTCTAGAAGTCATTTCAAAAAAGGGTTAGACACCCGAGTTAATTTAAGTACGACTTTCCATCCACAGACAGACGGTCAGGCCGAGCGAATGATTCGGACGCTCGAGGACATGTTACGAGCTTGTGTATTAGATTTTAAAGGGAATCGGGATGATCATTTACCCCTTATTGAGTTCGCGTACATTATCTTGGACCACTAGTGCTATGTACATTACTATATGGTAAATATTGTATATATGTAGGGGATATAGGAAAAAGGGAAAAATGTTATATACGCACACCACCTGCAGCTGGTATAAATTATCACAAAAGAGCCCTAAGAGGCCACATATTGTGCCCGTGTAGCCTAAATGGATGCATGTGTGGCCAAGACGATATGATATAAATTGTCTGTGTGGATAATATAACCAAATGCCCACAGAGGCGGTTATGGGTAAGATGTCTGTGTGACCATAGTATACCGCATGTTCATCATACATGACATTTATGTATATTATGCCCACAGAGGCGGTTATGAAAAGAAAGACGCATGTGTGGCCATCAGTATACTGCATTGGTATTGCATAACATTTAGACATATGTACTAGGGCCCTCAGAGTCTTGTACTGTTGGTCAGTGTTTCTATTTCAGATTATGATACATCTCTGTTGTGTTATCCGTTATGCCTAACATACTCAGTACATCAGTCGTACTGACGTTCTTTTTACTGGGGACACTGCGTTCATACCCGCAGGTTCAGTTAAAGAGAGTGATGGTTCACGCTGATAGGTTGCTGGTTCAGCTGATGTTGGAGCACTCTATTTGTTCCAGAGTTGCAGTCTAGTCTTGGTATGATATTTTGATGTCGTATACTCTTTAGAGGCTTGTAGACAAGTGTCCTGTGGATAATGGTTTTGTATGGCCATATCGGACTTGACATGATCATGTATATATGTATAAGTCAGTTTTCTGGTCAAGAGCTTTCATAATGTTTTTCGGCTTAGTCTGTGCTTATTGTGATTATACGGTGATGATGTGATTTGGGGTACCCAGCTGGTGAGATCGGAGTGCCCATCGCGGTCCTCCGATTTGGGTCGTGACATTAACATAGAGGTATATGTAGAGGTTATTGCCTCATTTGCCTATAAGAAATATTGGACATGAGACATTCATCATTGTTGTTCACCCTTATCATCATTGGCTTGAGATTAAAACTAGTCTATAAATACAAATACTGCATTTAGTATTTATGCAAGGGATGAAAAGGATTAATAAAATTTTTACCAGGTGGGAAAAGTGAATGATCGGATATCAGCAGTACAGAATCACACAGGGGGTTGACCTTTGCGGCATCAACACGCCAAGAAGGACGCTGACATAGAACATTGTTATCAACTATTTTCAGAAATTCTCGGGTCACAGGGGTGTGAATCTGTGAAAATTGAAGAAAAAAATGGAAATATTTAATCATGTAGCTTCCATGTTGACAGCTGTTCATATGCAAGGAATAACACAAATCTGCAATCTTTCATAACTTAATTCTTGGATCAACTGCATAAGAAATGTCATATGATCTAAGGGTGGAACTTTATAATACATGAACATTGGCACTAATTAAAACTTCTTGATGTAGGAATGTCTAATTATTATTACTAGACCGTAGATTAATGTGTCTAGAAAGGGATAAAAATTACGATTTCAGACAAACAAGATCTAATATGAAATGATAAAAACTTAGGAGGTATGTACAAGGCTAGCAACATACCCCTGCATCAACATTCTTTGAACCCAACAGGGGGCACATCACACGCTGCACAAAATAGTATTCAACAATTTCCCTTGTAGGAGCTGATACCATCTCTTCATATTCTTTCCATATGAGGAATTCCAGCTCTGTTAGACCTGAATAATCATTCTCACATTCAGATCCGTTCCTTGGTACCTTCTGTACCCGCAATACTTTTCCAACCTGGAAAAAATTCAGGAGAATAGGATCTTATTGAGATATCAAAGAAACCAAATGCTTTCTTTCAAACAAGTAATAATAGTATGTTTGCCAGATCATATCACCCTTTCATCTGGTAGTATTTGAAGGTAAGAAAAGCTAGCTTCGTTCCTCAGCAGGTTACTCTTTCTAGTCTATTGTCAAAGTTAATGACTTGTTTAAGCACCTACTGTTTTCGTCTCTTGTGCGATATGAACATGAGATCTTTTAATTTTAATTTTCTAAAAGGAAAAATAGTAGATTATCTCTTTTTCTGGTTCCTAAAGGGATGGATAAGTGGAAACAACATGAAGATCACAGGTTCAAATCCCAGCTACAACGATACTCCACTGAAAATTACTGTGATTTTAAAAACCATTCTTTTAGAAAAGCCTATTAAAAAATCCATGGAAAAGTTCCAATTGCTTAAAAAAATATAATGACTAGGTACTTTAGGGCAAAAGGTAAAATTCTATATTCTTACATATTATAATGTTCTCTGTTCCCAGACTTTGTCTACAGTGAAAAGGAAGTAAGTAACTTTCTATTCAACTAACAATTCAACAAATTGTAATCACAATAGTTCAGTAGAAATAGAAAAAAAAAGTAATATATAAGGAAGAAATATAAAAGGCATACAAAATCAGGATGTTCTCCATTATAAGCAAGGACTAGAGTCATAGCTCCTTCCCCTATGTAACAAGAAGTACCCGGTGTAATAAGAACACGAGTTTCATCAATACCCTCCCACCAAGCCATGTAAACCTTTGTAACGCAAGAAAAACCTCTAGGAGGAGAAGTATTCTGATAATCAGTCAAAAAAAAGTAATTATATGTTGAGATTAGTAAAGACAAAGCATTACGAACTAATTCATGTTTTATAGTATACATAAAATTAAATGTTTTACAGCATTATGAAATATCCACTGGTTTACATAACCAAATTAAGAAGTAGCTATCATACCACAAACATCGATAGCCCTGCTTGACATAATGAAAATGCTTCAATTAACGTTGTTACCATATGACACAAATACGAAAGAAACAGATTCATAAGGTTCAGCAGCTGCTGTGGCAGTGAACAGTTCCATCACAGTTGCAGATATCTGTTCATTAGGATCAACCGTTGATGCAAGAACCTAGTATAGACCAGCATCAATAAACTGCACAAGCTACAAGTAATACATAGTGAGAAACATGGAGGCATACAAGCTCATATAAGGTCGATATACATCATGCAGTACATGAGAAGATAATAATCCACTAACAGATCAAAATTAAGTGAAAGAAGAAGAAAGAACAAAGAGATTTATGCCACCCGCTTTCGAAAGTGCAAAAATTGTTGGGAGTTGAATCGAACAGTGGCGGTGTGTGTCAATTGTAGAGGAGAGTTATACGAATACAATGAGACCACTTTTGACCTACACTGTTGCCTGAGGACGCCGGAAAAAGACCGGTGGCGGGTAGGGTTTATCATTTCAATCTGAAAATTGAATTGGTTGTAGACGATGATTCAAAGATGAAGGGTGGTATACAAATATAGAGAAAGATGATACGAACACAGTGGTACCAAATTCGCAGCTCGATTCCACTGGAGTTCACCGGAAAATGCAAATTATTAAAATGGTAAAAGAGTCAGATTTTCGATCTATTCTTTAGAGGTGAATGGGTAAGAATTGATGGATGTGGGTATGATACAATGAAAGAAGATGACAAGATGATTCCGTTGGTATGTCGGATGTCGCAAATAGCCGCTGGACACCGCCAAAAATAGCGTTTAACTGGTGGCGCTACTGTAGCGGTAAAATTTTTGTCGTATTTGAGAACATTTTAGGGGGTTTGGGTTTTTTTAAAATGGAGTGGATTAGGGTTATGTATGAAGGTCTTATTTGGATGAGGTAGAAATTGGTGTTGTTTTAAATTTGATCGATTTTAGTAATGAAAAATGGGTTTTGGAGTTAAATGGGTCGGGTCGGATGAATACAATTAAAAAAAAAGAAAAACTAGAATGCTAATTTAAAAAACCTTCACAAAAATATGTGACGGTTGAAATCATCATCACATCTCTGTCATAAAGTTGTGACGGTTAAAAACACCTCACATATCTGTCACGAAGGTCCATTGACCAGAAAGTCAATGCAAAAACCGTCATAACGTGTGACGGTTTTTAAAACTGTCACACTCAAACTGTAGGTTTTTTTTTGTAGTGTCACCCTAAAAGCTAGCTTTTGGGGTTGAGTTAGGCCAAAGATCCATTCTTACATGGTATCAGAGTCAGACTCATTCAAATTCTTTGCTCACTGATGTTCGGCCCCCAAATTATATTGTCCACGCTCCAGTTAACGAGGTTTGGACGTGCGGGGGAGTGTTAAGAGTCCCACGGAAATGGAATGGGAACATGGATTCCTTATATGAACTTGGACAATCCTCACCCTACAAGCTAGCTTTTGGGGTTGAGTTAGGCCCAACATCCATTCTTATCCATCTTTCGCAATAATCTAATTTGGATGTTAGACGACGGGAAGTAGTGATAAAGTGCGCTGTATAAAAAGTCTCACTGACTTTAGAGTTTGGATTGAATGCACTGCTAATATATTTATATATTATAAAGTCAATTGAATAGATTATTGGGACCAAGTTTGCAAATATTACCGCAACCATTTTACAATGTTTAGTAGTGTAATTTATATTTATATAAAATAAGCTGAATACATTATTCATGTGGCAGCCAAGTTTTTGGACATTCAATGTGAATCACCTACATGCTATAAGCCGTAGGACAAGTCCATTGAAAGAAATAATGAATGCATTGCATTGGAGGATGAAAGTATATGAACTAGAGATAATCTGTATTAGGACAAAATGTATTTTATACACATTCATATTTATGTTCCCTCATTGACGAGGAACATTATTTCTATTCCTGTTTTAGACACTGAGGGCTTTTCCTCAAGCATTTCTAATGACAATATGATTTTGGCTTATGATGATGTTGTGTATGGAATTGCGCCTCTTGTGAATGAATTGTATACATTAAACTGCCGCACGAAAATTTTCAATGTACAAAACAAAAGAGCTAAGATAAGTAATAGAAATTCTACCTACATGTGGCATTGTATACTTGGTCATATCAATCAAACAAGGATAGAACGGTTGAAGAAATTAAATTACCTTGAACCATTTGACTTACAATCCTATGGTAACTGTGAATCCTGTTTGAAAAGTAAGATGACCATTAAACCTCTTTCTGGAAAGGGGATCTGTGCCAATGAGGTGCTTGAGTTGGTACATACTGATGTATGTGAACCATTTTCGACTCAAGCAATAGAACGTTTCTCCTACTTTGTTACTTTTACAGACGACTTGACAAAGTATGGATATGTGTATCTTATGAGACACAAATCTGAGGCCTTCGAAAAGTTTAATGAGTTTAAGTGTGAAGTGGAGAAATAACTCTCAAAGAGTATCAAGACTCTTCTATCTGATCGAGGAGGTGAATACTTAAGTAAATAATTTCTAGATTACTTAAAGCTACATGGAGTTCATTCAGAATGGACACATCCCGGAACACCTCAGTTGAATGGTGTTGCCGATAGGAGAAATGGAACCTTGCTTGACATGGTTCGATCCATGATGAGCTTTTCAGCTCTACCTACATACCTTTGGGGATACGCTATACTAACCTCGATATATGTTCTGAACAGAGTTCCTTCTAAATCAGTTAAAAAGACGTCATATGAGGTATGGTGTGGCAATAAGCCATCACTTAGAAACATGAGGCCCTGGGGGTGTCCTGCATATGTCAAGAAGTTGATCACTGATAAGTTGGAGTCAAAGAGTGAGAAATGTTACTTCGTTGGGTATCCAAAGGAAACTAAGGGATACTATTTCTATCTTCCTGGAGAACATAAGATAATTGTTTCTAGGAACACAAATTTTCTTGAAGATGAATATGTCTAAAAGGAAGAGAATTGCACAGAGATAGAACTTGAAGAAATTCAAGAACAAAGTAACATAGAGGTTGAATCCTTGCCAGATGATAAAGACAAGAATTCAGTGGGAGCTTTTGGCGAAGATTGGGTACTTAGGGTACGTCCTTCGGCCAGTGGGAGTGCTACGAGGAATGGTGCAAAAATGCATGATCCTCCTACACAGACCTTGGGAGCAAGTGCACCAGTTGAAAGATCTAATGTTGGTGGATCAACCAACGCACAAGAACCTTCTTACAATCAGAACATACATGTAACTGAACTGCAAGACACTCAACTCCGTAGGTCTACTAGAACTCATCGCCCTCCGAAAAGACTAAACCTACTTGTGGAAACACAAAATGAGTTAGATATTCCCGATAATGATGAGCCTACAACCTACAACGAAGAAATGCTAGACATTGATTCGAAGAGATGGCAAGAAGCCATGAAATTCGAGATGGAATCTATGTATATCAATCAAGTGTGGAACTTGGTTGATTTGCCAAATGGGGTTAAACCCATATGATGCAAATGGGTCTTCAAGAAGAAGATTGATGCATTTGGAAATATTCAGACTTATAAGGCTAGACTAGTGGCTAAAGGTTTTAATCAGCGTCTTAGTGTGGATTATGATGAAACCTTTTCACCTATGGCTAAGATTAAGTCTATTCGAATTTTTCTTGCGATAACTGCACATTATGATTATGACATTTAGCAGATGAACGTCAAAACTGTCTTCCTCAATGGTAATCTAATTGAGGAAGTGTATATGAAACAACCCGAGGGTTTTTCATCCGAGTCCAGACCAAATGATGTGTGCAAGCTACAAAAGTCAATTTATGGACTTAAGCAAGCCTCTAGGAGTCGGAACATTTGCTTTGACAAGGCTATCAAATCTTTTGATTTCGTTAGAAGCAAAGAGAATCCTTGTATTTATATCAAACGCAAGGATGAGGGTATTGTCTTCATTATTATATATGTTAATGACATATTGATAATGGAAGACAATAAGACTCTCATGCAGTCAGTTAAGGAATGGTTGTCCAAGACCTTCATGATGAAGGATATAGGTGAAACCTGCTACATTCTGGGAATTAGGATCTATAGAGATAGACCTAATAGATTGTTGGGGCTGTCACAGTCAATCTAAATAGACAAAATGCTTAGACGCTTTTCAATGGAGAATCCAAGAAAGGCAGTCTTCCAATGGGTCAAGGCATCAAGTTATCTAAGAAGGGTTGCCCTTCTAGTGCTGTAGAACTTGAGCGCATGAAGAGGATCTCATATGCCTCGGCTATAGGATTGATACTAGGCCAGATGTGACCTTTGCACTTAGTATGACTTGCAAGTTCCAGAAGAATCCTGGTGAGGAACACTCGAAGGCAGTCAAAAGTATTCTTAAGTATCTCAGACGTACTAAATATTACTTCTTAGTCTATGGTGGAGATGATACACTAGTTACCACTGGGTATACTGATGCTAGTTTCCAGACAGATGTTGATGATTTCAAATCTCAGTCTGGTTACACGTTTATTTTCAATGGAGGAGCAGTGAGCTGGAAGAGTTCTAAACAAGCTACTACTGCTGATTCGATTACTGAATCGGAGTACATTGCTGGATCGGAAGCTGCTAAAGAAGTTGTCACGATTTTTGAGTTCCTGAAGGAGCTAGGGGTTGTTCCGAGTGCTAGTTGTCCAATAACCATTTATTGTGACAACACTGGTGTAATTGCACAGGAAAAGAAATCAAGATCAATAAACAGAAACAATCATGTGCCGAGGAAGTACCACATTCTCAGAAAGATGGTGCAAGATGAAAATATTAGGATAGATTATGTTCCCACAGACAATAATCTAGCAGACCCGTTTACTAAACCATTAAGCTTGATAAAATATAATGGTCATTTTGAGAACATGAGTATTAGATATGTTGTTGATTGGCTCTAGGCCAAGTGGGAGATTGAAAATTTATATATGTCCTAGAGATAATCTGTATTAGACAATATATACTTTATACACATTCGTATTTATATTAATGATGATTAATATTATGGCATTTGCATTTGTTGAATTATTAGTTGATTGTTTATAATATTCTATAAATGCATCACTAGAGTTTACGTGGTTATTAATGGTGTGAGAATTTATATTATACATAACTCTTAAATAGCCTCGACTAATGATTATCGAGATTAGGATATCGATGATATGCGATACGTCGACATGTGGTCTGCATCATATCCTTAGGGGATGTAGTATGTCTCACTTGCTACGAGTTATGGCAACTCGTGATGGACACATGAATACTTGTTGATGTATTGGTATACCCTGCGGATGCACTGTTTTGTTATATATCTATAATGTCATCGGTGTGTGAGAGATAAAAGTCCTTAGACTTGAGGTCGATACCACCTTGTTTACGGAGTAATGTACTTTGATCCTATCCTAAGCTCAAATGCCTTATAGGTTTAGACGCAACTTGTTTTGGGTACATTACAAAGTGGATTAAAGGTGGTAGTTGAGCCAAAATTAGGATTCATTCCTCGAATGTATCTTTGAGAGAGCACTCAGATTCTCATATGGTATTTTGTTGACTAAGTTGTTGGCAAACGCAATGGACATGTCCTTGATATGGTCCTATTGTCAACTAATATAGATGAAGAATAATGATCAAGCCATTTGGATAAACACTTGACAAATCTTAAGCTTGATTGAGTGTGTCGTGAATGAAATGATTTCATCTTTCCACATAGAGGTTCAGTTCACAGGTTACGTGTAACTATACTTTACATATTGAGTTCGTCTTCTGGCGCGGTCTAGGAGTTCCGTGTAGACCCTAATGTTATTAGTGTCGATATGTAAAGGTCTGAAGGGAAACACTAATTAAAATATTCTGTCGATTCAAGGATGTAATTAGAGAATATATATATGTTCGGTTGATGATCGAGACATTAGAAAGAAATGGAAAACAAGGCAGAAAATGTTATAGGGTCGTGGCGCCAAACGCGCGTCAAGTGCCGCGATACCACTTATGCAGCACCGCGGCGCTGAGGCGCGTCCAGTGGGTCCGAATGCTTGTCCAGGCTGCTGAGGTTTTAATGGGCTGACCTATTTGGGGAACCCTAGCTGTCCTCTTCAGCTATTAAATGAGAGGGTTCCCCTTCCCATTTCTTCACCCCAAAACTAAGAGAGTATTCTTTTCTAAAACTCTGCTGGAATTCCTAACATTCCAAGAGTTAGAAATTACATCAAAATTTTAGAACTTGCAAATCGAGGAATATTTGCGTGCACACCCTCGGCGTACACAAAAGATTGAAGATTCCAAGATTGCTACAAAATGTAAGTCTTCGTTTGAAGTATTATATTTTATTATGTGCTTTACATTATATAATCATATTACAGTTTGACTGCCATGTCGGGTTTAAAACATAATTTTTTAAATTTCACTGCGTGTGCGAACCCGACAAAATGCCTACAGAGGAGTCATGCAATACTTAATAATTGGCCTTATAAATTTCAATGTGAGTGGAAGGTTTTAGTGGGCCAGCCCATATGGTTTTAAAATGTTACACCCCATAATTCCAGGGCAAGTTAAAGAGAAGGTACGTAAGGAATCAGGACTTTAAAATTTGAACGAAAGGAAGAATTATTATTTTTTGAAGGAAAAATCTTCCAAACCGCGGAAAGGAAAAATGTTCGTTGATGAGAATTAGATTCTCAAAAGGTGTTATTTGAGACGTATGGAATTTATTAGAATTATGGAAATTTATTTACGGATTTGGTCACGTGGGGCCCACCCGAGAAAATTTTACGTTTTGTGGGGCCCACGAGGTTTTCGATATTTTAACGAATTATGGAAATTTCGGAAAATGGAATATTTTAGACCAATAGGAGGGCGACACGTGTCACCCTCCACATGGCTTGGTCGAAATTGACCTAGAGGAATTGGTCAAGTCTTGAAAGCCAAATCTTGAGATATTTGACTAAGTCAAATAGCCAACTTGTGCAAGATCTTTAGTCTTCTTGAATCTCAATCACACAAGTGTTCTAATTTTGACCATTGAGTTTAGTATATCAACACACTAGTAGCAAGATAAGCTCACAACACTTAGAAAAATTTCCAAAACTTTCCTTGCTCATGGAAGAGCTCTCGGCATAGCCCCCCTTAGCACACAAAATTTTTGCAATCTTGCTTCATAAATCACAATACTTAAACCCAAGGTCCCCAAAGGTATTCTAAGGATATCTCAACACAAAAATCCCGGAAAAACTACATTTTTACGTTAGTCGCAACATGAAAACCTAAGGGGTTTTTCATAGTTAGAGTTGGAACTTGAAGAGGAGTTCTTCATAAGCTTCCAAAGGTTGCTTTGAGTGGATTGAAACATCAAGACGAGGATCTAAAGTTGATAAGGATCGACTTTAGGTTTTGGATTGTATTTGGGCTTAAAGAGGTAATAATCTCCGTCTTGCTATTGTAATTCAAGATTTCATGTTGTAGTAGTTGATATATGAGCATGTGATATTTAGAATGAAGATTGATAAATGTTATGGAATTTGGAAGCTTAAATCTGAGATTGGCATGTTAGCCATTAAAATTGGAAATCAATTTGGTCGATAGTTATGATTGTCGCATGTTATATACGAAAGGGATTATAGTTGTTATAATTGATTGCGGCTATATAATATGTTAGAATAACAACTTGGATTGAAAAGGAATTGGAAAGGGTTTTATGTTGTGTTGGATTGGGTATGGCCGAGAATGACCTTAGAAGTGGGCTAAAAATGGCTTAAGTTAGTGGATTGTTTTGCAGTAATTGTGGGGCAGAATTTTACACGTCCTGTTAGGCGTGTAATAGCCTTTTGGTTAGTTGAATTGTTGAGCCTTAAATGTGGAATATTGGTTATTGATTTCGGGCCTTGAAAAAGGTGGAAAAGTACGTAGAAACAAAGGAAGTGCTGCCCAAATTTCCGTAGAATAAGAGACCTAACACTTAGTATTATTCCACGTTAAAAAGCTAGGAGTTGATAGACATATTATGGTTATTATAGGTTGAAGTACTACGTGTAGCGTATTCTACTTAAAGGGTGGAAAAGCTAACAAGGTTGAAGCACTTTGGAGCATATTGCTACGTATCGTTAGTCGTCGCGAGGTATGTGAACCTCTTCCTTCTTTTGGCATGATTCTACGTATGAAATATACATGTGGTATTATTTCATGATTCCTTCTACTCTTAGAAGTTAAGAAGTACGTATGTCGATTGACTCTATGTAAAAGGTTATGAGACTTTATTTTTCAAGCTATGCGACTTGACTCTTAAAGGTAGAAATGACTTGATTCTTAAAGGTAGAAATGACTTGATTTATTTGAAGTAAGTGAATTGATTTGAAAGAGTTATGTTATGAAGTTTTAAGACTATGAACCTTGATTTCTTAAAAGGTTATGAGACTTTATTTTTCAAGTTATGAGAGTTGATTCTTAAAGGTAGGAGTGATTTGATTTAAAAAGTTTGGTTGCCATGAATTATTTCAAAGGTTAAGCGGCTTGATTTCAAAAGAGAATGCAACTTGAGTTTTCAAAAGAAGAAGTTTATTGATTTAAAAGAGAAGGTGTGGCATGAATCTTTTATGTGTATGTATGTACGTAGTATGTTGGGTCCAACTCCCTAATATTGCATGTTATGATTCTTTTATAAGTATGCATGTATGTAGTACTTTGGGTTTAGTTTCCCTAAGGTTTCAAGTTATGAAAATGCCTTAGTGTATTTAAAAAGGATGATGTGATAAAGTGCCCTAAGTTCTCAAAAATGAAAAGTTGTTATGATAGCTTTATGGGAGATTGTTATAACGACTTAGCGAGAAGTAAGAAGAGGACTTTATATGACACATAGTTGCTTGTGATAGTTATGTGTACAATCCTTTATGTGTGGACCGCGTCCCAGAATGGGTCGGGCAGTATACCTTTATGGACAGACTTATGTGACTTTACCGCGTCCCAGAATGGGTCGGGTAGTATACCTTTATGGGAAGACTTATGTGACTTTACCGCGTCCCAGAATGGGCCGGGAAGTATACCTTTATGGGCAGACTTATGTGACTTTATCGCGTCCCAGAATGGGCTGGGCAGTATACCTTTATGGGCAGACTTATGTGACTTTACCGCCTTCCAAGAATAGGCCGAGCAGTATACCCTTATGGGCAGACTTATGTGACTTTACCGTGTCCCAGAATAGGCCGAGCAGTATACCTTTATGGGCAGACTTATGTGACTTTACCGCGTCCCGGAATGGGCCGGGCAGTATTGTTATACCCCGTAGTTCCAGGGTATGTATGCGAGGACGTACGTACGAGAATACGACAGAAAGATTGGAAAGGAAGAAAGAGGCGATTTTTCCACGGAAAAGTTTCCGGTTTTTTGTGAAGGAAAAAGGTTCGTTAATGGGAATTGGATTCCCAGATTTGGTATTCGGACTTCCTGGAATATTAGAGAATTATGGAAGTTTATTTTCGGAAATGGTCACGTGGGGCCCACGGGAGAAATTTACGGTTTTGTGGGGCCCGCTTTGATTTTGAGATTTTGGCCGTTTTGGATATTTTCGGAAGACGAAATATTTTGGACGAATCGGGGGGCGACACGTGTCACCCCCATGTGGCACCTTTGGGCCGAATTATGTTTGTCATAACACCGGTTAGAGTCGTTTTTACAAACGTTTTCCACGACTTTCGTAGGGAATTTCCGCTATGTCATTTAGTATTTTTATGCGGATTTTTCCGAGAGACGGAACATTTTGGACCAACGAGAGGCGCACTTGGCACCCTCTCAGTGGGCAAGGTGGGCGGCTTGGGCGAAAGGGATGTCAAGTGGTAGATATTTTGGTAGATATTTTGTGTGCAAGTTGGCTAGGTACACATGGGTGAATCTTGGCCCTACACTTGCCTAACACTTGGTGTAATCTTGGCCATTGGTTGGCTTTCACTTGACCTATAAATACCCCTCCCTTTGAAGACTAATTCATTCACAAATTGCCTAAGTCTTGAAAGCTTCTTCCTTCCCCCTTAGTGTGGTGTCTTGGCCGAGAGCCCCTCTCTCCCTTGGCCGAGTCCCCTAGTGGGAGGCCGAGGTAGACACCCCCTCCTGAGGTGCTAGCGGGGTACCCACTGCCTAGTTGCTCGTATAATACCCCCATTTGTGTTATAGAAATTCTCTCCAAGTATTGTTATAATGCACAAATACCTGAGCCGTATACCTTGTAGTATTCTAAGGTTATACCTTTTCGATAAGCCCAGAATATACTATTATACTTCACGTCACAAAACCGAAACCCTAGGAAAATCTCCATAGTCAGTTGAGTATTGTGTAGAAGTTGGTTAGAACTTCTAAGGGTGGTTTAGAGCGGGTTGGAGCGCTCGGAGTTGGAGCTAAACGATTGCCCAGGATCGACTTTATACTTGGATAATTATGGGCTTATCGAGGTAAATATCTTGTCCCTCTATTGTAATTGGAAATTACATGTTGTTGATTATATAGTTGAAGTATACGATATAGAACTAAGCTTAGTATCTGCAATGTCTTTTGACTTAAGCCCAAGAATCGAATCGAATCAATCAGAATTACATAGGGCGTATCAGATGAGACTTGTGTAGTAGTACCGTGGAGTAGAATTGTACCCGTTAGGGTTAGATGTATCACCCCCCCCCCTGGTTGGCTTGGTAGCCGGCCTCGATAGATGAGGAGATTTACGCTGTTGCGGGGGGGGGAGATGCTGCCGAAATTTCTGTAGAAAGTTCTACGATGAGACCTAAATGTTAATAAGCGCCTTGTGGCCTTATAGGTGGATGTACTACGTGTGGCGCGTTCTACTTGGCTTAAGGAGTAGCCGACGGCTTGAGGTACTTGGAGCGTTTTGCTATGAGTCGATACTCGTCGCGAGGTATGTGAACCTCTTCCTATCTCTTCTAGCATGATATGTGTGAACTATGTAGTACCGGTGACGCATACGTGCTAAACGTATTCGATTGGTTTAAAACATAAAGTGTTATAACGGCTTTATGGGAAGTTGGTTATAACAGCTTTATGTAGATAAGAAAACACTTTGTGGTTTTTAAAAGGTAAATGATTTGTTTATAACTGGCTTGATGTGTGATCATAAAGAACTTGAAGTATTTCAAAAGATTTCTGAAATCGTTTTGAAAGAGAAGTAATACTTGGTTTTTGAGAACTTAAGAGTTATACTAGCTTTATGGGAATTTAGGTATAACGGCTTAAGAACGTTTCTTGATTTTGGAAATCGGGATGTGTATCGACAAACCACTGCGGATTAATAAAAGGAAATGTTTTGAATAATTAAGTATTATTAAAACCAAGAGAAACTTCCATCCGCATAAGCTAAGATGAGACAAAATGATATTTCCTAGATCATGGTCAGTAATAAGATTGTTATAAACAAGAATATCCTACTCACATATAAGGCTTATGTTTCTCCGATTGTTTAAAAGAGAATTATATTCTTAATTGAATAAGACTATGAACTACGAAACCTTTCTAAAATGAGAAACTTGAACATCGGAAATTAGGCAAACTTGATCATTGGAAAAGAATGTTGCTACTTGATTTTACAAAGAGAAGTAATTGATTTACTTTAAAAGATAGTCACTCTATTTTATACTACGGGTTTTGTGTGACATTGTGAAAGTAACGTATCTTTTAAAGAGTTGATGTATGAAGTACTTTGGGGATAAAAACCCGATTTTGTTAATCATATAGTAGAAGGTACCTTGTGTGAACAACTTGATTGTATTGGTTTGTGATAGCCTTGTAATACTTTCTTGTTTGCGTTGATAAGTAAACGTGTTGGGATGCTACGTGTGTTAGTATCTTGTGATGTTTGTGTGAAGGGGTTTCCCTTTGATTGTGCTTATTAACTATCGTTATGATAGTATTGTGGCATTCATCTCTTGAGATGATTCCGGGTTAAGCCGCCTCCGATGCGGTAGACTCAGGTGATGCAGGACCATGATTCGAGAATACCTCATGCGGGTCCTCGGGGCCTATCGCGAGCTACGAGTTCCGTGTTAGTGACGCCTTTATGGGCACGCGGTCCTCGCGCTACGCGCGATCGCGAAGTCCGTGGCGATGCCGGAGTAGCTACCCTCGACGCGGGAATACCTCACGGGCCGATGAGATTGGCCTATCGCGAGTCGCGGGAAGTTCGAGGACTAGACGCGCACATTAGATATCGGGCAAGTGGCCGCCTTTGATCATGTGGCGGTGCAGACAGATCTTATGATACGCTTTATGACCTTGTTGGTACTGCGGGTGTTAGTAGTCGGCCAGGCCTTCGTTTCTACCCCGCATAGCTTTATTAGGACACGTGGGACACGGTGTTCATATGTATTCCTGGTGCTTGTATATCATAAAGCCAGCGGTGAGGAAGGTATTCCACGCACGATTGATGTTGTGGCGTGAGACCCATTGTTAAATTGAGTGATGACTTGAGGGTGTGAATCCACGACTTGACATGATCGCTATTTATGGTGAATCGTAGTTTGGTTATCATACATGTCTCCCGCTTTGTATAGACTACTATGATTTCATTTCTGATTTATCTTTAGTTTCACATACTCTGCACTGTTATCGACCTCCTTCGGGCCGCGTTCATGCCGCAGTTGAGGTACACCCGCCGTTGATCCTAGCTCTCGTGGTCACGATTCAGCTGGGAGCTCCGTTTCTCCGAGGCTTATCACGTGTAGTCCCCGTCAGTAGTAAGTGTTTACATTCGTGGTTTAAGGCCCCGCCCCGCCATTGTTGTCATATCATTCTAGAGGTCCGTAGTAATCGCTGTGGCGTGGTTTGTAAAAAGGATTAAACTGCTCATGTTAAAAGTTGTCATTTATATATATATGCCGAAAGGCAAGTTTTCACTGATTATTGTTTTATACTACGTTATCTCATATTGTTGTTGTTCCACTGATTACTGGATGTATGTCTACTGGGTGCCCGGTAAGGCACGATCCACGCCCCGGTTGGTCGTGACAAAAGTGGTATCGAGCGATTAATCCTGAAAGTGTCTACGCATCAGATCCATGAGAGTCTTGATTATCGGTGTGTTGCACCACATCAATAATCGTGAGGCTATAGGATATTTAGGATTGGTTTCTATTCTTCTCACTCTGAGATCGTGCCTTAGAGCTGTGTTGTAAGTTGAACCCTCTGACGAAATCCTTTCCCTTATCGTTATGCCTCCGCGTAGGGCAACCCGAGCCCAGGAGGGCAAGGCACCGAGGAGCTGCGAGTAGCAGAGTTCAGAGGTGGCGAGGCACAGCCCAATCATTACCTAGGTAGTGCTTCATTCGGGAGTTTTGCGACGTCACTAGCCCCGCAGAGTTTAGCACGCGACGGCAGCTTCCTCTGCGGCCATGATATTTGAACCTTCGCCCACGGCCAGAACAGTGAATATAGATTGCAAAGAGGCGACCCTGTTACTAGCTATAGATTTGGCTACCAGAGATTATACCGATGTACCACGAGTCTTGATGACTACCTAAGAGAGGGTTGTGCAAGAGTAATTCTTCAGTTAGGCTTGAGCATGGCCTGTGTACGGGCTTATGCGCAGCAGGCCGAGAAACGTAGAGATCGACGGGTTAACCAAGGGCAGCAGAAGAGGGCCAGAGCAGCAAGGTCCTTCGGTAACTTTCAAGGTGAGTATACCTTAAGTGCTACGTTCTGATAGCAGTGTGTGAGTTGTGATTAGGAATCATGGTGGGTTAACCGAGTAAGATTTTGGGGGATAGAGAAGGTGTGAGCCTTAGAGTGTTATACGTAAAGACCTTAGAGGTAAGGCCATCTCGAGAAAGGTGTAGTGTTATGTTTGACCCTTATAGGAGTGCATAGTGCACGTGAACTATGTTCGGGGGATAAGTCCCAGAGTAGCGTGATTTGAAAGAAGGTAGTCGAGCTAGGAAGACCGCTAGGTTTTCGTAATATGATTTGTGAAATTATTCCTTCGGGGAGCTAGTGTTTCATGTAATGGGTCGGGTTGAGGCTACGTCGGGTCAACCCGCGGTAGGTTTGGTGGTGGGGTTGTGGTGGTCCCTCTTTGTGTTAGGGTCACGAGGGTGTTAGGCCCATGTTTAGTTAGCCGCGTGCAAGTTCGTGGATACGTTCGACTGTGGTCGGGCCGATGGGGCAACTATCGTGTTCTTCGGTCGGTCGTTCCTCGGCGTTGTTGATGTTATCCAAAAGGTTGTGAGGTTGCACGGTGCCTACCTTCACCTTATGACGGACGATGGAGCCAGTGGTACGGCTGTTTTTGTTTCGGAAGTTTTACCAAGCATGTGTTAAGAACTCAGTGAGTCTCGACCGCATTCGCCCCGCGGTCGTGGATTTCGAGGTAGTTGTGAGGATTGTTGTCTCCGTGGAGGAGCGTTTGAGCTACCATTTCGTTGTTCGGATGTCGCCTTATGAAGCCTTGCGGGCGGAAGTGTAAGTCACGGCCGATTGGTTCGATGTTGGCGGGGTTCAGATAGTTGGTTCATCTTGTTCCACAGATCGGATAGTGGAAGCTTGTCTAGAAGAAGTTCCGCAGCCGGAGGAATCGTGCGGATAATCGGCGACGCTTAGAGTTCGTGACGGCCGGTCTTCTTGAAAGTACCACCGGACAGGTGTGACGAGTTTTGGAAATGAAGGAACTTAGCCCGAGTTACTTTGGGCCTGTGAGTTCATGTGAAGAATAGGCCGTTGCCTATATGTTAGCAATTGCCGTCCGATCGAGGAGGAAGGAAGTCAGGTCTTTCATATTGTTATGTTCTGGAAAGTATAGAAGATACATCAAGAATGTTCCCAGTTAATGATGACCTCGATAGAGATAGTAACCCCGACATTTGGATACTAAAGCGAGATCGTAAATATGGTAAGAATTGAGTGTCGACGGCCTTGATCGATCGCATGCAGGTACCATTTGTTGGGTCGTTGGAGCAAGGCTCGCGACAAAGTGACAAAAGTAGTATTATTTGTGGTGATGTAGAGGTGTTTCCTCGTGGACTTAGATGTAAGTTTTGCGCAGGTGTTTCCATGGCCAGCTGTGGCAGGATTGTTTCGTAAGTATAGTAGTGAAGACTATACTGTCACGTGTTCGTTTTGAGACTTAGAAGGAACATTCGGGACGAATGTTTCTAAGGGGGGAAGAATGTTATACCCCGTAGTTCCAGGGTATGTATGCGAGGACGTACGTACGAGAATACGACAGAAAGATTGGAAAGGAAGAAAGAGGCGATTTTTCCACGGAAAAGTTTCCGGTTTTTGTGAAGGAAAAAGGTTCGTTAATGGGAATTGGATTCCCAGATTTGGTATTCGGACTTCCTGGAATATTAGAGAATTATGGAAGTTTATTTTCGGAAATGGTCACGTGGGGCCCACGGGAGAAATTTACGGTTTTGTGGGGCCCGCTTTGATTTTGAGATTTTGGCCGTTTTGGATATTTTCGGAAGACGAAATATTTTGATTTAATCGGGGCGACACGTGTCACCCCACGTGGCACCTTTGGGCGAATTATGTTTGTGCATAACACCCTGCTAGAGTCGTTTTTAGTGAAACGCTTTCCACGACTTTCGTAGGGAATTTCCGCTATGTCATTTAGTATTTTGGATTTTTCCGAGAGACGGAACATTTTGGACCAACGAGGGCGCACTTGGCACCCTCTCATCAGTGGGCAAGGTGGGCGGTTCTTGGGCGAAAGGGGATGTCAGTGGTAGATATTTTGGTAGATATTTTGTGTGCAAGTTGGCTAGGTACACATGGGTGAATCTTGGCCCTACACTTGCCTAACACTTGGTGTAATCTTGGCCATTGGTTGGCTTTCACTTGACCTATAAATACCCCTCCCTTTGAAGACTAATTCATTCACAAATTGCCTAAGTCTTGAAAGCTTCTTCCTTCCCCCTTAGTGTGGTGTCTTGGCGAGAGCCCTCTCCCCTCGCCGAGAGTCTCCCCCCCTAGTGGGGTAGGCCGAGGGGTAGACACCCCCCCCCGCCGGTGGGGTGCTAGCCGTGGTACCCCAGCCTAGTTGCTTTCAGATAATACCCCCTTTGTGGTAGAGAAATACTGTCCTAGTATTGTTATAATGCCCAAATACCTTAGCCGTATACCTTGTAGTATTCTAAGGTTATACCTATACGAAAAGCCCAGAAATACTATTATACTTCCCGTCAGTCACAAAACCGAAACCCTAGGAAAATCTCCATAGTCCGTTGGAGTATTGTGTAGAAGTTTGTTAGAACTTCTGGGTGGTTTAGAGCGGGTTGGAGCGCCTGAGTCGAGCTAAACGATTGCCCAGGATCGACTTTATACTTGGATAATTATGGGCTTATCGAGGTAAATATCTTGTCCCTCTATTGTAATTGGAAATTACATGTTGTTGATTATATAGTTGAAGTATACTATATATAGAACTAAGCTTAGTACTGCGGCAATGTCTTTTGACTTAAGCTCAAGAATCGAATCGAATCAATCAGTAATTACATAGGGATCAGACATGAGACTTGTGTAGTAGTACCGTGGAGTAGAATTGTACCCGTTAGGGTTAGATGTATCACCCCCCCCCCCTGGTTGGCTTGGTAGCCGGCCTCGATAGAGGAGGAGATTTACGCTGTTGCGGGGGGGGGAGGTGCTGCCGAAATTTCTGTAGAAAGTTCTACGATGAGACCTAAATGTTAATAAGCGCCTTGTGGCCTTATAGGTGGATGTACTACGTGTGGCGCGTTCTACTTGGCTTAAGGAGTAGCCGACGGCTTGAGGTACTTGGAGCGTTTTGCTATGAGTCGATACTCGTCGCGAGGTATGTGAACCTCTTCCTATCTCTTCTAGCATGATATGTGTGAACTATGTAGTACGGTAGACGTACATGTGCTAAACGTATTCGATTGGTTTAAAACATAAAGTGTTATAACGGCTTTATGGGAAGTTGGTTATAACAGCTTTATGTAGATAAGAAAACACTTTGTGGTTTTTAAAAGGTAAATGATTTGTTTATAACTGGCTTGATGTGTGATCATAAAGAACTTGAAGTATTTCAAAAGATTTAAATCGTTTGAAAGAGAAGTAATACTTGGTTTTGAGAACTTAAGAGTTATACTAGCTTTATGGGAATTTAGGTATAACGGCTTAAGAACGTTTCTTGATTTTGGAAATCGGGATGTGTATCGACAAACCATCGCAGCGTTAATAAAAGGAAATGTTTTGAATAATTAAGTATTATTAAAACCAAGAGAAACTTCCATCTGCATGAAGCTAAGATGAGACAAAATGATATTTCCTAGATCATGGCTGCTGTAATAAGATTGTTATAAACAAGAATATCCTACTCACATATAAGGCTTATGTTTCTCCGATTGTTTAAAAGAGAATTATATTCTTAATTGAATAAGACTATGAACTACGAAACCTTTCTAAAATGAGAAACTTGAACATCGGAAATTAGGCAAACTTGATCATTGGAAAAGAATGTTGCTACTTGATTTTACAAAGAGAAGTAATTGATTTACTTTAAAAGATAGTCACTCTATTTTATACTACGGGTTTTGTGTGACATTGTGAAAGTAACGATCTTTTAAAGAGTTGATGTATGAAGTACTTTGGGGATAAAACCCGATTTTGTTAATCATAGTAGAAGGTACCTTGTGTGCACACCTTGATTGTATGGGTTTGTGATAGCCTTGGAATACTTTCTTGTTTGCGTTGATAAGTAAACGTGTTGGGACGCTACGTGTGTTAGTATCTTGTGATGTTTGTGTGAAGGGTTTCCTTTGATTGTGCTTATTAACTATCGGTCGTTATGATAGTATTGTGGCATTCATCTCTTGAGATGATTCCGGTTAAGTCGCCTCCGACGCGGTAGACTCGGTGATGCAGGACCATGATTCGAGAATACCTCATGCGGTCCTCGGGGCCTATGCGAGCTACGAGTTCCGTGTTAGTGTCGTCCTTTATGGGCATGCGGTCCGTGGCCATGCGATCGCAGTCGGGGCGATGCCGGAGTAGCTACCCTCGATGCGGGAATACCTCATGCGGGCGATGAGATTGGCCTATGCGGAGTGCGGAAGTTCGAGACTAGACGCGCACATTAGATATCGCGGCAAGTGGCCGGCTTTGATCATGTGGCGGCAGACAGATCTTATGATACGATTTATGACCTTGTTGGTACTGCTGGTGTTAGTAGTCGGCTAGGCCTTCGTATTTACCTGCATGCTTTATTAGGACACAGTGGGACACGTGTTCATATGTATTCCTTGGTGCTTGTATATCATAACCGCCGGTGAGGAAGGTATTCCACGCACGATTGATGTTGTGGGCGTGAGACCCATTGTTAAATTGAGTGATGACTTGAGGTGTGAATCCACGACTTGACATGATCGCTATTTATGGTGAATCGTAGTTTGGTTATCATACATGTCTCCGCTTTGTATAGACTACTATGATTTCATTTACTGATTTATCTTTAGTTTCACATACTCAAATTTTATGCCGACCTCGACTTCGGGGCTGCGTTCATGCCGCAGTTGAGGTACACCCGATCGTTGATCCTAGCTCTCGTGGTCACGATTCAGCGTTGGGAGCTCCGTTTCTCCGAGGCTTATCACGGTGGTGTAGTCCCCGTCGTAGTAAGTGTTTACATTCGTGGGTTTGGCGGCCCCGCCATTGTTGTCATATCATTCTTAGAGGTCCGTAGTAATGCAAAGTGTGGTTTGTAAAAAGGATTAAACTGTTCATGTTAAAAGTTGTCATTTATATATATATGCCGAAAGGCAAGTTTTCACAGATTATTGTTTTATACTTCTGTTATCTCATATTGTTGTGTTGTTCCGCTGATTACTCTGATGTATGTCTACTTGGGTGCCCGGGGTAAGGCACCAGTCACGGGCCCCGGTTCGGGTCGTGACAAGTATACCTTCGTGGGAAGATTTTTTATGACTTCACCGTGTCCCGTAAATGGTTCGGGTTACGTTATCACGTATGGATAATCAGAGTGAACTCCAAAATGAGACGTCCCTCCATAAAGGGTCGGATTATGTTATGCAAGATACGTAAGTTATGTGTTTATGAACTTGATGATTTTTTTCCTAAGTATGTATGTAAGAATTTGATTATAACTCTTATTGAAAATGGGAAAAGATAATAATGTACGATTAAGTTCATGAGTTGTAATGACACGGTAGGATCTGATATTTACTTTTTTTTATACTTGCCCTTGTCATTCTTTTCGCATACCATGATTGTTCATCAGTACTTATTTCCGCTTTCATACTCGGTGCTCGTTATCACGATTTCTTCGGGGATGTGTTCATGCCGCAGGTAGGGGTAAACAGGTTGCAGATCCTCATTCTTAGGATCACTGATCAGTTCTTGGAAAGCTCCATTTATCCGGAGGCTTGTCTTTTGGTACAGTTTCCCTGACGTTGTAGATTTATGTACATTCAGGGGTAGGGCGGGGCCCTGTCCCGTCACAGTGGTTATGTCAAAACTCTTAGAGGTTTGTAGTCATATCTTGTGGGTCGGTTTGTAAAGAAAAAAGATGTAACTGCTTTTGGCTATGTATATATATATATATCAGGGAGGTAGCCTTATCGGCTAACCTGTTGTTTATTTCTTGATGATTTAAGTTATGAGTTTTATGTATGTTCCGATGATTATCTCTGATGTATACCTGTAAGGGTGCCCAGGTAGGACACCAGTCGCGGACCGGGGTCGGGTCGTGACATAAAATGTCGGAGTGTTTCTTTAGCTAGAAAATATAATCTAGTTATAAAAGAAATAAGAGGAAACTATGTGAGAATACTCAACGAAGCTCTTATCATTTATCTAGGGAAAAGAATTCAAAATGCTTCTCACTCAGCCTTTAAGTTCCAAAGGCAACCATGCAAGGATCCCTCGATTGAGGGTACAAACATATTTTCTATAGAGAAATTAATTAGTCAAAAAAACCTTGTGGGCACTAGTTACATCGATAAAGTGCTGGAGCATTTGCTTGAATCTTGAAGCCTTAAGACCCGCTGTGTAGCAACTATTATTAGGGGTTTCAGAGAGTTGATCACGAGTTCAAGTATTCTATCACTCCAAAAACCTTAAGCAACTATATATCATGCTTCCAAGATCGTGAATTGCGAATCGGGAAGGCATTGAAGGACGCTGGATGTCACGACCCGACCCCGGGCCCGAGACTGGTGCACTACCTGGGCACCCCTTACAGGTATACATCAGAGAATAGCAGCGGAACATACATAACCCAAAAATAAAAACAACTACATCTTTATTCTTACAACCCAATCCACAAGATATGACTACAGACCTCTAAGAATAACAACTGTGACGGGATAGGGCCCCGCCATACCCCTGAATGTACATAAATCTACAACATCAGGGAAACCGTACCAAAAGACAAGCCTCCGGAGAAATGGAGTTTCTGACAACTGATCAGTGATCCTAAGAATGAGGATCCACCACCTGCTTACCCCTACCTGCGGCATGAACGCAGCCCCCGAGAAAAGGGAGTCAATATAACAGATGTACCAAGTATGTAAAACTGAAAGTACTGTAATGAAATCATAAAGTCTAAAATAAAGCCGGAGACATGTATGATAACTCAAATAACAGTACACTGTGCCTTACTAACAATGAGAGTAAACAAGAGTATACTTTACTGCATAAAAATAGGAGGCTCATGATCAAAGTAGGGCCACACGCCCGTAGTATCATTAATCAATCCTACTCCTGGGACTATTTCACCCGCATAAGTCTTGTGGACCCGCAATGAGGTCATCCGCCTCGCATGGGACTATTTCACCCGTATAGGACTATTTCACCCGCATGTGCCCGGTGGGCCTGCAATGAGTACAAACGCCGCACTCGCATCATGGGTAGCAAATCCATGGAATAAGTAGTAACCCGGGGGTTTACCCCGTAAGAATAACATAACCTAGCACAACCGGCTATCATACATAACATAATCACTACCGGCTTATCATACATAACATAAGCACCACCGGCTTATCATACATAACATAAGCAAGTTAAGAAATACCCTAACTTCTTATTAGCCTTATTCATATACACTCTCATTTTAGTTTACTTAAAACACTAACATGTCATTATAAAATCCGGGAATTTAACCCAAAGTACTATGTACCTTTTTCCTTTTAAAAATGACTCTTTCTTATATAAAATCCCCAAGATACTAACGCCCGTAGTATCAAGGCTTGTCTACTTTTCAAAACAAGTCACTATACCTTTAGAAATACATTTCAAGGCTTTAAAACCAAGTAACTTCTACTTTCACAACCTAGGCAACTCGTGCCTATAAATCAAGTAGACATTCTCTTAACTTTCCATAAAGTCGTTATAACTAACTTCCCATAAAGCCGTTATAACTCTTTATGTTTTAGACAATTACATTCTTTATATAACCAAGAGACTTATACTTTCAAAATACTTCAAGTCTCTTAACTTTAGAAATCAAGTTTCTTAACTTTAGAATAGTTCAAGTAATCAATACTTTCCAAATCCAGTATTCTATACATTTTCAAGCCAAGAATCTTTGTTTACCTTATTAGAATAAACCATTCTTTTTACTTTCCATAAAGTTATTACAACCAACTTTATGCTTTTGAAACCAAGGCATTTCTATCCTTTAAAAACAAGTGAGTTAATTCTCTAACTCAACCAACTTAGACATTCTTAAAACAAGTCAAGGATATCAATGAAATGAATTCATTTAAATCGCGTACGTCTACCGTACTATACATTTATAACTACTCATGCTCAAGAGATAAGAAAGTTTCCACATACCTCTTCGACTTAATCCACTTGCCAAGTTGAATACGCCGCACGTAGAATGTCAACCTATAATGACCATAATACGTCCATCAACTACTAGCTTTCAACGTAGAATATTCCTAAGTATAAGGATTCTTAATTCTACGGAAAATCGGGCAGCACCTCCTTTGTTTCTACGTACTTTTCCACCTTTTTAAGGCCCGAAAATCAATAACCAAATGCCACATTTAAGGCTCAACAATCAGTTAACCAAAGGGGATTACACGCCTTACAATACGTGTAAAATTCTGCCTCACAATATATACAAAACAGTCCAATAGTCAATGCCATTCTCGGCTAATATGAGCAACAATGCAAAGTCTAATCCAATTCTAGTTCAATCCATATTGTCGTTCCAACATGTTATATAGTCGTAACCAACTTTAACAACTATAATCTCCTCTTTATATAACATGCGATGACTAAAACTAATAACTAAATTGAATTACAATTTTAAAGGCAAAATCATGCTAGTTTCAGATTTTAGGCTTCCAACATTCCTTAACACTTATCAATCTTCATAATATATATCACATGATCATTTCTAACTTACTATAACATGGAATCATCAATAACAATAGTAAAACAAAGATTTATACCTCAAATAAGCCCAAATATTATCCAAGACTTCAAGTCGATCCTTAACAACTTTTAGCTCCTCTTCTTATGTTCCAATCCGCTCCAAGCACTCCTTAGAAGCTCATAACCAACTTCTCTTCAATTTCCAACTTCAAAGTTGAAGAACACCTTAGGTTTTCACCTTGCGACTAACGTGAAAACGTAGTTTTTCCGGGATCTTTCTATTGAGATAACCTTACAATACCCTTAGGAACCTTTGGTTAAAGTATTGGGATTATTGAACCAAAAACGAAATTTTTTCTTGTTCTTCCAAGAGCAAACCCGAGAGCTCTCATCTTGAACACTAAGTTCTTGATTTATTTTCTAAGTGTAGAAGTCATCTTGCACTAGTAGGATGAATATATAACACAACCAAGGGCCTAGATTAAACCAAATGGAAGGTTAAGATGAGGTCAAATATATCAAGCTCACTTTTTCCTTTGACTTGGTCCATTTTATCAAGCCAAATGTTTGCTACACTAGCCATAATTTCGTCCAAGATGAATCATGTAGAGGGTGACACGTGTCTCCCTCCCATTGGTCCATAATATTTCGTTTTCTCGAAATTTCTATAATTGGTCAAAATATCGAAAACCTCGTGGGCCCCACAAAACGTAAAATTTCTCGGGTGGGCCACACGTATCCAACTCTGTAGATAAACTTCCATAATTCCGATAAGTTCTAAAAGTCTTAAATAGCAATTTTGAGAACCCAATTCTCATTAACAAACAACTTTCCTTCCCGAGGTTCGGAAGATTTTTCCTTTGGAAAGCAATTCTTTCTTTCGTTCAAATTTTTAAGTCTTGTGATCTCCCTTCTATTCTCTTATTCAAGTCCTGGAATTACGAGGTGTAACATTATCCCCTCCTTAGAAACATTCGTCCCCGAATGTTCCTTCGAGGTTCCATCTAAACGGATATTGGCATAGTCCCCTGACTACACCTAACATAATCATACTTGCCACACATGGCCACATAACAATACTTATACTAAAACGTCAACCTGAAATCCAAGTGTCGACGTTGGTTATCTGCATAAAGCTTCTGCTGACTCTGAGCTTACTAATAATCTTTCCTGGATAAGCTTCGCCTTATCCACAGCCCGCTGAATCAAGTCTGGGCCAGCCAACTGTACCTCGCCCACGTCGAACCAACCAATCGACGACCTACACTTCCGCCCATACAAAACCTCATATGGCGCCATCTGAATGCAAGAATGGTAGCTGTTGTTATAAGCAAACTCAACAAGAGGCAAGTGATCCTCCCAGCTACCCCTGAAATCAATAACACAGGCCCGCAGCATATCCTCAAGTTCCTGGATAGTACGCTCTGCCTGTCCGTCGGTCTGAGGGTGTAATGCAACAATGAGACTCACCTGTGTCCCTAACCCCTTATGAAAAAACCTTCAGAAGTTATCCGTAAACTGAGCTCATCTGTCTGACATCATAAATGTAGGAACCCCGTGCAGTCTCACAAACTCCCTGCTATATAATCTAGCATAATCCTCAGCCGAGTAAGTGGTCCTAACCGGAAGAACATGGGCTGATTTCGTCAGCCGGTTTACTATGACCCTCAGGGAGTCGCGCTTCCTCTGAGTACGATGCAACCCTGTAACAAAATCCATATTAATTACCTTCCATATCTAAGTTGGAATCTCAATCGCCTGTAGTAGCCCACTGGACTTCTGTTGTTCAACCTTGATCTGCTACCAATTCAGACACTAAGCAACAAACTCTGCTACGTCTCTCTTCAGGCCATCTTACCAATACATACATCTGAGGTCATGATACATCTTAGTCAACCCCGGATGAATAGAGTAACGAGCACCGCAGTGCCTCCCTGCACCGAATCTGACGGCGTCTGCAACATCGAGCACACACCGCTCGAATCTTAGCACCTCATCAGCGCTACCTCAAATAAACTCTCTCCTCTCAAGAGCCGAACTCGATACCAGATCATAATCGATCCTCATCGCCGCTCTTTACCTCCTCAACGACGGAAGACTCAGCAATCTCTCGGATTTAAACTCTATTAACCTCGGAAACAAATAATCGAACCCCTCGGCTTGGTAGTTGATGAATCTCACGGACCACGTCCTGTCTATCTGACAGACTATCCATAGATCTACGACTAAGAGCATCTGTAACCGTCTCGGCTTTCCCCGGGTGGTATAGGATATCAATATCACAATCCTTGAGTAACTATAACCACTGTCTCTGTCGCAAATTCAGCTGCCTATGTCTGAAGATATACCAGAGGCTCTTGTGGTCTGCACAAATATCCACATGAAATCTATATAAGTAATGCCTCCAAATCTTCAAGGCATGATTAACTGCCGCCGACTCTAAATCGTGAGTAGCGTAATTCCTTTCATGCTCCCGTAACTGCCGGGAAACATAGACTCTAACCTTATCATGTTATGTCAGCACACAACCTAGCCCAACACCCAAAGTGTTACAATAATAACCTAACCCTCTAGTCCTCTGAGGTTAGAATCAGAGTCGTGGTCAACTTATCTTCCAATAACTGGAAGTCTTTCTCATACTTGCGAAATATTCGGGCATCCTTAATCTCAATTCATGGTATTACATAATCCAATGGCTTGTCAAGATTTCTTATCGTTCGAGTGTCTACTCGTCTTTCCTTTATAATTCATTTCAAGTTGTCCTGAGGTCCCTTACCCCCCGTATTTTCCTACTATCTTTCTCGTCAGTACAGATGTTACCACCTTTCCTCGAGGTGTTCTTACTGCCCATCATTCACTAATGGTCTTTACACTAGTCTAGGGTAATAATATCTCGTGCAACTTACATAACCATAGTTGCATTCTCTTTTATCATTCTGGTCATAACCCTTCTTTATGCTTATTATTAGCAAAATTATTTCTATTTTGATTCATAATCATACAGTTTCATGCATGCGTACTACCTGCATTTATATCTTTACGACACTTCCTCGACCATTTCCTAACGTCGTTCTCAATTACCCCAACACAATACTTTTCCCACGGTTATCTAAAACTGTAACCTATGGCATGACGATACTGAAGACCTTACCAGTCTCATATCCTTCGTCTAACAACATGGGTACACATAACCCTCAATAATAAGTAAAACTATCCTTTTACGTAGGGGAGAGAGCTTATCTCCCTTTCATAATCTTTCCTTGAAGTTACAACCCTAATCACATGGTCCTCTTGCGGTCCTGTATATATCTAATCATCAAGCACCGCAAAAAAAAATTGTGTAGATTCTCAAAACCTACCAATGATGTCTTCGGTTTTTCGCAGGCAGCACTCATATCTATCTTATTCTTGCCTTGCGCATTTTCCTGAAATCATTTGGGAAGTCGTGGCCCTGACCGCCACACTAGGCAACTCCAAGCACCTCCAAGGGCACTTAATCTTAAAATCCTTCAATGATTGTACGTTCTTATCTCCGTCTCTTAGCTTTCAAATTCACGTACTACATACTTCTAACATCAATTTATTTACTTCAACCGAACAAGTCACATGGACTTACTAAGATCAAGTCTGTCAATTGTATATCATTACCGGGCAATCCTTATGTACCCACTCAGCTACAACCCAAACACCCACTGGTGTAGCTACCTCGAAAGGTCATTATGGACTCCGGCTCTATTCCTTTATACTTGTTTGCTCTCTTTCTTACTGGTTGTACTCTTCCCGTACTTCCAAACTTATACTAGTATACATACATAACTTCCATACTAATTTTGTCCTCCAATCTTTGGAGTTGCTTACATCGAACAATTTAAGGCCATTACCGACTCTCACAACCTGGTTTCCGGTGGAACGCGTCCACGAACCTGTAAAATGATTAACTAGACTTGGGCCTTGTACCATCGTGACCCTGTCACGTAGCGGGACTACTACCTGCTGATCCCACTCCATTTCAGGCTATGGGGCAACTCTTAATAGGTCTTCAACCCTAATCGGTGTCACACTTAACTCTTATCCGTGGTCTGACTTAAATTTTTATTACCCGAGAAGGCCTTATACACCTAAGGTCTCGGCGGTTATCAATATTCTTAGGCTCGCAATTTCCATATTCCAAGCCTACCTTATCCTTCCCCGCATACGGGTAAGGTAGCTTCTCATGAGCTCTTAATCGTGTTGTCTTAATCATAATAACCATACTTACTCCATACGGATCTCATCCGTACCATTCTCTTAATCATACCACATAGTTTAATCTATTAACATAGTCTTCCATTAAGTCTCTTAATTAACTTCTTAAGGGTCCATTACCTTCTCAGACAACTCATCATTCTCCTAATTATCTCAAATTTATACGTAAAACCTTGATGAGAATTCATTAAACTGTTTCATACCTTCCCGGTATCTATTTAATCCTTACCAATCCTTGGTAATCTAAAATCATTCTAGGCAACACGCGTCTGACCCTCATACATAAATCCGTATAGCTGTATGTCATTATACCAACTATACCACAATTATTACCAACCTGGATACGCAATCCACAAAATCCTTCCTGGGTTGCTGCAGCCTTTCTCGTAGCTGTAATCAACATAACTCGTTAGGGAGAGACGACCCTAACCACACAGCTCTATCGCACGATCTCAGAGTGAGAAGAATGGAAACTGTCACGACCCGACCCCGGGCCCGCGACTGGTGTCCTACCTGGACACCCCTTTCAGGTATACATCAGAGAATAGCAGCGGAACATACACAACACATATAATTACTTAGAAAATAAACATCAACAGGCTAGCCGATAAGGCCACCTTCCGTAAAATATACATAAACCAAAAATAATCAGTACAACTCTGTTCTTAAAACCCAATCCACAAATATGACTACAGACCTCTAAGAATAACAACTGTGGCGGGACAGGGCCCCGCCATACCCCTGAATGTACATAAATCTACAACATCAGGGAAAATCGTACCAAAAGACAAGCCTCCGGAGAAATGGAGCTTCTGACACCTGATCAGTGATCCTAAGAATGAGGATCCACCACATGCTTACCCCTACCGCGCATTTAACGCAGCCCCAAGAAATGGGTCGATCACAATATGTACCAAGTATGTAAATCGAAAATACCGCAATTTACATCATAAGTCTAAAATAAAGCCGAGACATGTATGATAATCAAATTACAAGACATCAGGCCTTACTAACAGTGAGAGTAAACAAGTGTATACTTTACTGCATAAAAATAGGAGACTCATGATCAAAGTAGGTTCACCCGCCCGTAGTATCATTAAGCAATCCTACTCCTGAGACTATTTCACCCGCATAGGCCGTATGGACCCGCATGAGGTAACTTCTCGATAGATCAGATCCGCCAAGATAGGTCGTATGGACCCGCATGAGGTAATCTCCTCGCATAGGACTGGTCCGCCCCGCATAGGACTACTTCACACGCATAAGCCCTACAGACTTTCATGAGGTATTCCTCGCATCATGGGTAGCAAATCCACGGAATATGCAAATGCCACAAACCCGGGGAATGACCCTGTAATGAACAATATATATCCCTAGCACAACCGGCTATCATATATAACATAAGCACTACCGGCTTATCATACATAACATAAGCACTACCGGCTTATCATACATAACACAAGCAAGTTAAGAAATCCCCTAACTTCTTATTAGCATTGTTCATAAACACTCTCATTTTAGTTTACTTAAGGTACTAACATGTCATTATAAAAATCCGGGAATTTAACCCAAAGTACTACGTACTTCTACTCTTTTAAAATGACTATTTTTCATATAAAACTTCCAAGATACTAATAATCGTAGTATCAAGTCATATCTACTTTTCAAGACAAGTCACAATACCTTTTAGAAATATATTTATAGACTTCTAAATCAAGTGACTTCTTTCTTTTAAAACCTTAAGCAATTGATGCCTTCAAATCAATTTGCCTTTCATTATTTCAAGTCATTTATCATTATTCACATTACTTAGAGTAAACCACTCTTTTAACTTTCCATAAAGCTATTATAACCAACTTCCCATAAAGCCGTTATACTAGCTTTATACTTTAGATACTTACATTTTTCTTTATAACCAAGAGACTTAAACTTTCCAAACAAAACATGTATCATATACTTTCAAAATACTTTAAGTCTCTTAACTTTTTAGAAACCAAGATATCCTTAATATTTTTAAACAAGTGAGTTACTTCCCTAACTCAACCAACTTGGACATTCTTAAGATAAGCCAAGGATATCAAATGGACTAGATTCGTCAAAATCTCGTACGTCTACCGTACTATATATTTACAACTATTCATGCTCAAGAGATAAGAAAGTTCCACATACCTCTTCGGTTCAATCTACTTGCTAAGTCGAAAATGCCGTACGTAGTATGTCAACCTATAATGACCATAATACGTCTATTAACTTCTAACTTCAAACGTAGAATATTCTAAGTGCAAAGTCACTAAATTCTACGGAAAATCGGACAACACTTTATTTGTTTCTACATACTTTTCCACCTTTTTCAAGGCCCGAATTCAATAACCAAACACGCCACATTTAAGGCTCAACAATGTAGTTAACAATAGGGGATTACACGCCTACAAGACGTGTAAAATTCCGCCCCACAATTGATATCAAACTAGTCCAACATACAATGTCATTTCGGCAATTTAAGGTACAACAACACAAAGTCTTCTTTCCAATTCCTTTTCAATCCAAGTTGTTTAGTATAACATGTTATCAAGCCGCAATCAATTATAACTACTACAATCTTCAAGTAGATAACATGCGACGATTCTAATTACCGACCAAATTGTATTTTAATTTCAATTGGCTAACAATGTCATTTCGGATTCTAGGCTTCCAATATCCATAACACTTATCAATCTTTAATACACATACTTCATGCTAGTTAAAATGTAAGGCTACAACAATATGTAATCTTATAGCACTTAAGAGAACAAGATTGTTACCTCGACGAGCCTTAATCCAACTTCAAGATCCGAAGTCGCTCCCTAGCAACTTAGAGCCTCTCCTTGACACTCCAATCCGCCACTTGAAGCCCTTAGAAGACCACAAACAACTTTCCTTTAATTCCCAATCCAAACCTAGGAAAGTGACTAGGTTTTCACCTTGCGACTAATACAAAAACAACACTTTTTCGGGATCTTTCTATTGAGACACCCTTACAATACTCTTAGGAACCTTGGTTTAAAGTGTGGAGATTATTGGACAACAAACAAATTTTTTTCTTCACTTGGAACCCTACACCCGAGAGCTCAACTTAGCAAGACAAGAGTTCTTCAAATTTTTCTAAGTGTTAAGTGCCTTGTCTTGCTACTAGTATACATATATAACACTATGGAGGGCCAAGATTAGAACAAATGGGTGGCTTAGATACAATTCAATAAAGATCAAGCCAAGTGGCCCTTTGACTAAGTCAATTATATCAAGCTCTTAGACTTAGCAAGACTTGGTCATCTTAATTATGGTCAAATGACCATTTAGTCCATGGTCCATTTCGTCCAAGACCAACTAAGGTGGGGTGACACGTGTCACCCTCCCGTTCGTCGCAATATTTCGTTTCCCGACATTTCCATAATTCCGATAAATTTATACTAGTCTCAATTCTTAACATTTTTTATTTCTTACGTACGTTCTTATACACATGTCCTGGAATTACGGGGTGTAACAGAAACCAATCCTAAATGTCCTGCAGCCTCCTGGTTATAGATGTGGTGCACAACACACCGATAACCAAGACTCTACTAGACACGGTCTGTAGACACTTTCCGAGGACTAACTGCTCTAATACCACTTTTTGTCACGACCCGACCCCGGGCTCGCGACTGGTGCCCTACCTGGGCACCCCTTACATGTATACATCAGAGAATAGCAGCGGAACATACATAACCCAAAAATCAAAACAACTACATCTCACATCGTAACGCCCAACCTGGCCCGCATCGTGCCTTACCCTGCACCCTAGTGATACAACATCGAGAAAACCAAATGAAAATAAAACACGAGTCATGAAACAAGAGATATAATAAATAAACAGCAACCAAAACATTGCCTTTCAGATATACATAAAAACCCAACAGCTTATCCTTTTTACAAACCCCGCCACAACAAAGCATGCACTCTAAGATTTACAACAACTATGACGGACAGGGTCTTCACCATACCCCGAATGTACAAGAACCTACAACTCGTGGAACATACCAAAGATAAGCCTCCAAGGAACGAGCTTTCCAACACGCGAAATGAGATCCTAAGAGCGGGGATCCACGACCGATGTACTTCTACTCGCGCATGAACGCAGCCCCAAGGAGGTCAAGACGACAGTACCAAGTATGTGAAATCACAACATCAGAATGAAATCATAATAGCTTAAAAAGGAGACATGTATGATAACCAAAATACAAGACGCAACATAAGTTAGCCAAGTCGTGACTCACGCCTCAAAGTCACCACTAAATATAACTATGGGTCTCACGCCCACAACATCCATCATGTTCGCATCATGGCCGCGTGCCCTAATCGTGACGGTAGACATGTCCATGATGCAACAATAATAACAAGGCCGCATGGCCACATGCCCCGGACATCGTGACGGTAGACATGCCCATGTAACCTCAATAACAATATATCGGGTGGTCAACCCCGCCGCACGCCACATGCCGAATATCGCATCGGTGTAGACACGCCCATATTGCGAATAACCATATATCGTAATCAACCCCCGCACGCCGCGTGCCCCTAATCATCGTGACGGTAGACACGCCCATGTGACATCAACAACAAGACAAGAATCAAAATGGAAACATACCCGTGGAATTCTCCATCACCGCCAAAGACGCCCAAGTAAGTTCTCAATAAGTCAACCGCCTCTATCGAGACGCCAGAATACGTAAATACCACACTTGCACAACAAAGGCTATCATCACAAGCATAGGCAAGTTTCACAACAACAAGCATAGGCAAGTTTCACAACAACAAGCATAGGCAAGTTTCACAACAACAAGCATAGGCAAGTTTCACAACAACTCAAAGTACTTTCATTTTATGCCAAAGTCCGGGTTTTTAACCCCAAAGTACTACATACGTTAAGTTCTTTTAAAAGAGATCCATTACTTTTATAAAAGTCACCCGATACCCGTAGTATTAGAATGACCAACCCACATTCCCTTTTCAAAATCAAGTAACAACATTCTTTTCCTATGTTCCAGTTTGCCTAGTTTCAATTACTCAAGGTTCTCATTTTCAAATGGTTTCATAGTTCCCAAACTTAATCACTTGATTCCTTTTAGAACAATTGAGTAATATATGTCTCACGAGAGTAGGTTATTCTTGTTTACAACATTCTTATTACAAAGACCATGATCTAGAAAATGTATATCATTTTGTCTCATCTTAGTTTCTATGCGGATGGAGGTTTCTACCGGTTTTAATACAATTCATCATTATTCAATACATTTTCCTTTATTAACGCCGCAGGGTCCTGTCGATACACATTCGATTTCAAATCAAGAAACATTATCCCTTTAAATAAAACCAAGTACTCATTACTCACGAATGAGGTTTCACACAAACATTCACATTAAAACAAATAAGTTAAGTCTCTTATCTTATAAGATCAAGTCTCTTAACTTCTAACATCAAGAAACCATTTTCTTTACCTCTTAAGACATTATACCTAACTCCCATAAAGCTAGTATAACTCTTTTAAAACCTTTTAAAACCAAGTGTTACTCTCCTTCCAAAACGATTTATAAATCTTTTGAAATACATCAAGTTCTTTATTATAACTAGCCGCTTATAATTCACATCGATTACCTTTTAAAACCACAAAGTATTTTCTTACCTACATAAAGTCATATAACCAACTTCCCATAAAGCCGTTATAACACTTTATGTTTTAAGAACAATCAAACACGATAACACACGTACGCTCACCGTACTACTTAGTTCACACATATCATGCTAGAAGAGATAGGAAGAGGTTCACATACCTCGCGACGATTGTCGACTAATAGCAAAACGCTCCAAGTACCCCAAACCGCTACTCCTTAAGCCAAGTGGCTCACTCCACACGTAGTACTTAAACCGATACGGCCAAAAGGGGCTTTTTAACATTTAGATCTCAACGTTCCATAATCTACATAAAATTCGGCAGACCTCCCGCAACAACAGAAATCTCCTCCTCTATCGAGGCCGCTACCAAGCCAACTGGGGTTTATACGCCTAACCGACGTGTACAATTCTACTACACAAGAATGCTATACAAGTCTCATCGTAATACACCCTATGTAATTACAATTCGATTCTTTATTCTTCGTGCTTAAGTCAAAAGACATTGCCACAATACTAAGTTCGATTCTATATATAGTATACAACAACTATATATTCAACACTTATGTAATTTCCAATTACAATAGGGACAAGATATTTACCTCGATAAGCCCAAAAATTATCCGAGTTTAATGTCGCTCCCGAGCAAGGTTTAACTCTCCTCCGAGTGCTCTAATCCGCTCCAAACAACCCTAAGTTCTAACCAACTTCTCTAAGTACTTCAAACAAAAATGAAGATTTCCTTATGGTTTCGTTTATTGGCTATAGGAAAGTATAATCGTATTTTCGGGGCTTTTGTATAAGTTTAACCTTGGTAATACTACATGGTATTTGGGCCAAGGTATTTTGACATTACAACAATACTTTGAGAGTATTTCTATACCACAAAGGGGTATTTATACGAGACAACTAGGCTGGGGGTGTACCTACTGCTAGCACTACTAGGAGGGGATACTTTCGGCGGGCCTTCTCAAAGGGGGAGGGTGTGGCGGACGAATACAACAAGGAGAGGGGAGGAGATTTCAAGACTTAGGCACATTTTTGATGAAGAACTCTTCAAGCTTAGGGGGGTATTTATAGATCAAGGAATGGCCAACCAATGGCCAAGATCCATCCAAGTGTATAGCAAGTGTAGGGCTAGGATTCACCTAAGTACACCTTATCAATCTACCACCAAAATATCCTACCTAATCCTTGACAAAAGCCACGGCCAAATCGTCCACCATTGCCGCCTAACCTCATCCAATGTGAGGTGACATATGTCACCCTCCCGTTGGTCCAAAATGTTTCGTCTCTCGGAAAAATCCGCAAAATAATAAATGACATAGCCGAATTTTCCCAACAAAAGTCAGGAAACGTTTCGTAAAAACGACTTAATCGGGTGTTGTGTACAAATTTCGAAACTTGCCTAACTTAAGGCTCAAATTTTCTACGCACGTCCTCACGTACATACTCCAAAATACGGTATAACATTCTTCCTTAGAAACATTCGTCCGAATGTTCCTTCTCAAGTCTCAACACAAACATGCGCCAAAGATAGTCTTCACCGCTATACGTTTAAAACAATCATGCCACACCGCCATGAAATAACAAATGCACAAAATACGAAATCCCAAGTCCACGAGGAATCACCTCTGTTATCACAAAAGTTCCCACCAAGGTCTAAAATATACTCCTCGCACCTTCATTTCACAAAAGAAACGATCACACTCGCTCACTTCTCCCCACCTCGCCGCACTGCTCAACACTCGAACTCTTCCCGACACGCACCACACTTCACCAACGCTTCGCTTTCCAACCCTGGAGTCACTACCTCCAAACTTGGTCATCTTACTAACCTCGATTTCTAAGGCCATTCTCGCCTTCACGAACCGATTCTCGTCGAACATATCTATGAACTCATACGATGGTCATTTAAGCTGGCCTAGCACCTCGTGACTCGCCACCGGGCGACCACCCAGAGCTGACCCTTCCTCGAACGACGCTGGTTGGCCCGCAACATGGCCCCAACCCGACCCATCAGAGCGCCAACTTCCGCCTCCTCGACACGAACACATCATGGAAGCTACCACTTCCATCTCACACTAACCAGATTTTTAAATCACACTATAGCACAAAGCTATCCGAACATAACACTTAACACATCATTAACATCAATACATACAAGTATCTACCGGTTAAGGATATACCAAACTAGGCGGTTCAAGGACCGCTAAAATCGAACTTCCACCGCGACCTCTACCGTGGCCCGCAATCGCCTAAGAGTCAGGCTATCCTACCGGCGCTACCCTCGGCCTGACAGCCTCTCATCATATGGCCCTGTTGGCCGCAAGAATAACAAGCTCCTTGGTACTACGACACTTCCCGAAATGCGCCTACCACATCGACCACACCGGTAGGGGTGATCGTGATCCGCCAACACCCTACTCCTCAACATCTCAAACTCGGGAGCCCCGACCGCTCTCGAATATCCTGGAGGTCCCGGAAGCGCGGAGGACCACTCGCAATGGCGGAGGTACATAACTAGTCTCGCCGAGGCGGTCCGCCTCGAAGTCGCCAAAATATCCGCCGTCTTGGCCTTCTTCTCGCCGAAAGCGGTCCACCTGCCGACCGCGCCTCGTACCCGCGCATGAGCACGAATGCGGCAATGTCCATGCCGGTGAAGAGAAACACCAACAACTTCTCGCTAGGTAATCATCGAGCCTCAGAACATATCGGTGCACTCGATCCTCCATACTAGCTACTAATGCGGAACATACCGCCAATGAGTCGAACTCACATTGTACTCCCGAATCAGACGCCTGCTTCGCTCAACATCAAAAATCGCTTACCCGAGCCTCCTCATTTGTGGAGGCAAGAAATGTGCCGAAGGCCCCAAAACTCGTCCCAAACGGCCGAAGTCATGCTCTCCCGAAAGCTCCCACGAGTCAAACCAATCGATCAGCGGTATCACGCGCCGATGTGAACCAAATGTCACGCACTCTCTCAAGCCTTGATCACCCGCATAATCCTTCGCAAATGACGGATGAACTCTCGCGATCATCCTCCCGCCGACCCGTAAAACTCAAAGTGCTACAACTAAGGAAATCCGTAGCCTCAAATGCGCTCGCCGCGCACTACAAAGCCGCTGAATCGAATCACGGCCCACCTATCTCATATATGCCACAACTCGCCAATAATCGGGCCATCTCTCAGGACCCATCTCCCGCCTGCATCGTGGGACCTGAGGCTCGTGTATCAGAGTCTCGCAGCCACCGCCGCGCTCTAAACTCGCTGGTGCCGGGCGGCGTCGCAAAACTCGCCGTCAAGCACTACTCGTCTTGACGCTCGCGCTCGTACTCCTCTCAATCCCACTAGCGCCTCGGCCGCTTGCCCTTCCGGGCACCGGTTGCCTTCGCAGGCATAATCGTAAAAACGAAACACGCCGAGGGGTCCAACTTACAACACAACCCTAAGGCACGATCTCGTAATGAGAAGAATGGAAACCAATCCTAAATGTCCTATAGCCTCCTCGATTATAGATGTGGTGCACAACACACCGATAATCAAGACTCTACTAGACACGGCTCAGACACTTTACGAGGACTAATCGCTCGATACCACTTTGTAACGCCCGAACCGGCCCGCATCGTGCCTTACCCCGCACCCTAGTGATACAACATCGAGAAAACCAGGAAAATAAAACACGAGTCATGAAACAAGAGATATAATAAATAAACAGCCAACCAAAATAGTTGCCTTCAAGATATACATAAAAACCCAAACAGCTTATCCTTTTACAAACCACGCCCACAACAAAGCATGCACTTAAGATTTACAACAACTATGACGGACAGGCCCGCCATACCCCGAATGTACAAGAACCTACAACTCGTGGAACATACCAAAGATAAGCCTCCAAGGAACGGAGCTTTCCAACACGCGAAATGAGATCCTAAGAGCGGGGATCCACGACCGATGTACTCTACCGCGGCATGAACGCAGCCGGCGAGGTCAAGACGACAGTACCAAGTATGTGAAATCACAACATCAGAATGAAATCATAATAGCTTAAAAAGCGGAGACATGTATGATAACCAAAATACAAGACGCAACATAAAAGCGCCAAGTCGTGGACTCACGCCTCAAAGTCACCACTCAAATATAACTATGGGTCTCACGCCCACAACATCCATCATGTTCGCATCATGGCCGCATGCCCTAATATCGTGACGGTAGACATGTCCATGATGCAACAATAATAACAAGGCCGCATGGCCACATGCCCCGGAATCGTGACGGTAGACATGCCCATGTAACCTCAATAACAATATATCGGGTGGTCAACCTCGCCGCGTGGCCACATGCCCCGGAATCTCGTGACGGTGTAGACACGCCCATGTTGCGTAATAACCATATATCGGGTAATCAACCCGCCGCATGGCCGCATGCCCCGAATCTCAGACGGGTGTAGACACGTCCATGTGACATCAACAACAAGACAGTAATCAAAATGGAAACATACCCGTGGAATTCTCCATCACTGCCAGCACGTCCAAGTAAGTTCTCAATAAGTCAACCGCCTCTATCGAGAGACGGTAACACGTAAATACCACACTTGCACAACAAAGGCTATCATCACAAGCATAGGCAAGTTTCACAACAACAAGCATAGGCAAGTTTCACAACAACAAGCATAGGCAAGTTTCACAACAACAAGCATAGGCAAGTTTCACAACAACAAGCATAGGCAAGTTTCACAACAACTCAAAGTACTTTCATTTTATGCCAAAGTCCGCTTTTTAACCCCAAAGTACTACATACGTTAAGTTCTTTTAAAAGAGATCCATTACTTTTATAAAAGTCACCCGATACCCGTAGTATTAGAATGACCAACCCACATTCCCTTTTCAAAATCAAGTAACAACATTCTTTTCCTAAGTTCCAGTTTGCCTAGTTTCAATTACTCAAGGTTCTCATTTTCAAATGGTTTCATAGTTCCCAAACTTAATCACTTGATTCCTTTTTAGAACAATTGAGTAATATATGTCTCACGTGAGAGTAGGTTATTCTTGTTTACAACATTCTTATTACAATGCATGATCTAGAAAATGTATATCATTTTGTCTCATCTTAGTTTCTATGCGGATGGAGGTTTCTACCGGTTTTAATACAATTCATCATTATTCAATACATTTTCCTTTATTAACGCCGCAGTTGGTCCAGTCGATACACATTCTGATTTCCAAATCAAGAAACATTATCCCTTTAAATAAAACCAAGTACTCATTACTCACGAATGAGGTTTCACACAAACATTCACATTAAAACAAATAAGTTAAGTCTCTTATCTTATAAGATCAAGTCTCTTAACTTCTAACATCAGTAAACCATTTTCTTTACCTCTCTTAAGACATTATACCTAACTCCCCATAAAGCTAGTATAACTCTTTTTAAAACCTTTTAAAACCAAGTGTTACTCTCCCTTCCAAAACGATTTATAAATCTTTTGAAATACATCAAGTTCTTTATTATAACTAGCCAGTTATAATTCACATCAGTTACCTTTTAAAACCACAAAGTATTTTCTTACCTACATAAAGCTGTTATAACCAACTTCCCATAAAGCCGTTATAACACTTTATGTTTTAAGAACAATCAAACACAGTTAACACATGTACGTCTACCGTACTACTTAGTTCACACATATCATGCTAGAAGAGATAGGAAGAGGTTCACATACCTCGCGACGATTGTCGACTAATAGCAAAACGCTCCAAGTACCCCAAACCGCCGGCTACTCCTTAAGCCAAGTGGATCACTCCACACGTAGTACTTCAAACTATAAGGCCACAAGGCGCTTATTAACATCTAGATCTCAACGTTCCATAATCTACGTAAAATTCTAAGAAGACTCTCCCCGCAAACAGAAATCTCCTCCTCTATCGAGGCCGCTACCAAGCCAACCAGGGGGTTATACGTCTAACCGACGTACAATTCTACTACACAAGAATGCTATACAAGTCTCATGTAATACACCTATGTAATTACAGATTCAGATTCTTTATTCTTCAGGCTTAAGTCAAAAGACATTGCCACAATACTAAGTTCAGTTCTATATATAGTATACAACAACTATATATTCAACACTTATGTAATTTCCAATTACAATAGGGGGACAAGATATTTACCTCGATAAGCCCAAAAATTATCCGAGTTTAATGTCGCTCCTGAGCAAGGTTTAGCTCCTCCTCCGAGTGCTCCAATCCGCTCCAAACAACCCTTAGAAGTTCTAACCAACTTCTCTTAAGTACTTCAAACAACAATGAAGATTTCCTTAGGGTTTCGTTTAGTGGCTAAAGGAAAGTATAATCGTATTTTCTGGGCTTTTATAAGTGTAACCTTGGGAATACTACAAGGTATTTGGGCCAAGGTATTTGGACATTACAACAATACTTTGGAGAGTATTTCTATACCACAAAGGGGGTATTTGTTACACCCCGTAAATTCAAGAAGTTAAGATAAGTTGAAAAACATGTGTTGAGCGGATTTTGAGTCTATCTTGGAGTGTTGTACCCCAAGTTGTTAAGACTTTCAAGGTGTTTAAAAAAAGCCTAGTGTGTAGTCCGTTAAATCTAGTTCCTAACGCAGCAAAACCGCTAAATCGTTTGGGCACGGAGTCAAAAGTTATGGAAGTTTCAAGTTTGCGCGCAATGTGCAAAGCGGTGATTTCGGTTCGAGTACAGTACGCGCGCTGACGCAGGTCGCGCGCCGTTGTACCGGGAGCCCGCTGGTTGCAGCCGCGCGCCGAATGCTGGCCGCGGCGCCGGAATGCTGGAATTTTTTTCGGAAGTAGAAGCGCCGCGGCGCCGGCGGCGGGGCCGCGGCGCCGAGGCGGGAATTTTCTGCGGTAAAGGCTGAAATCAGGGGATATTTTCGAAAAAGAGCCTATGGGAGGGTGACAAGTGTCCCTCCCATCCTTTTGACCAGAAATGGGCCTATTTTAGGGCCAAGTCTTGGAAAGACTTGGCCATTTCATTTCAAAACCCTCCCAATGAAAATCCTCTCCCTTCTCTCTAGATTCTTGAAGAAAACCTTGCCTTAGGAGAGATTGTTGGAGCGGCGGCAAGAAGGAAAAGTGTGGGTAACTTGTGGGAAGCGCTGGTGGATGAGTTTGACGGATAGGAAGTGGTTGAAAAGGGCTTTTGTGGGTTTTTCCGAAAGGTAAGAGTTTCCCTTCTCTTGGATTTGAGTTAATACTTGTGATAGTAGTTTAGATTTGTGAGCCTGAGGCTGTTATATTTAAGTTTGAATAGATTTGTGAGCCTGAGGCTGTTATAGTTAAGTTGGCTTAGATTTGGATCTTGTTGCCTTGTTGATTTCGACCTTGGGAAAGGTGGCAAGTTAATAGAAACAAAGGAGATGCTGTCCGATTTTCCGTAGAATTTAGTGACTTAGCACTTAGGATATTCTACGTTTTAAAGTAAGAGGTTAATGGACGTATTGTGACCATTATAGGTGGAAGTACTAAGTATAGCGTATCCTACTTGGAGAGTGGAATAGCTATCAAGGTTGGAGTACTTTGGAGCATTTTGCTACTTATCGACAATCGTCGCGAGGTATGTGAACCTCTTCCTTCCTTTGGCATGATTCTATGAATGGACTATACTTGTGGTATCATTTCATGTTTCCTTCTACTCTTAGAAGTTAGGAGGTAGTTATGTGATTTACTCTATGTAGAACTTTTCCTATCTTTTGAGCATGACTAGTTGCACGTATGTAGTACGGTAGACGTGCAAGACTATGACATTCTTTACTTGTTTTATGTAATGCCAAGTCGGGTGGGTTAGGATATTAACTCACTTCTTTGAAAATAATACGGATGTCTTAAGTTGATTTTAAAGTTAAGGGACTTGAAGAGTTTTAAAGTATGTGATACTTGTTCCGTTTTAAACGTATAAGTCCCTTGGATAGGAAATTGTTTATGGCTAAGGTATAAAGTGAATATAACGACTTTATGGGGAGTTGGTTATATTTACTTTATGGAAAGATAAATGACTTGTTTTATTGAAAAGGCAATTTGTTTTTAAGGCGTCAATTGCCTAAGGTTTTATAATAAAATGAGTCATTTGAGTTTTAAAGGTTGAGAGACTAATTGTATTTTTGAAAGTTATGAGAATTGATTTGAAAGTATTTAATACTTGGTTTCAAAAAGTAGAAGTCTCTTGGTTATAAAAGGAACGTGTTAGTCTAAACCATAAAGGGTTATAACGGCTTTATGGGAAGTTGGTTATAACGGCTTTATGGAAGATTAAGAGAATGGTATTCTCTAGTAAAGTAATCAAAGGAATATCTTGTAATAAGGAAGGACAATTGTTTTAAAGGTACCAATTGCTTAAGGTTTTTAATAAAGAAGTCACTTGATTTAGAAGCCGGTAATTGTATTTCTAAAAAGGTATTGTGACTTGTCTTGAAAGGTGGATAGGACTTGATACTACGGTGGTTAGTATCGGGGAAGTTTTATTTGGAAAGGAGTCCCTTGAAAAGAATGTACGTACGTAGTATGGCTTGGTTAATTGAGATTTAGCCTATATGTGTGCTGGTGATAGCCTTTGAGTGCAAGTATTATGTTTTATTGCGTTGCCGCGACTCTCGGTTGGAGGTACTGCCTTGTTGTAAGTTACTAGGACGCACGACGGTGAAGTGGAATTCCACCGTATGCTCCCATTGCCTTGTTATGAGTCTACCGACGCATCGCCGTGATGGGATTCCACGGGTATGTTTCCATGGTCTTAGTATGAGTTTACCGGGACATACCGTCAGTGATGTGGGATTCCACGGGTATGCATCGGGGACATGCTTACGATGAGGGATTCCGAGGCATGTAGTTTCAGGGTAAGAGTATATCTGAGGGATAGCTTCCCAAGATCGTTATACCACCTGTTTTTGTGGATTTGCTACCCACGCGAGGGACGCCTCATGAAGTCATGTACCCGAGATGAGGGATTCCACGGGCATGAGATATATATATATATATGTATGTATTGTGTATGTGTACGCTGACAGTGAGGTAGGATGCCACGGGCGCGTCACATGGTTATAGTTTACATGTACGGCTATCGGTAGTGATGGGGGATTCCACGGGCAGGAGATATATATATATATGTATTGTGTATGAGTACGCGACAAATGAGGTAGGATGCCACTTCGCGTCACATGGTTATGTTTTACACTTTTAGTCGTACGATGATGGGGATTCCACGCATGCTTTGATATTGGTGTGACTTGATCGCGTCCCAGTTTGGGCCGGGTAGTATATGTGTCCCTCCGTAGTGGGCCGGACTATGTTATGAAAGATAAGTAAGTTAGATAGAAATGAACTTAATGACTTCTCCTAAGTAAGTACGTAAGATATGGCGATAACTCTTAATGGAATGGAAAAAGATATTGATGTGAAATTAAGTTCATAAGTGGTAATGACACGACAGGATCTGGTATGTATTTTTATACTTGTCCTTGTCATTCTTTTGTACAGTTATGATCTGTTTACTGTACGTTATTTCTGTTCCATATTCGGTACCTGTTGTCGACTTCTTCGGGCCGCGTTCATGCCCGCAGTTTTAGGTACCTGTGTTGGCGATCCTCGCTTAGGATCTCGGTTGAGCTGAGAGAAAGCTCCATTTGCTCCGAGGCTTATCTCTTAGTACGGTTTTCCACGAGGTAGTAGATTCATGTATATTCGTGGTATGGCGGGGCCTCCCCGCCACAGTTGTTATGTTAAAACTCTTAGAGGTCTGTAGTCACATATTGTGGGTCAGTTTGTAAAAGAAATGAGGCAACTGCTTCGGTTGTTTTTATATATGTTCAGGAAGGTAGCCCTATCGGCTAACCTGTTGTTTTACTTCCGATGTTTTATTTATACGTTTCTGTATGTTCCGCTGATTTTCTCTGATGTTTACCTGTAAGGGTGCCCAGGTGGGGCACCAGTCGCGGTCCCGGGGTCGGGTCGTGACAAAAGTGGTATCAGAGCAGTTAGTCCTCGGAAAGTGTCTACAGACCGTGTCTAGTAGAGTCTTGATTATCGGTGTGTCGTGCACCACATCTATAATCAGGAGGCTACAGGACATTTAGGATTGGTTTCCATTCTTCTCACTCTGAGATCGTGCCATAGAGCTGTGTTGTTAGGGTCGTCTCGCCCTAACGAGTTATGTTGATTGCAGCTACGAGAAAGGCAGCAGTGACCCAGGAAGGACTATGTGGATTGCGTATCCAGGTTGGTAATGATTATAGTATAGTTGGTATTGTGACATACCTCTATACGGAGTTATGTATGAGGGTCATTTATGGGTTGCCTAGAATGGTTTTAGATTTACCAAGAGTGGTAAAGACTAACTAGATACCGGGATGGTATGGAATAGTTAGTAAATTTTCGCCAAGGTCTTGTGTCTTATTTTGAGATAATTGGGAAAGGATGAGCTGTCTGATAGGGTAGTGGACCCTTAAGAAGCCATGTTAAGGAACCTAACGGAATGTCATGTTAATAGATTAAGCGGCGTAGTAGGCTTAAGAGAATTGTACGGACGAGGCCTGTATAGAGTAAGTAATGGTTGTTGTGATCGAGACAACATGGTTATGGTTTTACGAGAAGTTTTTATACCCGTTATTGGGGATTGGTAAGGTAGGCTTGGAGCATGGAAATTGCGAGCCTAAGAATATTGATAACTGCCGAGACCTTAGATGTATAAGGCTTTCTCTGGCAATAAGATTTTAAGTCAGACCAAGGATAAGAGTTAAGTGCGACGCTGAGTAGGGTCGAGGACCTGTTACGGGTCTCCCCATATCCTGGAATGGAGTGGGATCAGTTGGTAGTAGTTCCGCTACGTGACGGGGTCACGAGGGCGCAAGGCCCAAGTCTAGTTAATTGTTTTACGGGTTCGTGGACGCGTTCCACCGGAACCAGGTCATGAAAGCCGGAAATGGCCTTATATTGTTTTATAGAGTTACTCCCAAGATTTGAGGCCAGAATCGGTATGGAAGTTATGTATGTATGCTAGTATGAGTTGGAAGTACGAAAAGATAATCCCTTTTGGGCTTAAGATGGACGGGTATGCGTGTACAAGGTATTAGGGCCATGTGTGGCATTGTTGGTATGACGGGGTTGTGAAAGGAAACTATGTCGCAAATTATAAGGATTGACTCCGAAAGAACATTCGGGGACGAATGTTTCTAAGGGGGGAAGAATGTTACACCCCGTAAATTCAAGAAGTTAAGATAAGTTGAAAAACATGTGTTGAGCGGATTTTGAGTCTATCTTGGAGTGTTGTACCCCAAGTTGTTAAGAATTTCAAGGTGTTTAAAAAGCCTAGTGTGTAGTCCGTTAAATCTAGTTCCTAACGCAAAGAAACCGCTCGTTTGGGCACGAGTCAAAAGTTATGGAAGTTTCAAGTTTGCGCGCAATGCAAAGCGGTGATTTCGGTTCAGGTACAGGCGCGCCGACGCGTGGGCAGCGCGCGGTTGTACCGGGAGCCCATGGTAGCTGGCGCGCCGGACGCAGGGCCGCGCCGAATGCCGGAATTTTTTCTGAGTAAGCGCCGCGCGGCGTGCGCGCGCCGAGGCGGAATTTTCTCACAGAAAGGCAAATCGGGGATATTTTCGAAAAAGAGCCTATGGGAGGGTGACAAGTGTCCCTCCCATCCTTTTGACCAGAAATGGGCCTATTTTAGGGCCAAGTCTTGGAAAGACTTGACCATTTCATTCAAAACCTCCCAATGAAAATCCTCTCCTTCTCTAGATTCTTGAAGGAAACCTTGCCTTAGGAGAGATTGTTGGAGCGGCGGCAAGAAGGAAAAGTGTGGGTAACTTGTGGGAAGCGCTGGTGGATGAGTTTGACGGATAGGAAGTGGTTGAAAAGGGCTTTTGTGGGTTTTTCCGAAAGGTAAGAGTTTCCCTTCTCTTGGATTTGAGTTAATACTTGTGATAGTAGTTTAGATTTGTGAGCCTGAGGCTGTTATATTTAAGTTTGAATAGATTTGTGAGCCTGAGGCTGTTATAGTTAAGTTGGCTTAGATTTGGATCTTGTTGCCTTGTTGATTTCGACCTTGGGAAAGGTGGCAAGTTAATAGAAACAAAGGAGATGCTGTCCGATTTTCCGTAGAATTTAGTGACTTAGCACTTAGGATATTCTACGTTTTAAAGTAAGAGGTTAATGGACGTATTGTGACCATTATAGGTGGAAGTACTAAGTATAGCGTATCCTACTTGGAGAGTGGAATAGCTATCAAGATTGGAGTACTTTGGAGCATTTTGCTACTTATCGACAATCGTCGCGAGGTATGTGAACCTCTTCCTTCCTTTGGCATGATTCTATGAATGGACTATACTTGTGGTATCATTTCATGTTTCCTTCTACTCTTAGAAGTTAGGAGGTAGTTATGTGATTTACTCTATGTAGAACTTTTCCTATCTTTTGAGCATGACTAGTTGCACGTATGTAGTACGGTAGACGTGCAAGACTATGACATTCTTTACTTGTTTTATGTAATGCCAAGTCGGGTGGGTTAGGAGATTAACTCACTTCTTTGAAAATAATACGGATGTCTTAAGTTGATTTTAAAGTTAAGGGACTTGAAGAGTTTTAAAGTATGTGATACTTGTTCCGTTTTAAACGTATAAGTCCCTTGGATAGGAAATTGTTTATGGCTAAGGTATAAAGTGAATATAACGACTTTATGGGGAGTTGGTTATATTTACTTTATGGAAAGATAAATGACTTGTTTTATTGAAAAGGCAATTTGTTTTTAAGGCGTCAATTGCCTAAGGTTTTATAATAAAATGAGTCATTTGAGTTTTAAAGGTTGAGAGACTAATTGTATTTTTGAAAGTTATGAGAATTGATTTGAAAGTATTTAATACTTGGTTTCAAAAAGTAGAAGTCTCTTGGTTATAAAAGGAACGTGTTAGTCTAAACCATAAAGGGTTATAACGGCTTTATGGGAAGTTGGTTATAACGGCTTTATGGAAGATTAAGAGAATGGTATTCTCTAGTAAAGTAATCAAAGGAATAACTTGTATTAAGGAAGGGCAATTGTTTTAAAGGTACCAATTGCTTAAGGTTTTTAATAAAGAAGTCACTTGATTTAGAAGCCGGTAATTGTATTTCTAAAAAGGTATTGTGACTTGTCTTGAAAGGTGGATAGGACTTGATACTACGGTGGTTAGTATCGGGGAAGTTTTATTTGGAAAGGAGTCCCTTGAAAAGAATGTACGTACGTAGTATGGCTTGGTTAATTGAGATTTAGCCTATATGTGTGCTGGTGATAGCCTTTGAGTGCAAGTATTATGTTTTATTGCGTTGCCGCGACTCTCGGTTGGAGGGCCGGCTGTCTTGTTGTAAGTTACTAGGACGTACCGACAGTGAAGTGGAATTCCACGGGTATGCTCCCATTGCCTTGTTATGAGTCTACCTGGACGTACCGTCAGTGATGTGGGATTCCACGGGTATGTTTCCATGGTCTTAGTATGAGTTTACCGGGACATACCGTCAGTGATGTGGGATTCCACGGGTATGCATCGGGGACATGCTTACGATGAGGGATTCCGAGGCATGTAGTTTCAGGGTAAGAGTATATCTGAGGGATAGCTTCCCAAGATCGTTATACCACCTGTTTTTGTGGATTTGCTACCCACGATGTGAGGGACGCCTCATGAAGTCATGTACCCGAGATGAGGGATTCCACGGGCATGAGATATATATATATATGTATGTATTGTGTATGTGTACGCTGACAGTGAGGTAGGATGCCACGGGCGCGTCACATGGTTATAGTTTACATGTACGGCTATCGGTAGTGATGGGGGATTCCACGGGCAGGAGATATATATATATATGTATTGTGTATGTGTACGCTGACAGTGAGGTAGGATGCCACGGGCGCGTCACATGGTTATGTTTTACACTTTTAGCTGTCGACAGTGATGGGGGATTCCACGGGCATGCTTTGATATTGGTGTGACTTGATCGCGTCCCAGTTTGGGCCGGGTAGTATATGTGTCCCTCCGTAGTGGGCCGGACTATGTTATGAAAGATAAGTAAGTTAGATAGAAATGAACTTAATGACTTCTCCTAAGTAAGTACGTAAGATATGGCGATAACTCTTAATGGAATGGAAAATGATATTGATGTGAAATTAAGTTCATAAGTGGTAATGACACGGCAGGATCTGGTATGTATTTTTATACTTGTCCTTGTCATTCTTTTGTACAGTTATGATCATTGCTTATCAGACGTTATTTCGTTCCATATTCGAACTGTTATCTCGACTTCTTCGGGCCGTTCATGCCCGCAGGTTTTAGGTACCCAGGTTGGCGATCCTTGCTCTTAGGATCTCGGTTCAGTTTTTGAGAGAAAGCTCCATTTGCTCCGGAGGCTTATCTCTTAGTACGGTTTTCCCTGAGGTAGTAGATTCATGTATATTCAGGGGTATGGCGGGGCCCTGTCCCGCCACAGTTGTTATGTTAAAACTCTTAGAGGTCTGTAGTCACATATTGTGGGTCAGTTTGTAAAAGAAATGAGGCAACTGCTTCGGTTGTTTTTATATATGTTCAGGAAGGTAGCCCTATCGGCTAACCTGTTGTTTTACTTCCGATGTTTTATTTATACGTTTCTGTATGTTCCGCTGATTTTCTCTGATGTTTACCTGTAAGGGTGCCCAGGTGGGGCACCAGTCGCGGTCCCGGGGTCGGGTCGTGACAGTATTTATACGAGACAACTAGGCTAGGGGGGGTGTACCCCACGGCTAGCACTACTAGGAGGGGGGGGGATACTTTCGGCCAAGGGGCCTTCTCAAAGGGGGGAGGGGTGTGGCGGACGAATACAACAAGGAGAGGGGAGGGAGATTTCAAGACTTAGGCACATTTTTGGATGAAGAACTCTTCAAGCTTAGGGGGGTATTTATAGGTCAAGGAATGGCCAACCAATGGCCAAGATCCATCCAAGTGTATAGCAAGTGTAGGGCTAGGATTCACCTAAGTACACCTTATCCATCTACCACCAAAATATCCTACCTAATCCTTGACAAAAGCCAAGGCCAAATCGTCCACCATTGCCGCCCAACCTCATCCAATGTGAGGGTGACACATGTCACCCTCCCGTTGGTCCAAAATGTTTCGTCTCTCAGAAAAATCCGCAAAAATAATAAATGATATAGCCGGAATTTGCCCACCAAAAGCTGTGGAAACTTTTCGTCCAAACACGACTCTAATCGGGTGTTGTGTACAAATTTCGAAACTTGCCTAACTTAAGGCTCAAATTTTCTACGACGCCTCACGCATATTACTCAAAATACGGTATAATAGCCACGACTGCTCTGCCCGTGGATCGTGCCTTACCCCGCACCCTAGTGATACAACATCGAGAAAACCAATGAAATAAAACATAAACATGAAACAAGAGATATGATAAATAAACAAAGCAACCAAAACAGCTTGCCTTTTGTATATATATACATAAAAATCCGAACGATTATCCTTTTACAAATTACGCCACAACAAGATTCATGCACTCTAAGAAAGTGACAACAACTATGATGCACAGGCCCCGCCATACCTCGAATGTACAAGAACCTGCTGCACTCGTGGTAACATACCAAAAGATAAGCCTCCAAGAAACGGCTTCCTAACACGCTGAATCGTGATCCTATGAGCGAGGATCCACAACCGATGTACTTCTACCTGCGGCATGAACGCAACCCCCCGAAGGAGGTCAGTATAACAGGAACCAAGTATGTGAAACTGTAAAATACTGTAAATGAAATCATAGCAGTCTATATAAAGCAAGAGACATGTATGATAACCAAACTACTCATAATATAAAAGCAAATATGTCAAGTCGTGACTCACGCCTCAAAGTCATCCTCACGCCCGTGGAACTCCTTCCTCACCGGCGATCTGTATTAGTTATGTGATACGTGTAACATGTCTCGGCCCATCTCATGGACTCGAGGTGAAATCGTATGGAATACATTCGGTCCATCTCATGGACTCGGTATCAAATCGTGTGGTATACATTCCTGCTCATCCCATGAACGCGGTGTCGCATGAAATACATTCCCGGTCCATCTCATGGACGCGGTAGTCGAGTGAAATACATTCCCGGTTCATCCCATGAACGCGGTAGTCGAGTGAAATACATTCCCGGTTCATCTCATGAACGCGGTAGTCGAGTGAAATACATTTCCGGTTCATCCCATGAACGCGGTAGTCGAGTGAAATACATTCCCGGTTCATCCCATTAACGCGGTAGTCGGATGGTCATAACATTTAAACGCTCTTTTAAGACAGATTAAGGTAATACCATATTTTCCTTTTAAAACAACTAAGGTAACATTATGCCCTTCTTTTTAAACCAAAACACTTTCCTTTTTAAAGTCAAGTAACCACCTTCTTTTTCCCAAAGTTCAAGTTTGCCTAATTTCAATTATTCACACTTCTTATTTTTGAAAGGTTTCATAGTTCATAGTCTTAATCTTTTAATAACATAATTCTCCTTTTAAAACAGTTTGAGTAATATATGCCTTATGTGTGAGTAGGTTATTCTTGTTTATAACAATCTTATTAAAGCAACCATGATCTAGAAAATGTAATATCATTTTGTCTCATCTTAGCTTCTATGCAGATAGAGGTTTCTACTGGTTTTAATAATACTTTACTAGTCAATACATTTCCCTTTATTAACGCTGCTGTGGTTTGTTCGATACTTATTCTCATTTCCGAAATCAGTAAAACATTATTCCTTTTACACACCAAGTACTCATTGCTCACGAATGAGGTTTCACACTTTTTAACAAAATTCATATCAATTCAATTAAGTCAAGTCTCTTCTTTTAAAATTCATATCAATTCCTTTTAAAACCAAGTGTTACTCTTCTTTCAAAAAGGTTTCTTAATTCTTCTGAAATACTTCAAGATTCTTATTATTCAGGCTTAAGTCAAAAGACATTGCCGTAAAGCTACGTTCAGTTAACACACGTACGTCTACCGTACTATATATATATATATATATATATACTTTTAAAATATCATGCTCAAGAGTATAGGAAGAATCACATACCTTGCGACGATTATCGACTATTAGCAAATAGCTCCAAGTACTGTAATCCTGCTAGCCTTTTCACTTCTTCGAGTAGAATACGCTACTCGCAGTACTTCAACCTATCACGGTCATATAAGTCTATCAACGTCTAGACTATTCTGCAAAACATTTCTAGATACAGATTCCTTTATTCTATGGAAAAATTGGGCAGCACTTCCCTACCCGCCAAACTACACAAGTCTACTGTAAATACAGTCCTATGTAAGTACAGTTCAGTCTTCTTCTTTAATATTCTTCTGATGTGATTTCAGTTAAATTCTTTTCTGTAATATCCTTCTATTACAGTTCAAATCTCTTCTATGAATCTTATATTCATTTCTATACTACTACAGTATGTAATTTCCAATTACAATAGAAGGACAGTAGTATTTACCTCGATAAGCCCAAAATTATCCAAGTTTAATGTCGATCCTGAGCAACGTTTAGCTCCTAAATCCGTGCGCTCCAACCCGCTCCAAACAACCCTTAGAAGTTCTAACCAACTTCTACTCAAATACTTCAACCATCTATGAAGATTTCCTTAGGGTTTCGTTTAGTGGCTAAAGGAAGTATAATAGTATTTCTGGGCTTTTAGTATAGGTATAACCTTGGAATACTACAAGGTATTTGGGCCAAGGTATTTTGGAATAGTAACAATACTAGGAGAATACTTTTCTACCAAGGGGAGGGTATTTTACGAAACAACTAGGCAAGTGGGTTCGCCGAGGCCTCACACAAGGGGAGGGGAGCTCTTGGACGAGAGCTTTGCTAAGAGGGGAGGGATTTTTAGACTAGGAAATGTCTAAGTGTGGATGAAGACGTTCATCAACTAAGGGGGGTATTTATAGGCCAACCAATGGCCAAGATCAAGACAAGTGGTAGGCAAGTGTAGGGTGGGGATTTGGACAAGTGTAAGTGGGTCCCACTTGCTCATCAACTACACAAAATATCCTACCTAATCCTTGACCAAGGAAAAGGCACAAAAAACGTGTAAAGAATGCCCACTTTGACGTCCATTGAGGGTGACAAGTGTCACCCTCCCGTTGGTCCAAAATATTTCATATCTCGGAAAAATCCGCAAAAATAATAAATGACATAGCCGTATTTTTCCCTTCGCAAGGTCCGGAAAACGTTTCGTCGGAAAACGACTCTTTTCGCTAGTTGTGCACAAAATTTCGGTCCTTGCCTAACTTAAGGCTTAAACTTTTATACGTACGCCCTCACGTACATACTCTGGAAATACGGGGTATACCATTCTCCCCTCCTTAGAAACATTCGTCCCGAATGTTCCTTCTCAAGACAGATAACGATAAAGTTCCTCATAACAAGTTGCCAATGCCACACCTGGCCACAAAATAACACACGCGAAAACACTTAACCCAAGTCCATGAGAAATCATTCCTACATCACAAAAGCTTCCACCCTGGTCTAAAGGATACTCCCTTCGCATCTTCACTCCACAACAAATTGATCTCCTTTATTCTGCTAACACACGTTCTCTTCTTTCCTCACTCGTCGTACTCTTATCGAACACTTGAACTCTTTCTAGTATACGTACCATACTTCAGTCAGCGCTTCAGTTTCCAAAATCCCTGGAGCCACTACCTCCAAACTTGGTCATCTTACTAGCCTCGATCTTCTTTAAGGCCATTCCCGGCCTTCACGATCCGATTCTGGTCGAACATATCCACGAACTCATACGATGGTCACCTAAACCTGGGCCTAGCACCCTCGTGACCCTACCACCTGGCGGGACCACCCAGAACTAACCCCACCTAATTCCGGCCTACGGGTTGACCCGCAATACGTCCTCAACCCGACCCGCTATCGTGCCAAACACTTGTTCCCCCGATCCGGAACAATCTCACGAATCAAGTCAGGAAAACCTAGTGGTCTTCTTAGCTCAACTACCCTCTTTCATTTCATACCACTCAGGGACTTATCATACAATTATATCCCACGTATACTATGCACTCTGATAAAGGTCAACACAAACATAAATCTTTTACTCAAGATGGCCTCGCATCTAAGGTTTCTACGTATCAAACTCTAAGGCTCACACTTTCCCTGTCCCCAAACTTACCCTAAAACATGTTTTCTAAACATAATTTTAACATAATGCTATCTGAACATAATACTTAGCACTTCATCATATCATCTACGCATACTAGTCTCTAGGGGGGTAAGAATATACCTGTACCATCTGCTCCACTCTAATCATAGGCTCGCAGGCGCATACCAGAAGGCGATGAACTCGCCATCGACCGGTCGCTGCGCCATTCTCGCCAAAGACCCTTCCTATAAGCACAGTCTCTCGTCACATGGCCCTGACGGCCGCAGGTGAAACAAGCACTAGTAAGAAGACGACATTCCCCGGGATGACGCTTGCCACATCGTGCACACTGAGGGGGACATGAATCCTACTGGCTAGAACCCGTGTATCTCAGAACCCGGAAGCCCGGAGCTCGACCAGCCCCGAATACCCCCGAACGCCCCAAGATCGCGGAGGACCACTGCATCTTGGTGGAGGTACATAACTAGCTCACTGCCGAGGCGGTCCGCCTCGAAAGTTACCAAAGGACCTGCCGCCCCGCCCTTTTCTCGCCGATCTCGGTCATTCCAGACCTCTCGCCCTTACATCCCAAAGCATAAGCTCAGATGCGGGCAATATCCATGCCCTGAAGAGCTACACCCAACAAGCCTCGCTAAGTAGTCATCAAGCCCGGTGACGTGGCGGTGCACTCGTCCTCCATGTCGGCTACCAATGCGGGGACGTACCGAGCTAATGAGTCAAACTCCACATTGTACTCCCGAACCGTACGCCCGGTCTGCCTCAACGTCAAAAATCTGTCGGCCCGAGCCCTTCTCATCTGTGGAGGCAAGAAATGTGCAAGAAATGCCCCTGAGAACTCGCTTCCATACTACCGGGAGTGCATACTTCCCGACAGCTCCCACGAATCAAAACCACGATCGGCAGATCACGCACCGATGCGAACCTAAGACCACCGACTCGGGCCTCCAAGCTTGATCACTCATGATCCGTCAGAATCGCCGAATGAACTCCTGCGGATCATCCTCGTGCCTCGACTCGTAGAACTCGCGGCTACAACTCAGAAAGTCCCGTAGCCTCAAACTATCCGATCTCGGGTGAACCACGGGTGCTACTGGAACTGCTGCGTCCAGCCTATCTCATGTCTGGCCACGATCCTGGCCAGTAACTGGGCCATCTCTTTGTAACCCATCTCCTCTGCTCCAAGCCGTGGATGAGGCTCGTGTATCGTGGTCTCGATCCACCGCCGCGCCCTAAACTCGCTGGGCCGGGCGTCCACAAAACTCGCCGTCTGAAGCACTATCTCGTAATGATCGGGCTCGCGCTTCGCATTCTCCTCAGATCCTACTAGCGCCTCTGCTGCCTTGCCCATCTGGGCCCGGTTGCTTGTGCGGAGGCATAATCGTAAAACGAAATACGCCGAGGGGTCCAACTTATCACACGCCTCTAAGGCACGATCTCGTAATGAGAAGAATGGAAACCAATCCTAAATGTCCTATAGCCTCCTCGACATAGATGTGGTGCACAACACACCTATAATCAAGACTCTACTAGACACTGCTCAGACACTTTCCGAGGATTAATCATACTGATACCACTTTTGTCACGACTGCCTGCCCGTGATCGTGCCTTACCCTGCACCCTAGTGATACAACATCGAGAAAAACCAATGAAATAAAACATAAACATGAAACAAGAGATATGATAAATAAACAAAGCAACCAAAAGCTTGCCTCAGATATATATACATAAAACCCGAGCAGCTTATCCTTTTTACAAATTCTCGCCACAACAAGATTTCTGCACTTCTAAGAAAGTGACAACAACTATGACGACAGGGCCCTCCATACCCTCGAATGTACAAGAACCTCTGCACTGTGGTAACATACCAAAAGATAAGCCTCAAGAAACGGCTTCCCAACACGAATCGTGATCCTATGAGCGAGGATCCACAACCGATGTACTCTACCTGCAGATGAACGCAGCCCGGCGAGGTCGATAACAGTACAGTATGTGAAATCAAAATACAGTAAATGAAATCATAGTAGTCTATATAAAGCAGGAGACATGTATGATAACAAAACTACAGTTCATAATATAAAAGCAGTCATGTCAAGTCAGGGACTCACGCCCTCAAAGTCATCCCTCATGCCCGTGGAACTCCTTCCTCACTGCCGGCAGTCCAGGTATTAGTTATGTGATACGTGTAATATGTCTCGGCCCATCTCATGGACTCGAGGTGAAATCGTATGGAATACATTCCCGGTCCATCTCATGGACTCGATATCAAATTAGGTGGTATACATTCCCGGTTCATCCCATGAACGCGGTGTCGCATGAAATACATTCCCGGTCCATCTCATGAACGCGGTAGTCGAGTGAAATACATTTCCGGTTCATCCCATGAACGCGGTAGTCGGATGGTCATAACATTTAAACGCTCTTTTAAGACAGATTAAGGTAATACCATATTTTCCTTTTAAAACAACTAAGGTAACATTATGCCCTTCTTTTTAAACCAAAATACTTTCCTTTTTAAAGTCAAGTAACCACCTTCTTTTTCCCAAAGTTCAAGTTTGCCTAATTTCAATTATTCACACTTCTTATTTTTGAAAGGTTTCATAGTTCATAGTCTTAATCTTTTAATAACATAATTCTCCTTTTAAAACAGTTTGAGTAATATATGCCTTATGTGTGAGTAGGTTATTCTTGTTTATAACAATCTTATTAAAGCAGCCATGATCTAGAAAATGTAATATCATTTTGTCTCATCTTAGCTTCTATGCAGATGGAGGTTTCTACTGGTTTTAATAATACTTTACTAGTCAATACATTTCCCTTTATTAACGCTGCTGTGGTTTGTTCGATACTTATTCTCATTTCCGAAATCAGTAAAACATTATTCCTTTTACACACCAAGTACTCATTGCTCACGAATGAGGTTTCACACTTTTTAACAAAATTCATATCAATTCAATTAAGTCAAGTCTCTTAACTTTTAAAATCAATAACCCATTCTTTTTATCTTTCTTAAGTCGTTATACCTAACTTCCCATAAAGCTGGTATAACTCTTAAACTTTTAAAACCAAGTGTTACTCTTCTTTCAAAAAGGTTTCTTAATTCTTCTGAAATACTTCAAGATTCTTATTATTCAGGCTTAAGTCAAAAGACATTGCCGTAAAGCTACGCTCGCTAACACACGACGCTCATCGTACTATATATATATATATATATATACTTTTAAAATATCATGCTCAAGAGTATAGGAAGAATCACATACCATGACGATTATCGACTATTAGCAAATAGCTCCAAGATCGTAATCCCGCTAGCCTTTTCACTTCTTCGAGTAGAATACGCCACTCGCAGATTTCAACCTATCACGGTCATATAAGTCTATCAACGCCTAGACTATTCTCGCAAAACATTTCTAGATACTGATTCCTTTATTCTATGGAAAAATTGGGCAAGACTTCCTACCCGCCAAACTACACAAGTCATCAGAATATAGTCCTATGTAAGTACAGTCACTTTCTTCTTTAATATTCTTCCGATGTGATTTCGCTTAAATTCTTTCTCAGAATATCCTTCTATTACGTTCAAATCTCTTCTATGAATCTTATATTCATTTCTATACTACTACAAGATGTAATTTCCAATTACAATAGAAGGACGAGAGTATTTACCTCGATAAGCCCAAAATTATCCAAGTTTAACGTCGATCCCGAGCAACGCTTAGCTCCTAACCGTGCGCCCAACCCGCTTCAAACAACCCTTAGAAGTTCTAACCAACTTCTACTCAAATACTTCAACCATCTATGAAGATTTCCTTAGGGTTTCGTTTAGTGGCTAAAGGAAGTATAATAGTATTTCCGGCTTTTAGTATAGGTATAACTGGAATACTACAAGGTATTTGGGCCAAGGTATTTTGGAATAGTAACAATACTAGAGAATACTTTTCTACCAAGGGGTATTTTACGAAAACAACTAGGCAAGGCGGGGGTTCGCCGAGGGCCTCACAAAGGGGAGAGGAGCTCTTGGACGAGAGCTTTGCTAAGAGGGGAGGGATTTTTAGACTAGGAAATGTCTAAGTGTGGATGAAGAAGTTCATCAACTAAGGGGGGTATTTATAGGCCAACCAATGGTCAAGATCAAGACAAGTGGTAGGCAAGTGTAGGGTGGGGATTTGCACAAGTGTAAGTGGGTCCCACTTGCTCATCAACTACACAAAATATCCTACCTAATCCTTGACCAAGGAAAAGTCACAAAAAACGTGTAAAGAATGCCCACTTTGCCGTCCATTGAGGGTGACAAGTGTCACCCTCCCGTTGGTCCAAAATATTTCATCTCTCGGAAAAATCCGCAAAAATAATAAATGACATAGCCGTATTTTTCCCTTCGCAAGGTCCGGAAAACGTTTCGTCGGAAAACGACTCTTTTCGCTAGTTGTGCACAAAATTTCGGTCATTGCCTAACTTAAGGCTTAAACTTTTATACGTACGCCCTCACGTACATACTCTGGAAATACGGGGTATAACAACATCTTTATTCTTACAACCCAATCCATAAGATATGACTTCAGACCTCTAAGAATAACAACTGTGACGGGACAGGGCCCTGCCATACCCCTGAATGTACATAAATCTACAACATCAGGGAAACCGTACCAAAAGACAAGCCTCCGGAGAAATGGAGCTTCGACAATCGATCGGTGATCCTAAGAATGAGGATCCACCACCGCTTACCCCTACCGCGCAGATAACGCAACCCCCGAGGAAAGGGGGTCAGTACAACAGATGTACCAAGTATGTAAAACTGAAAATACTGTAATGAAATCATAAAGTCTAAAATAAAGCTGGAGACATGTATGATAACTCAAATAACAGTACACTGTGCCTTACTAACAATGAAAGTAAACAAGAGTATACTTTACTGCATAAAAATAGGAGGCTCATGATCAAAGTAGGGCCACCCGCCTGTAGTATCATTAAGCAATCCTACTCCTGGGACTATTTCACCCGCATAGGTCCTGTGGACCCGCAATGAGGTCATCCGCCTCGCATGAGACTATTTCACCTGCATGGTCCCGGTGGGCCCGCAATGAGTACAAACGCCGCACTCGCATCATGGGTAGCAAATCCATGAAATAAGTAGTAACCCGGGGGTTTACCCCGCAAGAATAACATAACCTAGCACAACCGGCTATCATACATAACATAAGCACTACCGGCTTATCATACATAACATAAGCACCACCGGCTTATCATACATAACATAAGAAAGTTAAAAAATCCCCCTAACTTCTTATTAGCCTTATTCATATACACTCTAATTTTAGTTTACTTAAGGCACTAACATGTCATTATAAAATCCGGGAATTTAACCCAAAGTACTATGTACCTTTTCCTTTTAAAAATGACTCTTTCTTATATAAAATCCCCAAGATACTAACGCCCGTAGTATCAAGGCTTGTCTACTTTCAAAACAATTCACTATACCTTTAGAAATACATTTCAAGGCTTTAAAACCAAGTAACTTCTACTTTCACAACCTAGGCAACTCGTGCCTATAAATCAAGTAGACATTCTCTTAACTTTCCATAAAGTCGTTATAACTAACTTCCCATAAAGCCGTTATAACTCTTTATGTTTTAGACAATTACATTCTTTATATAACCAAGAGACTTATACTTTCAAAATACTTCAAGTCTCTTAACTTTAGAAATCAAGTTTCTTAACTTTAGAATAGTTCAAGTAATCAATACTTTCCAAATCCAGTATTCTATACATTTTCAAGCCAAGAATCTTTGTTTACCTTATTAGAATAAACCATTCTTTTTACTTTCCATAAAGTTATTACAACCAACTTTATGCTTTTGAAACCAAGACATTTCTATCATTTAAAAACAAGTGAGTTAATTCTCTAACTCAACCAACTTAGACATTCTTAAAACAAGTCAAGGATATCAATGAAATGAATTCATTTAAATCTCGTATGTCTACCGTACTATACATTTATAACTACTCATGCTCAAGAGATAAGAAAGTTTACACATACCTCTTCGACTTAATCCACTTGCCAAGTTGAATACGACGCACGTAGAATGTCAACCTATAATGACCATAATACGTCCATCAACTACTTGCTTTCAACGTAGAATATTCCTAAGTATAAGGACTCTTAATTCTACGGAAAATCGGGCAGCACCTCCTTTGTTTCTACGTACTTTTCCACCTTTTTCAAGGCCCGGAAATTAATAACCAAATGCCACATTTAAGTCTCAACAATCAGTTAACCAAAGGGGATTACACGCCTTACAATACGTGTAAAATTCTGCCCCACAATATATACAAAACAGTCCAATAGTCAATGCCATTCTCGGCTAATATGAGCAACAATGCAAAGTCTAATCTAATTCTAGTTCAATCCATATTGTCATTCCAACATGTCATATAGCCGCAACCAACTTTAACAACTATAATATCCTCTTTATATAACATGCGATGACTAAAACTAATAACTAAATTGAATTACAATTTTAAAGGCAAAATCATGCTAGTTTCGGATTTTAGGCTTCCAACATTTCTTAACATTTATCAATCTTCATAATATATATCACATGATCATTTCTAACTTACTATAACATGGAATCTTCAATCACAATAGTAAGACAAAGATTTATACCTCAAATAAGCCCAAATATTATCCAAGACTTCAAGTCGATCCTTAGCAACTTTTAGCTCCCCTTCTTATGTTCCAATCCGCTCCAAGCACTCCTTAGAAGATCATAACCAACTTCTCTTCAATTTCCAACTTCAAAGTTGAAGAACACCTTAGGTTTTCACCTTGCAACTAAAGTGAAAACGTAGTTTTTCCGGGATCTTTCTATTGAGATAACCTTACAATACCCTTAGGAACCTTTGGTTAAAGTATTGGGATTATTGAACCAAAAACGAAATTTTTTCTTGTTCTTCCAAGAGCAAACCCGAGAGCTCTCATCTTGAACACTAAGTTCTTGATTTATTTTCTAAGTGTAGAAGTCATCTTGCACTAGTAGGATGAATATATAACACAACCAAGGGCCTAGATTAAACCAAATGGAAGATTAAGATGTGGTCAAATATATCAAGCTCACTTTTTCCTTTGACTTGGTCCATTTTATCAAGCCAAATGTTTGCTACACTAGCCATAATTTCGTCCAAGATGAATCATGTGGAGGGTGACACGTGTCGCCCTCCCATTGATCCATAATATTTTGTTTTCCCGAAATTTCCATAATTGGTCAAAATATCGGAAACCTCGTGGGCCCCACAAAACGTAAAATTTCTCGGGTGGGCCACACGTATCCAACTCTGTAAATAAACTTCCATAATTCTGATAAGTTCTAAACGTCTTAAATAACAATTTTGAGAACCCAATTCTCATTAACGAACAACTTTCCTTCCCGAGGCTCGGAAGATTTTTCCTTTGGAAAGCAATTCCTTCTTTCGTTCAAATTTTTAAGTCTTGTGATCTCCCGTCTATTCTCTTATTCAAGTCCTGGAATTACGGGGTGTAACACTGGAAGTCAAATTTCAGCTTGATAGATTCGAGGTAAGTTAAGGCTTACTTTTCTAATAGAAAATTCTAGTAGAACTTATATATTATATGTGTTCGATAGTATACCTCAAGAAAAGTTCTTATCATTAAGTACTCAGTCATAAGTAGTAGTTGTTACACCCCGTAGTTCCAGGGTATGTATGTGAGGACGTACGTACGAGAATACGACAGTAAAATTGGAAAGGAAGAAAGATGTGATTTTTCGACGGAAAAGTTTCCGGATTTTGTGAAGGAAAAAGGTTCGTTAATGGGAATTGGATTCCCAGATTTGGTATTCAGACTTTTTGGAATATTTGAGAATTATGGAATTTTATTTCCGGAATTGGTCACGTGGGGCCCACGGGAGGAATTTACGGTTTTGTGGGGCCCACTTTATTTTCGGATTTTTGGCATTACGGATATTTTCGGAAGATGAAATATTTTGGACGAGTAGGGGGCGACACGTGTCACCCCCATGTGGCCCTATGGCCGAAAGTGAGGGGCACTTGGACATTTTTTTGGGGGGACAAGTGGCAAGCCACTTGTCCCATTTTTGTGGTGAACATTTGGTTGGTAGATTACCCACACACATGTCTCCAATCCTCACCTTACACTTGCTTTAATCCTTGCCATTGATTTCTCTATAAATACCCCTTTGTGCAAGATAATTCTTCATCCACACTTGAGATTTCCAAGGAAAAAAATATACTCCCTCCCTTAATTTGTTTTCGTCCAACTCCCCCCTTTGTGTAGAAAAATACTTCAAGTATTGTTGTATAGTCTCAAATACCTTAGCCTAGTATTCCTAGTAGTATTCCAAAGTTATTTCAATACTAAGATCCCGGAAATACTACTTTATTCCAATAGTCGCAAAATGAAGCCCTAGAAAAATCTGCATAGCTTAGATGAAGTGTTAAGAGAAGTTGTTTAGAAACTTCTAAGGGTTGCTTGGAGCGGGTTGGAGCGTAAGGAATTGGAGCTAAACGTTGCTCAGGATCGACTTATAATCTTGGATAATTTTGGGCTTATCGAGGTAATGATCTATGTCCCTCTATTGTAATTGGATATTACATATTGTAGTAGTTTAGAATTGAGTATAAGATATATTGGAAGGATGATTAAAAAGAATTGAACTGTATTTACATTGGACTGTATTTATAGTAGACTTGTAGTATTATTGTGGAGTAGAATTGTACACGCCCGTTAGACAGAACCCCTCGAGTTGTTGGCTTGGTAGCGTGCCTTGATAGATGAGAGATTTATGTGGTCATGCGGGAGGTGCCGCCAATTTTCCGTAGAATAAGGAACCTTGTACTTAGAATTGTGCTACAAAGAGATCGAGGAGTTGATAGACGCTTGTGGCCTTTTAGGTGGAAGTACTACGAGTAGCGTATTCTACTGGGCGGTGGAAAAGGCTAGCAGGTTACAGATTGGAGCTTTTTGCTTTTTGTCGATAATCGTCGCGAGGTATGTGAACCTCTTCCTATCTTTTCTAGCATGATGTTGTGAACTATGTAGTACGGTAGACGTACGTGTGCTAAACAAATTTTGGTTGGTTTAAAACATAAAGTGTTATAATGGCTTTTATGGGAAGTTAATTATAACGACTTTATGTAGGTAAAAGAATGGTTTATTGATTTTAAAATATAAGAGACTGGACTTATATTTGACTTGATATGAAATGTGAAGAACTTGAATTGTATTAGAAGTTGTGAAACCTCATTCGTGAGTAATGAGTACTTGGTTTTTTAAAGAATAATGTTACATTAATTTCGGAAATGGGAATAAGAATCGAACAAGCCAATGCAGCGTTAATAAAGGAAAAAGTAATGACAATTAATTATATTAAAACAAATAGAAACCTCCATCTGCATAGAAGCTAAGATAAGACAAAATTGTATTACATTTCCTAGATCATGGCTGCTTTAATAAGATCATTAATAACAAGTATTGATTTTTCTTAAATTCCAAAGTAAGGAACTTGTTTTCTAAAAGAAAAGAGACTTGAGGAATTTGAAGTGTTTTGGTTTAAAAGAAAGACATGGTTTTGTCTTAAATTGGTTTAAAACATAAAGTGTTATAATAGCTTTATGGGAAGTTAGTTATAACGACTTTATGAAAACAAAAGAATGGTTTTGGTATTGGATTTAAAATGGTAACTTGATTTTGGGAAAAGAGAAGTAACTTGAGTTTAAAAGTATAAGTAACTTATTTTCAAAATATCGAACTTTTCTTGATGAGAAAAATATAAGTGGCTTGGTTTTAAAAGGTAGGAGTACCTTGATCTTAAAAGAGTTAGTAACTTGGGTTTTAAAAGTATACTTGACGTTGTTTTAAAAATGTAAGCCACTTAGTTTAAAAAGTATAAAGTACTTGATTTAAACATGAACGTGTTTGGTGCTACGGATAATAGTATCGAGTAGTTTTTACGTAAAAAAAGATCTTTTTGAAAGGATTAATGTATGAAGTACTTTGGGGTTAAAACCCGGAATTGTTATCATAAAATGGAAGTCTAAGAGTATGTTAAATTTGCCTATGCTAGTTGTGATAGCCTTGGTGGTATTACTATGTTACCGCGTCTCTCGGTTGGAGGGCCGGCTGACTTGTTGTGAATTTGTGGGACGTACCGGCAGTGACGGAGGATTCCACGGGTATGCTTCCATTTTGTTTGATCTTGGCCATGCTTATACCGATGAGAGATGCCAGAGCATGCGACCAGGATACGGGTTAGATGCCGTCGCGTTTCGAGGTACCGGCAGAATGACGAGGATTCCACGGGTATACTTCCATTGTTATTATCACATGGACATGTCTACACCGATGAGGGATTCCGGGGGCATGCGGCCATGCAGCGGGTTAAACTCCCGGTATACTATTATTGTCACATGGGCATGTCTACACCGATGAGGGATTCCGGGGGCATGTGACCATTTACTATTATTCCATGGGCTAGCTCCCCATGAAGACCTGTCTACACCGATGAGGGATTCCGGGGGCATGGTATGTACGATCATTATTCCATGGGCTAGCTTCCATGAAGACCGCACTGCGATGAGGATGCCGAGGCACGCGTTATGGCCATGTTACATCGGCGAGGATTCCGACACGCGTCACAGATATATATATATATATATATATATATATATATATATGTAGTATATGTGTACGCCGACAGTGAGGTAGGATGCCACTAGCGGGTCACATGGTTATATGTTACACCCACGCACCAGCGATGAGGATTCCACGGGCGAGGTATATATATGTATTGTATATGTACGCCAAAGTGAGGTAGGATGCCACGAGGCCACATGAGTATGATTTATGTCATAGACTACGGCGATGAGGAAGGAATTCCACGGGCATGAGTGATGACTTGAGGCGAGTCCCCGACTAGACTCGATCGCTTATATGTTGTGTATCGTAGTTTGGTTATCATACATGTCTCCCGCTTTATATAGACTATTATGATTTCATTTACGATTTTCGGGCCACATACTTGGTACCGTCAGATCGACCTCCTTGAGGCCGCGTTCACGCCGCAGAGGTACACCGGTTGTTGATCCTCGCCATAGGATCACCGCTCAGCTTTTGGGAAGCTCCGCTTCTCCGAGGCTTATCTTTGGTATAGTACCGTCATAGTAGGTACTTGTACATTCTGTGGTATGGCGGCCCGCCCCGTCATAGTTGTGGTTACATTCTTAGGTGCAGTAATCTTGTTGTGAGCGGGTTTGTAAGGGATTTAACTGCTCAATTTTGATATATATATATATACGAAGGTAACCGCTTTGGTTAGCCTATTGCTTATCAGATATCTTGTTTCATGTTTAAGTTTTTATTTCCGCTGATTTTCTCGATGATTGTATCACTAGGGTGCCCGGTAAGGCACGATCACGGGCCAGGTCGGGTCGTGACAAAAGTGGTATCGAGCGATTAATCCTCGGAAGGTGTCTGACCGTGTCTAGTAGAGTCTTGATTATCGGTGTGTTGTGCACCACATCTATAATCGAGGAGGCTACGAGATATTTAGGATTGGTTTCCATTCTTCTCACTCGATCGTGCCTTAGAGTGTGTTATAAGTTGGACTCCTTCCGACGTATTCTTTTTGCCGCTACGCCTCTACGCAGGCAACCGAGCCCGAAGGGCAAAGCGAGAGAGGCTGCGAGTGAAACCTGAGAAGGGTTACGAGGGCACAGCACGGTCATTACCCGAGATAGTACTTGAGGCAGCGAGTTTTATGACGCCGCTAGCCCAACAGAGTTTAGAAGCGGTGAAGATTTCTCACGAGGCCACGATACGAGCCTCGATTCCACGGCCGAGCCGAGGATATGAGTTCAAGGAGATGACCCAGTTACTAGCTAGGCTGGTGGCTGGGAATGAGGACGGACGGGAGCCGGTGGTTCCAGCAGTACCAGTGATTCACCCTAGATCTGATAGTCTGAGACTTCGGGATTTCTTGAGTTGCAGTTCGCCAGAGTTCTATGGATAGAAAGTTGAGGATGATCCTCAGGGTGTCGTGCTAGTTTGGGAGATTGTTATACTTGCGGCCGTCATGGCCATGTGATAGGAGGATGTCCAAGTAGGAGGGATACAAGAGGGATGACTCAGCCTACCGGGTCAGTTGCGGGTTCAGTTGTTCGGGAGAAGGGGGTGTTAGTGTCACGACCCGAACCCGGGCCCGTGACTGGTGCATTACCCCGGGCACCCCAGTGATACAACATCAGAGTAATCAGCGGAACATAAAACAATAACATGAAGCCAATGCAATAAGACAGTGAAATAAGAAGACAGGCTAACAAAAAACGGTTACCTTCAGTATATATAAATAACAATTTGAACAGTTACATCCTATTACAACCCTGCCCACAACAGTACTACAGACCTCTACGAATGATATGACAACAACGACGGGACAGGGCCTCGTCATACCCCTGAATGTAAGCACCTACAACAACAGGGGACTATACCAAGATAAGCCTCCGGAGAAACGGAGCTTTCCCAACGCTGACTGTGACCCAAGAGCGAGGATCAACGATCGGTGTACCTTTACCTACGGCGTGAACGCGGCCCCGAAGGAGGTCGATCTGGTACCAAGTATGTGGCGAAAATCATAAATGAAATCATAGCGATATATAAAGCGGGAGACATGTATGATAACCAAACTACGATTCCTGATAAATAAGCGATCATGTCAAGTCGGGGACTCACGCCAAAGTCATCACTCAAATATAACAATGGGTCTCACGCCACAACATCAATCATGCGGTGGAATACCTTTCTCACTGGCGATCTATGATATAAAAGCACAAGGAATACACATGAACACGAGTCCCACTGTGTCATCATAAAACCGTCTGGGGTAAGTGCGAAGGCATAGCCGACTACTAAAACCACAGATAACAAGGTCATAAAGCGTATCATGATCTGTCTAGACCGTCGCATGATCAAAGCCGCCACTCGCGCGATATCTAATGTGCGCGTCGAGCCACAGGCTTCCGTAGCTCGCGTGGGCCACTCGATGGCCCGCATGAGGTATTCCCGCATCGGGTAGCTACTCCGGCGGCGTCTGGACTCGCCGTCCGCGTAGCCATAGACCGCGTGACCACAAAGGCCGCACTAACACGGAACTCCGCGATTCGCATGCCACCTGTGAGACCGCATAAGGTATTCTCGAATCATAGGTCACACAGACACTTTGAGTCTACCGCGTGGACGACTTAACCGGAATCATGAGTGATACAATACTAACATACGACTTATCGTTTAAACAACATAAGCACAATCGAGAAACCCCTTTACACAAACATCACAAGATACTAACACACGTAGCATCCTAGCATGTTTACTTTAACAAATCAACAAGAAAGTATTACAAGGCTATCACAAACCAACACAATCAAGTTATACACACAAGGTACTTTCTACTATATGATTAACAAGATCGGGTTTTTATCCCCAAAGTACTTCATACATTAACTCTTTAAAAGATACGTTACTTTCACAAAAGTCACACAATACCCGTAGTATATGAAAATAGAGTGATTATCTTTTGAAGTAAATCAAAACACTTCTCTTTGTAAAATCAAGTAACAACATTCTTTTCCAAACGTTCAAGTTTGCCTAATTTCAAATGTTCACGTTTCTTATTTTAGAAAGGTTTCGTGGTTCATAATCTTATTCATTTAAGAATATAATTCTCTTTTAACAATCTGAGAAACATATGCCTTATATGTGAGTAGGTTATTCTTGTTCATAATCAATCTTATTAAGCAGCCATGATCTAGGAAATATCATTTTGTCTCATCTTAGCTTCTATGCAGATGGAGTTTCTACTGGTTTTAATAATACTTAATTATTCAATACATTTTCCTTTATTAACGCTGCAATGGTTTGTCGATACACATTCTGATTTCCGAAATCAGTAAAACATTATCCCTTTTAAAAACCAAGTACTCATTACTCACGAATGAGGTTTCACACAAAAATTCATATAATTCATTTACGTTAAGTCTCTTATCTTACAAGATCAAGTCTCTTAACTTCTAAAATCAATAAATCATTCGTTTTATCTCTCTTAAGCCGTTATACCTAACTTCCCATAAAGCTAGTATAACTCTTAAGCTTTTAAAACCAAGTATTACTCTTCTTTTAAAAACAGTTCTTAATTATCTTGAAATACTTCAAGATCTTTATTATTCAGGCTTAAGTCAAAAGACATTGCCGTACAACTACGTTCAATTAGCACGCGTACGTCTACCGTACTATATATATATTCTTTTAAAATATCATGCTCAAGAGGATAGGAAGAATCACATACCTCGCGACGATTATCGACTATTAGCAAATCGCTCCACGGCTATAACCCGGCTAGCCTTGTCCACCTTCCAAGTAGCACATGCTACTCACAGAACATTCAACCTATAAAGGTTATACAAGTCTATCAAAGTCTAGACTACTCGGTAGATTAAATCTAGATACAAGATTCTACGGAAATTCGGGCAGCCCTTCCCTACCCGTCAAACTACACAAGTCTACTGTAATACAGTCCTACGTAATTACAGTTCAGTTCTCTTCTTTAAATTCAGGCTTAAGTCCAAAGACATTGCCGCAAAACCATGTTCAGTTCTATATATAGTATACTTCATCTATATATTCCTACAACATGTAATTTCCAATTACAATAGGGGGACAAGATAAATACCTCGATAAGCCCATAATTATCCAAGTAAAATGTCGATCCTTAGCAACGCTTAGCTCCTACTCCGGGTGCTCCAACCCGCTCCAAACAACCCTTAGAATCTCTACGCGACCTCTACTTAATACTCCAACCAACTATGGAGATTTTCCTTAGGGTTTCGGTTTGAGACAAAAAGGACATACGGTAGTATTTCCGGGCTCTACGTATAGAGGTATCTTTGGAATACTACAAGGTATACGGCTAAGGTAATTTGGGTATAACAACAATACTTTTGAGAGTATTTCTACCAAGAGGGGGGGTATATATACGAGACAACACCACAAAGGGGGGGTGTATACCCCTCGGCCAACCCCACTAGGGGGGGTACTCTCGGCCAAGGGAGGGCTCTCGGCCAAGGGCCTCACAGGGGAGGATGAGAACACCACACAAAGGGGGAGCTCTCAAGACTTAGGAAAGTTTAGGAATGGATGAAGAAGTCTTCAAAGGGGGGGTATTTATAGGTCAAGCCATGACCAACCAATGGCCAAGATCATGCCAAGTGCAAGGCAAGTGTAGGGCTAGGATTCACCCAAGTGTACCTTATCCATCTACCCACAAAATATCCTACCAACTACTTGACAAAAAGCCAAGACCAATCGGCCACTTCACTGGCGTCCCCAATGAGAGGGTGACAAGTGTCGCCTCTCGTTGGTCCAAAATGTTTCGTCTCTCGGAAAAATCCGCAAAAAATAGAAATGACATAGCCGGAATTTTCCCTTCGCAAGTTATGTAAAACGTTTCGTCGAAAAACGACTCTAACCGGGTGTTGTGCACAAAGTAAAATCGGCCAAGCCACTTTTAAAGCCCAAACTTTTCTACGTACGTCCTTACGTCATACTGCGGAAATACGGTATAACATTCTCCTCGTAGAAACATTCGTCGAATGTTCCTTCTAAGTCTCAAAACAAGCGTCGCGAGATAGTCTTCACTACTATACTTATGAGAACAATCCTGCCCTGTTGGCGCGAAACACCTGCGCAAATACTTACATCTAAGTCCACGAGGAAACACCTCTAACATCACAAAAAGCACTCACCCGAGGTCTAAAATATACTTCCTTCGCACATTCTTCATACAAAAGAAATGATCACATCGATGCTCGCAATACATGCTCGTTTCTTCCATTATGCGTCGTACCCTTCTCGTACACTCGAACTCCTTCTCATAACTTACCATATTCCTGCTACTGATTCCGTTCCCGAAATCTCTGGGTTACTATCTCCAACTTGGTCATCCTTAACTGGGAACACTCTGGATGGATCTCCGATACTTTCCCGAACATAGCAATACGAAAGACCGGACATACTGCCTCCCAAGTCGGACGGCAAAAGCTAACATACAGGCAACCTGGCCTACTCTTCACATGATCTGAAAGGCCCAAAGTAACTCGGGCTAAGTTCCCTCTGTTTTCCAAAACTCATCGCACCCTATCCGGGGTGGTACCTTCAAGAATTCCGACCGTCAACCTGAACTTTAAGCGTCGACGTCGATTATCCGCACGACTTCCGTTGACTCTGAGCTGCCAATGACCTCATCTGGATAAGCTTCACCCTATCCACATTCTACTGAACAAGTATGAACCAACTATCTGAACTTTGCCAACATCGAACCAATCGAACGGCAACTTACATTTCCGCCCCTACAAGGCGTCATAAGACGACATCCGAATCACTGAAATGGTAGCTTAAACACTCCCTCCACAGGAGACAACAATCCCCACAACTACCCCAGAAATCCAAACACTGGCCCGAGGGCGAATGCGATTCTGAGTCTCACCTGAGTCCCTAACCCTGCCTGGTAAAACTCTCAGAAGGAAAAAGAAACAGCCGTAAGCTGGGCCCCACTGTCTGCCATAAGGTGAAGGTAGGCACCCCGCGTGCACTGCAACCTTTCGATATAACAACATCTTGAGTATACGGTCGGCCGAAAACCACGATGGGCTGCCCCATCGGCCCGACCTCTTGGTCGAGCATCCACGTGAACTTGTACGCTGGTTAACCAAACCTGGGCCTAACACCCTCATGACCCTATCACAAGGCGGGACCACCACAAAATGACCCCACCACCATACAGGCCGCGGGTTGACCCGCAACGTGGCCTCAACCCGACCCGGCAATGCTCAAAACACTAGCTCCCCGATCCGGAACAATTTCGCTAATCACGTTACGAAAACCTAGCGGTCATCTTAGTTCAACTACCCTTTTTCATACCACACTACTTAGGGACCTATCTCAAACATAGCTCACGTGCACTATGCACTCCGATAAGGATCAAACATAACACTACACCTTTACTCGAGATGGCCTTACCTCTAAGGTCTCTACGTATAAAACTCTAAGGCTCACACCTTCTCTATCCCCCAAATCTTACTTGGTTAACTGACCAAGATTTCTAATCACAATTTACACAATGCTATCAGAATATAACACTTAAGGTATACTCACCTTATCACACATACTATTCCCTAGAGGGTTAAAGATCTATCTGTATTCACTGCTTCACTCCCCTTAGTCGTTCTAATCAAACACCGTAGTAGCGCATAGCTAAGGAAGGTGACGAACTACCCACCGATACTGAAGGCTAAGTCCTCCTACTAGGACATCCTCTCGTCATCAGACCCTGACGGTCGTAGGTACAACAAGTACCAACTAAAAGACGTCATTCCCCGGGATGACATCTGCCACACTGTGAACCGGAAGTCCTGGTGCTCTGACCAACTCCGGCATACCCCGAAAGTCCTGAAATCCGTGGAAGACTACTCTGCACTGGCGGAGGTGCATATCTAATCTGCCGGTGAGGTGACTCGCCTCGAAAGTTACCAAAGGACCTTGCGCTCTGGCCTCTTCTGCTGTCGCCCGTTAACCCGTCGGTTTCTCGTTTCTCGACTGCGCATAAGCCCGATACACAAGCCATGCTCAAGACTAATCGAAGAATTACTCTTTGCACAACCCTCTTAGATAGTCGTCAAGACCCGCGGTAGATCGGTATACTCTCGTAGCCAAATCCATAGTTAATGTGGTCACCTCTTTGCAATCCATATTCTCTGTCCCGGTCGTGGGCGAAGGTTCAAATATCATGGCCGCGATGAGCTGCCGCCGCCGTGCTAAACTTTGCTGGGGCTAGTGACGTCGCAGAACTCTCCAAATGAAGCACCTAACTCAGGTGATGATTGGGCCTGTGCCCTCGTAACCCTCTGAACTCTACTCGCAGCTCCCTCTGCTGCCTTGCCCTCCTGGGCTCGGGTTGCCTTACGCGGAGCCATAACGGTAAGGGAAAGAAATACGTTAGAGGGGTCCAACTTATAACACAGCTCTAAGCACGATCTCATAGTGAGAAGAATGGAAACCAATCCTAAATATCCTATAGCCTCCTGATTATGGGTGTGGTGCACAATACACCGATAATCGAACTCTTGGATCTGATGCGTAGACACTTTTCGAGGATTAATCGCTCACGATACCACTTTTGTCACGACCGAACCGGGCGTGGTAGTGCCTTACCGGGCACCCGGTGATACAACATCAGTAATCGTGAACATAAAACAATAACATGAAGCCAATGCAATAAGACAGTGAAATAAGAAGACAGGCTAACCAAAAACGGTTACCTTCAGTATATATAAATAACAATTTGAACAATTACATCCTATTACAACCCTGCCCACAACAGTACTACAGAACTCTACGAATGATATGACAACAACGACGGGACAGGGCCCCGTCATATCCCTGAATGTAAGCACTTACAACAACAGGGGACTATACCAAGATAAGCCTCCGGAGAAACGGAGCTTTCCCAAACGCTGAACTGTGACCCTAAGAGCGAGGATCAACGGCGGTGTACCTTTACTGCGGCGTGAACGCAGCCCGAGAGTCGATCTGGCAGTACCAAGTATGTGCCCGAAAATCAGTAAATGAAATCATAGCGATCTATATAAAGCGGAGACATGTATGATAACCAAACTACGATTCCTGATAAATAGCGATCATGTCAGTCGGGGACTCACGCCCTCAAAGTCATCACTCAAATATAACAATGGGTCTCACGCCCACAACATCAATCATGCGTGGAATACCTTCCTCAGCTGGCGATCTATGATATAAAAGCACCAAGGAATACACATGAACACGGGTCCCACTGTGTCATCATAAAACCGTCACGGGGTAAATGCGAAGGCATAGCCGACTACTAAAACCCACAAGACAACAAGGTCATAAAGCGTATCATGATCTGTCTGGCGTCGCATGATCAAAGCCGCCACTCGCGATATCTAATGTGCGCGTCTAGCCCAGAACTTCCCGTAGCTCGCATGGGTCACTCGATGGCCCGCGTGAGGTATTCCCGCATCGAGGGTAGCTACTCCCGGCAGCGTCCCGACTCGCCGTCCGCGTAGCGCATAGACCGCGTGACCACAAAGGCGCCGCTAACACGGAACTCCGCGATTCCGCATAGGCCACATGCACCGCATAAGGTATTCTCGAATCATAGGTCACAGACCGCTGAGTCTACCCGCGTGGAGGCAGCTTAACCCCGGAATCATGGTGATACAATACTAACATAACATCTTATCGTTTAAACAACATAAGCACAATCAAGGGAAACCCCTTTACACAAACATCACAAGATACTAACACACGTAGCATCCTAGCATGTTTACTTTAACAAATCAACAAGAAAGTATTACAAGGCTATCACAAACCAACACAATCAAGTTATACACACAAGGTACTTTCTACTATATGATTAACAAGATCGGGTTTTTATCCCCAAAGTACTTCATACATTAACTCTTTAAAAGATACGTTACTTTCACAAAAGTCACACAATACCCGTAGTATATGAAAATAGAGTGATTATCTTTTGAAGTAAATCAAAACACTTCTCTTTGTAAAATCAAGTAACAACATTCTTTTCCAAACGTTCAAGTTTGCTTAATTTCAAATGTTCACGTTTCTTATTTTAGAAATGTTTCGTGGTTCATAATCTTATTCATTTAAGAATATAATTCTCTTTTAACAATCTGAGAAACATATGCCTTATATGTGAGTAGGTTATTCTTGTTCATAATCAATCTTATTAGCGGCCATGATCTAGGAAATATCATTTTGTCTCATCTTAGCTTACATGCGGATGGAGTTTCTCTGGTTTTAATAATACTTAATTATTCAATACATTTTCCTTTATTAACGCCGCAATGGTTTGTCGATACACATTCTGATTTCAAATCGAAGAAACATTATCCCTTTTAAAAACCAAGTACTCATTACTCACGAATGAGGTTTCACACAAAAATTCATATAATTCATTTACGTTAAGTCTCTTATCTTACAAGATCAAGTCTCTTAACTTCTAAAATCAATAAATCATTCATTTTATCTCTCTTAAGCCGTTATACCTAACTTCCCATAAAGCTAGTATAACCCTTAAGCTTTTAAAACCAAGTATTACTCTTCTTTTAAAAAACAGTTCTTAATTATCTTGAAATACTTCAAGATCTTTATTATTCGGGCTTAAGTCAAAAGACATTGCCGTACAACTACGTTCAATTAGCACGCGTACGTCTACCGTACTATATATATATTCTTTTAAAATATCATGCTCAAGAGGATAGGAAGAATCACATACCTCGCGACGATTATCGACTATTAGCAAATCGCTCCACGGCTATAACGGCTAGCCTTGTCCACCTTCCAAGTAGCACGCTACTCACGTAACATTCAACCTATAAAGGTTATACAAGTCTATCAAAGTCCGGACTACTCGGTAGATTAAATCTAGATACAAGATTCTACGTAAATTGGCGACCGCTTCCTGCAGTCAAACTACACAAGTCTCATGTAATATAGTCCTACGTAATTACTGATTCGATTCTCTTCTTTAAATTCAGGCTTAAGTCCAAAGACATTGCCGCAAAACCATGTTCAGTTCTATATATAGTATACTTCATCTATATATTCCTACAACATGTAATTTCCAATTACAATAGGGGGACAAGATAAATACCTCGATAAGCCTATAATTATCTAAGTAAAATGTCGATCCTTAGCAACGCTTAGCTCCTACTCCGGGTGCTCCAACCCGCTCCAAACAACCCTTAGAAGCTCTACGCGACCTCTACTTAATACTCCAACCAACTATGGAGATTTTCCTTAGGGTTTCGGTTTGAGACAAAAAGGACATACGGTAGTATTTCCGGGCTCTACGTATAGAGGTATCTTTGGAATACTACAAAATACACGGCTAAGGTAATTTGGGTATAACAACAATACTTTTGAGAGTATTTCTACCAAGAGGGGGGGGTATATATACGGGACAACACCACAAAGGGGGGTGTATACCCCTCGGCCAACCCAGAGGGGTACTCTCGGCGAGGGGAGGGGGAGGGCTCTCGGCCAAGGGGGCCTCACAAGGGGAGGACGAGAACACCACACAAAGGGGGGGAAGCTCTCAAGACTTAGGAAAGTTTAGGAATGGATGAAGAAGTCTTCAAAGGGGGGGGGGGGGTATTTATAGGTCAAGCCATGGCCAACCAATGGCCAAGATCATGCCACGTGCAAGGCAAGTGTAGGGCTAGGATTCACCCAAGTGTACCTTATCCATCTACCCACAAAATATCCTACCAACTACTTGACAAAAAAGCCAAGACCAATCGGCCACTTCACCGCCCCAACGTCCCCAATGAGAGGGTGACAAGTGTCGCCCTCTCGTTGGTCCAAAATGTTTCGTCTCTCGGAAAAATCCGCAAAAAATAGAAATGACATAGCCGGAATTTTCCCTTCGCAAGTTATGTAAAACGTTTCGTCGAAAAACGACTCTAACCGGGTGTTGTGCACAAAGTAAAATCGGCCAAGCCACTTTTAAAGCCCAAACTTTTCTACGTACGTCCTTACGTACATACTCTAGAAATACGGGGTATAACAGTTAGTCAGATAAAGTCACCCCTACCTCGTTGTAATAGACTCCATTATGGGGAGTGTCGTACTGCTTCGACAACTTGTATGCTTGCGACCAACAGGGCCATTTGGTGAGAGTTTGTCCGACCAGAGGTAGCACAGATGTAGAGACTCAGCCTTCGGGATCGGTGGCTGGTTCATCGCCTTATATAGCTAGGCGCCCTGCAGGGCAGGATTATGATTAGAGCGACAAAAGGAAAGTGAGACAGTAGTTGCAGAGATATCTTTAGCCCTTAAGAGACTTGTTTATGTTGTTATGGTAGATACATGTGGAGTGCTATGTACGAATAGCATTGTGTTAGCGTGAATTATAAAACATGGGTAGTTGAAAATGGTAAGTCTGGAGACGAGACGATTGTGAGCCTTAGAATTTATAACAGTTAGGACCTTGGATGCAAGGCCGTCTTGAGTGGATGATTTTACGGTTGGTCTTTGTCGAAGTACTTGGTATGCGTGAAATATATTGTGGGATAATTCCATGGGTAGTGTGATATGGAAGTGGTAGCTTTCATGACGTGAATTGGTAAGATTGTTCCGGATCGGGGAACAAGAGTTTGGCGCGATAACGGGTTGGGTTGAGGCCAGATAGCGGGTCAACCCGCAACCCGGAATGAGGTGGGGTCAGTTTGAGGTGGTCCCGCCAGGTGGTATGGTCACGAGGATGCTAGGCCCAGGTTTAGGTAACCATCGTATGAGTTCGTGGATGTGTTCGACCAGAATCGGATCGTGAAGGCTGGGAATGGCCTTAAAGGAATTTGAGGCTAGTAGATAACCAAGTTTGGAGGTGGTGACTCCAAGGTTTTGGGAACTGAAGCGATGACTGGAGTATGGTACGTATACTAGAAATATTTCGGGTGTACGAGAAGGGTACTAAGAGTAAGGAAAGAAGTCAACCTGTGTTAAGAGATCGGAAGTGATCATTTCTTTTGTGAAGTAAAGATACGAAGGGAGTATCCGTTAGACCTTGGGTGGGAGCTTTTTGTGATGTTAGAGGTGATTCCTCGTTGGCTTGGATTTGAGTTTTACGCGTATGTTATACTATGGCCAGTGATGGCATGACTGGTTTCGTAAGTATAGTAGTGAAGACTATATCAGTGCATGTATGTTTTGAGACTTAGAAGGAACATTCGGGACGAATGTTTCTAAGGGGGGAAGAATGTTACACCCCGTAGTTCCAGGGTATGTATGTGAGGACGTACGTACGAGAATACGACAGTAAAATTGGAAAGGAAGAAAGATGTGATTTTTCGACGGAAAAGTTTCCGGATTTTGTGAAGGAAAAAGGTTCGTTAATGGGAATTGGATTCCCAGATTTGGTATTCAGACTTTTTGGAATATTTGAGAATTATGGAATTTTATTTCCGGAATTGGTCACGTGGGGCCCACGGGAGGAATTTACGGTTTTGTGGGGCCCACTTTATTTTCGGATTTTTGGCATTACGGATATTTTCGGAAGACGAAATATTTTGGACGAGTAGGGGGGCGACACGTGTCACCCCCATGTGGCCCTATGGCCGAAAGTGAGAGGCACTTGGACGTTTCTTTGGGGGGACAAGTGGCAAGCCACTTGTCCTATTTTTGTGGTGAATATTTGGTTGGTAGATTACCCACACACATGTCTCCAATCCTCACCTTACACTTGCTTTAATCCTAGCCATTGATTTCTCTATAAATACCTCTTTGTGCAAGACTAATTCTTCATCCACACTTGAGATTTCCAAGGAAAAAAATATACTCCCTCCCTTAATTTGTTTTCGTCCAACTCCCCCTTTTGTGTAGAAAAATACTTCAAGTATTGTTGTATAGTCTCAAATACCTTAGCCTAGTATTCCTAGTAGTATTCCAAAGTTATTTCAATACTAAGAGCCCGGAAATACTACTTTATTCCAATAGTCGCAAAATGAAGCCCTAGAAAAATCTGCATAGCTTAGATGAAGTGTTAAGAGAAGTTGTTTAGAAACTTCTAAGGGTTGCTTGGAGCGGGTTGGAGCGTAAGTAATTGGAGCTAAACGTTGCTCAGGATCGTCTTATAATCTTGGATAATTTTAGGCTTATCGAGGTAATGATCTATGTCCCTCTATTGTAATTGGATATTACATATTGTAGTAGTTTAGAATTGAGTATAAGATATATTGGAAGGATGATTAAAAAGAATTGAACTGTATTTACATTGGACTGTATTTACAGTAGACTTGTAGTATTATTGTGGAGTAGAATTGTACACGTCCGGTTAGACGTGTAACCCCCCCTTGGAGTTGTTGGCTTGGTAGCAGGCCTTGATAGATGAGGAGATTGATGTGGTTTGCGGGAGGTCTTTGAATGTTCCGTAGAATAAGGAACCTTGTACTTAGAATTGTGCTACAAAGAGATCGAGGAGTTGATAGACGTTTTGTGGCCTTTTTAGGTGGAAGTACTACGAGTAGCGTATTCTACTTGAAGGGTGGAAAAGGCTAGCAGGGTTACAGTACTTTGGAGCTTTTTGCTTTTTATCGATAATCATCGCGAGGTATGTGAACCTCTTCCTATCTTTTCTAGCATGATGTTGTGAACTATGTAGTACGGTAGACGTACGTGTGCTAAACAAATTTTGGTTGGTTTAAAACATAAAGTGTTATAATGGCTTTATGGGAAGTTAATTATAACGACTTTATGTAGGTAAAAGAATGGTTTATTGATTTTAAAATATAAGAGACTGGACTTATATTTGACTTGATATGAAATGTGAAGAACTTGAATTGTATTAGAAGTTGTGAAACCTCATTCGTGAGTAATGAGTACTTGGTTTTTTTAAAGAATAATGTTACATTAATTTCGGAAATGGGAATAAGAATCGAACAAGCCAATGCAACGTTAATAAAGGAAAAAGTAATGACAATTAATTATATTAAAACAAGTAGAAACCTCCATCTGCATAGAAGCTAAGATAAGACAAAATTGTATTACATTTCCTAGATCATGGCTGCTTTAATAAGATCATTAATAACAAGTATTGATTTTTCTTAAATTCCAAAGTAAGGAACTTGTTTTCTAAAAGAAAAGAGACTTGAGGAATTTGAAGTGTTTTGGTTTAAAAGAAAGGCATGGTTTTGTCTTAAATTGGTTTAAAACATAAAGTGTTATAATAGCTTTATGGGAAGTTAGTTATAACGACTTTATGAAAACAAAAGAATGGTTTTGGTATTGGATTTAAAATGGTAACTTGATTTTGGGAAAAGAGAAGTAACTTGAGTTTAAAAGTATAAGTAACTTATTTTCAAAATATCGAACTTTTCTTGATGAGAAAAATATAAGTGGCTTGGTTTTAAAAGGTAGGAGTACCTTGATCTTAAAAGAGTTAGTAACTTGGGTTTTAAAAGTATACTTGACGTTGTTTTAAAAATGTAAGCCACTTGGTTTAAAAAGTATAAAGTACTTGATTTAAACATGAACGTGTTTGGTGCTACGGATAATAGTATCGAGTAGTTTTTACGAAAAAATAGATCTTTTTGAAAGGATTAATGTATGAAGTACTTTGGGGTTAAAACCCGGAATTGTTATCATAAAATGGAAGTCTAAGAGTATGTTAAATTTGCATATGCTAGTTGTGATAGCCTTGGTGGTATTACTATGTTACCGCGTCTCTCGGTTGGAGGGCCGGCTGACTTGTTGTGAATTTGTGGGACGTACCGGCAGTGACGGAGGATTCCACGGGTATGCTTCCATTTTGTTTGATCTTGTTACACCCCGTATTTCCGGCAGTTGAGATAAGAACGTACGTAAGAATTTTGGAATTGAATTTTAGAAAGAATGAAAAATTCTGAAAATTTCTCCGAACCTTGTAAAGGAAAAAGGTTTATTAGATGAATTTAATTCTCGAATTCGGAATTTGGGACTTTTAGAATTTATCGGAATTTTGGAATTTAATTTCGAAATTTGGTCATGTGGGACCACCCGAGAAATTTTGTATGTGTTGGGGAGTTTGGGAAGGCAAACGCAGAACAAAAAAAATACCAAAACGTGTATGAACAGTGAAAACCCATCCATGAACAGTGTTGTTCGATGAACAGTGTTCGAAAAAACGCCATTTTCGGCCAAACCAGGAATCTGCCGGGGGCGAGACATATACCAAAAGCTTCGTCTCGTCGAGCCCGTCAAATCCATACCAACCGCCACCGTCGATTCTCCCGGAATCGCCGGCAATTTCAGATCGAAGTTTCGGTCACTGTTCATCCATCTTCCCCGTTCGATTTTTCTGATTTTCCGACCAACTGAGGTACAATCGACGGGAGTGGAGTATACCATCAGAACCACCATCTCCTTGCCGTCATTTCCATGTAAACCAGGACCCTCGATTCTTGCTCAAACTCGTCGTCGACCAGATCGATCTTCGCCGAAACCCTAGGTCGTCGACGAGCATTTTCCGGCCACCACAGGTAGAGTCGACGGTCGTGGCTAGTGTAGAAATATTCAGGGTGGAAAGGCCGACATTTTGGCACCACCCACGACCTCCAATTCAACCCAGATCGTCGGGTCGACCAAATCATATTTTTCGATCGGAAGTTGGAAGATTCCGATCGATTCTGGTACAGTTGAGGGCTAAGGCGTATATTGTTGTGTTCGTATTGATCTTAGCTACGTTTTGCAACCAATCCCGAGCCTCAATTCTCAGTATTTCGGAATCCGCCATTGACGCCGCCTTGAGCTCGCCGGCGGCGGCGGTGCCGCCGCAGGACCACCAGCAGACCTCCAAAAATTGACTTTCCTCCATTAATTCATCCACGCAACAACAATTCGATGAATTCACTTCCAACAGATCAAAAATGGAATTTTTCCGACGAACAATTCCGGCGACGGGTAGCGGCGCAGTGGGAATTCTGCCACCAATGGCGGTAGTTCAGGCTGCTTAACCACACAAAAATATTCCACAAGATTTCAGCGATCCGGACAACAATTTCCAATCACCGGCGTTGTCTACTTGGCGTGTGGATTAGCCGAAGAGGTATGTGAACTTCTTACCTTTTTTGATATGAATTTGATAAGTCTAGAGGACTGGAATTATTTTGGTAAGTCTAGGTGACTTGAATTATGTGATAAGTCTATGTGACTTGATTCTTGGAAGTAAGTAAATTGATTTTCAAGGTTATGCGGCTTGTTTTATCTAAATAATTATGAGACTTGATATTTTCAAGTTATGGGACTTGATTTTGAAAGTTGGTGTAATTTGGATATTTGAAGTATAAGTGAATTGATTTGAGCCTTAAATGTGGCGTTTGGTTATTGAATTCGGCCTTGAAAAAGGTGGCAAAGTATGTAGAAACAAAGGAAGTGATGTCCGATTTTCCGTAGAATTTAGTGACCTTGTACTTAGAATTATTCTACGAAGAGATCTAGAGGTTGATAGACGTTTTGTGGCCTGTATAGGTTGAAATACTACGAGTAGCGTATTCTACTGAAAGGGTGGAAAAGGCTAGCGGTTCTGATGCTTTGGAGCTATTTGCTAATTGTCGATAATCGTCGCTAGGTATGTGATTCTTCCTATCCTCTTGAGCATGACTATTTGTTAAATATATAGTGCGGTAGACGCACGTGTGTTAAAGGAATTTGATTTACCTTTCGTGCCTTGACTTGATATGAAGTGTAAAGGTCTTGATTGTGTGAAAAAGGTAGTAAACTCCTATTCGTTAGTAATGGGTACTCGATTGTTAAAGAATAAGTCCTCTTGGTCTCATAAATGCTTATAGTTGTGATTGGCTGGTTTAAAACATAAAGTGTTATAATGACTTTATGGGAAGTTAGTTATAACGCCTTTACGTAGGTAAACGAATGGTTTGTTGTTTTCAAAAGATAAAAGACTTGACTTATAATTGACCTAAGTGGTGTTGAAAAATGTGAAACCTCATTCGTGAGTAATGAGTACGTGGTCTTTAAAAGAATAAAGTTTTATTTGATTTCCTGACATTCTAAAGTAAGGAGACTTAAAGGCTTTTTGAAAGGGTCATGTAACTTGATTTTGGGAAAAGAGAAGTAACTTGAGTTTAAAAGTATAAGTAACTTGTTTTCAAATAGTGAACTCTTCTTGATGGAAAAATATAAGTGGCTTGGTTTTAAAAGGTAGGAGTACCTTGGTCTTAAAGGGGTTAGTTACTTGGGTTTTAATGGTATACTTGACGTTGTGTTTAAAGTGTTTAAAGTACTTGATTAAAACATGAACGTGTTTGGTACTACGGATATTAGTATCGAGTTGTTTTTACGTAAGAAAAGAAGGAGATCTTCTTTTTGAAAGAATTAAAGTATGTAATACTTTGGGGGTTAAAAACCCGGACTTTGACATAAAATGAAAGTACCTTAAGTTGTGTGTAACTTGCCTATGCTTGTGGTGATAGCCTTTGTTGTGCAAGTGTTGTATTTCTATGCTACCGCGTCTCTCGTTGGAGGGCCGGCTATCTGGTTGATTGATGGACATACTGACACGATGGGTGGCCCACGGGTATGCTTCCACTATATCGATCCTTTTGGACATACTGACACGATGGGTGGCCCACGGGTATGCTTCCATTAGGAGTGTTATCTTGTTATTTGCTTTGGACATACTGACACGATGGGTGGCCCACGAGTATGCTTCCATTATGATTGTTATCTTGTTATTTCCTTTTGGATATACTGACACGATGGGTGGCCCACGGGTATTCTTCCATTAGGAGTGTTATCTTGTTATTTGCCTTGGACATACTGACACGATGGGTGGCCCACGAGTATGCTTCCATTATGATTGTTATTTTGTTACTTCCTTTGGACATACTGACACGATGGGTGGCTCACGGGTATGCTTCCATTAGGATGGTTCCATGGCCATGCTTATACCGAGGTGAGATGCCGGGGCATGCGGCCGTTGTGCGGGTTAAATTCCCGGGTTATATTTGAGTGATGACTTTACGGGCGTGAGTCCTCGACTTGACATGATCGCATATATATATTGTGAATCGTAGTTCGGTTATCATACATGTCTCTATTTTATATATCGTTATGGTTTCATTTACTGATTTTTCGATTTCACATACTTGGTACTGTTGTCGACCTCCTTGGGGCTGCGTTCATCCGCAGGTAGAGGTACACGGTTGTTGATCCTCGCCATGAGATCACGATTCTGCGTTTGGGAAGCTTCGTTTCTCCGGAGGCTTATCTTTTGGTATGATTCCCCGAGATTGTAGGTACTTGTACATTCAGGGGTATGGCGGGGCCCTGTCCCGTCATAGTTGTTGTTATACCCCGTATTTCCAGAGTATGTACGTAAGAGCGTACGTACAAAAGTTTAGCCTTAATAAAGGCACTATAGGCGAAATTTGGGCACAACTCACGAAACGAATGGTTTTCCGACGAAACGTTTTCCAAAATTTGCGTAGGGAAAATTACGGCTATGTCATTTATAATTTTTGCGGATTTTTCCGAGAGATGAAACATTTTGGACCAACGAGAGGGTGACACTTGTCACCCTCAAGTGGACGGCAAAGGGGGCAAATGCCTTGGACGATTGGCATGGTTTTGGGGCCTGAAACTTGGGTCAATGTTTGTTGAGTGATTTGAGGAGTAGGGCTAGGGTGCACTTGTGTAAATCTCCACCTTACACTTGCCTACCACTTGGCTTCATCTTGGCCCTTGAAAGCCCTATAAATACCCCCCTTGAGTTGATGATTCTTCATCCACAAATCAACTTTCCAAGTCTTAAAAACTCCCTCCCCCTTAGTTGCTCTCTCGTCCAAAGCCTTCTCCCCCCCTCTTGGAAGCCCTAGCCGAAACACCCCTCTCCCCCCTCTAGCCTAGTGGCTTCTACGAGTACCCCTTGGTAGAAAGTTGTCTTCCAAGTATAGTTACTATTCCAAAATACCCTAGCCCCAAATTCCTTTTAGTATTTAAGTAGAAGTTGTTAGAAACTTCTAAGGGTTTCTTGAGCTATCTGAGCGTGAAAATTAGAGCTAAACCTTGCTCAGATCGACATTTAACTTGGATAATTTTGGGCTTATCGAGGTAAATACTCTTGTCCTTCTATTGTAATTGGATATTACATATAAGAATAGTTAAGACTTGAGTATAAGATATGTAGGATATTAAAGAATAGAATTGAATGTAATCACAAGTAGGCGGTATAATGTAAGAAGAATCGAATCAGACTTACATGGACCGTATCTACAGAGACTTGTGTAGCTTGACGCAGGGAAGTGCTGCCCAAATTTCCGTAGAATAAAGAACCCTCTCGCTTAGAATAGTCTACGAGTAGTCTAGACATCGATAGACGTGTCGACTATTATAGGTTGATTTTCTCGCGACATATTCGACTTGGCAGTGGATTTCACGGAAGGTATGTGATTCTCCTATCCTCTAGAGCATGATATTTTAAAGTATATATATAGTACTGAGACGTCGTGTGTTAATCGAACATGGTTTTACTTGACGTCTTTTGACTTGAGTCTAAATAATAAGAATCTTGAAGTCTTTCAAAAAGAATTATAAATCATTTTTGAAAGAAGAAGAATATTTGTTTTTAAAACAAAAAGCTTAAGAGTTATATTAGCTTTATGGGAAGTTAGGTATAACGACTTAAGAAAGAGAAAAGGAACAATTTACTTATGTGTTTATGAAAGACTTGTATTGATTTCTGGAAAGTATAATAAGATGGTTTGATGAGTAGACATATTATGATGCTATGTGTGTTAGTGTCTTGTAACGTTTGTATAAGAGGGTATTCTTGTTGTGCTTATGTTGTTTAACGATAAGTCGCTATGTTAGTATTATATCACTCACCTCTTGACATGATACCGGGGTTGTCGCCTCCGACGCGGGGTAGACTCATGCGATGCAGGACCATGATTCGAGAATACCTCACGCGGGTCCAGGGACCTATGCGCGAGCTACGAGTTCGAGTTAGTGTGCGACCTTTATGGTCATGCGGTCTATGTGGCCATGCGGACTACGAGTCCAGGACAATGCCGAGGAGTAGCTACACTCGATGCGGGGAATACCTCATGCGGGCCTATGTGAGTGGCCTATGCGGATCGCGGAGTCGAGATTAGGCATGCATAATGATACTATGGGCGATTGGCCTTGCTTCGATCATTCACGCCTAGAAAAGACACATGATTTACCTATTATTGCTCTTGTTTGTGATATGGCACTATGTGCGGTTACATTGGTTGTTTTGTACACATTTGTAAAATTGGTTTTAAAATGATATGCTTTCACTTAAGTACTTTACAGTTTCACATACTTGGTACCTGTTAGATCGACCTCTTGAGGCCGCTCATGCCGCAGTAAAGGGAAGGTGCAGCGGATCCTCGCCTTAGGATCTTTTCTTTGGTGTCAGGAGATCCATCTTCTCCGGAGCCTCGACTTTTGGGTATGATCTCCCCGTTGTTGTAGATAGTTTTGTACATTCAGTGGTATGGCGGGCCCCGCCCGCCATAGTTGTTTACTTCCTGTGGTCTCAGAGTCCTATTGTACAGTTGGGATGTAACTGCCAGATTTTGGTTTATATATATATATGCCGAAAGGCGACTTTTCTCAGATAAACGGTGTCTTAATTTACATTTGTTTCTTGTCTTGTTTTTATATTCCGCTGATTACTCTGATGTATGACTACTTGGGTGCCCGGGTAAGGCACGACCACGCCCCGAACAGTCGTGACAAAAGTGGTATCGAGCGCTTAATCATCGGAAAGTGTCTCTGCACCGTATCTAGTAGAGTCTTGATTATCGTGTTGTGCACCACACCAATAATCGTGAGGCTATAGGATATTTAGGATTGGTTTCATTCTTCTCACTCGAGATCGTGCCTTAGAGTTGTGTTATAAGTCGACCCTCTAACGTATTTCCTTTCTTTACGCTATGCTCCACGTAAGGCAACCCGCCCGGGCGGCAAGGCACGAGGAGCCGCTAGTGGGACACCGAGTCACGAGGCTCGTGCCCGCCTATACCCGAGATGGCGAGTTCCACGACGCCGCCGCCCTCAAAGCAGGTTTAGGGGCGCAGCGATGGTCGATGAGACCACGCACTTACACCTCCACCCCACGGGACCGAACAGAGATGGGTTACGAGATGGCGCCATCGCCAGATCGTGGCGAACGAGATAGGCCGGATGCAGCAGCCTGGCCAGCAGCCGTGGTTCACCCGAGATCGCATAGCTGAGGCTACGGGATTTTCGAGTCAGAGCCCGCCGAGTTCTACGGTCGAGGCACGAGGATGATCCGCGGGAGTTCATCCGTCGCCATGAGGATCATACGAGTGATCAAGGCTTGGATACCGAGTCCGTGATCTTCGCTCACATAGGCCGCGTGATACCGCAGATTGGTTTGATTCGCGAGTTATCCCGGAGAGCACGTCCCGCCTATTTGGGACGAGTTTTCGGAGGCCTTTCTCACTCACTTCTTGCCTCCACAGATGAGGAGGGCACGAGCCTACAGATTTTTGTTGCTGAGACAGAGAGGACGCACAGTTAGGGAGTACAACGTTAAGTTCGATTCGTTGGCTCGATATGTCCTCGTTGCGGCGACATATGGAGGATGTGCATCGCTACGCCACCGGCTAGATGATTATATGGCCAAGTCTTGTGCGGTGTGGCTCTTCACCAGCATGGACATTACCCGCACGCAGCTCACGCACTTGGATGCGGCGAGCGTAGAGGCCGACGTTGCAGACAAAGATAAGAAGGCCAGGCGGCAGGTCTTTTGGTAGCTATCGGTGGGCGGCCTCGGCGATCTAGATTTGCACCACGCACCGAGCACTCCTACACCGTCCTCGGGACACCGGATATTCGAGGCGTACCAGGCACCGTGACTTCGACGCCCGTAGCAGAGCAGTCTGGCCGACGGGACCACCGCCTCGGGCCGATGCGGAGATCCCATTACGGGAATTGTGGTACCGCTCCGAGTTTGTTACGCGCGCCAGCCGGTCACTTTGCGAGCCTGTCCGCCAAGCGCCAGAGGGTGGGTCACCACGTGGTCTTTCGCCGGTCTTCTTCATCTCCTACGCTTATCGCCCCGAGGCGTGGTACTCATAGGCCAGCAGGTCGCAGCAGAGGTCGTGGCGCGGGTCCCAGTTCTAGCGGTCCTCAGAACCGCATTTATGCCATGTCCACGGCAGACCGTGGCTCACCGATGTCGTCACGTACTTTATCGGGCTTCATGTTGTGACGTGTATGCCTTGATAGATCCGGGTTCTACTCTGTCCTATATATCTCCCCATATTTCTAGGAGGATAGGGATAGAGCCTGAGTCCATAGACCCTTTCGAGGTAGCTACGCCAGTGGGTGATTCGGTGGTAGCTCGACGGTATATGTGGCTTGTCCGGTGACCATATGCATCGTGGACCTCAGCCGACTTGATAGAGTTGGATATGACTGATTTCGATGTGATCATGGGTATGGATTGGCTAGCGTCTTGCTACGTCAATGTAGACTGCAGGGAGAGAGTGGTACGGTTCCAGCTCGGCGAGCCGGTTATTGAGTGAGAGAACACCGTGTCGCCGGCGGTAGGTTTATTTCTTACCTCAAGGCTAGGAAGATGGTGCGAAGCGGGTATATCTACCATCTCATTCGGTGTTTGATAATCAAGTCGTACCAGATTTTCAGTTCAGAGTCGAGAGTTCCCGGATGTGTTTCCGCATGACCTCCGGTATCCTCCCGAGAGGAGATAGAGTTTTGTATCGACAGCACGACACTCACCTTATTTCCATTCCGCCATACGTAATGGCACCGCCGAGTTGAGAGAGTTGAAGGACCAGTGAGAGATTTCTTTGGAGAAGCGGCTTCATCAGCCTAGTGTTTCTCCCAGGAGCGCCAGATTGTTCGTGAAGAAGGACGGACGCCGCGCGCGTGTGTTGATTACGAACGGTGAACAAGGTGACCATTAAGAACGAATACCCTTCCCGTGATTGATGATTTGTTCGATCACCGCAGGGTGCGAGATGTTTTTCCAAGATTGATCTGCGATCGGGCTATCATCAGGTGCGAGTCAGAGAGTCGGACATCCTTAGGACTGCATTCCGGACCCGGTACGGGCATTATGAGTTCAGGGTTATGTCTTTCGGGTTGACCAATGCTCCGCCAGATTTATGGATCTGATGAACCGAGTGTTCAAGCCATTTTTGGACACGTTTGTGATAGTGTTCATCGATGACATCTTGGTTTATTCCTCTCGTGAGCGCGAGCATGCGAGCATTTGGCGATCTTTGAGAGTTCTCCAGACAGCGCTATACGCCAAGTTTTCCAAATGTGAGTTTTGGTTGGCTTCGCTGCTTTTCTTGGGCATATTGCGGGGCCGATGGTATTCGGGTGGATACGCCAAGATCGAAGCGATCGAGACTTGGCCTAGACCTACTACTCCGGCAGTATGCGCTTTTCCGGGCCTCGTGTTACTATTGGCGGTTCGTAGAAGTTTGCTTCTATCTCGCACCATTGACTAGCCGACTCGTAAGCGCTAAGTTTGATGGACTGATGCTTGTGGCGGGGTTTCCGATCGAAAGAGAGATCGACGACCACCCCGTTCTTACTCTTCCGCAGGTCCGCATTATGTAGTGTATTGTGATGCGTCGGCGCCGGGCTCGGATGTGTGTTGATGCACTGGTAAGGTTATAGCATACGCGTCCCGGCTTAAGAAGCATGAGAGAACTACCCCACCCATGATTTGGAGTTGGCGGTGATTCACGCCAAGATCCGAGGAACTATTTGTATGGGGTTCATGTGGATATTTATACGCACCACAAGAGCCTCCAAAGATATCTTCAAACAGCAGGAGTTGAACTTACGGCGAGACGGTGGTTAGAGTTCGAGGATTACGATGTCGACATCCTGTACCACCCAGGAAGGCCAATGTTGTGGCGTATGCTCTTAGTCGTAGGTCGATGGGAGTCTATCGATGTGCGCATGCAGATGAGGCCATGGTCCGCGAGTTACACCGATTAGCGAGCCTCGAGTCCGACCGATTGATTACGATAGCTGGGTTCGAGTTCGAGAGGTTGCCGAGTCTTCCATCGCCGGAGAGGTGAAGAGGCAACAGCTGAGGATCCGGTTTTGATGCGTACCGATGTGGCTCTTCGTGAGGAAGGGTCATTTGAGGTAGCACCTGATGGGGTGCTAAGGTTTGAGGGCAGGTTGTGTGTTCCAGATATTGCAGGACTTCGGCAGCAGGTTCTAGGGGAAGCACACAGCGCGCGTTACTCTATCCATCCGGGGTCGACCAAGATGTACCACGACCTTAGATCTGTGTATTGGTGGGATGGCTTGAAGAGGGACGTTGCAGAGTTTGTAGCTCGATTGCCGTGTTGTCGGCAGTGAAGGTAGAGCACCGAGGCCCGTGGATTATTGCGAGCGATAGAGATCCCGACCTGGAAGTGGGAGGTGATCAACATGGACTTTATCACAGGATTACCTCGCACTCAGAGGAAACATGATTCTATTTGGGTTATCGTCGACAGGCTGACGAAATCAGCCCACTTTCTTCCCGTCAGGACGACTTTTTCGGCTGAGGATTATGCCAGACTTTACATCCGAGATCGTCGATCGCACGAGTCCCTATTTCTATCATTTCGCATGCAGGAGCCCAGTTTACGGCTAACTTCTGGAGGTCTTTCCAGAAGGGTCTAGGGACGCAGGTGAGCCTGAGTACTGCATTCCATCCTCAGACAGACGGACAGGCAGAGCGCACTATCCAGACTCTTGAGGATATGTTGCGAGCCTGTGTTATTGACTTCAGGGGTAGCTGGGAGGATCATTTGCCTCTAGTTGAGTTTGCATATAATAATAGCTACCACTCCAGTATTCAGATGGCGCCTTATGAGGCCTTGTATGGGAGGAAGTGCGGTCGCCGATAGGCTGGTTTGATGGGCGAGGTGCGATTAGTGGGACCAGATTTGGTGCAGCGAGTGGATAAGGTGAAGCTTATCCAGAGCGGTTCGACACCGTGAGTCGATGCAAGTCATATGCAGATCATCGTCGTCGGCATTTGGAGTTCGAGGTTGATGATTGGGTTTTCCTGAAGGTGTCACCCATGGAGGGTGTGATGAGATTTGGAAAGAAAGGAAAACTCAGCCCAAGGTACATTGGGCCGTATCAGATTGTCGCAGGGTAGGCAAGGTTGCCTATGAGTTGGATCTGCCGTCCGACCTAGAGGCAGTACATCCGGTTTTTCAAGTTTCTATGCTGAGGAGATGTATCGGGGATCCATATAGAGTGCATCCGATTGACGATGTCCAGGTGACCGAGAGGTTATCGTATGAGGAGATTCCCATGGCGATAATCGATCGTCAGGTTAGGCGTCTGCGGACCAAGGACGTGGCTTCCGTCAAAGTCTTGTGGCGGAACGAGCTCAGGCAGGAGATGACGTGGGAAGCTGAGGAGGACATAAGGCAGAAGTATCCTCACCTATTCCCCACACCTCCAGGTAACTCACTTTCCTACTTGTAAATTTTCATTGTCATATTTGCTTAAGTGTTGTATTATGGCCATGTGAGGCATTTGCAAACTGTTAAGTTATGAGAAACCTTATCGTTATCTGTCTTGGGAAGGAACATTCGGGACGAATGTTTCTAAGGAGGGGAAAATGTTATACCCCGTATTTCCAGAGTATGTACGTAAGGGCGTACGTACAAAAGTTTAGCCTTAAGAAAGGCACTATGGGCGAAATTTGGGCACTATGGGCGAAATTTGGGCACAACTCACGAAACGAATGGTTTTCCGACGAAACGTTTTCCAAAACTTGCGTAGGGAAAATTACGGCTATGTCATTTATAATTTTTGCGGATTTTTCCGAGAGATGAAACATTTTGGACCAACGAGAGGGTGACACTTGTCACCCTCAAGTGGACGGAAAAGGGGGCAAATGCCTTGGACGATTGGCATGGTTTTGGGGCCTAAAACTTGGGTCAATGTTTGTTGAGTGATTTGAGGAGTAGGGCTAGGGTGCACTTGTGCAAATCTCCACCTTACACTTTCCTACCACTTGGCTTCATCTTGGCCCTTGAAAGCCCTATAAATACCCCCCTTGAGTTGATGAATTCTTCATCCACAAATCAACTTTCCAAGTCTTAAAAACTCCCTCCCCCTTAGTTGCTCTCTCGTCCAAAGCCTTCTCCTCTTAGAAGCCCTAGCCGAAACACCCTTCTCCCCCCTCTAGCCTAGTGGCTTCGGCCGAGTACCCCCCCGTGGTAGAAAGTTGTCTTCCAAGTATAGTTACTATTCCAAAATACCCTAGCCCCAAATCCCTTTTAGTATTTAAGTGAAGTTGTTAGAAACTTCTGGGTTTCTCGAGCTATCCTGAGCGCAAATTAGGAGCTAAACCGTCACGACCCAACTGGCCCGTGGATCGTGCCTTACCGGCACCAAGTAGTCATACATCGAGTAATCAGGAAACATAAAGCAAGACATGAAATGCTTTATAAAACAAGATACGATTTTGAGAAAACGTGGCCTTTCTAAGATATATATATAATCATGTTTTAGCAAGATCCTACATCGCATAAATACATGACTACAGCACTTCTAAGGAAATATACAACTATGGCGACAGGCCCCGCCATACCCTCGATCAGACAAAACTAACTACAACAGGAGATCATACCAAAAGTAGAGCCTCCTAAGAGATGGAGCTCCTGACACCAACGTAGAGATCCTAAGGATGCGGATCTAGCACCTGCTTGCCCTTACCTGCGGCATGAACGCAGCCCCCCGAAGGAGGTCAGTACAACAGGTACTAAGTATGCGAAATCAGAAAGTACTTAAATGAAACATATCATTTTTTTAAAACCGCTACAAGTATGTATGAAACAACCAAGGAAACCGCACATAGTGCCACATCACAAACAAGAGCAACAATAGGTAATCAGAATGAGTCTTGTCTAGGCCGCGAATGATCGAAACAGGCCACTCGCCCCATCATCATTCTCGCAAGCCTAATCTCGACTCCCGAGTCCGCATAGGCCACTCACGGGCCCGCATGAGGTATAACCCCGCATCGAGGTAGCTACTCCTGCATCGCCCCGACTCGTCCGCATGGCCACAGCATCGCATGAGGTATAACCCCGCATACTAACCTCGAACTCTCGAGCCCGCATAGGCCCCTGGACCCGCATGAGGTATTCTCGAATCATGGTCCTGCATCACCCGAGTCTACCCCAGACGGAGGGCGCTTAACCCCTGTGATCATCTCAAGAGGAGTGATAGTATACTAGCATAACAACTTACCTTTAAGTAACACAAGCACAAGGATACTCACCTATACCAACGTTACAAGATACTAACACACATAGCATCATATCATGTCTACCTATCAAACCATCTTCTTATTCACAATATAAGTCCGTTATAAACACATAGGCAAACTTGTTTCTTTTATCAATCTTAAGTGGTTATACTTACTTCCCATAAAGCTAGTATAACTCTTAAGCTTCGCTTAAAACCAATTAGTTCTCTTCTCATAATAAATGGTTCAAGAGTCCTTTGAAATGTTTTCGCTTCTTATTATTTAGGCTTAAGCCGTGAGGCATTGCCGTAAGTATTATTCGAGCTTCACCGTGAGGCATTGCCGTAAGTATTATTCAGTTAACACATGTACGTCTACCGCATTATATACATATTGTAAAATATCATGCTTTAGGAAGAATCACATACCTTCTCGTGAAATCCACCGCCAAGTCGAGTATGTCGCGCAGAGAATCACCATAATAGTCACAGATATCTATCAAGGTCTAGACTATTCGTAGGTCATTCTAAACAGAGGGTCCTCAATTCTACTGAAAGTCGCAGACAACCCTACCCATGAGTTATATAAGTTCATCAGGAAAACAAATCCTATGTAAGTACTTGATTATTCTTCTTTAAACCCTTCTAAGTGATTAACACTTCAATTCTATTCTGTGATATACTTCTAAGTATTTATACTATTCTTATTCTACAAAGAAGTATTCTTTAATTCAAAAGAGGGTTAGGATTAGTTACCCTGTAAGCCCAATAATATCCTAGAAAAGTCGCACCGAGCAAGGTTTTGCTCCTAAGTTGTATGCTCCAAGGAAACCTTAGAAGTTCTTCACAACTTCTACTAAGTGCTAAGGTATTTGGGCTAGGTATTTTGGGCATTATAACAATACAAGAAGGCAACTTTTCTACCAAGGGAGGGGGTTGGTTTCAGCTAGGCTAGTGGGTAGCCTCGCCAAGCTTCTCAAGGAGGGTGTGTTTGGACGAAACAACAAGAGGAGAGGAGGATTTGAGACTTAGGTAGATTGCTCAATTTAGGATGAAATAACTCTTCAACAAGGGGGGGTATTTATAGGTCAAGACATGGCCAACCAATGGCCAAGATTATGCCAAGTGCAAGGCAAGTGTAGGGTGAGGATTTAGGCAAGTGTCCTTGGCCAACTTGCACACAAAATATCTAGCCAACTTTATGACAAGGCTTGGCATCCAATCGCCCTATTGTCGTGATAAGTCCACCAATGAGAGGTGGAAAGTGTCGCCTCTCATTGGTCCAAAGTGTTACGCCTCTCTAAAAATCCGCAAAAATAAGAAATGACATAGCCGAATTTATCCTAAGAAAGCCGTGGAAACGCTTCGCTTGAAACCGTCGCTTTGTGAGTCAGGCCTAAAAATCGCCCAAGGCCTAACTTTAAGACCAAAACTTTTGTACGTATTCCTTTACGCACATACCCGGAAATACTGGTATAACATTCTCCCTTCCTTAGAAACATTCGTCCCGAATGTTCCTTCCCAAGATGATAACGATAAGGTTCTTCAAAACTTAAAGCTTTGCAAAAGCCACACACGCCATAAACAACACTTAGGCATAAACGGTAATGAAGATTTACAAGTAGGAAAGTGAATTACCCGGAGGCGGGGAACAGTGAGGATACTCGCCTCATGTCCTCCTCGGCTTCCCACGCCATCTCCTCCTCGAGCTCGCTCCGCCACAAGACTTTGACTGCCACGCCCTTCGTCCGCAGACGCCTAACTCGACGATCGATTATCGCTATGGAATCTCCTCATACGATAACCCCTGGCACACTGACATCGCCAACCGGTGTACCCTAGATGGATCCCCGATACATCTCTCAAAGATAGACACGTGAAAACCGGATGTATCGCTTCCAGACGGACGGCAGTCCAACTCATAGGCAACCTTGCCTACCTCGCGACAATCAAACGCCCAATGTACCTAGGGCCGAGTTTCTTCTTCCCGAATCTCATCACACCCTTCATGGGTGACACCTTTAGGAAAACCCAATCATGAACCTCGAACTCAAGATGCCGACGACGATGATCTCGTGATACGACTTGCCGACTCGAAATGTCAATAGCCGCTCTCTGATAAGCTTCACCTTATCCATCGCTCACGCACCAAAATCGTCCCACTAGCCGCACTCGCCCACCTCGAACCAACCTATAGGCGACCGCACTTCCTCCCATACAAGGCCTCATAAGGCGCCATCCGAATACCGAGTGGTAGCTATTATTATACGCGAACTCAACCAGAGGCAAATGATCCTCCCAACTACCATCGGTCATTAACACAGCTCGCAAAGATATCCTCAAGAGTCCGGATAGTGCGCTCGCTCGTCCGTCTGTCTGCGTGGATGAAATGCAAGACTGTGCTCACTCGCCCCTAAACCCTCTCGGAAGGACTCTGGTTGGCCGTAAACCGCTCTCCGTCGATATGATCGGTAGGGACTCCATGCATCGACGATCTCTGATGTAAAGTCCGCATAATCTCACCGAAAAGTCGCCCCGACGGAAGAAAGTGGGCTGATTTCACACTGGTCGACGATAACCCATATAGAATCATGTCTCCTCCGAGCGCGAGGTAATCCCGTGATGAAGTCCATGTTGATTACCTCCCACTTCCGTGTCGGGATCTCTATCGTCAGAATAAACCACCGTGTCTCGTGCTCTACCTTCACCGCCGACAACACGGCACCGAGCTACGAACTCGCAACGCCCTCTTCGCCATCCCACCAATACACGATCTAAGGTCGTGGTACATCTTGGTCGACCGGATGGATAGAGTAACGCGCTACCAGGTGCTTCCCAAGAACTCGCCGCCAAGTCCTCAAACATCCGGAACACACAACTCGCCTCAAATCTTAGCACCCCATCGTGCTACTCAAAAGGACCTTGCCCTCACGTAAGAGTCAGATCACGATATCGAATCAAAGCCGATCCTCGAATCAAGGCCTCTTCACCTCCTCAACGATGGAAGACTCGCAACCTCACGAACTCTAACCCCATTGCTATCGTAATCAATCAAACGGACACCAAGGCTCGCTAATCGGTGCAAATTACGAACCATGTCCCTTCTCTCTAGCCGCACATCCGATAGGCTCCCATCGACCTACGACTAAGGGCATCCGCCACAACATCGCCTTGCCCGGTGGTACAGATGTCCACATCGTAATCCTTAAGCAACTCTAACCACCGCCTCGCCGTAAGTTCACTCCTCCGGTCAAGATGTACTGAGGCTCTTGTGGTCCGTAAAAATATCCACGTGAACCCCATACAAATAGTGCCTCCAGATCTTCAAAGCGTGAATCACACCGCCAACTCCAAATCACGGTGGGTAGTTCTCTCGTGTTTCTTCACCGTCGGATGCATATGCTATAACTCGCCATGCCGCATCAACACACATCCCAACCCGATGCTCGACGATCACAATACACGACATAACCATCTCGACCTCCGAAGAGTAAGAACGGGCGGTCGCCGCCTCTTTTCAAGAATCGAAACCCCGCCACAAGCATCACCATCAAACTTGGCCGCTTCCGAGTCACCTAGTCAATGGTGCGTAGATAAGCAAACTTCTCCACGAACCGATAATACTCGCAAGGCCCGTAAAATCGCGAACCTGGCTTGAGTAAGAGGTCTAGGCCAAGTCTCGATCGCTTCGATTGGCCGATCAACTCGAATGCCATCACCGGCTAATATGCCCAAGAAACGCCATCAAGTCAACCAAAACTCACATTTGGAAAACTTGGCGATAATCGCCTGGTCTCGAGAATCACAAGATAGCCTCAAATGCTCCGCACGCTCCCGCTTCCGAGCGAATAAACCAAGATATCATCAATGAACACTATCACAAACGTGTCCAAAATGGTTTGAACACTCGTTCATCAAATCCATGAATACCACTGGAGCATCGTCAACCCAAAAGACATGACCAACTCATAATGCCTGCATCGTCCTAATGCACTAGGGACATCCACCTCTCGACTTCGCACTGATGATAGCCCGATCGCAGATCAATCTTGAGAAACATCTCGCACTCGCAATCGTCGAACAAATCATCAATCCTAGGAAGGGTATCTGTTTAATGGTCACCTTGTTCACCGTCAGATCGACACGCGCAGCTGCCCCGCCCTTCTTCTTCACGAACAATACCGGCGCTTCCTGGTGAGAAACACTAGGCCTAATGAAGCCCTTCTCCAGCAAATCCCTAAGCTGATCCTTCAACTCTCTCAACTCGGCAGGTGCCATTCTGTATGGCGGAATGGAAATAGGTCGAGTATATGGCAACACATCAATACAAAACTCGATCTCCTCTCGTGAGGATACCCGAGGTCATCCGAAACACGCCTGGAACTCACGACCATCGAATCGACGGAAAATCTGGTACCGCACCTCGTGATCAAACACCCGAACTAGATGGTAGATATACCCTTCTCGCACCATCTTCCTAGCCTCGAGGTAGGAAATAAACCTACCCTACGATACCGTGCTCCTCCCACTCAACAACCGGCTTCCTCAGAAACCGAACTGCATTACTCTCTCCTCGCAGCCTACATTGGCATAGCAAGAGGCTAGCCAATCCATCCCCATAATCACGCTAAAGTCAATCATCTCCAACTCTATCAAGTCGGCTAGGGTCCGACGATCAGAATGGTCACAGGCAAGCCCTATATACCCGCCGAGCTACCACCGATCCCCACGGCGTAGCTACCTCGAACTGCCCATGGACTCGTGCTCTATCCCTATCCTACTAGCAACAAGGGAGATATATAGACAGAGTAGAACCCGATCTATCAAGGCATAAATATCAAACCTGAACCGATAAGGTACTGTGGACGACATCGTGAGGCCTCCGATCCCGCTTACCGGACAAGCATAAATGCGTTCTCAAGACCGCTAGAATCGACTCGAGCCACGACCGCCACTGGCCGACCCACGAGCACCCCGCACCCGGGCGGTAATCAGAGGAGATGATGAAGCGCAATGTAACCTCGGCGGCCGAGCTCTTCCACCGGGCCACGCTTGGCCTGACAAGCCGCAAAGTGACCGGCCGCTACAATCAGAATAAGATCCAAAAGTAGTACCACACTTCCCGTAATGGGATCTACCGTGACGCCACACCGGGGTGGTCCCGAGCGCCGCACTCTCGCTACTCGACGCTCAAGCCCCGGGCCCCAGTTCGCCTCAAAATCGCGGGCCGTGGCCGAGGACGGCAGAGTGCTCAGGCCGGGCCGTGGTGCGACCCAGATCGCCGCCGAGGCCGCCACCACGAGCAACCACCGTAAGACCCTCCCGCCCCGCCTTCTTCTCGCCGCCGGTCCACTCGCCGACCTTCGCGCCTCGCATCCAAGGGCGCGAGCTCGCACGCGGTAATGTCCATACCGGCCGAGAGAAACCCCGCACATGACTCGCCATATAGTCGCTTCAGCCCGGTGACATAGCGGTGCACCCTATCCTCCATATTCGCTACCAATGCCGGACATATCGAGCCAATGAATCAAACTCGACATTGTACTCCGACAAAGGCCCTTCTCGCCTCGCAGTAAAAATCTATCGCACCGCGCCTCCTCATCCGCGAGGCAAGAAGTGAGTGAGGAAAGCCTCCGAGAACTCATCCCAAGTAGCTGGGTACGCGTGCTCTCCCCGGGATAACTCCCATGAATCAAACCAATCGACTGCGGTGTCACGCAGCTTATGGGAACCAAAGATCACTGACCGGTCTCCGACGCCCGATCACTCTCAAAATCCTTCCGACCGACGGATGAACTCGCGATCATCCTCCGCCTCGACCCATAAAACTCCGCGCTACAACTCAAGAAGTCTCGTAGCCTCAAACTCTCGCCTCGGGTGAACAACGGTACGACCGAGCTGAGCCGAATCGCCAGATCCAAATTTCTCTCAGACGGGCCACAACTTTAGCCAAAAGTCGGGCCATCTCTCAGACCCTAACTCTCCGCCCAGCCGTGGGACGAGGTGTGGTACTGGGTCTGGCTGGGCTGGCGGCGCCATAGAACTCGCTGCCTCTCGTATAGACTGGCCCGAGCCCTCGTGACTGGGTGTCTCGCTAGCGCCTCCTACCGCTTTGCCCTTCTGGGCCCGGTTGCCTTACGCGAGGCATAATCACATAGAAAGGAATACGTTAGAGGGTCCAACCTATAACACAGCCTCTAAAGCACGATCTCGTAATGAGAAGAATGGAAACCAATCCTAAATATCCTATAGCCTCTCGACATCGTGTGGTGCACAACACACCGATAATCAAGACTCTACTAGATACGATGCATAGACACTTTCCGAGGATAACTCGCTCGATACCACTTTTGTCACGACCCAACTGGCCCGTGGATCGTGCCTTACCGGCACCCAAGTAGTCATACATCGAGTAATCACGGAAACATAAAGCAAGACATGAAACAGTTTATAAAACAAGACACGATTTTGTGAGAAAACGTGGTCTTTCTAAGATATATATATAATCATGTTTTAGCGCTACATCCGACATCGCATAACATGACTACGCACTCTAAGGAAATATACAACTATGGCGACAGTGGCCCGCCATACCCGATCAGACAAAACTAACTAACTACAACAGGAGATCATACCAAAAGTAGAGCCTCGGAAGAGATGGAGCTCCGACACCAACGCAGATCCTAAGGATGCGGATCTAGCACTGCCGCTTACTGCGGCATGAACGCAGCCCCAAGGAGGTCAAGACAACAGTACTAAGTATGCGAAATCAGAAAGTACTTAAATGAAACATATCATTTTTTTAAAACCAGCCACAAGTATGTATGAAACAACCAAGGAAACCGCACATATAGTGCCACATCACAAACAAGAGCAACAATAGGTAATCAGAATGAGTCTTGTCTAGGCCGCGAATGATCGAAACAGGCCACTCGCCTCATCATCATTCTCGCAAGCCTAATCTCGACTCCCGAGTCCGCATAGGCCACTCACGGGCCCGCATGAGGTATAACCCCGCATCGAGGGTAGCTACTCCTCGATCGCCCCGACTCGTCCGCATGGCCACGCATCGCATGAGGTATAACCCCGCATACTAACTCGGAACTCTCAGAGCTCGCATAGGCCCTCGACCCGCATGCAGGTATTCTCGAATCATGGTCCTGCATCACTCGAGTCTACCCCGCGACGGAGGCGCCTTAACCCCGATCATCTCAAGAGGTGAGTGATAGTATACTAGCATAACAACTTACCTTTAAGTAACACAAGCACAACAAGGATACTCACCTATACCAACGTTACAAGATACTAACACACATAGCATCATATCATGTCTACCTATCAAACCATCTTCTTATTCACAATATAAGTCCTATAAACACATAGGCAAACTTGTTTCTTTTATCAATCTTAAGTGGTTATACTTACTTCCCATAAAGCTAGTATAACTCTTAAGCTTCGCTTAAAAACCAATTAGTTCTCTTCTCATAATAAATGGTTCAAGAGTCCTTTTGAAATGTTTTCGCTTCTTTATTATTTAGGCTTAAGCCAGGCATTGCCGTAGTATTATTCAGCTTCACCACAGGCATTGCCGTAAGTATTATTCGATTAACACATGTACGCTCACCGCACTATATACATATTGTAAAATATCATGCTTTAGGAAGAATCACATACCTTCTGAAATCCACCGCCAAGTCGAGTATGTCGCGCAGAGAATCAGCCTATAATAGTCACAGATATCTATCAAGGTCTAGACTATTCTCAGAGGTCATTCTAAACAGAGGGTCCTCAATTCTACGGAAAGTCGGGCAGCACAACCCTACCCTGAGTTATATAAGTTCATCGTGAAAACAAATTCTATGTAAGTACATTGATTATTCTTCTTTAAACCCTTCTAATTGATTAACACTTCAATTCTATTCTGTGATATACTTCTAAGTATTTATACTATTCTTATTCTACAACAGTAAGTATTCTGTCATTCAAAAGAGGGTTAGGGTTAGTTACCTCTGTAAGCCCAATAATATCCTAGAAAATGTCGCTACCGAGCAAGGTTTTGCTCCTAAGTTGTATGCTCCATGAAACCTTAGAAGTTCTTCACAACTTCTACTAAGTGCTAAGGTATTTGGGCTAGGGTATTTTGGGCATTATAACAATACAAGAAGGCAACTTTTCTACCAAGGGAGGGGGGGTTGGTTTCGGCTAGGCTCGGGGGTGGGGTAGCCTCGGCCAAGCTTCTCAAGGGGAGGGGTGTGTTTGGACGAAAGAACAAGAGGGAGAGGGAGGGATTTGAGACTTAGGTAGATTGCTCAATTTAGGATGAAATAACTCTTCAACAAGGGGGGGTATTTATAGGTCAAGACATGGCCAACCAATGGCCAAGATTATGCCAAGTGCAAGGCAAGTGTAGGGTGAGGATTTAGGCAAGTGTCCTTGGCCAACTTGCACACAAAATATCTAGCCAACTTTATGACAAGGCTTGGCATCCAATCGGCCCTATTGCCGTGACAAGTCCACCAATGAGAGGGTGGAAAGTGTCGCCCTCTCATTGGTCCAAAGTGTTACGTCTCTCGGAAAAATCCGCAAAAATAAGAAATGACATAGCCGGAATTTATCCTAAGAAAGCTGTGGAAACGTTTCGTCGGAAAACCGTTCGCTTTGTGAGTTGTGCCTAAAAATCGTCCAAGGCCTAACTTTAAGACCAAAACTTTTTGTACGTATTCCTTTACGTACATACCCTGGAAATACGGGGTATAACATAAACCTTGCTCAGGATCGACATTTAACTTGGATAATTTTGGGCTTATCGAGGTAAATACTCTTGTCCTTCTATTGTAATTGGATATTACATATAAAAATAGTTAAGACTTGAGTATAAGATATAGAAGGATATTAAAGAATAGAATTGAACTGTAATCACAGTAGAAGGGTATAATGTAAGAATCGAATCATTTTACATGTGACCGCATCTACAGAGACTTGTGTAGCTTGACTAGGGAAGTCGCCCAAATTTCCGTAGAATAAAGAACCCTCTGCTTAGAATAGTCTACAGAGTAGTCTAGACATTGATAGACGTATCTGACTATTATAGGTTGATTTTCTGTGCGCGACATATTCGACTTGGCAGGTGGATTTCGCCGAGAAGGTATGTGATTCTTCCTATCCTCTAGAGCATGATATTTTAAAGTATATATATAGTACGGTAGACGTACGTGTGTTAACTGAACATGGTTTTACTTGACGTCTTTTGACTTGAGTCTAAATAATAAGAATCTTGAAGTCTTTCAAAAAGAATTATAAATCATTTTTGAAAGAAGAAGAATATTTGTTTTTAAAACAAAAAGCTTAAGAGTTATACTAGCTTTATGGGAAGTTAGGTATAACGACTTAAGTAAGAGAAAAGGAACAATTTACTTATGTGTTTATGAAAGACTTGTATTGATTTCTGGAAAGTATAATAAGATGGTTTGATGAGTAGACATATTATGATGCTATGTGTGTTAGTGTCTTGTAACATTTGTATAAGAGGGTATTCTTGTTGTGCTTATGTTGTTTAACGATAAGCTGTTATGTTAGTATTATATCACTCACCTCTTGACATGATACCGGGGTTGTCGCCTCCGACGCGGTAGACTCAGCGATGCAGGACCATGATTCGAGAATACCTCACGCGGGTCCAGGGACCTATGCGAGCTACGAGAGTTCCAGTTAGTGTGCGACCTTATGGTCATGCGGTCTACGTGGCCACGCGACTACGAGTCCAGGGCGATGCCGAGGAGTAGCTACCTCGACGCGGAATACCTCACGCGCCTACGCGAGTGGCCTATGCGGATCGCGAGTCCAGGATTAGGCATGCATAATGATACTATGGGCGATTGGCCTTGCTTCGATCATTCACAGCCTAGAAAAGACCTGTTACAGTTTACCTATTATTGCTCTTGTTTGTGATATGGCACTATGTGCGGTTACATTGGTTGTTTTGTACACATTTGTAAAATTGGTTTTATAATGATATGATTTCACTTAAGTACTTTACAGTTTCACATACTTGGTACCTGTTGTTATCGACCTCTTCGGCCGCTCATGCCGCAGTAAAGGGAAGCAGTAGCGGATCCTCGCCTTAGGATCTTTTCTTTGGTGTCGTGAGCTCCATCTTCTCCGAGGCTCGACTTTTGTGTATGATCTCCCCGTTGTTGTAGATAGTTTTGTACATTCAGGTATGGCGGCCCCGTCCCGCCATAGTTGTTTACTTCCTGAGGTCAGTAGTCCTATTGTACTGGGATGTAATCGCGATTTTGGTTTATATATATATGTCGAAAGGCGACTTTTCTCGATAAACGGTCTTAATTTACATTTGTTTCTTGTCTTGTTTTATATTCCACGATTACTCGATGTATGACTACTGGGTGCTCGTAGGCACCACCACGCCCCGAACGGTCGTGATAGCTTGTTATAATTCTTAGGTCCTGTAGTAATCGCTGGGCGTGGTTGTAAAAGGATGTAACTGCTCAAATTTCAGATATATGCAAAAAGGAAACCGCTTTGGTTAGCCTGCTTTCTTTATCTTGTTTCATATTCTGATGTTTTTATTTCCACGGTTTTTTCTCTCGATGTTGTATCACTAGGTGCCCGGTAGGCACGACCACGCCCGGATCGGTCGTGACAAAAGTGGTATCAGAGCAGTTAATCCTCGGAAAGTGTCTACAGACCGTGTCCAGTAGAGTCTTGATTATCGGTGTGTTGTGCACCACATCTATAATCAGGAGGCTACAGGATATTTAGGATTGGTTTCCATTCTTCTCACTCTGAGATCGTGCCTTAGAGCTGTGTTATAAGTTGGACTCCCTCTGACGTATTCTTTTCACCCGTTATGCCTCTACGCAAGGCAACCAGAGCCCAGGAGGGCAAGGCAGCAGAGGGAGCTGCGAGTAGAACACAGAGGGTTACAAGGGCATAGGCCTGGTCATTACCTGAGATAGTGCTTCAGACGGCGAGTTTTGCGACGCCGCCAGCCCCAGCAGAGTTTAGAGCCGCAACAGAGGCTACTGAGACCACGGTACCTGAGCCTCCAGTCCCACAGCCTGGAGCAGAGGAGATGGGTTACAGGGAGACGGGCCCGCCACTAGCCGTGATCGTGGCCGCATACGAGGATAGGTTGGATGCAGCAGTTCCAGTAGCACCCGTGGTTCACCCGAGATCGGATAGTTTGAGGCTATGGGACTTTCTGAGTTGCAGCCCGCCAGAGTTCTACGGGTCGAGGCCTCGAGGATGATCCACGTGAGTTCATCCGACGCTACAGCGATCATGAGAGTAATCAAGGCTTCGAGACCGAGCCGCTGGTCTTAGGTTCGCATCGGCCGCGCGTGATATCGCAATGATCGTTTGATTCGCGAGCTGCCCCGGAGTGCATGCGCCCACCGTATGGACGAGTTCTTCGAGGCATTCCTTGGTCATTTCGCCGCCACGTATGAGGAGAGCACGCCGGCGATTTTTTTTTGATGCCGAGCAGAGGACGCACGCTCGGGAATACAACGCTGAGTTCGACTCGTTGGCTCGATATGTCCTGCGTTAATACGGCGATATGGAGGACAGAGTGCACCGCCACGCCACGGCTCGATGACTACTTGGCGTGCTTGCTCGTGTAGCTCTTCACCGGAACGGACGCGTTCCGTATACAAAGCTTATGCACGTGGATGGAGGAACGTAGAGACCGACGCGGATCGAGATCGCGATAAGAGGCCAAGACAGCAGGTCCTTTGGTAACTTTCGAGGCGGACCGCCAAAGAAAGTTAGTTATACACCTCCGCCAAGACAGAGTGGTCTTCCACGCCTTCGTATGCCCAGGTATTCAGAGCGGGTCGAGCTCCTGTGTTTCAGATTTTCCGGAGTGAGTACTCACGGACGAGGCTACCCGTATCTCAGTATCCGTTGTGGTAAAACCCATAGGGAGTGTCGTACTAGTTTGGGAGATTGCTATACTTTCTGCACAGGCCATTTTGCGAAAGAGTGTCCACTGCAGGTAGCGCCAAGTGGAAAGTGAAGCGATGAGTTACAGTATATCCTTAACCCTCTGAGACTAGTATGTATTGATGTTATGATGATGTGTTAAGTGTTATGTTCGGATAGCTTTGTGTTAAAATGTGATTTAGAAGCCACAGTTAGTGAAAAGGGTAAGTCCGGGATGAGAAAATGTTGAACCTTAGAAATTATGATTGAGACCTTAGATGTAAGGCCGTCTTGAGTAAAAGACTTTACGGTTAATCTTTGTCGTAATACATAGTATACGTGGAGTAATTGTGTGATATTTCCATAGGTATTTGTTATAGAAGTGGTAGCTTTAATGACGCGATTAGTAAGAGTGTTCGGATCGGGAACGAGAGAGTTTGGGCGCGATAATGGGTCGGGTTGAGGCCGTGTCGCGTCAACCCGCAGCCGAATGAGGTGAGGTTGAGGTGGTCCTCTAGGTGGTGGGGTCACGAGGGTGCTAGGCCCAAGTTTAGATAGTCATGGCACGAGTTCAGACGCGCTCGACCAGAATCGGATCGTGAAGGCCGGAATGGCCTTAGAGGAAATCGAGGCTAGTAAGATGACCAAGGTCGAGGTAGTAACTCCAAGGTTTTGGAAAGCAATGACTAAGTACGATGCGTGTACTAGAAAGAGTTCGGGTGTTCGGGAAAGGTACGACGAGTAAGGGAAGGAGTGAACATGTGTTAAGAGAAGGGAAGTGATCATTTTGTGAAGTAACGAGGTGAAGAAAGTATCCTTTAGACCATGGGTGGAAGCTTTTGTGACGTTAAAGATGATTCCTCGTTGGCTTGGATTAGAGTTTTATGCGACGTAATATTATGGCCAGGTGTGGCATAATTGGTTTTGAAAGTATAGTAGTAAAGACTATACCGGCGCGTGTATGTTTTGAGACTTAGAAGGAACATTCGGGATGAATGTTTCTAAGGGGGGAAGGATGTTACACCCCATATTTCCGGCAGTTGAGATAAGAACGTACGTAAGAATTTGGGAATTGAATTTTAGAAATAATGAAAAATTCTAAAAATTTCTCCGAACCTTGTAAAGGAAAAAAGTTTATTAGATGAATTTAATTCTCGAATTCGACATTTGGGACTTTTAGAATTTATCGGAATTTTGGAATTTAATTTCGAAATGTGGTCATGTGGGACCACCTGAGAAATTTTGTATGTGTTGGGGAGTTTGGGAAGGCAAACGCAGAACAAAAAAAATACCAAAACGTGTATGAACAGTGAAAACCTGTCCATGAACAGTGTTGTTCGATGAACAGTGTTCGAAAAAACGCCATTTCCGGCCAAACCAGGAATCCGTCGGGGGCGAGACATATACCAAAAGCTTCATCTCGTCGAGCCCGTCAAATCCATACCAACCGCCACCGTCGATTCTCCCGGAATCGCCGGCAATTTCAGATCGAAGTTTCGGTCACTGTTCATCCATCTTCCCCGTTCGATTTTTCTGATTTTCCGACCAACTGAGGTACAATCGACGGGAGTGGAGTATACCATCAGAACCACCATCTCATTTCCGTCATTTCCATGTAAACCAGGACCCTCGATTCTTGCTCAAACTCGCCGTCGACCAGATCGATCTTCGCCGAAACCCTAGGTCGTCGATGAGCATTTTCCGCCACCACAGTAGTCGACGCGTGGCTAGTGTAGAAATATTCGTGGTGGAAAGGCCGACATTTTGGCACCACCCACGACCTCCAATTCAACCCGATCGTCGTCGACTAAATCATATTTTTCGATCGGTTGGAAGATTCTCGATCGATTCCGCAGATTGAGGGCTAAGGCGATACCGCTGTGTTCAGATTGATCTTAGCTACGCTTTGCAACCAATCCCGAGCCTCAATTCTCGTGATTTCGATCCGCCATCGACGCCGCTGAGAGCTCACGGCGTGGTGCCACTAGACCACCACAGACTCTCCAAAATTAACTTTCCTCCATTAATTCATCCACGCAACAACAATTCGATGAATTCACTTCCAACTGATCAAAATGGAATTTTTCCGACGAATAATTCCGCGACGTAGCGCGCAGTTGGGAATTTCGCCACCAACGGCGGTAGTTCAGCCGCTTAACCACACGTAAATATTCCACAAGATTTCAGCACCGACAACAATTTCCAATCACCGGCGTTGTCTACTTGGCGTGTGGATTAGCCAAGAGGTATGTGAACTTCTTACCTTTTTGACATGAATTTGATAAGTCTAGAGGATCGAATTATTTTGGTAAGTCTAGGTGACTTGAATTATGTGATAAGTCTATGTGACTTGATTCTTGGAAGTAAGTAAATTGATTTTCAAGGTTATGCGCTTGTTTTATCTAAATAATTATGAGACTTGATATTTTCAAGTTATGGGACTTGATTTTGAAAGTTGGTGTAATTTGGTTATTCAAGTATAAGTGAATTGATTTGAGCCTTAAATGTGGCGCTTGGTTATTGAATTCGCCTTGAAAAAGGTGGCAAAGTATGTAGAAACAAAGGAAGTCTTTGTCCGATTTTCCGTAGAATTTAGTGACCTTGTACTTAGAATTATTCTACGAAGAGATCTAGAGGTTGATAGACGCTTTATGGCTGTATAGGTTGAAATACTACGAGTAGCGATTCTACCGAAAGGGTGGAAAAGGCTAGCGTGGTTACAAAGATTTTGGAGCTATTTGCTAATTGTCGATAATCGTCGCGAGGTATGTGATTCTTCCTATCCTCTTGAGCATGACTATTTGTGAAATATATAGTGCGGTAGACGCACGTGTGTTAAAGGAATTTGATTTCCCTTTCGTGCCTTGACTTGATATGAAGTGTAAAGGTCTTGATTGTGTGAAAAAAGGTATTAAACTCCTATTCGTTAGTAATGGGTACTCGGTTGTTAAAGAATAAGTCCTTTTGGTCTCATAAATGTTTATAGTTGTGATTGGCTGGTTTAAAACATAAAGTGTTATAATGACTTTATGGGAAGTTAGTTATAACGCATTTACGTAGGTAAACGAATGGTTTGTTGTTTTCAAAAGATAAAAGACTTGACTTATAATTGACCTAAGTGGTGTTGAAAAGTGTGAAACCTCATTCGTGAGTAATGAGTACGTGGTCTTTAAAAGAATAAAGTTTTATTTGATTTCCTGACATTCTAAAGTAAGGAGACTTAAAGGCTTTTTGAAAGGGTCATGTAACTTGATTTTGGGAAAAGAGAAGTAACTTGAGTTTAAAAGTATAAGTAACTTGTTTTCAAATAGTGAACTCTTCGATGGAAAAATATGTTGGCTTGGTTTTAAAAGGTAGGAGTACCTTGGTCTTAAAGGGTTAGTTACTTGGGTTTTAATGGTATACTTGACGTTGTGTTTAAAGTGTTTAAAGTACTTGATTAAAATATGAACGTGTTTGGTACTACGGATATTAGTATCGAGTTGTTTTTACGTAAGAAAAGAAGGAGATCTTCTTTTTGAAAGAATTAAAGTATGTAATACTGGGGTTAAAACCCGACTTTGACATAAAATGAAAGTACCTTAACTCGCGTGTAACTTGCCTATGCTTGTGGTGATAGCCTTTGTTGTGCAAGTGTTGTATTTCAACGCATCTCTCGCCGAGGGCCGCTATCCGTTGATTGATGGACATACCGACACGATGGGTAGCCCACCGTATGCTTCCACTATATCGATCCTTTCGACATACCGACACGATGGGTGGCCCACGTATGCTTCCATTGTGAGTGTTATCTTGTTATTTGCTTTGGACATATCGACACGATGGGTGGCCCACGAGTATGCTTCCATTATGATTGTTATCTTGTTATTTCCTTTCGACATACCGACACGATGGGGCGCCCACGTATACTTTCATTGTGAGTGTTATCTTGTTATTTGCCTCGACATACCGACACGATGGGTGGCCCACGAGTACGCTTCCATTATGATTGTTATTTTGTTACTTCCTTCGACATACCGACACGATGGGTGGCCCACGTATGCTTCCATTAGATGGTTCCATGGCCATGCTTATACCGAGGTGAGACGCCGGCACGCGTCACAGCGGGTTAAATTCCCGTTATATTTGAGTGATGACTTTACTGGCGTGAGTCCTCGACTTGACATGATCGCATATATATATTGTGAATCGTAATTCGTTATCATACATGTCTCTGCTTTATATAGATCGTTATGGTTTCATTTACGATTTTTCGCCACATACTTGGTACCTGATCGACTCCTTCGGGGCCGAGTTCATGCCGCAGTAGAGATACACCGCTGTTGATCCTCGCCATAGGATCACAATTGCGTTGGGAAGCTCCGTTTCTCCGAGGCTTATCTTTTGGTATGATTCCCGAGATTGTAGGTACTTGTACATTCGTGGTATGGCGGGGCCCCGTCCCGCCATAGTTGTTATAATTCTGCAGGTCTGTAGTACTGCAAGTGTGGTTGTAAAGGATGTAACTGTTCAAATTTTTGTATATATGCAAAAAGGCAACCGTTTTGGTTAGCCTGTTTTCTTTATCTTGTTTCATATCTGTATGTTTTTATTTCCGCTGGTTTTTTTCTCTGATGTTGTATCACTAGGGTGCCCGGGGTAAGGCATCAGTCACGGGCCCGGGATCGGGTCATGACAGATCTTGGCCATGCTTATACCGATGAGAGATGCCGGGGCATGCGACCAGGATACGGGTTAGATGCCTGTACATTTCATTGGAGGTACCGGCAGTGACGGAGGATTCCACGGGTATACTTCCATTGTTATTATCACATGGACATGTCTACATCGATGAGGGATTCCGGGGGCATGCGTCCATGCAGCGGGTTAAACTCCCGGCATACTATTATTGTCACATGGGCATGTCTACACCGATGAGGGATTCCGGGGGCATGTGACCATTTACTATTATTCCATGGGCTAGCTCCCCATGAAGACCTGTCTACACCGATGAGGGATTCCGGGGGCATGGTATGTACGATCATTATTCCATGGGCTAGCTCTACGAAGACTGCACTGCGATGAGGATGCCGATGGCACGTTATGGCCATGTTACACCGATGAGGATTCCGACACGCGTCACAGATATATATATATATATATATATATATATATATGTAGTATACGCAGACGAGGTGAGGTAGGATGCCACCGCGGTCACATGGTTATATGTTACACCTACGGTACGCCAGCGACGAGGATTCCACGCAGGAGGTATATATATGTATTGTATATGTGTACGCCGACAAGAGGTAGGATGCCACAGTGTGTCACATGAGTATGATTTATGTCATAGATCGCCAGCTGAGGAAGGAATTCCACGTATGAGTGATGACTGAGGCGTGAGTCCCGACTAGACTGATCGCTTATATGTCAGGTAATCGTAGTTTGGTTATCATACATGTCTCATGCTTTATATAGACTATTATGATTTCATTTACGATTTTCGGGCCACATACTTGGTACCGTCAGATCGACTCTTCGGGCCGCGTTCATGCCGCAGGTAGAGGTACACCGGTTGTTGATCCTCGCTCATAGGATCACAGTTCAGCGTTTTGGGAAGCTCCGTTTCTCCGGAGGCTTATCTTTGGTATAGTCCCCTGTCATAGTAGGTACTTGTACATTCAGGGGTATGGCGGGACCATGTCCCGTCATAGTTGTGGTTACATTCTGTAGGTCCGTAGTAATCAGGCGGTGGTTTGTAAGGGATTTAACTGTTCAATTTTGATATATATATATACAGGAAGGTAACTGTTTTGGTTAGCCTATTGCTTATTGTATATCTTGTTTCATGTTTAAGTTTTTATTTCCGCTGATTTTCTCTGATGATTGTATCACTAGGGTGCCCGGGGTAAGGCACCAGTCACGGGCTCGAGGTCGGGTCGTGACAGTAGTACAAGAAACCTCTAACACATTGCGATGTCATTTTTGCGTTATATAATTTTTAGACTTAGTTTACAAGAAATATATGCTTACGTGTTATACTTCATGTTATGTGCAATTGTTTGTAAATTATATGCTCAGTTCATGTTTAGTTAATGGTGTGACCACATCCAGACTCAGACGGGAGATCTAGCCGACCTCCCCTTGCGTGAGTGACACGATGGTCAGGATTAGATACCCACACGCTCGTAGTGGCTATTATTTGTTAGAGAGATAGGCCTACACTCACCCATGTATGATCCTAGACCACACGTACATATGGTCACTATGTGTAACTCAGTTTTTATTTCAGTTTAGCAATTAGCTTAATGTTCAGTTTCAGTTGTTAGTTTTCCAATAACTTATTAGTTTTCAATCTCATATTATCATCTTATGTTAGTTTTCAAGACATTATATAATTTACACATTTTCTTATGAAATATGTTTTTCCTTATTTATTATGCTCGTATCCCATAAAGTCTAGATCCTCCCTTTTTAGGAGGTTGTCTATGAGACTTAATAGGTACCATTGGAGATACTTAGCATGTTTGGGCCTGCCACGTCGTATGGCAGGAGTTGAGTATGCAGGTGACAAATCATGTGGCTAGAGGCAGACGTTCGAGACTAAGTTAGTAGGCTTCATTGATTCATTTCAGCGGTAGCGGATCTTTCCCAGTCATTTATTTACTTTTAGACATTTACATTATTCTCGGGAAATGTCCCGAACCTTTATGTATTCAGATTTCAGTTAAAGACTAATGACTTGACAATGCGTTAGCTTTATAGATACTTTGAAGTTATGTTACTTATTTAGTTTCTTGACATGTTTAATTAAGATGTTGTTGATTTTATTTCTATTATTGAGATGATTTCAGACCTTCGGTTAGTTAATACAGGATTCTCTCAACAGGTAGTAAGGGTTGGGTGCCAAAAATGTCCCACTTGTTACACCCCGTATTTTAGATGTTATGTCCATTGTGAGTTAACTAACGTAAGTTTAGTAAGGTTAAGATCACATCACAAGGTTAAACAAAAGTATATACGAGTGTTAAGTATGTTTCATAAGAGTTTGGGGATAAACGAATCAAAATAAGTAAGTTCGTTGAAATTCTAAGAAAACCGGGCAGAATTTCCGGACCTGATTTTTTATTCAACTTATCGGGGGTATTTCTCCTAATATATAGGGAATGACGGAGCCAATAACCTATCTCAAGTCAAGTTCAGAGAGTATACTTTCTAATGAAACTCACAATTCATCAATCTGAAAAATATGGCGCATTTGACGGACGATCAAATATTGTATGACGGATTTGACAAACCGTCAAATGGAACCATCAAATGGGGAGACGCAGATTGTGTTTCGGGTTTAAATTATGCCATTCGACTTTCAGACCTCATTTCCACTTAAATCCAATCCTAAATCATCTCACAAATCCTTTCTAATATATTATAACATCCTAAGACTAAATCCAAGCCATAATTATTACACCTTGTATTCCAGGACATGTATATGAGAGCATACGTGAGAAAACAAGACTTTAAAGTTGGAACGCAAGAAAGAATTGTTTTTCCTAAGGAAAATCTTCCGAACCTCGTGAAGGAAAAAAGTTTATTAATTGGAATTTGGTTCTCAAATTTGGTATTTGAGACTTTTTGAATATATAAGAATTATGGATTTTTAAGTTCGGATTTGGTCACGTGGGGCCCACGGGAAAATTTTACGGTTTTGTGGGGCCCATAATATTTTTCGATATTTTGGCCAATATGGACGTTTTTGGGGGATGAAATATTTTCGAACCAATAGGAGGGTGATACGTGTCACCTTTCCCCTTTGACTTTGACTTTGACTTTGGCTTGTCTTGAGATATTTTGAAGACAAGTGGACTTGTGGGTCCCACCCACACTTGTCCACCATCTTGACCCTACACTTGGATTAATCTCAACCCTTGGTTGCTCTATATATACACATAAGAGGTGCAAGACTTGTCTTCCAACACTTAGCCAAATTTCAACAAGAAATATATCTCCCTCCTTGGAGAAACTCTCAACCAAGGGCAAAAATGGAAGACCAAAATTCCCAAATCTTCCAAGCTTAGTTTATTATACAAGATTAAGGCCCCTAACCAAGTGATTAGCAAGATTAAGCACCCTTAACCCCTAAATCTAGGTTGGGCCGAAAATGGTGATGAAACCCTAGGGGTTTCCGTCGACTTTTTGGAAGCGAAACGTGAAGAGAAGTTTCTCCTAAGGTTGTAGGGGATACATATATGTGATTGAAACTTGAAGAAGTGGAGCAAAACGAAAACTGCGGACCAAAACTTAGCATTCTGCCCGGGACGTTTTTGGGCACAAAATTGAGGTAAAAGTTCTTCTTCCTCCGCAGTAATTAGATATTACTCATTGTTATAGTATATAGATGAACTTGTATTAAGAAAGATATGGAAAATAACGTGTGCATGTACCATTTCCAAGTTGAGGCCGAGACTAGGACTTTTCGGACCATTGGATTCGTTGATTTTTATTGTCGTCATCTACACTTGTCGAATGTTATATAATGAAGGAAACTTATATGACATATTGGAACTTGATTTGGATTAAAAAGGAATTAAGGAAAATGGATTTGGATATAAAGTATGATGGCCGAGAATGGCCCTTAATGTTTGTAAATAATGGAATGTTTTAATATAAATTGTGGGGCAGAATTTTACACGTCCAGTTAGGCGTGTAATCCCCTTTGGCTAACTGTTGGTTGTGCCTTAAATGTGGCTTGTTGGTTGATGAATACGGGTCTTGGAAAAGGTAGAAAAGTACGCGGAAACAAAGAAAGTGCTGCCCAAATTTCCGTAGAATTAGGGGGCCATTATTTGGTATAAGTCTTATACTAGAAAGTATGATATTGATAGAAGCGCTATCATCATTATAGGTTGAAGTACTACGTGTAGCATATTCTACTTGGAGGGTGGAATAGTCAATGAGGTTGAAGTACATTGGAGCGTATTGCTACTTGTCGTTTGGGTTAGTCGCCAACGAGGTATGTGAACTTCTTCCTTCTATCGACATGATTATCCTTGAAGTATACTTGCCTTGTTTTGGAGTATACATGACTTATTCTTGAAGTATACTTGCCTTGTTATTTGGAGTATACGTGACTTGTTTTCTAGAAGTATTTGCCTTGTCATTAGGAAGTATTCATGTTATTGATTTTTATGCTAAAGGTATGTCTAAAATATTCCTAAGTTCTTACCATGTCTTATGGGGGATGTTGGTAAGAGACGTTAGGAAGTATTAGAAACGGGTATAACCTATTCACGCTTCAAATGAGTGTTAATTTTAAATGTATGAGTGACTTGGTTTGAAATGAATAAGTTACTTGAATTACTTTAAAGTTATGAGATTTGATTTAAAGTAATGAGACTTGTTTTAATTAAACGATTGTGAGACTTTATTTTCAAGTTATGGGACTTGATTTTGAAAGTCGTGTGATTTGATTATATAAAGTATAAGTGAATTGATTTTGAAGTACATGATACTTGGTTTTGAAAGTATAAAGTCACTTGAGTTTCGAAAGTTATAATACTTGAATTGAAAAGTACAAGCTTACTTGATTTTAAAGAAGAGAAGTAACTTGATTTAAAGGTATAAGTTACTTGATTGATTTAAAGAGAATAAATGATTTGGTTTGGAAAGAGTAAGTGATTTGATTTAAAGAGAAGTTACTTGATTTCAAAATCTTGAATTGAATTTCTAAAGGTGTAGTAACTTGATTTGGAAAGTATAGATTACTTGATTTGAAAAGTATAGATTACTTGATTTGAAAAGGTATGGATTACTTGATTCGGAAAGAATAAGTAACTCGATTTGAAAAGTATGGATTACTCGATTTAAGGAGAATAAATGATTTGAGGTTGAAAGAAGAGGTTCTTGGTTTTAAAAAGTATAAGTTACTTAAGTTTAAAAGTGTAAGTAACTTGATTTTGATAGCAAAAGTATTTTGGGATTCATTTTCCCTAACATTTCATGAAAAGATTCTTTTTATAAAGAATAGATGTACATAGTATTTTTGGGTTTATTTCCCTAACATTACATGATTTGAGTCTTCTTGTAAAGAAGTGAATGTACGTAGTACTTTGGGTTCAACTCCCTTACATGACGTGATAATGCCTTGGTTGTATTAAAATGAAAGATGTGGTAGTGCTTTAGTTTTTCTAAAATGAAAGATGTTATAACGGCTTTATGGGAAGTTGGTTATAACAGATTGTGGAAAGTCAAGAGATAGTATAAAAGGTTATAAGGAAATCATGTGAGAATGTCCATGATTAAGTCCTTAATATAGTACATGAAATGAAAGTGCTTTGAAGACAGGTTATACTTATCATTGGGTTAATCCTAAGAGTAACAACATGGTATATACCTTGCGCTATAAAATATGGATAGTTTATAACCAATCATTCTCAACATTTGTAAATATGTCTCAACCTGCAGCATGAACACACAGTGCCCCTGGAAAAAGGGACGTTAGTATAAAATAATGTATCGAGTATGTAAAGAATGAATAACAATATGAATCTGTAAGCCGTAAAGAAAGGCATAAATGCAATATGAAGCGATAAGCTATAAATGAAAGTATAAGAAACCTGGATTCCATACGAGGCAAATAATAAAACACTGAAACTCAAGTATAACCTATCTTGAAAGGCCTTTACATTATAAACTATCCATATTTTATAGCGCAAGGTATATACCATGTTGTTACTCTTAGGTTTACTCTTGTTCAACTTATCATTATGCCAATAACCAATCATTCTCAACATTTGTAAATCTTGGGTCTTTCATGGTAACTGACGATGAGAAAGCCAACTGGACTTTACCAATATTTGTTCTACTTAAATCATAACAGAGCTATTCTAGGAAAAGTATTTCTGATAAAAGTAAAATACAATTGCTAGGTCAACTAAACTTGTGAAGTAAACCAATTGCACAACTGGTGCGCGAAAAGATGCACACACTTTAACGCAAGTGCACGTTATCGTGACAAGTAATATAGTCTTGGTAAGACCGAATATCGTCCACAAGGATTAATGTTCAAGTACCAACTATCTATCTTTTAGTATCTATTTGGTAACCGATATTGATTTTGTTGTTTATAACTAATAATTATAAAGGCTAATTAACTATAGATTTACTTCAGTTGTGATGAGAATAGGGCTTCCATGTCTCCTCAACTATCCGCTTATGTTACTTATTAATGCAATGAAATATGGTTCTTCTTCTCTCGGAGCTAGCAGGTTTACGAAATCGTTTTATATTCCCGTTAAGGATATATAAACACTCAACCCCAAGATGTTCTTTCTACCTTTCGGTGATAAGGATGACTCTATAGGAGGATTAAGAACAAAAACCTAGTTAACCGTCATGTACCATGCGTAAAATTAGGGTTGTTAAGCCTCTCATTAACGCTACATAAATAATTGAGGTATTTTCATCCCCAATCCAAGATATGTCTACCCAACTTACAGCATATTCACAACCTCCTCCTTTCGAAGTTTGATTAGAAATTATATAAGTAATGATAATTAGTGATCAATTAATTACCAAGCATTCAAAGCAATTATTGGATAAATCTCAACAAGAAGAACAATAACCATAACATGCATTAATTCATAACATAAGTTTCTAGTGAATTAACATGGAAAGCCCTATAAAAGAATTAGTTCCTAGCCATTGACATGACAAGAACTAATTCAAGGTTCATCATACAAAACTGAAATAAAATAAAAGAAAAAGGAAAGAAATTACTAGACTATGGTCTCCAATCTTCAATCCAAGAATCCTTTTGTTGTGCAAGAAAGGGAACCCTTAAAATCTGCCTAGGGTTCTCCTTTTATAGGCTCAAAACCGCCTCTAACTTTTCCCTTCAGCCCGCCCGTAAATTCGTCATTAAACTCGATTTTCCGCGTCAGCGCCGCTGCTCGCTATCAGCTGCGCCGGAAGTTCTCATTGTTCGAGGCGCGCTGCAACTGTAGCCTCTCGATGTTTAGCGCCGCGTCCGCCATCGTTGGCATGAGGCGCACGACCTGCATTTCTGCCTCGTTCGCCATTTTCTCTGCTTTTAAGCTATGGAACCTCCACTTTTGCCCTCTTTTAACTCCTTTTCCGCCATTTGGCCATTTTAACCACTTTGACTCAAAAGAAAGAAAATATATCCTAATACGACACTTATTTGTACAAAAAGGGACAAAAGACTAACTAAAAACGACTCGAAAAGTGTATATAAAATACACCGATCAAATACCCCCAAACTTAACCTTTGCTCGCCCTCGAGCAAAGATAGAAAGAAAGAAATAAAGGACTCAAGAAAACGAAAAATAAAAGACTCACTGACATTGATCACTTTTGCTGCATTGATGTTATCTAGAAAAACATGAAGGTTAGCAGAATAATATGCAGGAACATATAGCATGAAATTTTTAGCACACTAAACACATTAAGCTAGATATTTCGCAAACTCATTTTTATCATGCTTAATGGAAGTCAACATACTGAATCATGCTTGTAAAATTCAAAAATCCTATGGCATGTTTACTTGCTATTCTCCACTAATCCTGGATATGCATAAAAGAGATCTTCAGGACTTTAAGGGTTGTAATGTAGGCTTAGGTATAGGTAGGTAAAAATAGGCATTTAGGCTCATTTTTGTGTACCATAAGCTCTTTAGCTTTTCAGTGTTTCCCTTTTCTTTTGATTCTTTTCTTCACTTCAAATCAATCTTTCCCCTCTTTTGTTTTGGGAGAGTGATGTCACGACCCGCTCCCGGGCCCGCGACTGGTGCCTTACCCAGGACACCCTAGTGATACAACATCAGAGAAAATCAGCGGAAATAAAATCAAATACATGAAATAAGATAAAATAAGAAACAGGCTAACCAAAATGGTTACCTTTCTGCATATATATATACCTGAACAGTTACATCCTTTACAACCCTGCCCACAACAGTACTACAGACCTCTAAGAGTTTTTATATCACTATGACGGGACAGGGCCCCGCCATACCCCCTGAATGTACAAAAGTATATGACCTCAAGGAACCGTACCAAAATATAAAGCCTCCGGAGAAATGGAGCTTTCCCAGAACTGAACAGTGATCCTAAGAGCGCGGATCAGCAAGCTATGTACCTCAACCTGCGGCATGAACGCAGCCCCGGCGAGGTCGAGATAACAGTGAGTATGTGAAATCAAAATATCAGAATGAAATCATAATAGTTTATATAAAGCAGGAGACATGTATGACAATCAAAAATGCGTTTCACAAGCCCGGCTAACAACAAAAGTAATGAACATCAACATTGTCTCTAAAAAGATACTATTTCACAATCTAAAACAATCGTGTCAAGTCATGGACTCACGCCCTCAAAGTCATCACTCAAAATATAACAATGGGTCTCACGCGCGGCAATCACGCCGGAATTCCTTCTCATCGCAGCTATGATATAACAATACCAGAGTACACGAACATCAAGCCCTACGTGTCATAAAACCGTGCAGGGCAAGTCTGAACTAACTACGGATACCAAAGCGTCATTAATCGGGGCAAGTTTAAAGTCAACTACCGGATACAAAGCCGTACTAACAATGCGTACGGCAAGTACGAGCTAACTACCACATACCAAAGCCGTCATCAATCGGCCGGGCAAGTACGAAAGTTACGGATACCAAACCGTTTAACAATACTATACAACTATACCGCTGGCCAGGCAATCGAAGGCTAACTACGGATACCAAAGCCGCATCGTCAATCGATCGGGCAGTTTAAAGCCAACTACGGATACCTCCGCATCACAAGACTTCGCCATACATCGATCGGGCAAGTACGAAGGCTAACTACGATACCTCATCGCGCATCACGACAATGGCAAGGCAAGTAAAACCAACTACTAGATACCAGCTGCGTGATGAAACCTCGGAGAGCTAGTCTATGGAACAACACTTTCAACAGGGAACGAACACTCATCATGGCCGCATACCCGTAGACCATCCATCGAGAGACACGGTAACATAAGGATACCACACTTGCATAACAAGGCTTATCATAAGCAAACATAGGCAAGTTACTCACACTCAAGGTACTTTCATTTTATGCCAAAAATCCGGTAGTTAGCCTTTGGAGCGTTTTGCTAATTGTCGATAATCGTCGCGAGGTATGTGAACCTCTTCCTATCTTTTCTAGCATGATATTTGTGAAGTATATATAGTACGGTAGACGTACGTGTGTAAAATGAAAGTACCTTGAGTGTGAGTAACTTGCCTATGTTTGCTTGTGATAAGCCTTGTTATGCAAGTGTGGTATCCTTATGTTACCGTGTCTCTCGATGGATGGTCCACGGGTATGCGGCCATGATGAGTGTTCGTTCCCTGTTGATAGTGTTGTTCCATAGACTAGCTCTCCATGAGGTTTACTGATGCAGGCTGGTATCTGGTAGTTGGTTTTCGTACTTGCCCCGGTCATTGTCGTGATGCAGGAGGTATCTGGTAGTTAGCCTTCGTACTTGCCCCGATCAGTGTATGGCGAAGTCTCGTGATGTAGGAGGTATCTGGTAGTTGGCTTTCGTACTTGCCCCGATCAGTTGATGATGCGGCTTTGGTATCTGGTAGTTAGCCTTCGTACTTGCCCCGGTCAGCTTCGTGGTATAGTTGTATAGTATTGTTAGTACGGCTTGGTATCTGGTAGTTGGCTTTCGTACTTGCCCCGGTCAGTTGATGATGCGGCTTTGGTATCTGGTAGTTAGCCTTCGTACTTGCCCCGTACGGTTGTATTGTTAGTATGGCTTTGGTATTTGGTAGTTGGCTTTCGTACTTTCCCCGGTCAGTTAATGATGCGGCTTTGGTATCTGGTAGTTAGCCTTCGTACTTGCCCCGTACGGTTTTATGACACAGGTAGGGCCTGATGTTCATGTGTACTCTCTGGTATTGTTATATCATAGACTGCCGGCAGTGAGGAAGGAATTCCACGGGCGTGATTGATGTCGTGGGCGTGAGACCCATTGTTATATTTTGAGTGATGACTTTGAGGGCGTGAGTCCCTGACTTGACACGATTGTTTTAGATTGTGAAATAGTATCTTTTTAGAGACAATGTTGATGTTCATTACTTTTGTTGTTAGCCGGGCTTGTGAAACGCATTTTTGATTGTCATACATGTCTCCTGCTTTATATAAACTATTATGATTTCATTACGATTTTCGCCACATACTTGCACTGTAATCGACTCCTTCGGGGGGCTGCGTTCATGCCGCAGGTTGAGGTACGTAGCTTGCTGATCCGCGCTCTTAGGATCACTGTTCAGTTCTGGGAAAGCTCCATTTCTCCGGAGGCTTTGTATTTTGGTACGGTTCCCTGAGGTCATATACTTTTGTACATTCAGGGGGTATGGCGGGGCCCTTTCCCGTCATAGTGATATAAAAACTCTTAGGTCCGTAGTCACAAGCGTGGTTGTAAAGGATGTAATCGCTCGTATATATATATGCAGAAAGGTAACTATTTTGGTTAGCCTGTTTCTTATTTTATCTTATTTCATGTCTTTGATTTTATTTCCGCTGATTTTCTCTGATGTTGTATCACTAGGGTGTCCGGGGTAAGGCACCAGTCGCGAGCCCGGGAGCGGGTCGTGACAAGTGAAGTGTATAATAATGACAAGCACCCCCAAACTTAGGCTTTTGCCTATTTCTTATTACTTTTTTTTATTGGGATGCATCAAAGTTGTTCACTCTTTTTGTCTTTTTTTTAACACAATTTATTCCACTATTTCACATTTTACTTATAGCACAATTTGTGGGAATATAAGGTGTCAAAGAAGAAGTTTCAAATTTTAGGCTCAATGGGGCTGACTAGGGATACTTTTAAAGTCCGGGATAGACAAGAGTGGTAAGAATTGGCTATCAAAGAAATGTCTGAGTCATCTCCCTAACATGCATATCCTAACTATTTCGCCTCAAATAGCAAGCAATCATAACACATAGGTTTTCATCATTTAGCATGCATAATTTAAGCAAGAAACTCCAAATAGACAGATTTTGTGAGTTTTTGGCATATCTAACCTATGTGTTTAGATAGTTGCTTCTAATTCCATTAAATTATTCCACCTTACTTCACTAGGTGTTTCTAGTAACTACAGTATACATGATCTTTTGACAGACAGTTATGACTTAAAAGGAAAAAAAAATTGTGACTCAAAAATACACAAAAACAACAAAAAGACTTAACATACTATAACAATAGAACACAAATAAAACACAAATAAAACACCCCCAAACTTAAATCACACATTGTCCCCAATGTGTGTAGACTCAAAGACAATAAAAGAAATAACAAGACACTTAAAGACTTTGGCTAAAATGGTGGTGGTGGCGGTGGCATTGGATAGTGCATGTACCACTGGTTGAACAAGGAACTCATCTCATTGATTTGCTGCCTCGTTTCTTGCTGTCCTTGTATCACCGTGTCCAAACTCTGCATCATCCTCATTTGATTTTGGAGTAACTGCTCCATCATGGGCACTGAAGGTTCTGACTCTGTGGTAGGCTGGTGGCTAGGCCCTGCCGCATATTGAGCCTCTATTTCAGGCTCATCTTCGTTCATGGCGGCCTCTGCTGCTGCTGCTGGTGGTGCTGGTGCTCTTCTTCTTGCTGCTGCTGGAGGGATTGGGTCTGGGAATGCGTGCACTATCCCATAGGACACAGGCAGTTGGTTTCTCTCATTAGTATCAGTGGGTAGGATTGGGACCCCATTCATGTGGCATAAACTGGTGATAAGTGAGCCATGTCCCAATCCACCTGTTGTTACCAACCTGCTGATTTCTTCAATGTTCTGCACTATCTCTTTCCCCACATCAATCGTCATCCCCCTCATAATTCCATATATAAGTTTGATCCTATCTTCTGGCACTCTGGTGAAGTGCGTGGATGGAATCATGCGGGCGCTGACGAAATATAGCCAACCCTTGGCTGCTTTGTTGAACCGCACTGCCGTGCTCTTGACTCATTTCTCGCATATCAAAAGCCCGGGGTAGCTCGCTGTCTGCGACGGTATTCGATTGATGTTATCGGTGCTCAGACCATGTTCTAAAATGGCTCCAATCACCAATTCCTCCTTCAACATCAATCGCTTTTAGAGACATATTTATCTTACGCCATCACGCATATATCTTCCCCTTACAAAGCATTCGTTGTCCACCCTCTCCGGAAAGTTAGCATAGAATTCACGCACCATTGTTGTGTTCATTGGTGCTATCTTCTCCGGATTTACAAATCTCTTCCACCCCATTATCTCAATCATTGCCCGAATGGGCTCATAAACATCCTCATCCCCAAACGACTCCCTCTGATAGTCTATTCCCCTTTCAGGGATTAAGGGCCTAGTACTAAGCTTTTTGTATCTTTGGAAGGCTTGGTAGCTCACAAACCTAGTATTATCGTATTGCGGGGCTGAGGTGGATGTGGAGGCTCTTCTCTTTCTGGCGGACATGGTTAAAACACTTTCTGCAGCTTACAACTTATTAGCACAAATGTTCCCCAACACAATCAACAATTTAGCAGCTAAAACACAAACACCCCCAAACTTCAACTCTACTACCCAATACCCACACCCTCCTTGTCTACTCCTTCTCTAAACTTCACAACCAATTTTTCAGCACCCCAACTACTTCACAATGCAACACTTCTCCAAACTACTACCTTCTTTAACTACTGAAAGCTTTCAAGAAAAGATGAAGATTACCTTTTTATGGTGTTCTTCAAGGTGTTCTTGCTTTTGATGGTGATTTGAGGCAATGGGATGGAGTTTTGTTGGTTGAGATAGCTAAGGGTTTTAGGAATTTAAGAGTTTTGGTTGTGGTTGGGTTTGATTTGTGGAGGATTTGTGGGTAAATTGTGGATTTTCGTGGGTTTTGTGGAGAAGGGGGGTTAGGTTTTGGTTTTGAAATTGGGGAAAATCTGATTTCTGGGCGTCTTTTAATTTCTGGATTTTCGGTTGTGCGCGACCACTGCTTTTGGCGCGGCACCAATGTCTCACTCGGGAATTTCGCGCGCGACCACATTGCAGCGCGGCGCCTAGACTTGGCAATTTTTCTGCATTTTTGCCGCCGCGGCCCTGCTCCTGGGCGCCGCGGCGCTTAAACTTCAGCGCCTCTTCTGCTCTTTTGGCGCCGCGGCCCTGCTCCTGGGCGCCGCGGCGCTAACCCGTTTTTCTGGAAATCCCTGCTGTTCCTCAGTTTTTCGCCTTTCAATTTATTGGCCTGTACCTGTCAATCACAGCACAAACACTACCTCCGTGAGACCGTTCTTAATAAAAACTATTAAAGTAAAATAAATTAAAATACCTTGGGTTGCCTCCCAAGTAGCGCTGTCTTTAACGTCTTTTAGCCGGACGCAAGTTCCTTAGTTTAATAAACGTGGGGTGGATCAACCCCACAACTAATCCATTTTCTCCACATTTTTCGTTTTCTTTTTCTTCTTCTCCTCTTAGCATTATCGTTAAGGGGAAGTTCAGGAACACATACCTGCTTCCGTGGAGGTTCGGCAAACCATGCCTGCTTTCGTGGGCTCATCTCCCTTTGTTTGACTTGTACGGGCTCACAGGGGGGGTTGATGGTGCTGATTGCAAAGCACCTACTCATGGTTGGTGGCTCAATGATGTATTTAAAAACTTTAAACATCATTTCTTCCTTCTCCACCCTCAATGTCAACTCTCTTCTTTCTACATCGATCAAGGCTCTCCCCGTCGCTAGGAATGGTCTCCCCAATATGATAGGGATTTCTGCATCCTCTTCCATGTCAAGAATGAGGAAATCCGCAGGAAAAAAGAATTTTCCTACTTTGACAATCACGTCCTCAATCTTCCATCTTGGATGAACCACTGTCCTATCGGCTAGTTGCAGGCTCACAGTGGTTGGTTTTGCCTCACCCAACTCCAATCGTTTAAATACTGATAAGGGCATCAGATTTATACTTGCCCCTAAATCACACAGAGCCCTGTTGCATGTCACCCTGCCCACTGTGCAAGGTAGTGTAAAGCTCCCTGGGTCTTTTAATTTTGGTGGCAGCTTCTTCTGCAAGATAGCACTACACTCCTCCATCAGTGATACTATTTCATACTCTGCCAGTTTCTTTTTCTTCCCCAGGATCTCTTTCATGAATTTGAAATAGGAGGGCATCTGCTCCAAAGCCTCTATAAAAGGTATGTTGATATGCAGCTTCCTGAATGTCTCCGAAAATTTGGAGAATTGTTTATCAACCGCCTTCCGCTGTAATCTCTGGGGGAATGGGATCTTCTCTGTATACTCCTTCTCTGGAGTTTTCTCTACTGCTGGGTGAGATTCAACCACCTTCTATTTTTCTATCTCTGCCCTTTGCTCAACTACTGGCTGAGGTGACTGTTGCTCCAACTGTTTACCACTTCTCAACTGTACTGCCTGGCATTGCTCCCTCGGATTAACCTCTGTGTTGCTTGGCAATGTACCCTGTGGCCTGCTGTTTGCTTGCTTTGCTAGCTGACCCACTTGTGTTTCCAAGTTCCTGAATGAGGATCTAGCTTCTGTCACGAACTGGGTCTGGGCATTGGTGAGTGCCAACAAGGCTGCTCTTAGCTCGTCTGGCTTTTCTTGCTGAACCGGTGCATTGAACTGTTGAGAATGTGGGGCCTGAGTAAAGGGCTGCTGATTACGTTCTCGCTGGTTTGCATCGCCCCTATATTGGTTCTGCTGCCCCTGGTCTCCTCTCCATGAGAAATTTGGGTGATTCCTCCACCCTGGATTATATGTGTTGGAGTATGGATTGTTTTGTGGCCTCTGATAATTACCCACAGCCTGACACTCTGCCTGCTCAATTGGCATATTATTAGGATCAGCTGAAGGACACATATCGAATGTATGTGGGCCTCCACAGATTTCACAGCTCTTTGATATTTGCACTGCATTCACTGATATTGTATGTTGCTGCAACTGTTTCGCCAAAAGGGCCACTTGGGCATTCAAGGCAGTAATGGCATCTATTTCGTGGACTCCCACTGTTCTCCTCCCACTCGTTGATCTCTCTTCTGTGACATGGTTGTTGGTGGCCATATCTTCTAATAACTCGTGAGCGTCGTGGGATATTTTCCTCATGAATGCCCCACCCGCTGCTGCATCTATAATGGTTCTGGTTGTACTGCTCAGCCCGTTATAGAAGATGTGGACCAAGTTCCACAACTCAATACAATGGTGTGGGCACTTTCTCTGTAAATCTTTGAACCTTTCCCAAGCTTCATATAAGGACTCTCCATCTGCTTGGTAGAAGTTATTCAAATTTCTCTCAATTTCATTTGCTTTGCATGGGGGAAAGAATTTGGCCAAAAATTTCTGTGCCAGCTCTTGCCATGTAAAAATCGAATCGGCTGGCAGGGAATTCAACCATACTTTTGCTCTATCCCTGAGTGAGAAGGGAAAGAGCCTCAATCTGACGGCATCATCAGTAACGCCGTTATATCTGAAAGTTGCACATAGCTCCAAGAAATTAGCTATGTGCATATGTGGATCCTCCGATGGCAGTCCTCCAAATTGCACTGTGTGCTGTACCATGCTCAGAATCGCCGGTTTTATCTCAAAGTTGTTTGCTCCTATGGCAGGGAGCCTAATACATGTCTGTGCTCCATTCACTCTCGGCAGCACATAGTCTCCCAAACTTCTTATTACCTGGACTTGAACTCTTTCCTCGACATCCATAGGTACTTGCCGAGGCATTCTTGGATTGGGTTGATTTTCACCTAACCCTTCTCTCATCATGTTGTTGTTTTGAACACCGTCCATCTCTATCAAGGTTGCAATCCGCTGATTCTTTCTGTTCTGTTTACAGGTTTTCTCAATCTCTGGATTGAAGGGAACAAGAGTGTCTTCCCCTCTTCTCCTTCGCATAAACTGATTTCCTGAAATAGATCAAAAACAGACAACAAATCAAGGCACCCTGATTTCTTTCCGAAAATAAAAACGTAAAAATAAAATAAAAATTAAAAACCACATTAGAAATTAAAAATAGATAAATTTGATATTGAACTATGCCTAATCCCCGGCAACGGCGCCAAAAACTTGGTGCGCGAAAAGATGCACACACTTTAACGCAAGTGCACGTTATCGTGACAAGTAATATAGTCTTGGTAAGACCGAATATCATCCACAAGGATTAGTGTTCAAGTACCAACTATCTATCTTTTAGTATCTATTTGGTAACCGATATTGATTTTGTTGTTTATAACTAATAATTATAAAGGCTAATTAACTATAGATTTACTTCAGTTGTGATGAGAATAGGGCTTCCATGTCTCCTCAACTATCCGCTTATGTTACTTATTAATGCAATGAAATATGGTTCTTCTTCTCTCGGAGCTAGCAGGTTTACGAAATCGTTTTATATTCCCGTTAAGGATATATAAACACTTAACCCCAGTATTGCTCCTTTCTACCTTTCGGTGATAAGGATGACTCTATAGGAGGATTAAGAACAAAAACCTAGTTAACCGTCACGCACCATGCGTAAAATTAGGGTTGTTAAACCTCTCATTAACGCTACATAAATAATTGAGGTATTTTCATCCCCAATCCAAGATATGTCTACCCAACTTACAGCATATTCACAACCTCCTCCTTTCGAAGTTTGATTAGAAATCATATAAGTTGTTATACCCCGTAGTTCCAGGGTATATAGGTGAGGATGTACGTGCGAGAATACGACAGAAATTTTGGAAAGAAAGAAAGATGTGATTTTTCGACTGAAAAGTTTCCGGGTTTTGTGAAGGAAAAAGGTTCGTTGATGGGAATTGGATTCCCAGATTTGGTATTTGGGCTTCTTGAATTATATTAGAATTATGGAATTTTATTTCCGGAATTGGTCACGTGGGGCCCACTTTGTTTTCGAGATTTTTGCCTTTATGGATATTTTCGGAAGATGAAATATTTTGGACGAGTAGGAGGGCGACACGTGTCACCCCCCTAGGTGGCCTCATGGCCGAAATTTGCTAACAAATGGCAAGACAAGTGGCCTTGTCTTGCTAGATATTTTGTGTGGACAAGTGGCCAAGTCTTGCTAGATATTTTGTGTGGACAAGTGGCTTGTGGGACCCACACACACTTGTCCCCAATCTCAACCACACACTTGCCTTCATCCTAGCCCTTGGTTGTCCTATATATGCACCCTTAGTTGATGAAAACTTTCACACTTAACCATTTCAAGACAAGAAATTCCCTCCCTTCTCCCTTGACCTTGCTCTCGTTTTTGAGCCCATTTCTTGACCTAAATTTGTCTAACAATTCTTAAACTCTCAAGTGTTCTTCCCTAAGGTGTTAGGAAGATTGTGTACCAAGAGTTGGAAAAGATTTCACACCCCTAACCTATTGTTCATGCCTTGGCCGAAACTTACTAGTTGGAAACCCTAAGTGTTCTTCACTTTTTGGAGTTGGTTCTTGAAGAGAAGTTGGTTAGGAGCTTCTATGGGTTGCTTGTAGCGGATTGGAACGGAAAGATTTGGAGCTAAGACTTGCTTGGAGCGACATTAAGTTCTTGGATAATTTTGGGCTATTTGAGGTAGTAAACCTTAACCTCTTTGTGAATTGGCCATTATACATATATTATAAGTATATTATGGAGTATATAAAATATGGAGTAAAGTTTGGAAAAGTTGGATCTTGTTAACTTGTTAAAAGAAAGGATTGGCCGTTTGCCATTAAAATGGTAAAAACGTATCTTACTTGTGAAGAAGTAATTAACAAAGTAACTATAACTTATATTAAGATGGAATATAAGTTGGATGACTAATGAAGTAATTGGATAAGTAAAATGGACAAAGTTGGCCAAGGACCCCAACTTAAGGACTGTATTTACTTTGGACTGTATTTACTTTGGACAGTATTTACTTTGGATTGTATTTACTTTGGACAGTATTTACTTTGGACTGTATTTACTTTGGACTGTATTTACTTTGGACTGTATTTACTTTGGATCGTTACATTAATGGGAATATTGTTCAATCGCGTTCGTTTGGGCGTTTGTTGCCCTTTTTAATTTTTGTTTTGTTATGAAGGCGTGTTATTAAACCGTTACCGTTTGGGCGCGTAATCCCCTTCTTTTACTTGTTGTTATTATGGAGGCGTGATAGTAAACCGCGTTACCGTTTGGGCGTGTAATCCCCTTCTTTATGTTGTTTAATTATTACGCCTTATATATATATATGGTATATATATTACGGTTATTCGGGCCTTGGAGAAAGATGGAAACGTGAGTAAAAGCGGAAGTCTTTGAATTTTCCGTAGAATTAGAGGGATTTTTATTGGTATAAGTCTTCAATGGTAAGAAAGGTTTGATAGAAGTACTATGACCATTTTAGGAGTGGAGTACTACGTGTGGCGTGATCTACTTGGCTTAAGGAGTAGCCGACGGGTTGAAGTACTTGGAGAGTTTTGCTATTTGTCGATAATCGTCGCGAGGTATGTGAACCTCTTCCTATCTTTTCTATCATGATTGTTTTGAACTATGTAGTACGGTATACGTACATGTGCTAAGTGATTTGGTTGGTTTAAAACATAGGGTGTTATAATAGCTTTATGGGAAGTTAGTTATAACGACTTTATGTAGGTAAAAGAATGGTTTATTGATTGTAGAAAGATAAGAGACTTGACTTATACACGACTTGATTTTGAAAGTTAAGAGACTTTATCTTGAAAGATAAGAGACTTGACTTAGTTTGACTTGTTATGAATTTTGTTAAAATGTTGTAAAAACCTCATTCGCGAGTAATGAGTAGTTGGTTTTAAAAGAATAATGTTTCTTGATTTCGAAATGAGATTAAGTATCGAACAAACCATTGCAGCGTTAATAAAGGAAATGTATTGACTAATTGTTATTAAAACCAGAGAAACCTCCATCCGCATGAAGCTAAGATGAGACAAAATGATATTACATTTCCTAGATCATGGTCGCTTTATAAGATTGTAATAGACAAGAACAACCTACTCACACATAAGGCATATGTTTCTCAAATTTGTTTTAAAGGAGAATTATATTCTTAAGTGATTAAAACTATGAACTACTGAAACCTTTCAAAATGAGAAACTTGAGCATTTGAAATTAGGCAAACTTGAACGTTTGGAAAATAATGTGTTACTTGATTTTACAAGGGAAGTGTTTTGGTTTACTTAAAAGATAGTCACTCTATTTTATACTACGGACATTGTGTGACTTTTGTGAAAGAAACGTATCTTTTTAAAAGAGTTAATGTATGTAATACTTTAGGGTCAGAACCGGGATTTTGGCATAAAATGATAGTACCTTAAGTTGTGTGTAACTTTCCTATGTTTGCGTGTGATAGCCTTGTTGTGCAAGTACTGTATTTTACTCGACTACCGGTTCATGGGATGAACCGGGAATGTATTTCACTCGACTACCGCGTTCATGGGATGAACCGGGAATGTATTTCACTCGACTACCGCGTTCATGGGATGAACCGGGAATGTATTTCACTCGACTACCGCGTCCATGGGATGGACCGGGAATGTATTCCATCCGACTACCGAGTTCATGAGATGAACCGGAATGTATTTCACGCGTTTCTATCGGGTCCATGAGATGGGCGAGACATGTTATACGTATCACATGGTTTGTACCTAGATCGCGGTGAGGAAGGAGTTCCACGGGCATGAGGATGACTTTGAGGCGTGAGTCCACGACTTGACATGATCGCTTTTATGTTATGAAATGTAGTTTGGTTATCATACATGTCTCTGTTTTATATAGTATTATGATTTCATTTACTGATATTTTCAGTTTCACATACTTGGTACCGTTGTTATCGACCTCCTTCGAGCTGCGTTCATCTGCAGTAGAGGTACATCGGTTGTGGATCCTCGCTCATGGATCACGATTCAACAGATTGGGAAGCCCCCGTTTCTCGAGGCTTATCTTTTGGTATGTTACCCTGAGTGCAGAGGTTCTTGTACATTCGGGGTATGGCGGGGCCTGTCCGTCATAGTTATTGTCACTTCTTAAGTGCAGTAATCTTGTTGTGGCGAGTTTGTAAAAGGATAACTGTCGGGTTTTATGAATATATCTGAGAAACTGTTTTGGTTGGCCTGTTTATTTATCATGTCTCTTGTTTCATGTTTATGTTTTTATTTCCGCTGATTCTCTCTGATGTTGTATCACGAGGGTGCCCGGGGTAAGGCACCAGTCACGGGCCCCGGTTCGGGTCGTGACATAAGTAATGATAATTAGTGATCAATTAATTACCAAGCATTCAAAGCAATTATTGGATAAATCTCAACAAGAAGAAGAATAACCATAACATGCATTAATTCATAACATAGTGAATTAACATGGAAAGCCCTATAAAAGAATTAGTTCCTAGCCATTGACATGACAAGAACTAATTCAAGGTTCATCATACAAAACTAAAATAAAAGAAAAGAAAAAGGAAAGAAATTACTAGACTATGGTCTCCAATCTTCAATCCAAGAATCCTTTTGTTGTGCAAGAAAGGGAACCCTTAAAATCTGCCTAGGGTTCTCCTTTTATAGGCTCAAAACCGCCTCTAACTTTTCCCTTGTGCCGGCCCGAAGTCGTCATTAAACTGATTTTCCGCGTCGTGTGCGGCGCCATATCTCGGCTGCGGCCGGAGATTCATTGTCGAGAAGCGGCGCCACGCACTTATGTAGCCTCTCGATGTTTAGCGCAGTAGCCACGCTCGTTGGCATGAGAGCCACGCGCGACTGCATTTCTGCCTCGTTCGCCACTTTCTCTGCTTTTAAGCTCTGGAACCTCCACTTTTGCCCTCTTTTAACTCCTTTTCCGCCATTTGGCCATTTTAACCACTTTGACTCAAAAGAAAGAAAATCTATCCTAATACGTCACTTATTTGTACAAAAAGGGACAAAAGACTAACTAAAAACGACTCGAAAAGTGTATATAAAATACACCGATCAACAACCCATCGAAATGAGAGACAACTCCAATTCTGAATGATTTGCAACTTGCTTTCCATATAAATGCAGTTAATGATTACAGTAGCAAAATAAAAATAAAGGCAACAACAAGAATAAAAATACATGAACAAGCTGGTCCTCAGTCAGCGTAGATAAACTAACTAAAATAGGAAGACAACCAATTTCAGAAATGATGCATCTTTAAGACGCAAATTACTCCCCAAGACAATGCAAACAAGCCATTTCACCTGGAATAACAATTACTCCACAAAAGAAAGACACTACCTTTTTCCACCGTCTCCAGATTTCGCATAACAATTATTCTCAAGAAAGACACTATCTTTTTACTCATATGTTTCTAGTAAATGTGCAGAATACTAATAAGATATAAATGTCTGAAACACAAAGAAAAGAACAGCAAGTCAAACACTATAACAACCAAAGTGAAATAAGACTTAGGAAAAGCTTTGGCGAATTGACTTAATACCATAGCACTTGAATTAACAACAGTAAAACACGAAAGGGGAAGGTAAAACGACGGTAAAACATAATCTAACCTTGGAGAAGAGGGAAGAGCAGTTAGACGAAGTGGATGCGACGACGAGCAGTGGGGAAGGGTAAGGCGACAGCGGGGTGTGGTAGGAGATACGATGACGAGCTGGGGGGAAAGTGTATGATTGCAATCGATTAGGGATATTAAAACACTGAAATCGATTGGTCGCCGGAAGTGTATGGTTGCAAAATGTCGGGGTTAGGACGACGCAACAAATGGTACCAACCTCAGTCGTCGACTGTGTCTCAGGTCGCCGGAAAATGCTATGGCGGCGGCTAGGATTTTCAGATTTTTCGATTGGGTGTTGTGGCATTTTGGTGAGAATCAAACAACGTGGGGGTGTCAAAATGACGGGAAGGTGATGTCGAGTGTGATAATACCAACGCCGAACCTTGAAATCGCCGGAATCGGTCGGAATTTGCAAAAATATGATTAGAATCGACAGGCTTATAGTGGGTTTTTCGATCTAAAATTGACGAAGATATATGATGAATCGATGGGGGTACTTGGTATGGAAATGACGGGCTTGAAGAGACGAAGCTATTGGACTAAGTCTCGTCCCCGATGGATGCCGGAATTGGCCGGAAATAGCGAAACTCTGACGGTTTCACTGTTCACTCGGTGAAATCGCTGAAGATGAGAGAATTTCAGATTTTGGGTTTTTTTGACGCTTAAAAATGTGATTTCACTTTCACTTATGAAGGAAAATAAAAAAAATCAAGGGCCGTTGCATTAGCCTTACACATCCGTTGCATTAGACCATATGAGTCGTTGCATTAGCCTATCTAATGCAACGGCCACGAATTATAACGTGTACCCGTCGCATTAGCCACATCTAATGCGACGGCACTACAATGCCCGTTGCATTAGACCTACCTGGACGTCGCATTAGGTCAGAAATGTAGTTGTGTATGATATTGTCGGCTGGAAGTTCTATTCATATAAAAGACTGGTCATTAAAGTGGTATGCTCAGTCCAGCAGGACATCAGGTGACGGCCACACCCCTAATTTGATATGTGACACCACCCCTGCATGAAGGAGTGTTTGTGGAATCATACTGAATGAAATCCAAAAATCCTGAGTAGCTGATATTATTACCTCGCCTATCACCGACAAGATCAAAGGCAAGTTAGTACCATGCATGCATCAAGAAAATTAGATACCATGTAAACAAAAATGAAAACTCCTCTACGTTGATAGATGTTGATGTGTCTATTAACTTCCATTTCTCTCTATATATTAGAAGCAAATATATTTCTAGAGTTATAAAAAAACTATCTCAAAAGTTAAGAAATAGCATAATAAGAAATGAATGTTATGTTAGGGGCGGAGAAAGTGAGGCTATTTGTAGATGGAGTAGATGAATGGAATCATGACACGTGGATCATATCCGACGGTTGGTGGGAGTCGTTACAAAATGGAGAGAAAAATAAAAGTGGGGAATCAATATGAACAATTTAGGAAATAAATTCAATCTAATTCAGATTATGTTAATTTTGTCATGTTGACACAATTAATATTCTAGTAAAAATGTAGAGAACTTTTATAATTATTATTTTGATATAAATATAACATATTGTTTTACTTTTATTTTATTTGGTATGATAATGTGAGAAGATTTTAAATGAAAAAAATGATAACTTTTTATTTTATTTGGTGTGATAGTAATTGTTATTATTTGAATGTTAAATTAAGATAAACATAAAACATACTACAATACTTAAATATGAAATGATTTCTTTGATGCATGCATGCAACAACTACAAGTAAATATTTTCCAAACTAATAATGGAGTTTAACATCGTGGAAGATATCAACGAAATTAGATTAGCTTAATTAGACACATTAAATGCATGGGTTAGTTTCAAAGATGTTCTCCCAGTTTCTATTCATAACACTAGTGTCTCTTGAAAATTACAAAATTACTTGTATTTTTTTATTTTGAGTTTTTGTAACAATTCAAGGCCATGTAATGTAACGACCCGTCCAGTCACTTTTTCCTTAACACTCTTACATGACCAAATTACCCAACCTGTATAATCTTTTCAAGGTTTATGATTTACGGGGATGCGTCATAGTTCTCGAGGTGAGCTAAATAGGTTCCGAAAGAAAAATCTATGTTTGAAGTTTTTAAAATGAAAGCACTTGACCCAAAGTTGAGTTTTGAGTATACGGGTTCATTTCCAAGTTTAGTCGCTTCCGGTAGGTCCGGAACGTTATTTATGACTTAGTCGAGTCTTTGGTTTGCTTCTCGAGGTGTTTAGTTATATTTTGAGTCATTATTTGCTAGTTTGGGAAATTTAGGGGATATTTGTAGAAAAGTGTGCCTAAACAGTCGAATGAGCATTCCGAGTGCGCGAGCAAGTTTGTAGCTTCGTTCACACTGAGTAGCATATTTGGTTTGTGCCCCGGAGCTCTCGGGTGAGTTTTGGGTGTTGAATGTTGATTTATAGAATTTGCTACTGCTACTTGTAACGACTCAAAAAGTCATTTAGCTTATATTACTTAGAAATCCCCAAATCACCCTTCCCAAGCCTTTATTTGCTTGTTTGTGACTTGCGGGGATGGGTGGCATGATTTTTGAGGTAATCGGGTAGGTTTCAGACCCTTTTTGAAAAGTTTGGAAATTCCTAAGTTAAGAGAATAAGAAGATTTTGTCACGATCCAAAATCTTATTGTGCCGTGAGGGCACCTACCCTAACCCGTAGGTGAACTACAATCATCCAAAACAAAATAATATAATGTAAATGCGGAAAAGTAAGGAAACAACAGAAGTAATAGCAAGTCTTAAAACTTAATACATAACTTGAAAGAAATCCCCCAAAATTTGATAGTCACAAGTACAGAAGGCAGTGAATCCCGCAACCCTAGCGTGTTACCAAAATCCTAACGCATATACTATACGATCCATGGACCTTACCTTGCGCAATTACCTCCAAGTCTTTACTACTTGAAAGACTCACTCATGCTATGAATTAACAACGCTTCAACACAGTCTACCACTATGATCACAACCTCTCTTTACTTTCAAAGTGAAGAGATTCTCATGATTCCTTCTTATTAATCCACTCTACACCATTCATTCAAGAACGTCGTGAGATTACCCATTTTGATACAATGCCAACCGCCAATCCATAAATCTTAACATATCTATCACCTGAAATTCAGTCGCCAATCACAAACTCAATGGAACATTCATCATAACACTTAGTTAATTACCATATCTACTCCTCTAATCATACTAACAATTTCACCCGATCTGAAAGTTGCGAAACTAAAGCCACCATAATCTATACCTAACCCAAGAAGTCCCATTGCTTTTAATCCAATTTCTCCCATTTCTCGAAGAGATACCTTACTCTTTCCAAATTATCTTAATTTTTCAATTCACATATTTCATTCAAATCATAACCACTACTAATGACCGATGACTGCTCAAACCTAATAACATTGTCATATTGTTTCGTCGAAGTACTCTTACCAAAAATCCCTAACCGAAATAATCTTTTTTCTATATTGGTTCATAAGTTCACAAACCTGATTATTGATGTCTGAAAAGATCTTCACCCCTAGTATTAGTCACACTATCATCAATCTGTTACCGTAAGTACCCTATTAACCAACACCTTATTCAATAATCCTTAAATGATGCTTACCTGCGAAGACACAACCCTTACCTTATCTTGTCGAACCATAAATGTCACGCCCCAAATCCCGAGCCCATGACTGGTGTCCCTACCTGGTCACCCTTCTACCCATACAACATAAATAAACCGCGGAAGATAAATAACACTCTTTTTTTTAAAAAAAAACAAAGGCAAAGCCGGAAAGGCTTTCGTATAAATATAAATCACCCGAAAGGGTCTACACTGTACAACAATGTAAATATAATTTACACCAGTCCAGCCCACATATGAATACAGACCTCTAAGAAGGTGACAACAACTATGACGGGACAAGGCCCCGCCGTACCCCTGAATATACCTAGCCATAATGACAAACTCCGGAACTTGGAGTCATCTCAGAATGCTGAACAAGGATCCTAAGCTCGCGGATCCACAACTATGTACCTAGACCTGCGGACATGAACGCAGCCCCCCTAAGGGGGTTAGTACAACAAGTACTAAGTATGGAACGGAAATAAAGTACATTAAACAAGATCATAACTGTACAAAAGAATGACAGGGGCAAGTATAAAAATTAAAATACCAGATCATACCGTGCCATTTTAACTCATGAAATCAATCGTACATTAATCATTCTTTTCCTTCTTTCAATAAGAATTAACATCATATTCTTACATACATACTTAAGAATTCAATCAAGTTTTTCCACATAACTTACATATATTACATAACATAATCCGACCCTTTATAGAGGGACTTCTTATTTGGGAGCTTACTTTGATTATCCATACGTGATAACGTAATCCGGCCCATTTGCGGGACACAGTGTACTGATGAATCATGTGGCATAATCCGGCCCGCCTGTGGGGCTCGGTGTACTGTGGAATCATGTAGCATAATCCGGTCCGCCTGTGGGGCTCGGTGTAATGTGGAATCATGTAGCATAATCTGGCCCGCCTATGGGGCTCGGTGTACTGTGGAATCATGTTGTCACGACCCGATTCCGGGCCCGTGACTGGTGCCTTACCCCGGGCACCATAGTGATACAACATCAGAGTAATCAGCGGAACATAAAACAATACAAGACATATTATGAAATATGAAACAATAATCTGAGAAAAAAACTTGCCTTTCGGCATATATATAAATAACAACTTTTTCCAATCATGAACAGTTTAATCCTTTTTACAACCCTGCCCACAACAGTACTACAGACCTCTAAGGAATGATACGACAACAATGGCGGGGCGAGGCCCGCCATACCACGAATGTAAACACCTACAACAACGGGGACTATACCACCCACTGATAAGCCTCGAGAAACGGAGCTTTCCCAACGCAGCGTGACCACTAAGGCGAGGATCAATGGTGGTGTACCTTTACTGCGGCATGACGCGGCCCGAGGAGGTCGATCTGGCAGTACCAAGTATGTGGCGAAAATAAATCACGTAAATGAAATCATAGTAGTCTATACAAAGCGGGAGACATGTATGATAACCAAACTACGATTCACCATAAATAGCGATGCGTATCAAGTCGAGGACTCGCGCCTCAACATCAATCGTGCCGTGGAATACCTTCCTCATCGGCGATTTATGATATACAAGCACGAGAATACACATGAACACGGGTCCCACCTGTGTCCTAATGAAACGATGCGGGGTAAATCGAAGGCATAGCCGACTACTAACACCCAGCGATACCAACAAGGTCATAAAGCGTGTCATGATATCTGTCTAGGCGTCACATGATAAAAGGCGGTCACTGCCGCGATATCAAATGTGCGCGTCTAGCCACGAACTCTCCGCACTCCGCGTAGGCCAACCTCATAGGCCCGCGTGAGGTATAACCCGCATCGAGGGTAGCTACTCCGGCGTAAATCGCCCCTGGACTCGCGATCCGCGTAGCCGCGACCGCGTGACCACGCGGCCGCGCTAACACGGAACTCGTAGTTCGCATGGATCCCTGGACCCGCGTAGGTATTCTCGAATCATGGTCCCGGACCGCTGAGTCTACCCGCGTCGGAGGCGACAACCTCGGGACACAAGTCAAGGTGAGTGGTACAATACCAACATAACGGTGATAGTCAAACAACTTTAAAAGCGCGATCGAGAAACCCCCTTTACACTAACATCACAAGATACTAACACGTAGCATCCTAACATGTTTACTTCTCAAATCAACAAGAAAGTATTACAAGGCTATCACAAACCAATACAATCAAGTTATTCACACAAGGTGCTTTCTACTAACAAGTTCGGGTATCTAACCCCAAAGTACTTCACACATTAAATCTTTAAAAGATCTGTTTCTTTCACATAAGTCACACAATACCCGTAGTATAAAATAGAGTATCCTTTTAAGAAAACCAAAACTCTTACCTTTGTAAAATCAAGTAACAACATTATTTTCCAAACGTCCAAGTTTGCCTAATTTCAAATGTTCACGTTTCTTATTTTAGAAAGGTTTCGTGGTTCATAGCCTTATTCATTTAAGAATATAATTCTCTTTTAAACATTCTGAGAAACATAAGTCTTATGTGAGTAGGATATTCTTGTTTATAACAATCTTATTACAGCAGCCATGATCTAGGAAATATCATTTATTCTCATATTAGCTTCATGCGGATGGAAGTTTCTACTGGTTTTAATAATACTTAATTATTCAAAACATTTCCTTTTATTAACGCTGCAGTGGTTTGTCGATACACATCCTGATTTCCAAAATCAGTAAAACATTCTTAAGCCGTTATACCTAACTTCCCATAAAGCTAGTATAACTCTTAAGTTTTCAAAAGAAACCAAGTATCACTCTTCTTTCAAAAACGATTTAGAAATCTTTTGAAATACTTCAAGTTCTTTATTATCACACATCAAGCCAGTTATAAACAAATCATTTACCTTTTAAAAACCACAAAGTATTTTCGGACCTACATAAAGCTGTTATAACCAACTTCCCATAAAGCCGTTATAACACTTTATGTTTCAAACCAATCAAATACATTTAACACGTATGCGTCTGGTACTACATAGTTCACACATATCATGCTAGAAGAGATAGGGAGAGGTTCACATACCTCGCGACGAGTATCGACTAATAGCAAAACGCTCAAGTACTTCCAACTGTCGGCTACTCCTTAAGCCAAGTAGAACGCGCCACGTAGTACTTCAACCTATAAGGCCACAAGGCGCTTTATTAACATTTAGACCTCATCGCGAACATTCTACCGAAAATTCGCGGCGCCTCCCCACATGGCAGCGTAAATCTCTCCTTTATCGAGGCGGCTACCAAGCCAACCAGGGGTTACACATCTAACCCGAGCGGTACAATTCTACTCGCGAAAAGCTACACAAGCCTGCATGTCTGATCTATGTAAAACAGTTGATTCGATTCTTGAGCTTAAGTCCAAAGACATTTGCCACAAGCTATGTTCAGTTATATACATAGTATACTTCAACTATATATTCCTACAACATGTAATATCCAATTACAATAGGGGGACAAGATAATTACCTCGATAAGCCCATAATTATCCGAGTTTAATGTCGCTCCTGAGCAAGGTTTAGCTCCAACTCCGGGCGCTCCAACCCGCTCCAAACCACCCATAGAAGTTCTAACCAACTTCTACATAACACTCCAACTAACTATGGAGATTTTCCCTAGGGTTTCGGTTTTGTGACTGACGGAAAGTATAATAGTATTTCCGGGCTTTTCGTATAGGTATAACCTTAGAATACTACAAGGTATACGGCTAAGGTAATTTGGGCATTATAACAATACTTTTGAGAGTATTTCTACACCACAAAGGGGTATTATACAAAGCAACTAGGCTAGGGGTACACTCTCGGCTAGCACCCACAGAGGGGTGCTCTCGGCCACGAGGGGAGGGCGAGAACCATAAGGAAGGGAGGGGGAGGATTCTAACACTTAGGAAATATTTAGGATGAAGAAGTTCATCAAAGGAGAGGGGTATTTATAGCACAAGCCAAGGCCAACCAATGGCCAAGATCTAGCCAAGTGTATAGCAAGTGTAAGGCCAAGATTCACCCAAGTGCCCCCTAGACCCTACTCCTTAAAACCCTCACAAATATCTACACAAAATATCTACCACTTGACACCCCAAAGTCGTCCAAGTGCCGCCCACCTTGCCCACCAATGAGAGGGTGCCAAGTGTCGCCCTCTCGTTGGTCCAAAATGTTCCGTCTCTCGGAAAAATCCGCAAAAATAAGAAAAGACATAGCCGGAATTTTCCCCTCGCAAGTTATGTAAAAGCGTTTAGTCAACGACTCTAACCAGGGTGTTGTGCACAAATGCCATTCGGCGAGCCACCTAGGCGGGGTGACACGTGTCACCCTCCTATTGGCCCAAAATAAAACATCTTAGAAAATATCCACAATGGCCAAAATCTAGAAAACAAAGTGGGCCCCAAAAAGTAAATTTCTCCGTGGGCCCAGCGTGACCATTTCCGAAAATAAAATTCCATAATTCTCTAATATTCCAGGAAGTCCGAATACCAAATCTGGGAATCCAATTCCCATTAACGAACCTTTTTCCTTCACAAAAACCGGAAACTTTTCCGTGGAAAAATCACCTCTTTCTTCCTTTCCAATCTTTCTGTCGTATTCTCGTACGTACGTCCTCGCATACATACCCTGGAACTACGGGGTATAACACATGTAGCATAATCCGGCCCTCATGTGGGACTCGGTGTACTGTGGAATCATGTAGCATAATCCGGCCCGCCTGTGGGGCTCGGTGTAAGATGACGTAACCCGGCCTATGTGTAGGCTCGGGGTAATATGGCGTAATCCAGCCTATTTGTAGGCTCGGTGTATCTCATAACATAATCCGGCCTATTTGTAGGCTTGGTGTATCTCATAACATAATCCGGCCTATTTGTAGGCTCGGTGTGATTTTCCTTACATAACATTTTTAAACCATCTTTTCACTTCTTCTTAAGTCGTTATAACAACTTCCCATAAAGCTATTATAACAACCTTTCATTTTAGAGAACTCAAGAAACTTTTATTCTTGCAACATTAGGGAAACTAAACCCAAAAATACTACTTACATACATACTTAAAAAGAATCATAAAACTCTTTCTCTTTAAATCAATAAACGTATACTTTTAAAACTCAAGTCACATACTCTTTCGAAATCAAGCCTCTTAACTTTAGAAGTAAATCAAGTAACCCATATCTTGAAAAATAAAGTCTCATAACTTGTAAAGAAATCAAGTCTCATAACTTTAAATCAAATCTCTTAACTTTAGAAGTAAATCAAGTCTCATATCTTGAAAAATAAAGTCTCATAACTTGTAAAGAAATCAAGTCTCATAACATTAAATCAAATCTCTTAACTTTAGAAATCAAGTCCCATATCTTAAAAAATAAAGTCTCATAACTTGTAAAGAAATCAAGTCTCTTAACCTTAAATCAAATCTCTTAACTTTAAAGTACTTCACGTAACTTATACAATTTTGACTAAGCCACTCATACTTTCATAATCAAGACTCATATATTTCCAAAATCGAATTACTTACTTCAAATGAATTAAGTCGCATAGACTTACCAAATCAAGTCACATAGACTCACTAAAATTTAGTCACATAGACTTACCAAATAATCATGTCAAAGGAAGGAAGAAGTTCACATACCTCGTTGGCGACTAACCCAAACGACAAGTAGTAATACGCTCCAATGTACTTCAACCTTATTGGCTATTCCACAAGCCAAGTAGAATGTGCTACACGTAGTACTTCAACCTAAAATGAAAATATCACTTCTATCAACTACAAGCTATCAAGTGTAGGACTTATACCAAATAATGGCCCTCTAATTCTACGAAAAATTGGGCAGCACTTCCTTTGTTTCTACGTACTTTTCCACCTTTTCCAAGGCCCGTATTCATCAACCAACAAGCCACATTTAAGGCACAACCAACAGTTAGCCAAAGGGGATTACACGCCTAACTGGACGTATAAAATTCTGCCCCACAGTTATACAAAACAATCCACAAATCAGCCCATAAAAATAGTCCGATATCCAACCATAACGAGGGTAAAATGTGAGGCCTTTTAACGTCTTTCCACACCCTTATTCCCTTAGGACTTTCATTAGCAACTACTACACTTAAACATGCATAACAACAACTAAATTTCCAGCATTTAATACCTCAAAACAGTCCACTAAACGACACAACAACGTCTAACGGTTTTGGGCAGTTTCTCGGCCACAACAACTACAACCCGATAACTCGTTCCTTAATCCATTTTATTCCAATTCAAGTTCCAAAACTTCTACATAAGTTATAACAACTTATTAACAACAATATTAATCCATTATAACATGTAATAGGTGAAGATAACAACGACAATAACCAACGAATTCCATTTGCACCAAATCTGCTCCAAATCGGTTTTAGCCACAAAAATGGCTCAAACGCTTTATATTCTTCATTATTTTCTAACACAAGTTCTTCCATACATAATAAAAATAAGTAATATCCAATTACTTTAAAAGAAGAAGGACTTTTACCTCATTTTTTGCCCAAAAACGCCCCACAACAGTCCGGTCTTTATTGGTGCGCAGTTTTCGTTTCGCTCCACTTCTTCAAGTTCCAATCACATATATATACCCCCTACAACCTTAGGAGAAACTTCTCTTTGAAACTCACTTCCAAAAAGTCGACGGAACCCCTAGGGTTTTGGCATCAACTTTCGGCCAAGACAAGTAAAAACGTGTAGAATATTAATCTAGGCTTAGCACTTGGTTTAAGGGCTTAATCTTGGATAAATAAATTGATCAACAATGGTTGTTCTTAGCCAAGGGGCTCTCGAAATTATGGAGCTAAAGGGGAGAAGAAGAGAGCTTATTTTTTGGTCTAAGTGTAAAGTGATCCAAGTCTTGCAAGACTTGGATATGTATAGCCAAGTGGAGTGGGACCCATGTCCACTTGTCCCCTCTCAAAATATCTAATTAGTTGTCATCTTAGCAAGACAAGTGGAGGGGTGCCACGTGTCGCCCTCCGATTGGTCCAAAATATTATAATTTTTTGAAGGTCCCCGCGAAATTGTGAAATTCTCGGTGCACCCCATATTATCAATTCCAACACCTTATAATCCAATACTAAGTTCATAAATCCAATTAGAAGTATTATACTCCAAGTTAATAATTTTTCCGTCGTCACATTTTTTTTCCGAAATTTTCCTTAAGAAAATGTAATTATTCTTTCCTTCCAAAATTCAAATCTTAAATCCTTAATCACGTTCTCAATTAGTAGCTCTGGTATTACGGGGTGTAACATTAAACATCCATCTAACCGTGCAATTTTTCCATGTCCTTCGGTCAACTTCAAAGTCATTATACTAGTAATTATAGAACTTCTCAAATATTAACCTTTACATACCAATGCCCACAAATCTCATCCAAAAACTAGATGCAACACCCAGTAATCATTCAAATATACCTCCACACTTTTCTAGCGCACGCGTTTTTACTATTAGTTGATCACTGACTTTCATTAGCCTACGACGAGTCTAACATACCAAAGCATATACGACTTACACACTCACTCAATACTAAACAACTGAGAAAAAATCATAAATCAACAATCTCTTATCATCACTAACCTCGAAAATGCCAAGTGAACCCACGAACATACCTTTTTGGTGAAGACATGCAATAATCTATTCCAATAAGCTTCACTCATCACAAGTAACACTACCACCTGATTTAAATAAAAAAGTCATTCCCTGGAAGAACTCACAACCCCTAATTCTACTCTGTTGTCACACTACTATCAAATCGAAGCCAACTTAACATTTCATAGCCTATACGACATCCGTTCGTGTACACCTTGCAACTTATCCCAATAACACATCAGATACCAATTGCTCCCGTCCTATAACAGAGATTGATCCATCCAAATGTTATTCCTTATGCCTCCGTCCCATAGGACAAATAGGTATTCCTACCATCTAGCCCTAAGAAGTCTTACTTTCTCACACCTTATCACCAATAGGTCGCCTTTCAAGTTCATATCCTCAACTTCTCTTCTCTGCGTTGTATCTGCATCCCAAAAGAATACAACATGTGTACCATTAGTACATAATGTACCCCCATAGGAATCATAGGCCGACAATGACTGAAGATATATAATAGAAATAAAATCAATTTCTCTCAAGTATGTCCTATTCTAAGTAGTTCAATGAATCACGTAAGTCACCTTATTCACATAAGAGTTCAATAACCAACAATACGGATACTATGGAGTTAATCAATAAGATCCATTAATCATGAAATTCACCCAAGTTCTAATAAATAGTCCAAATCATGTTACCAATCATAAGTAATCAATTTATAATATGAACGCAAATGCAAGGAACCCTTTCACAACCTGGTATACACACGTTAAAATTCTATGAACGTTAACCCATGGGGGACCCGTGCCATCCATATACCGCTTCTAGCCAATGTTGCGATATTTATAGATGCTTACGCAAATGTACGTATCGTTCAAGTAATAAAAATTTGTAAAACCGAGTTATCATCCACAGAGACTGGTTTATCAAGTACCGAATATCTAATCTATTATATCTATTTGGTAACCGTTCTTTTGTTTGAGATTTTAAACTACGAATTATAACTAAGTGCAGAAATTAAACTAAGATTGACAATATTTTGGGTTTTAAACAGTTATGAAGGAAATAGGGCTTTCAATCTCCTCAACTATCCACTCTTTCACGTGTTAATGCAATACTAATGATTCTTCTTCTTATTAAGATAGCAGGCTAACGAACATGTTCTATATTCCGGTTAGGATATATAAAACTCAACCTTATGCAGAAACCTTCTATATTTCTATGATAGATTTTACCACACAGGAAGATTAAGAGCAATAACCTTAAATACTTACACAAGTATCGGGGTACTTTCATCCACGATTTTAACCTTTGTCTAAACAACTACAACATATTTAAATCTCCCCTCTCGGATCTCGATTCGAAATCATATAAGTTATGACAATTAATGACCAGTTAATTATCAAGCAATCAAAACAATATTGAATAGATCTTAATATGCTGAAGAAGAAATCAATAACTATGCATTAACTATATGAAAGAGCTTCAAGAAGATTCGACGAAAAACCCTACTAAGGTAATTAGCTCCTAAAAATATTGTCATGTCAAGAACTAATACAAAATTCAAAATAATCTGTAATAAAAATAAAAGAGAAGAAAAAGCACTTGAACAAAGTTGTCTCCAATCTTGTGTTTGCACAAATTCTTGCCTCTTCAAAGTATGATATCAAATAATGTGAGGGTTTAGGGGTTTTATATCTGAAAAAAATTCCATTTCTGACCCTAAAACCCTGTCAAATTCGGCCCAAAACCATAAAATTTCCGCCTCGGAGCCGCGGCGCCGGCAACGTTACAAATAATCAGAGCACGCAGTAATTCTGGCGCCGCGGCGCCGACGACGTCTTTTTCCGAAATTGCGTCATTTTTTCGTCTGATTTCTTCTATGCTTCCCGGGACTTCTTTAGGCTTCATTTCTTAGGCTTTTCTTGTGCAATTTCATCCTCAAAAGTGGCATCTTCTCCTGTATGACCGATGTGACACAAACGAAAGAAAAACACACCTAACACTATACTAAACGCAAAATAAAAGAGTAAAATACTAACTAAAAAGGACTCAAACGAGTATAAAATACACTCAACAAACACCCCGCCCCCCCAAACTTACACTTCACTCGCCCTCGAGTAAAGCACTAAACAAAAACAATATCAAAATCAAATAAAAGACTCAATGAAACGGATCAAGTAGCTATAGTAATGCTTCCTCAAAATCATGGATGAAAACCGAGATAATATGTTAGAACATACATAGCAAAAATATTTAACAATCTAGAATTTCAAGTTAGATATTTCGCAAATTCAATTATATCATAATCACTGAGAATACAAACACCTAATTTATGCATGTCAATTTCGTTCCATCTTTTCCAAAATTCTATAGACCTGTTTACTTTTTATTCTCCACTAATCATAGACATACACATTAGAGATCATCAAGACTTTCAAGGGTTGTAATGCAGACTTAGGCAGGGGTAGATAAAAGTAGGCATTTAGGCTCAATTACGTACCATAAGCATTTTTCATTCAACTATTTTTTCTTCCTTTTGACTTTTTTTAGTCTCATACCTATTCCCCCCCCCCCCCCCCTCTTTTCTTTTTTAGAGAATGAGACTCATTACAAATAACATGCACCCCCAAACATAGGCTTTTGCATATTTTTCATTGGGGTGCATCAAATTTTCACTCTCTTTTTATTTCTTTTTCAACACTTTTCATTCCAATAATTTTTCATTATTACTTATGGCACACCAAGAAATCATAGAGTATCAAACAAAAATATTATTTTAGGCTCAAAGGGGCTGACTAGTGATACAATTTATGTCAGGATAGATAATGAATGGTAAGAATGACTATCAAAGAATTCCTGAATCATCTCCCTAAACATGTATATCTTAACTATTTCGCCTCAAATAACGAGCAAACAGATTTTCTAGACATTTTCAACCTTTCTTTCCATAATTGACACACATAGGCTGAGCACAAATATCCCAAATAATTAGATGACATGAATTTTTGGCATATCTAACTTAAGCACACAGATTTTTGCTTTTAGTTCCATTACATTATCCCACTTAATCCACTCAATATCTTTAGCAACTACAACGTACATGATCCATAAAAAAATTATGACTCACAAACACATAAAACAAACAAAAAGACTTAAAACAAGCAATAACACAAAATAAGATCCCCCCAAACTTGATTGACACATTGTCCCCAATGTGTAAAGATTAAAAATAAAGGGACAACTTACTGACACCACACATCGGTCATAACGGAGGTCTGGGAGGAAATTTTTTGAAATTGCACATCATCTGGGCTCTCTAAACTTCTGGCGTCGTGGCCCTGCATTTTAGCACCACGACGTTGTGCACGTCAATCCTCTCTGAAGTTTCAGCGTCGTGGCCCTGCATTTTGGCGCCACGGCGCTGTGCTCAATTTTCCAAATTTCAGCACCACATGACATCCAAAAACATAAGACAAGAAACCAATACCGTGAGACTGTTCAAGACAAAATAAAACAACTAAAAAAAATTGAAATAACATAATTAAAATATTGGGTTGCCTCCCAAGTAGCGCTGTCTTTAACATCTTTTAGCCGGACGCAGTTTTCTTACTAAGTTAAGGGGATAGAGTATCCCCTCCGCATATCCATTTCAGCACCATTCTCTTCCTCCTCCTCATTTTCTTCTTTACAGGGCTAAGGTCAGAAGGGTTCATTCCTTTTTCATCATTTGCTGGTTCAGAAGTCTTACCATCAAATTCTTCACCTTGCTTCAATGTTACCTCATGAGCATCATTACTAGTGAGGATTTTCTCAGTGAAACCCTTGTCAGCTATCCCAATGGCAAAACATCTATCATTTACTTGAGGTTCAGTGGGTGGTCTGCAAACTTTGAATACCATTTCCTCACCTTGGACTCTGAGCATTAACTCCCCCTTTTTAACATCAATGAGGGCTCTCCCTGTGGCTAGGAATGGTCTCCCAAGGATCATTGGCATATTCTCATCTTTCTCCATATCAAGAATGAAAAAATCAGCAGGTAAGATAAATGTTACACCCCGTAGTTCCAGGACATGTATATAAGGACCTACGTGAGAAAATACGACTTTAAGCTTGAAACGAAAGAAAGATTACTTTTTCCTATGAAAAATATTCCGAACCTCGTGAAGAAAAAAAGTTTAATAATTGGAATTTGGTTCTCAAATTTGGTATTTGAGACTTATGGAATTTATTAGAATTATGGAGAGATAAAATATTTTGGACCAATAGAAGGGTGACACGTGTCACCCCCACATGGCCCATGTTGGGAGAGAATGGCATGGCCAAGTGGACAAGTTGAGTCAAGATATTTGTTCATGTCAATCTTGGCCACACATTTGTTTTAATCTCCACCCTTGGTTTCATTATATATCCATCTACTAGTGCAAGACTTTAACACTTAAAAAAATTCAACATAAGGCCTCTCGGCCAAGGCTCCATGAAGAACAAGAAATTCTTCAAATGTTGTTGATAAATCCCCATACTCAAACCAAGGATCCCTAGTAGTATACTAAGCATAAACAACCTCTTAAATCCCGGAAATACTACGTTAATCCGCTAGTCGCACCTTAACCCTAAGGTGTTCTTCATATTTTGAGTTGGAACTTGAAGAGAAGTTGGTTATGAACTTCTAAGGGTTGCTTAGAGTGGATTGGAACGTAAAGTAAAGGAGCTAAAGTTATTAAGAATCGACTTTTAATCTTGGATTATATTTGGGCTTAGTGAGGTAATGATCCTTGTCTTCTTAATGTAATTAAAGATTACATGTTATAGTAGTTGATAAATGAGCTTGAGATATAAGGAATAAATATTTATAAGTGTTGGGGAATTTGTAGGGTGAATACCGAAATATGGCATGCTAGTCATTGAAGTTGTTAATTCAATTTGATTGTTAGTTATAATCGTCACATGTTATACAAGAAAGAGAATTTAGTTGTTATAATTGTTATGACATATTAACATGTTGGAGTAACGACTTGGATTAAAGAATTGAAAAAGGACTAATGTTGTATTATTGTTTGATTGGTTGTGCCTTAAATATGGCGTATTGGTTATTGATTTTGGGCCTTGAAAAAGGTGGAAAAGTACGTAGAAACAGGGGAAATGCTGTCCAATTTTCCGTAGAATAAGAGACCTTATACTTAGTATTATTCTACCTTAGAAAGCTAGAAGTTGCTAGACGTATTATGGTCATTATAGGTTGACCTTCTACGTGCGGCGTATTCAACTTAGCGGGTGGATTAAGCCGAAGAGGTATGTGGAACTTTCCCTATCTTCTTGAGCATGATTCTTATAAATGTATTGTACGGTTGACTTACATGTCTTAAATGAATTCGGTTTCATTTTGGTACCATTGATTTGATTTAAAAGGGTACAAGTTTAGTTGAGTTGGAAAGTTAAACTCACTTGGTTTTTTAAAGGATGTAAATGTCTTAGTTTTCTAAAAACATAAAGTGTTATAATGGCTTTATGGAAAGTTAGTTATAACGACTTTATGGGAAGTTAAAAGAGTGATTTACTTGAATGATTTAAAAGAGAATAAATGATTTGATTTTGAAAGTATACGATACTTGACTTAAATAGTATATGTAACTTGATTTAAAGGTATAGGTTACTTGAGATTGGAAAGTAGAAGTTACTTGGTTTCAAAGCCTAGAAATGAATTTCTGAAGGTGTAGTAACTTGATTTGAAAAATAGACATGTCTTGATACTACGGGTGTTGGTATCATGTGGCTTTTATATGAAAAGGGTTCTTTTTAAAGGAATAGAAGTATGTAGTACTTTGGGTTAAATTCCCGGATTTACATGATAGTGCCTTAAGTTTAATTAATGAGAGTTAAAGATTTCTAACTTGCATATGTTGTTCATGATGGCCGTTAGTGCTAGTGTTATATTATTTATTACGGGGTCAATCCCCGGGTCATGTTGCATTTGGCATTTCTGTGGATTTGCTCCCCACGATGCGAGTATGGCGTATATGCTCATTGCGGGCCCACATGGTCCATGCGGGTGAAATAGTCATATGCGGGTGAAATAGTCCCATGCGATAAAAATTGCCTCATGCGGGTCCACAAGGCCTATGCGGGTGAAATAGTCCCAAGAGTAGGATTGCATAATGATACTACGGGCGAGTGGCCCTAGTTTGATCATAAGCTTCCTATTTTTAAACAGTAAGGTTTTGTTACACCCCGTATTTCCGGCAGTTGAGATAAGAACGTACGTAAGAATTTAGGAATTGAATTTTAGAAGGAATGAAAGATTCTGAAAACTTCTCCGAACCTTGTAAAGGAAAAAGGTTTATTAGTTGAATTTAATTCTCGCATTCGGTATTTGGGACTTTTAGAATTTATCGGAATTTTGGAATTTAATTTCGAAATTTGGTCACGTGGGACCACCCGAGAAATTTTGTATATGTTGGGGAGTTTGGGAAGGCAACGCAGAACAAAAAAAGTACCAAAACGAGTATGAACAGTGAAAACCCGTCCATGAACAGTGTTGTTCGATGAACAGTGTTCGGAAGAACGCCATTTCCGGCCAAACCAGGAATCCGCCGGGGGCGAGACATATACCAAAAGCTTTGTCTCGTCGAGCCCGTCACGTCCATACCAACCGCCACCGTCGATTCTACCGGAATCGCCGGCGATTCGAATCGAAGTTTGGTCGCTGTTCATCCATCTTCCCGTTCGGTTTTACGATTTTCCGACCACCTGAGGTGCAATCGACGGGAGTTGAGTATACCATCAGAACCACCATCTACTTTCCGTCATTTCCATGTAAACCAGGACCCTCGATTCTTGCTCAAACTCGCCGTCGACGGATCGATTTTCGTCGAAACCCTAGGTCGTCGGACGAGCATTTTCCGACCACCGGTAGAGTCGACGGTCGTGGCTAGTGTAGAAATATTCGGTGGAAAGGCGACATTTTGGCACCACCCACGACCTCCAATTCAACCCGGATCATCGGGTCAACAAAACATTTTCTTGATCGGAAGTTGGAAGATTCCGATCGATTACGTCTGATTGAGGGCTAAAGGCGTATCTGGTTGTGTTCGTATTGATCTTAGCTACGTTTTGCAACCAATCCGAGCCTCGATTCTCGGTATTTTGGAATCCGCCATTGATGCCGCCTTGAGCTCGTGGCGCGGTCGCCAGCGAGACCACCAGTGACCTCCAAAAAAAATTGATTTTCAAGGCTATGGACGTATTGTGGCCATTTTAGGTTGAAGTACTTTGGAGCGTTTTGCTAATTGTCGATAATCGTCGCGAGGTATGTGAACTTCTTCCTTCTTTAGACATGGTTCTATGTATGGAATATACATGTGGTATTATTTCATGATTCCTTCTACTCTTAGAAGTTAAGAAGTATGTATGTTGATTTACTCTATGTAAGGGTTATGTCTAAGTTATCCTAAGTTAAAAGTATGTTAAATTGTCCTAAGTCCTTACCAAGTCTTATGGGAGATGTTGGTTAGAATGGTTAGGAAAATATGAGATTTGATTTAAAGCTATGTGTCTTGATTTATTTAAAGTAAGTAAGTGGATTTTACGTTCAAAAATGACTTGAATTTATATGTGAAAAGGGGATCGATTTTAAAAGTGGATGTTATATGGTTTTAAGAGAATAAGTTACTTGGTTTTGGAAGTGTATGGAACTTTGTATATTTGTTTATAAGTATAAGTAAGTGGAATTTGTAAAGAATATGCGTTATAAGGTTTTAAGACTATGAACTTTGGTTGTCTTCTAAGGATTATGAAACTTTATTTTTTCAAGTTGTGGACTTGATTTCTAAAAGTAATTGATGACATGATTTTAAGAGTATGTGACTTGAGTTTTAAAAGAAAGAAGTTTATGATTCTTTTAAATGCGTATGTACGTAGTATTTTGGGTCTAGTTTCCCTAATGTTGTAAGAATAAAAGTGTCTTAAGTTCTCTAAATGAAAGGTTGTTATAACAACTTTATGGGAAGTTGTTATGACGACTTAAGAAGAAGTAATAAGATGGTTTAAAAATGTTATGTAAGGAAAATCACAGAGCCTACACATAGGCGGATTACGTTATGAAATACACCGAGCCTACAAATAGTAGGATTCGCCATATTACCAGAGCCTACACATGTAGGCGGGTTACGTCATCTTACACCGAGCCCCAGCGGGCGGATTATGTTATATGATTCCATAGTACACGAACCCACAAAGGGCGGATTATGTCACATGATTCATCAAGATTACCGTGTCCGCAAATGGGCCGGATTATGTTATGAAAGATATGTAAGTTATGTGGAAAAAACTGGATTAAACTCTTAAGTATGTATGTAAGAATATGTTGTTAAATCTTATTGAAAGAAGGAAATGAGCGATTAATATATGATTGATTTCGGGAGTTAAAAATGGCATTCTTTTATGCGATTATGATTTGGTTCTTGCGTTATTTACATTCCATATTAAATTTTGTTATCGACCCCGCCGAAGTGCGTTAAATGTCGCGAGTTTAGGTACCAGTGTGGATCCGCGAGCTTAGGATCTGGTTCGGCATTTTTAGATGGCTCGATGTTCGGAGTTGTCATGGCTATGTATATCGGGGTATGGCGGGGCCTGTCGCCACGATTGTAATTCTTAGAGTGCAGTAGTCACATATTGTGGAGTGCATTTGTAAAGAAAGGCGTCGCCGTTTATGTATGTCCGTCGGAAGGTAGCCCTGTCGGCTAACTTTGTTGTTTACTTCCGTTGTTTTATTTATAAGTTTCATGTATGTTCCTGATTATCTCGATGTTTACGTAAGGGTGCCCGGTAGGGCACCGATCGCGATCGAGGGTGGTCGTGACAAAAGTGGTATCGAGCGATTAGTCCTCGGAAAGTGTCTGACCGTGTCTAGTAGAGTCTTGATTATCGGTGTGTTGTGCACCACATCTATAATCGGGAGGTGCAGGACATTTAGGATTGGTTTCCATTCTTCTCACTCTGAGATAGTGCGATAGAAGTGTATTGTTAGGTCGTCCCTCCTAACGAGTTATGTTGATTGCATTCTACGAGAAAGCGTGATGACCCAAGAAAGACTATGTGGATTGCGTATCCGGGTTGGTAATGATTGCGGTATAGTTGGTATTGTGATATACATCTATACGGTTATGTCACAGTCGGGCAGCGTGTTGCCTAGAATAATTTTAGATTACGAGAATTGGTAAAGACTAACTAGATCTGGGAAGGTATGGAATAGTTAATGAATTTTCGCCAAGGTTTTGTGTTTTATTTGAAATAATTGGGAAAGGATGAGGTCATGCGATAGGGTAGTGAACCCTTAGAAGCCATGTTAAGGAACTTAACGGAATGTCATGTTAATAGATTAAGGCTGCATAGTAGGCTTAAGAGAATTGTACGGATGAGGTCCGTATAGAGTAAGTAATGCTTGTTGTGATCGAGACAACATGGTTTTGTTTTTATGAGAAGTTTTTGTACCCGTTCACGGGGGGACCGGTAAGGTAGGCTTGGAGCATGAAAATTGCGAGCCTAAGAATATTGATTCTTCCGAGACCTTAGGTATATAAGGCTTTCTCTGTGATAAGATTTTAAGTCGGACGAGGATAAGAGTTAAGTGTGTGAGTCGGGTTGAGGACACATTACGGGTCTCCCATGGCACTGGAATAGAGTGGGATCAGTTGGTAGTAGTTCGCTCGTGGCGGGTCACGAGTGCAAGGCCCAAGTCTAGTTAATTGTTTTATGGGTTCGTGGACACGTTCCACGAACCAGGCCGTGGCGGAAATGGTCGTATATTGTTTTATAGAGTGACTCAAAGATTAGAGGCAGTCGGTATGGAAGTTATGTATGTATGCTAGTAAGAGTTGGAAGTACGGAAGAGTAATGCAGTCGATGAAGATAGCAACAGTGTAAAGGAATAGAGCACGAATCTATAAGAACATTTCGGTAACTACACGTGAGTGTTTGGGGTGGTAGTGGCGGGTATATGAGATTGCCGGTGATGATACGATCGTCGGACCCTAGTAGACCTAGTAGAGATGGTTCTGACGGGCTTTGTGGTCATTATGAGTATGGGCTAGTTGGCCGTGAGTGCAAGGTTGACATTGTAGTATAAGTATTGTTATGTGGCCATGGGTGGCATATGTTGTAAGAAGGGTGTAGTAAAGGAGACTATGTCGCTATCTAATTAGATGGGACTCGAAAGAACATTCGAGGGCGAATGTTTCTAAGGAGAAAGGATGTTACACCCGTATTTCCGTGATTGAGATAAGAACGCACGTAAATTTGGGAATTGAATTTTAGAAGGAATGAAAGATTAAAACTTCTCGAACCTTGTAAAGGAAAAAGGTTTATTAGTTGAATTTAATTCGCATTCGGTATTTGGGACTTTTAGAATTTATCGAATTTTGGAATTTAATTTCGAAATTTGGTCACGTGGGACCACAGAAATTTTGTATATGTTGGGGAGTTTGGGAAAGGCAACGCAGAACAAAAAAATACCAAAGCAGTATGAGCAGTGAAAACCCGTCCATGAAGCGGTGTTGTTCGATGAGCGATGTTCGGAAGAACGCCATTTCCGGCCAAACGAGAATCACGAAGCGAGACATATACAAAAAGCTTCGTCTCGTCGAGCCCGTCACGTCCATACCAACCGCCGTCGATTCTCCGGAATCGCCGGCGATTCGAATCGAAATTTGGTCACTGTTCATCCATCTTCCGCTCGGTTTTTCGATTTTCCGACCAACCGAGTGCAATCGACGGGAGTGGAGTATACCATCGAACCACCATCTCGCTGCCGTCATTTCCATGTAAACCGGACCCTCGATTCTTGCTCAAACTCGCCGTCGACCAGATCGATTTTCGTCGAAACCATAGGTCGTCGACGAGCATTTTCCGGCCACCACAGGTAGAGTCTACGGTCGTGGCTAGTTTAGAAATATTCAGGGTGGAAAGGCCGACATTTTGGCACCACCCCGACCTCCAATTCAACCCAGATCGTCGGGTCAACCAAAACATTTTCTTCGATCGGAAGTTGGAAGATTCCGATCGATTCTGGTACAGTTGAGGGCTAAGGCGTATACCGTTGTGTTCGTATTGATCTTAGCTACGTTTTGCAACCAATCCCGAGCCTCAATTCTCAGTATTTTGGAATCCGCCATTGATGCGCCTTGAGCTACGCGTGGCGGTGCGCCTTGAGACCACGTGAACCTCAAAAAATTGATTTTCAAGGCTATGGACGATTGTGGCCATTTAGGTTGAAATGCGTTGGAGCGTTTTGCTAAGTGTCGATAATCGTCGCGAGGTATGTGAACCTCTTCCTTCTTTAGACATGGTTCTATGTATGGAATATACATGTGGTATTATTTCATGATTCCTTCTACTCTTAGAAGCTAAGAAGTATGTATGTTGATTTACTCTATGTAAGGGTTATGTCTAAGTTATCCTAAGTTAAAAGTATGTTAAATTGTCCTAAGTCCTTACCAAGTCTTATGGGAGATGTTGGTAAGAATGGTTAGGAAAATATGAGATTTGATTTAAAGCTATGTGTCTTGATTTATTTAAAGTAAGTAAGTGGATTTTACGTTCAAATGACTTGAATTTATATGTGAAAAGGGGATCGATTTTAAAAGTGGATGTTATATGGTTTTAAGAGAATAAGTTACTTGGTTTTGGAAGTGTATGGAACTTTGTATATTTGTTTATAAGTATAAGTAAGTGGATTTGTAAAGAATATGCGTTATAATGTTTTAAGACTATGAACTTTGGTTGTCTTCTAAGGATTATGAAACTTTATTTTTTCAAGTTGTTGACTTGATTTCTAAAAGTAATTGATGACATGATTTTAAAGAGTATGTGACTTGAGTTTTAAAAAGAAAGAAGTTTATGATTCTTTTAAATGCGTATGTCGTAGTATTTTAGTCTAGTTTCCCTAATGTTGTAAGAATAAAAGTGTCTTAAGTTCTCTAAATGAAAGGTTGTTATAACAGCTTTATGGGAAGTTGTTATGACGACTTAAGAAGAAGTAATAAGATGGTTTAAAAATGTTATGTAAGGAAAATTACACCGAGCCTACACATAGGCCGGATTACGTTATGAAATACACCGAGCCTACAAATAGGCGGATTACACCATATTACCCCGAGCCTACACATAGGCGGGTTACGTCATCTTACCGAGCCAAGGGCGGGCGGATTATGTTATATGATTCCACGAGCACCGAGCCCCACGGGCGGGCGGATTATGTTATATGATTCCACGACACCGAGCCCCACAAAGGGCGAATTATGTTATATGATTCCACGATGCACCGAGCCCCACAGCGGGCGAATTATGTTATATGATTCCACGCGACCGAGCCCCACAGCGGGCGGATTATGTTATATGATTCCACGATGCAAGCCCCACGGCGGGCGGATTATGTTATATGATTCCACAATGCACCGAGCCCCACAAGGCGGGCGTATTATGTTATATGATTCCACGATAATCGAACCCCACAGCGGGCGGATTATGTCACATGATTCATCAAGACACCGTGTCATAAATGGGCGGATTATGTTATGAAAGATATGTAAGTTATGTGGAAAAAGCGGATTAAACTCTTAAGTATGTATGTAAGAATATGTTGTTAAATCTTATTGAAAGAAGGAAAGGAACGATTAATATATGATTGATTTCGAGAGTTAAAAATGGCATTCTTTATGCGCTTATGATTTGATTCTTGCACGTTATTTCGCTCCATATTCGCACTTTTGTTATCTTGACCCCGCCGAGTGCGTTCATGTCCGCAGTTTAGGTATTACGATGTGGATCCGCGAGCTTAGGATCTGGTTCAAGATTTTTAGATGGCTCGATGTTCGGAGTTGTCATGGCTATGTATATCCAGGTATGGCGGGGCCCGTCATACGATTGTAATTCTTAGGTGCGTAGTCACATATTGTGGGTCATTTTGTAAAGAAAGGAAAGCTGCCGTTTATGTATGCGTCGGGAAGGTAGCCTATCGGCTAACTTTGTTGTTTTACTTCGTTGTTTTATTTATAAGTTTCATGTATGTTCGTGATTATCTCGATGTTTACTATAAGGGTGCCCGGGTAGGGCACGATCGCGATCGGTCGGGTCGTGGCGGTGTTATACCGTATTTCAGTATATGCGTGGAGACGTGCGTCGTCATTGAGACTTAAAGTTTGGCATAGGTTCGAAATTTGTGCACAACACCCGATTAGAGTCGTTTTTCGACGAAACGTTTTTACAGAGCTTGCGTAGGGAAAATTCCGGCTATGTCGTTTTGTATTTTTGCGGATTTTTCCGAGCGACGGAACATTTTTGGGCCAACGAGAGGGTGACATTTGTCACCCTCAAGTGGACGTTGGGTTGGCCGATTGGGTCACGTCTTCTTGGCCAATTGGCTCCTTGTTTTGGCCTTGTTTTGTGCCTTGTTTTATGGCTTGTTTGGTGCCTTGTTTTGTGGAGTAGGGTTAGGGTGCACTTGGCTTGATCAAGGCCTTACACTTGCCTTGCACATGGCTTGATCTTGTCCATTGGTTGGCCCTTGGCTTCCCTATAAATACCCCCCTAAGCTTGAAGACTTCTTCATCCAAAATCTTCCAAGTCTTGAGTCCCTCTCCCTCCCTTTGAGTGTAGTTCTCGTCCTAGCCTCTCCTCCCCTCGCGAGGCCTTGTGGCCGAGAGCCTCCCTCCCTGGTAGTGCTCTCTGGCCAGGGTACCCCACTAGCCTAGTTGTTTCGTATAATACACCCCCCCTCTTGGTAGAAATACTCTCCAAGTATTGTTATAATGCCCAAAATACCTTAGCCTTTACCTTGTAGTATTCCAAAGTTACCTCTATACGTAGAGCCCGGAAATACTACCTTTTGTCCTTTTAGTCTCAAACCGAAACCCTAAGAAAATCTTCATAGTTGGTTGAAGTATTTAAGTAGAAGTTGGTTAGAACTTCTAAGGGTTGTTTGGAGCGGATTGGAGCGCACGGAGTAGGAGCTAAACCTTGCTCAGGATCGACTTTTATCTCGGATAATTTTGGGCTTATCGAGGTAAATATTCGTGTCCCCTTATTGTAATTGGAAATTACATGTTGTAGGATTATATAGTTGAAGTATACTATATATAGAACTGAACATAGCTTTGCGGCAATGTCTTTTGACTTAAGCTGAATATAAAGAAGAGAACCGAATCGTAATTACATGAGGGTGTATGTGATAGACTTGTGGTATTCTTGTGTAGTAGAATTGTATACGTCAGGTTAGGCGTATAACCCCACGGTTGGCTTGGTAGCCGGCCTCGATAGAAGGAGATTTCTGTTTGTTGCGGGAGAGTCTTTGCCAATTTTACGTAGAATATGGAACCGTGCGGTTAGAAGTTAATACGTTTGTGGCCTTATAGGTGGAAGTACTACGAGTGGCGTATTCTACTTGAAGAGTGAAAGCGGCTAGCGATTCTGATCGTGGAGCGTTTTGCTTATTGTCGATAATCGTCGCGAGGTATGTGAACCTCTTCCTATCCTTCTAGCATGATGTTTTGTAAACTATGTAGTACGGTAGACGTACATGTGCTAAATGAGTTGGTTGGTTTAAAACATAGGGTGTTATAATAGCTTTATGGGAAGTTAGTTATAACGACTACATGTAGGTAAAAGATTGGTTTATTGATTGTAGAAGTTAAGAGACTTGATCTTGAAAGATAAGAGACTTAACTTGTTTTACTTGGTAATTAACATTTTGTTAAAGGTGTTGTGAAACCTCATTCGCGGGTAATGAGTACTTGGTTTTAAAAAGAATAATGTTTTATTGATTTCGGAAATGAGAATAAGTGTCGAACAAACCACAAAGTAGCTAATAAAGGAAAGTGTATTGACAAATAACAAATTGTTATTAAAACCAGAGAAACCTCCATCTGCATGAAGCTAAGATAAGACAAAATTGTATTACATTTCCTAGATCATGGTCAGTAACAAGATTGTTGTAAATAAGAATAAACGGCTCACGTCTGAGACATATGTTACTCAATTGTTTTAAAAGAGATTAAGACTATGAGTTATGAAACCTTTCTAAAATGAGAAACTTGAGCATTTGAAATTAGGCAAACTTGAACGTTTGGAAAATAATGTTGTTACTTGATTTTACAAAGGGAAGTATTTTGGTTTACTTAAAAAGATAGTCACTCTATTTTATGCTACGGGTATTATGTGACTTTTGTGAAAGAAACAGATCCTTTAAAAAGAGTTAATGTACGTAGTACTTTAGGGTTAAAACCCAGACTTTGATACGAAATGGAAGTACCTTGAGTTGTGTGTAACTTGCCTATGCTTGTTGTTGTGTAACTCGCCTATGCTTGTTGTGATAGCCTTTGTTGAGCAAGTGTTGATATCAGGTGACTTCTTGAGAAGGAGTTGATCTTTTTATAAAAGTCTAGAAGTATGGTAATTTGCTTGAGCTTGTTTGTGATAGCCTGGTTGTGCGGTATATTGTTGTTGATGTCACATGGACAACAATATCTTTTGACTTAAGCCTGAATAATAATTACGGCAATGTCTTTTGACTTAAGCCTGAATAATGAGAATCTTGATGCATTTCAAAAGAATACTGAATCATTTTTAACAGAAGGGAAATATTTGGTTTTTAAACAAAAAAGCTTAAGAGTTATACTAGCTTTATGGGAAGTTAGGTATAACAGCTTAAGAAAGATAAAAGGAACTGTTTACTTATTTGTTTATAAAAACCTTGTATTGATTTCTGTAAGGTGTAGTAAGATTGTTTGAAAAGTAGACATATTATGATGCTACGTGTGTTAGTGTCTTGTGATGTGGTGAAAGGGGGTCATTCTTGTTGGGCTTACGTTGCTAAACGGTAAGTCAGTTGTACTGTTATTATATCACCTACCCCCTTGACTTGTTATACCGAGGGCTTGCCACCCTTGATGCGGGTGTATACGGCCTATGCAGTCTATGTGACTATCGCGGGCTGCGGAGTTCGATTGATCATTCCGGTGTTTATCCGTCGCGGGGATGCCCTATGCGATGCAGTGTGACTATGCGGTCTATCGAGACTATGCGGTGCGGGAGTCGAGGAGAATGCAGGGGTTAGCTACCGTCACGAGGAATACCTCATGCGGTGCGTGTGTGACTATGCCATCTGCGGAAGTCGTGATTAGGCACGCATAATGATACTATGGGCGATTGGCCTTGCCCGATCATTCGCGGCCTAGAAAAGACACATTACGATTTACTATTATTGTTCTTGTTTGTGATATGGCACTATGCAATTGAACCGATTGTATTTGCAAATGGTTTTAAATACTTTGATTTCATTTAAGTACTTTACGATTTCACATACTTGGTACCGTTATCGACCTCGCCCGAGGCTGCGTTCATGCCGCGCGGTAAGGGCAGCGGTGCTAGATCCACATCCTTAGGATCTCTTTGCTTTGGTGTCGTGAGCTCCATCTTCTCCGAGGCTCGACTTTTAGGTATGATCTCCTGTTGTTGTATATAGTTTTGTACATTCAGGTATGGCGGGGCCCCTGTCCGCCATAGTTGTTATCTTCTTAGAAGTCTGTAGTCTATTATGCAGTTGGGATGTAATCGCAAAACTATGTTTATATATATATGCGAAAGGCGACATTTTCTCACATAAAGCGTGTCTCATTTTACAAGCTGTTTCATGTCTTGTTTTTATATTCATTGATTACTCGATGTATGACTACTTGGGTGCGGGTAAGGCACGATCCGAACCTCGGGCGGTCGTGACACTTTAAGTATGTTGAAAGTATTATTGATACTTGTTTTGTTGGAAAGTTTAAGTCTCTTGGTTATAAAGAAGTATGTAAGTTGCTAATGTATAAAGCTAGTATAACGGCTTTATGGGAAGTTGGTTATAATAGCTTTATGGAAAGTTAAAAAGAGTGGGTTACTCTAAGTAATTTAAGTATGACAAATGACTTGATTTAATGAAAGACAATTTGATTTTAAGACATCAATTGCCTAAGGTTTTATAAGAAAAGGAGTCACTTGATTTAGAAACCTAACTTTATTTCTAAAGGTATTGTGACTTGTCTTGAAACGTAATTTCGACTTGATACTATGGTTAATAGTATCTTGGAAGTTTTATATGAAGGAGAGTCATTTTTAAAAGAGTGGAAGTATGTAGTACTTTGGGTTAAATTCCCGGATCTTTATAAAAGACATGTTAGTGACTTAAGTAAACTAAAATGAGAGTGTATGTGAACAAGAATAATAAGAAGTTATGGGGGATTCTTAACTTGCTTATATATGGTATGATAGCCGGTTTTGTGCTAGTGGTATATTATTCATTACGGGGTCATTCCCCGGGCTTGTGGCATTTGCATATTCCGTGGATTTGCTACCCACGATGCGAGGAATACCTCATGCGAGTCCGCAAGGGCTTATGCGGGTGAAATAGTCTCATGCGGGTGGATACAGCCTATGCGAGGAATACCTCATGCGAGTCCTTATGGGCTTATGCGGGTGAAATAGTCCCATGCGGGCGGATACAGCCTATGCGAGGAATACCTCATGCGGGTCCGCACGGCCTATGCGGGTGAAATAGTCCCAGGAGTAGGATTGCTTAATGATACTGCGGACGGATGGTTCTGCTTTGATCGTGAGCTTCCTATTTTTTTTTTTTGTACGTATACTCCTAGTTACTCTCATTGTTAGTAAGGCACTGTGTACTGTTAATTGAGTTATCATACCTGTCTCCAGTTTTATTATAGACTTATGATTTCATTCTGATCTTTCGATTTCACATATTTAGTACATGTTATCGACCTCCTTCGAAGTGCGTTCATCTGCATGAGTAGAATGATTCTTGATCCTCGCTCTTAGGATCAATGTTCACCGTTGAGAAGCTCTTTTATTTGGAGGCTTATCCACTGGTATTGTCGGTTGTTGTACATTCAGGTATGGCGGGGCCCCGTCACTTGAGTTGTTATTCTTAAGTGCAGTAGTCACATTGTGGTTTGGGTTGTAAAAAAAATGTGTACTGTTTTATTTGTATAATTTACGGAAGGTGGCCTTATCGGCTAGCCTGTTGTTATATTATGTTTCAGCATTTTATCAGTTGTGTATGTTCCACTGCTATTCTCTGATGTATACCGAAAGGGTGCCTGTGTAGGGCACCGATCAGGCCCGGTTGGTCGTGGCGATGCTCTCTCGATCTTACGGCGAGCGGTTTGATCAGCCGGGTTATTCGGGAGCAGGTCAAGGCTCCAGGGCTTCGGGTTTCCAGGGGAACATGGGTACTAGCAAGATGAGGCCACCTTTACCTCGGTATGGTCGATGTGGTAGATCTCATCCGGGGGAGTGTCATATTTCTTCGGGAACCTATTTCTCTTGCGGCCAGCAGGGCCATTTGAAGAGGGATTGTCCGACCAGAGGCAGCACGGGTAGTGTGGCTCAGCCTACAGGGTCAGTTGTCGGGTCATCATCTTCTGTGGTCATGCGCCCCGGAGAGCAGGGTGTTTACGGGCCAGCAGGCCACGACAGAGTTCGTGGCATAGGTCCTAGTTCTAGTGGTCCTCCGAACCGCATCCATGCCTTAGCCAGTCGACAGGATCAGGAGACTTCGCCGGATGTCGTCACAGGTATACTATTGATTTCATGTTGTGACGTTTATGCTTTGATAGATTCGGGTTCTACCTTGTCATATATATCTCCTCTTATTACTGGTAGAATAGGAATAGAACCGGTGTCGATTGAACCTTTTGAGGTAGCTACGCCAGTGGGTGATTCGGTGGTAGCTGAGCGGGTATATAAGAATTGTCTAGTGATTATACACAGTCGTCAGACCCTAGCAGACTTGATAGAGTTGGATATGATATATTTTGATGTTATTATGGGTATGGACTGGTTGGCTTCTTGTTATGCCAATGTTGACTGTAGAGACAGATTGGTTCGATTCCAGTTTCCCGGTGAGCCGGTTATTGAGTGGAAAGGGGATACTGCGTCGCCGAGGGGTAGGTTTATTTCTTACCTCAAGGCTAGGAAGATGGTTCAGAAAGGGTATATTTATCATCTTATTCGGGTGTTCGATACAGAGGCTGAGGTGCCAGTTCTTCAGTCAGTTCCGGTGGTTAGAGAATTTCCGGATGTTTTTCCAGATGATCTCCCAGGTATTCCTCCTGAGCGGGAGATAGAGTTTTGTATTGATGTTCTACCAGATACTCGGCCTATATCTATTTCTCCGTATAGAATGGCACCTGCTGAGTTGAAAGAGTTGAAGGACCAGCTGAAAGACTTGCTGGAGAAAGGCTTTATTAAGCCTAGTAATTCACCTTGGGGAGCGCCGATATTATTTGTGAAGAAGAAGGATGGGATACTGCGTATGTGTATTGACTACAGGCAGCTGAACAAGGTAACCATCAAGAATAGGTAACCCCTCCCCAGGATTGATGATTTATTTGATCAGTTGCAGGGTGCGAAGTTTTTTTCCAAGATAGATCTGCGATCAGGGTATCATCAGGTGCGAGTTAGAGAGGCAGATATCCTGAAGACTGCATTCAGGACCCGATACGGGCATTATGAGTTCAGGGTGATGTCGTTCGGATTGACTAATGCTCCAGCGGTATTTATGGATTTGATGAACCGGGTGTTTAAGCCATTTCTGGATACGTTTGTTATTATATTCATTGATGACATCCTGGTTTACTCTCGCACTAAGCAGGAGCATGCAGATCATTTGAGGACGGTACTTAGAGTCCTCCAGAGCCGGCAGTTGTATGCCAAGTTCTCTAAGTGTGAGTTCTGGTTGGCCTCAGTGGCATTCTTGGGGCACATTGTCAGGGCCGATGGTATTCGGGTTGATACGGAGAAGACTGAGGCGGTGAAAACTTGGCCTAGACCTACTACACCGAATGAGGTGCGCAGCTTCTTAGGGCTTGCGGGTTATTACCGGAGATTTGTGGAAAAGTTCGCTTCGATCTCAACGCATTTTACTAGGTTGACTCAGAAAGCGGCTAAGTTCCAGAGGGCCGGATGCTTGTGAGAAGGGCTTCCAGTTATTAAAAGAGAAGTTGACGACAACTCCAGTTCTTACTCTTCCCGAGGGATTAGAGGGTTAAGTGGTTTTTTGTGATGTTTCGGGTGTCGGACTTGGTTGCGTGTTGATGCAGCATGGTAAGGTTATAGCTTACGGCGTTAAACGACTCGGGAAGCATGAGTAATCACACGACCCGACCTCGGGCGCATCGTGCCATACCTGGGCACCCTTACAGGTAACCATCAGAGAAAGTCAGCGGAACATACATAAAACACACAACTTAAATCAGTAAGAAGTAAACAACAGGCTAGCCGATAAGGCTGCCTTCCTGGATATATATTTATAGATAGTCAAAAGCAGGTACATCCCTTTTTTTACAAACCGACCCACATGCATGACTACAGACCTCTAAGAATTTTGACATAACGACTGTGACGGGACAGGGCCCCGCCATACCCCTGAGTGTACAACAACCGACAATACCAGGGATCTGAACCAAAGGTAAGCCTCCGAAGTAATGGAGCTTCTCAACAGCTGAACAGTGATCCTAAGAGTGAGGATCAGCAACCTGTATAACTCTACCTGCGGCATGAACGCAGCCCCCCGAAGGAGGTCAGTACAACATGTACCAAGTATGTGAAACTGAAAGTACTGTAATGAAATCATATAGTCTAAAATAAAGCTGGAGAAATGTATGATGACCAAAATAACAGTACATTGTGCCTTACTAATAATGAGAGTAAACAAGAGTATACTTTACTGCATAAAAAATAGGTGGCTCATGATCAAATTAGGGTCACCCGCCCGTAGTATCATTAAGCAATCCTACTCCTGGGACTATTTCACCCGCATAGGTCATGTGGACCTGCAATGAGGTCATCCTCCTCGCATGGGACTATTTCACCCGCATAGGACTATTTCACCCGCATAGGCCCGGTGGACCCGCAATGAATACAAACGTTGCACTCGCATCATGGGTAGCAAATCCATGGAATAAGTAGTAACCCGGGGGTTTATGCCGCAAGAATAACATAACACTAGCACAACCGGCTATCATACATAACATAAGCATCACCGGCTTATCATAAATATCATAAGCAAGTTAAGAAATCCCCTAACTTCTTATTAGCCTTAATTAACATGCACTCTCATTTTATTTAAACTTAAGGCACAATCATGTCACATAAAATTCGGGAGTTTAACCCAAAGTATTACGTACTTCCATTCTTTTAAAAAGAACCATTTTTCACATAAAAACCCCGAGATACTAACACCCGTAGTATCCAGGCATGTCTATTTTTTTAAATCAAGTTACTACACCTTTAGAAATTCATTTCAAGGCTTTGAAACCAAGTAACTTCTATTTTCACAACCTAGGCAACTCATGCCTATAAATCAAGTAGACACTCTCTTAATCTTCCATAAAGCCGTTATAACTAACTTCCCATAAAGCCGTTACAACTCTTTATGCTTTAGACAATTACATTCTTTTTGAAACCAAGAGACTTATACTTTTAAAACCAAGTATCATATACTTTCAAAATACTTCAAGTCTCTTAACCTTAGAAATCAAGTAATCAATACTTTTCCAAATCAAGTGTTCCATACTTTTCAAGTCAATTAATCTTTTCATGTAACCTCAAGTCACATATACTTTTAAAAGCCGAGTTACTTCCCTTTTCGAAATCAAGGCATGGATACCAAAATGAAACCGAATTCATTTTAAACATGTACGTCCATCGTACTATACATTTATAAAACTCATGCTCGAGAAGATAGGGAAGGTTCCACATACATCTTCGACTTAAACCACTTGCCAAGTTGAATACGCCGCACGTAGAATGTCAACCTATAATGACCATAATACGTCCATCAACTACTAGCTTTCAACGTAGAATATTTCTAAGTATAAAGAGTCTTAATTCTACGAAAACTCGGGCAGTACTTCCTTTGTTTCTACGTACTTTTCCACCTTTTTCAAGGCCCGAAAATCAATAACCAAATTCCACATTTAAGGCTCAACAATTCGGTAATTCTAAGGGGATTACACGCCTAACAGGACTTGTAAAATTCTGCCCCACAATCGATATAAAACTATCCAATATTTCCAAGTCATATTCGGCTACAATGTATCACAACAATGTCAATTTCCTTTCATATCCAACTTGTTATTCTAACATGTTATATAGTCGAAATCAAATAGAACAGCTAAAATCTCTTCTTTCTATAACATGCGACGGTACAACCAATAACCAAATTGAATTACAAACTCAAAGTCTAACATAACAACTTTCGGATTTTAGGCTTCCACATACTCCATATCACTTATCAATCTTCATAATACAATTCACATGATTAATTATATACCTATTACAACATGTAGTCCTAATTACAAAAGTAAGATGAAGTTTTACCTTGTTAAGCCCAATTTTAATCCAAAAACCTAAAGTCGATCCGTAGCAACTCTAGCTCATTTCCTTTGTGTTCCAATCCGCTATTTGACACCTTGAGAAGTTCACAAACAACTCTCCTTCAATTTCCAATCAAAACTTATGAAGACGACTTAGGTTTACACCTTGCGACTAATGTAAAAATGTAATTTTCCCGGGATCTTTCTATTGAGATAACCTTACAATACCTCTAGGAACCTTGGTTCAAAGTATTGTGAATTATGAACCACAAACGAAATTTTTTCCTTCTTTACTAAGAGCTATGCCGAGAGCTCCCTTACTCACTCTCAAGTTTTCTAAATTTTTTTCTAAGTGTTAGAGACTTGTCTTGCAATATGGATGAATATATAATTAAATGGAGGGCCAAGATCAAAACACTTGTGTGGTCTTAGATGAAGGAATTTAAATATCTAGCCATGTGGGCTCATTGACTTGGTCAACAATGTCAAGCCTTGGCCTTTCAAGACTTGATCATCTTAGCCTGGTCACTTGACCATTTTACCCTTGGTCCATTCGATCAAGACCATGCAAGGGGGGTGACACGTGTCACCCTCCCATTCGTCATAATATTTCATTTCCCGACATTTCCATAATTCCGATAAATTCTAAAAATCTCAAATAACAAACGTTATCCTTTCTCGAGGTTCGGAAGATTTTCTTTCGGAAAAACAATTCTTTCTTTCGTTCACATTTTAACATCCTGATTCCTTACGTACATTCTTATATACATGTCCTGGAATTACGGGGTGTAACATTCTCTCCTCCTTAGAAACATTCGTCCCCGAATGTTCCTTCGAGGTTCCATCTAAACGGATATTGGCATAGTCCCTTGACTACACCCAACATAATCACATTTGCCACACATGGCCACATAACAATACTTATGCTAAAACGTCAACCTGAACTCCAAGCGTCGACGTCGGTTATCTGCATAAAGCTTCTATTGACTCTGAGCTTGCTAATAATATTTCCTGGATAAGCTTCGCCTTATCCACAGCCCGCTGAATCAAGTATGGGCTAATTAACTGAACCCCGCCTACGTCGAACCAACCAACCGGCGATCTACACTTTCTTTCATACAAGGCCTCATACAGGGCCATCTGAATACTGGAAGGGTATTTGTTGTCGTACGTAACTCAGCAAGAGGCAAATAATCCTCCTAGCTATCTCTGAAATCAATAACACAGACCCGCAACTTATCCTCAGGTTCCTGGATAGTACGCTCTGCCTATCCGTCGGTCTGAGGGTGAAATGCAACACTGAGACTCACCTATGTCCCTAATCCCTTCTGGAAAAACTCCAGAAGTTATCTGTAAACTGAGTTCATCCGTCTGACATCATATATGTATGAACCCCGTGCAGTCTCACAATCTCCCTGCTATATAATCTAGCATAATCCTCAGCCGGGTAATTGGTCCTGACCGAAACAACATGGGTTGATTTCGTCAGCCTGTTTACTATGACCCTCAGGGAGTCGCACTTCTTCTGAGTACGATGCAACCTTGTAACAAAATCCATATTAACCACATCCCATTCTAAGTCGGGATCTCAATCGCCTGTAATAGCCCACTGGGCTTCTGGTGTTCAACCTTGACCTGCTACTAATTCGGACACTAAGCAACAAACTCTGCTACATCCCTCTTCAGGCCATCTTACCAATACATACATATGAGGACAGAATACATATTAGTCGACCTCGAACAAATAGAGCAATAAGCATTGTGTGCCTCCCCTAAAACCTGTTGGCAAGTCCTGCAGCACCGGGCACACACAATCTATCCTCATACCACAGCACCCCATCCGGTGCTACCCATACAGGTCCTTCTCTTCTAGGAGAGCCGTATCTCAAATTCGCCCTAGAACTGGATCCTTATACTGTCGCATCTTCACCTCCTCAACGAGGGAAGACTCAGCAACCTCTCGAATCTGAGCTCCACTATCATGCTCCCGTAGCTGCCGAGAAATATAGGTTGTTACCTTATCATGTTGCATCTGCACACAACCCAGCCAAACACTCAAAGTGTTACCATAATAACCTAACCCTCTAGTCCCTCAGGCCTCAGGAGGGGTTAGAACTGTAGTCGTAGTCAGCTTATCTTCCAATAACTGGAAGTCTGTCTCATACTTCCGAAATATTCGGGGATATAATATCAATTATGATTCTTGCTTCCATTTATCTGTTGCAACCAAACTTGGTCACTATACTTAGATTCGATTCCTTTGCTTGACTCATGGCTAAGACTTCCTGCCAATCACAATTTAGGGGGAGATTTCCTTGATCTCGTCAAGTAGTAATCCTATTATTCTCTCCCAGCTTATAGTCAGGTGTTCAACCTCAATTCATGGTATTACATAATCCAATGGCTTGCCAATATTTCTTATCGTTCAAGTGTTAACTCGTCTTACCTTTATATTTCATTTCAAGTTGTCCTGGGGTCCCTTACTTCCCTGTATTTTCCTACTATCCTTCTCGTCAGTACAGATGTTGCCACCTTTCCTCGAGGTGTTCTTACTGCCCATCATTCACTAATGGTCTTTACACTAGTCTGGGTAATTATGCCTTGGGAAACCTTCATAACTGTAATTGCATTCTCCTTATTATTCTGGTCATAACCCTTTATCATACTAATTACTAACCCAAAATATTTCTACCTCGCTCCTGGGTCATACATTTCTATTTATGCTTATTACCAGCATTTATATCCTTAAGACACATCCTCGACCATTTCCTAATGTCCTTCTCAATTACCCCAACAAAATATTTTTCCCACGGTTATCTAAAATTGTAACCTATTGTATGATGAAACTGAAGACTTTACCAGTCTCATATACATCGCCTAATAATATGGGTACGCATAACCCTCAATAATACGTAAAACTGTCATTTTACGTAAGGGAGAGAGCTTATCTCTCTTTCATAATCTTTCCTTGAAGTTATAACCCTATTCACAGGGTGCTCTTGCGGTCCTGTATATATCTAATCATCAAGCAACACCTTAAAAATCGTGTAGATTCTCAAAACCCACCAATGATGTCTTCGGTTTTCTGCAGGTAGCACTCGTACTTATCTTATTCTTGCCTCACGCATTTTCCTGAAATCATTCAGGAATTCGTGGCCCTGACTGCCACACTAGACAACTCCAAGCACCTCCAAGGGCACTTAACATAAAATCCTTCAATGATCGTACGTTCTTATCTCCGTCTCTTAGCTTTCAAATTCACGTACTACATACTTCCAACATAAATTTATTTACTTCAACCGAACAAGTCACATAGAATTACTAAAATCAAGTCTGTCCATTGTATATCATCACCGGGCAATCCTTATGTACCCGCTCAGCTACAACCCAAACACCCACTGGTGTAGCTACTTCGAAAGGTCATTATGGACTTCGGCTCTATTCTTTTACACTTTTTTGCTCTCTTTCTTACCGGTCGTACTCTTTCCGTACTTCCCAACTTATTCTAACATACGTACATAACCTCCATACTGATTATGGCCTCCAATCTTTAGAGTTACTATATCGAACAATATAAGGCCATTTCCGGCTCTCACGACCTGGTTCCGGTGGAACGCGTCCACGAACCCGTAAAACGATTACTAGACTTGGGCCTTGCACCCTCGTGACCCTGTCACATAGCTGGACAACCCTTAACTGACCCCACTTTACTATAGGCTATGGGTCGACCCGTAATAGGTCCATAACCCGACTCGGCGTCGCACTTAACTCTTATCCTTGGTCTGACTTAAATTTTTTTACTACCCGAGAAGGCCTTATATACCTAAGGTCTCGGCGGTTATCAATATTCTTAGGCTCGCAATTTCCATATTCCAAGCCTACCTTATCCTTCCCCGCATACGGGTAAGATAGCTTCTCATAAGCTCTTAATCGTGTTGTCTTAATCATAACAACCATACTTACTCCATACGGATCTCATTCGTACCATTCTCTTAATCATACCACGTAGCTTAATTTACTAACATGATCTTCCATTAAGTCCCTTAACATGATTTCTTAAGGGTTCATTACCCTATCCGACAGCTCATCATCTCCCAATTATCTCAAAATAATACGGAAAACCTCGATGAGAATTCATTAAGTTGTTTCATACCTTCCCGGTATCTAATTAGTCCTTACCAATTCTTGGTAATCTAAAATCATTTTAGGCAACACGCATCTGACCCTCATACATAAATCTGTATAGTTGTATGTCATAATACCAACTATACAATAATTATTACCAACCTGGATGCGCAATTCACATAATTCTTCCTGGGTCACTGCTGCCTTTCTCATAGCTGCAATCAACATAACTCGTTAGAGAGAGACGACCCTAACAACACAGCTCTATCGCACGATCACAGAGTGAGAAGAATGGAAACCAATCCTAAATGTCCTGCAGCCTCCTGGTTAAAGATGTGGTGCATAACACACCGATAACCAAGACTCTACTAGACACGGTCTGTAGACACTTTCCGATGACTAACTGCTCTAATACCACTTTTGTCACGACCCTGTCACGACCCGATTCCGGGCCCGTGACTGGTGTCTTACCCCGGGCACCCTAGTGATACAACATCAGAGTAATCAGCGGAACATAAAACAATACAAGACATATTATGAAATATGAAACAATAATCTGAGAAAACTTGCCTTTCGGCATATATATAAATAACAACTTTTTCCAACATGAACAGTTTAATCCTTTTTACAAACCCTGCCCACAACAGTACTACAGACCTCTAAGAAATGATACGACAACAATGGCGGGACAGGGCCCCGCCATACCCCTGAATGTAAACACCTACAACAACAGGGGACTATACCACTGATAAGCCTCCGGAGAAACGGAGCTTTCCACACGCCGAATGTGACCCTAAGAGCGAGGATCGATGACGGTGTACCTTTACTGCGGCATGACGCAGCCCCGGAGGTCGATAACAGTACCAAGTATGTGGCGAAAATAAATCACGTAAATGAAATCATAGTAGTCTATACAAAGCGGGAGACATGTATGATAACAAACTACGATTCACCATAAATAAGCGATCGTGTCAGTCGGGGACTCACGCCTCAAGTCATCACTCAATTTTACCAACGGGTCTCACGCCCACAACATCAATCGTGCGTGGTATACCTTCTTCACTGCCGGCTTATGATACACAAACACCAAGGAATACACATGAACACGTGTCCCACTGTGTCCTAATAAAAAAGATGCAGGTAAGTACGAAGGCATAGCCGACTACTAACACCTACAGCACCAACAAGGTCATAAAATGTGTCATGATATCTGTCTGGCGTCACATGATAAAAGCCGGTCACTCGCCCGCGAGATCAAATGTGCGCGTCTAGCCCTCGAACTCTCGCACTCGCATAGGCCAACCTCATAGGCCCGCATGAGGTATAACCCATCGAGGGTAGCTACTCCCGGCATCCCCGACTCGCACCGCATAGCCACAAAGACCGCGTGACCACAAGGCCGTAAACTAACACGGAACTCCGTAGTTCCGCATGGATCCGGGACCCGCATAGGTATCCTCGAATCACGGTCCTGCATCGCTGAGTCTACCCGCGTCGGAGGCGCCTTAACCTCCGGACACAAGTCAAGGTGAGTGGTACAATACCAACATAACGGCTGATAGTCAAACAACTTTAAGCGCAGTCGAGGGGAAAAACCCCTTTACACTAATATCACAAGATACTAACACACGTAGCATCCTGACATGTTTACTTCTCAAATCAACAAGAAAGTATTATAAGGCTATCACAAACCGATACAATCAAGTTATTCACACAAGGTGCTTTCTACTAACAAGTTCGGGTATCTAACCCCAAAGTACTTCACACATTAAATCTTTAAAAGATCTGTTTCTTTCACATAAGTCACACAATACCCGTAGTATAAAATAGAGTGATCGCTTTTAAGAAAACCAAAACTCTTACCTTTGTAAAATCAAGTAACAACATTATTTCCCAAACGTCCAAGTTTGCCTAATTTCAAATGTTCACGTTTCTTATTTTAGGAAGGTTTCGTGGTTCATAGCCTTATTCATTTAAGAATATAATTTTCTTTTAAACAATCTGAGAAACATAAGCCTTATATGTGAGTAGGATATTCTTGTTTATAACAATCTTATTACAGCAGCCATGATCTAGGAAATATCATTTTGTCTCATCTTAGCTTCTATGCAGATGGAAGTTGCTCTTTGGTTTTATTAATACTTAATTAATCAAAACATTTCCCTTTATTAACGCCTGTGGTTTGTCGATACACATTCGATTTCAAATCAAGAAACATTCTTAAGCCGTTATACCTAACTTCCCATAAAGCTAGTATAACTCTTAAGTTTTCAAAAACCAAGTATTACTTCTTCTTTCAAAATGATTCAAAACTCTTTTGAAATACTTCAAGTTCTTTATTAACACATAACAAGCCAGTTATAGTTCAAATCAGTTACCTTTTTAAAAACCACATGTATTTTCTTACCAACATAAAGCCGTTATAACCAACTTCCCATAAAGCCGTTATACCACTTTATGTTTTACACCAATCAAATACATTTAGTACGTATCGTCACCGTACTACATAGTTCACACATATCATGCTAGTAGAGATAGGAAGAGGTTCACATACCTCGCGACGAGTATCGACTAATAGCAAAACGCTCCAAGTACTTCCAACTGTCGGCTACTCCTTAAGCCAAGTAGAACGTGCCACACGTAGTACTTCAACCTATAAGGCCACAAGGCGCTTATTAACATCAAGATCTTATCGTAGAACATTCTACGTAAAATTCGGCAGACCTCCCCATGCAGCGTAAATCTCCTCCTCTAACTGGGCTACCAAGCCAACCAAGTGTGGGTTATACATCTAACCCGAACGGGTACAATTCTACTCCACGACTTTACTACAAGTCTCTGTAATACGCCCTATGTAATTACTGATTCGATTCATTCAGATATAGTATACTTCAACTATATATTCTAACAACATGTAATTTCCAATTACAATAGGGGACAAGATATTTACCTCGATAAGCCCATAATTATCCGAGTTTAATGTCGCTCCTGAGCAAGGTTTAGCTCCAACTCCGGCGCTCAACCCGCTCCAACCACCCTTAGAAGTTCTAACCAACTTCTACATAACACTCCAACTAACTATGGAGATTTTCCTTAGGGTTTCGGTTTTGTGACTGACGGAAAGTATAATAGTATTTCTGGGCTTTTCGTGTAGGTATAACCTTAGAATACAACAAGGTATACTGGCTAAGGTAATTTGGGCATTATAACAATACTTTTGAGAGTATTTCTACACCACAAAGGGGTATTATACGAAAGCAACTAGGCTAGTGGGGTACACTCTGCTAGCACCCTGTAGAGGGGTGGGGTGCTCTCGGCCACTGAGGAGGCCTTGGCGAACTCAACACTGAGGAGGGAGAAGGAGAGCTTTCAAGACTTAGGCAAATTTATGGATGAAGAAGTTCATCAAAGGGAGGGTATTTATACTACAAGCCAAGGCCAACCAATGGCAAGATCTAGCCAAGTGCTACACAAGTGTAGGGCCAAGATATGCCCAAGTGCCCCTAGTCCCTACTCCTTAAAACCTCACAAATATCTACCAAAAATATCTACCACTGACACCCCAAATCGTCCAGTGTCGCCGCATTTGCCACCAACGAGAGGGTGCCAAGTGCCCTCTCATTGGTCCAAAATGTTCCGCCTCTCGGAAAAATCCATAAAAATAAGAAAAGACATAGCCGAATTTTCCCTCGCAGTTATGTAAAACGTTTAGTCGAAAACGACTCTAGGGTGTTGTGCACAAATGCCATTCGGCGAGCCACCAGGCGGGGTGACACATGTCACCTCCTATTGGCCCAAAATAAAACATCTTCCAAAATATCCACAATGGCCAAAATCTCAAAACAAAGTGGGCCCAAATCAGAATTTCTCCCGTGGGCCCACGTGACCATTTCCAAAATAAAATTCCATAATTCTCTAATATTCCAGAAGTCCGAATACCAAATCGGGAATCAATTCCATTAACGAACCTTTTCCTTCACAAAACCGAAACTTTTCCGTGGAAAAATCGCCTCTTTCTTCCTTCCAATCTTTCTGTCGTATTCTCGCACGCACGCCTCGCATACACACCTCGAACTACGGGTATAACATTCTTCCCCTTAGAAACATTCGTCCCGAATGTTCCTTCTAAGTCTCAAAACAAGCGTCGCCAAGATAGTCTTCACTACTATACTTACGAAACAATCCCGCCATACGCCACGTAAATACTGCGCAACATACTTATATCCAAGTCTACGAGAAACACCTCTAACATCACCACAAATACCTCTTCCGGGGTTAAAAATATACTTCTTTAGTCACCGATACCACTTTTGTCACTTTGTCGCGAGCCTTGCTCGACGACCCAACAAATGGTACCTGCGATCCTCGAGGCACGCCCTACGCCTTCTCGTGACGTGCCATACGAGAGCCACGGTTCGGGTCATTCCGTGGTAGAGCTCGGCCTCTTTATACGCTCGGCCCGAACATAACAATACGAAGACCGGACGTCGCTTCCTAAGTCGGACGGCAATTGCTAACATATAGCAAACTGGCCTATTCTTCACATGAACTCAAAAGGCCCAAAGTAACTCGGGCTAAGTTCCTTCATTTCCAAAACTCGTCACACCGTCCGGTGGTACTTTCAAGAAGACCGACCGTCAACTCAACTCTGGCGTCGTCGCCGATTATCCGCACGATTCCTCCGAGCTGCGTAACTTCTTCTAGACGAGCTTTACCCTATCCACCGTCTGTGGAACAAGCTCAACCAACTATCTCAACCTTGCCAACATCGAACCAATCGACCGCAACCTACACTTCGCCCTACAAGGCTTCGTAAGGCGATATCCGAACACCGAAATGGTAGCTTAAACGCTCCTCCACAGAGACAACAATCCTCACAACTACCGAAATCCACACACCGGCGAGGCGAATGCGGTCGAGACTCACCGAGTCCTTAACCTGCCTCGTAAAACTTCCGGAAACAAAACAGCGTAACACTGGCTCCACTGTCTGCCATAAGGTGAAGGTAGGCACCCCGTGCAGCCTTACAACCTTTCAGATAAATCAACACTGCCGAGTGAACGGTCCCGACCGAAGAACACGATGGGCTGCCCCCATCGGCCCGGCTACTGGTCGAACACAACCACGAACTCGTACGCTGGTTAACTAAACTTGGGCCTAACACCCTCGGGACCCCACCACCCGGCGGGACCACCACGAACTGACCCCACCAACAAACAGGTCGCGGGTTGACCCGCGGCATGGCCTCAACCCGACCCACTCTCGCGTAAAACACTTGCTCCCCGGTCCGGAACAACTTTTCTAATCACGCTACGAAAACCTAGCGCTCTTCTTAGCTCAACTACCCCCTTTCATTCCACACTACTCAGGGACTTATCACACAATATATCTCACATGCACTAAGCACTCCGATAAGGATCAAACATAACACTACACCTTTACTCGAGATGGCCTTACCTCTAAGGTCTCCACGTATAACACTCTAAGGCTCACACCTTCTCTATCCCCCAAAATCTTACTCGGTTAACCCACCATGATTTCTAATCACAACTAACACACTGCTATCAGAACATAGCACTTAAGGTATACTCACCTTGAAAGTTACCGAAGGACCTCACGCTCGCCCCTCTTCTCCTTGGTTAACCCGCCGATCTCTACGTTTTCGGCTCATGCATAAGCCCGCATACGGGCCATGCTCAAGCCCAACTGAAGAATTACTCTTGCACAACCCTCTCTTAGGTAGTCATCAAGACTCGTGGTACATCGGTATAATCTCTGGTAGCCAAATCCATAGCTAGTAACAGGGTCGCCTCTTTGCAATCTATATTCACGCTCGGCCGTGGGCGAAGGTTCAAATATCATGGACGCGATGGAACTGCCGCCGCCGCGTGCTAAACTCTGCGGGCTAGTGACGTCGCAGAAATCCCCGAATGAAGCACTACCTAGGTAATGATTGGGCTGTGCCTCGTAACCCTCGAACTCAACTCGCCTCCTCGCCGCTTTGCCCTCCCTGGGCGGGTTGCCTACGCGGAGGCATAACGATAAGGAATGAATTTCGTCAGAGGGTCCAACTTACAACACAGCTCTAAGGCACGATCTCAGAGTGAGAAGAATAGAAACCAATCCTAAATATCCTATAGCCTCCTGATTATTGGTGTGGTGCACAACACACCGATAATCAAGACTCTTGGATCTGATGCGTAGACACTTTCCGAGGATTAATCGCTTGATACCACTTTTGTCACGACCGATTCGGGCGTGGTCGTGCCTTACCCGGGCACCCTAGTGATACAACATCGAGTAATCAGTAGAACATAAAACAATACAAGACATATTATGAAATATGAAACAATAATCTGAGAAAACTTGCCTTTTCGTATATATAAATAACAACTTTTTCCAACATGAGCAGTTTAATCCTTTTACAAACCCCGCCCACAACAAGATTACTACAGACCTAAGAAATGATACGACAACAATGGCGGGGCGGTGCCCGCCATACCCCGAATGTAAACACCTACAACAACAGGACTATACCACTGATAAGCCTCCGAGAAACGGAGCTTTCCACACGCCGAATCGTGACCCTAAGAGCGAGGATCGATGGCGGTGTACCTTTACTGCGGCATGAACGCAGCCCGAAGGAGGTCGATAACAGTACCAAGTATGTGAAATCAAAATAAATCGTAAATGAAATCATAGTAGTCTATACAAAGCGGGAGACATGTATGATAACCAAACTACGATTCACTATAAATAGCAATCATGTCAAGTCGAGGACTCACGCCTCAAGTCATCACTCAATTTTACCAATGGGTCTCACGCCCACATCAATCGTGCCCGTGGAATACCTTCCTCATCGCGGTTTATGATACACAAACACCAAGGAATACACATGAACACGTGTCCCACCTGTGTCCTAATAAAACAAGACAGGGGGTAATCGAAGGCATAGCCGACTACTAACACCAGCGATGCAACAAGGTCATAAAATGTGTCATGATATCTGTCTGCACTCACATGATAAAAGGCGGTCACTCGCGCGAGATCAAATGTGCGCGTCTAGCCCTCGAACTCTCCGCAGACTCGCATAGGCCAACCTCATAGGCGCGTGAGGTATAACCCGCATCGAGGGTAGCTACTCCCTGGCATCGCCCCGACTCGCGATCCGCATGGCCACAAAGACCGCGTGACCACGCGGCGTAAACTAACCCGAACTCCCGTAGTTCCGCATGGATCCTCGGACCCGCATGAGGTATCCTCGAATCACGGTCCTGCATCACCTGAGTCTACCGCGTGGAGGCGACAACCTCCGGACACAAGTCAAGGTGAGTGGTACAATACCAACATAACGGCTGATAGTCAAACAACTTTAAGCGCAGTCGAGGGGAAAAACCCCTTTACACTAATATCACAAGATACTAACACACGTAGCATCCTGACATGTTTACTTCTCAAATCAACAAGAAAGTATTATAAGGCTATCACAAACCGATACAATCAAGTTATTCACACAAGGTGCTTTCTACTAACAAGTTCGGGTATCTAACCCCAAAGTACTTCACACATTAAATCTTTAAAAGATCTGTTTCTTTCACATAAGTCACACAATACCCGTAGTATAAAATAGAGTGACTGTCCTTTTAAGAAAACCAAAACTCTTACCTTTGTAAAATCAAGTAACAACATTATTTCCCAAACGTCCAAGTTTGCCTAATTTCAAATGTTCACGTTTCTTATTTTAGAAAGGTTTCGTGGTTCATAGCCTTATTCATTTAAGAATATAATTTTCTTTTAAACAATCTGAGAAACATAAGCCTTATATGTGAGTAGGATATTCTTGTTTATAACAATCTTATTACAGCAACCATGATCTAGGAAATATCATTTTGTCTCATCTTAGCTTCTATGCAGATGGAAGTTGCTACTGGTTTTATTAATACTTAATTAATCAAAACATTTCCCTTTATTAACGCTGCTGTGGTTTGTCGATACACATTCTGATTTCCGAAATCAGTAAAACATTCTTAAGCCGTTATACCTAACTTCCCATAAAGCTAGTATAACTCTTAAGTTTTCAAAAACCAAGTATTACTTCTTTCAAAATGATTCAAAACTCTTTTGAAATACTTCAAGTTCTTTATTAACACATAACAAGCCAGTTATAGTTCAATTCAGTTACCTTTTTAAAAACCACATGTATTTTCTTACCAACATAAAGCCGTTATAACCAACTTCCCATAAAGCCGTTATAACACTTTATGTTTTACACCAATCAAATACATTTAGTACATGCGTATCGTCTCTGGTACTACATAGTTCACACATATCATGCTAGAAGAGATAGGAAGAGGTTCACATACCTCGCGACGAGTATCGACTAATAGCAAAACGCTCAAGTACTTCCAACCGCCGCTACTCCTTAAGCCAAGTAACGCGCCACACGTAGTACTTCAACCTATAAGGCCACAAGGCGCTTTATTAACATCAAGATCTTATCGTAGAACATTCTACGTAAAATTCGGCAACATTTCCCCCGCAACATGCAGAAATCTCCTCTCTGGGCGGCTGCCAAGCCACGGGGGTTATACATCTAACCCGAACGGGTACAATTCTACTCCACGATTACAACACAAGTCTCATAATACACCCTATGTAATTACAATTGATTCGATTACGTATATAGTATACTTCAACTATATATTCTAACAACATGTAATTTCCAATTACAATAGAGGACAAGATATTTACCTCGATAAGCCCATAATTATCCGAGTTTAATGTCGCCTCCCGAGCAAGGTTTAGCTCAACTCGGCGCTCAACCCGCTCCAAACCACCCTACAAGTTCTAACCAACTTCTACATAACACTCCAACTAACTATGGAGATTTTCCTTAGGGTTTCGGTTTGTGGTGGAAAGTATAATAGTATTTGGGCTTTTCGTGTAGGTATAACCTTAGAATACAACAAGGTATACTGGCTAAGGTAATTTGGGCATTATAACAATACTTTTGAGAGTATTTCTACACCACAAAGGGGTATTATACGAAAGCAACTAGGCAGTGGGTACACTCTGCTAGCACCCCTGAGGGGTGGGGTGCTCTCGGCCACAGGGAGGCCCTGGCCGAACTCAACACAAGGGAGGGAGAAGGAGAGCTTTCAAGACTTAGGCAAATTTATGGATGAAGAAGTTCATCAAAGGGAGGGTATTTATACTACAAGCCAAGGCCAACCAATGGCCAAGATCTAGCCAAGTGCTACACAAGTGTAGGGACAAGATATGCCCAAGTGCCCCTAGTCCCTACTCCCAAAACCTGCAAATATCTACCAAAAATATCTACCACTGACACCAAATCGTCAGTCACGCCCACTGCCACCAATGAGAGGTGCCAGTGCGCGCCTCTCGTTGGTCCAAAATGTTCCGCCTCTCGGAAAAATCTGCAAAAATAAGAAAAGACATGGCGGAATTTTCCCTCGCAAGTTATGTAAAGCGTTTCGTCGAAAAACGACTCTAAGGGTGTTGTGCACAAATGCCATTCGGCGAGCCACCTAGGCGGGGTGACACGTGTCACCCTCCTATTGGCCCAAAATAAAACATCTTCCAAAATATCCACAATGGCCAAAATCTCAAAACAAAGTGGGCCCAAAATCAGTAAATTTCTCCGTGGGCCCACGTGACCATTTCCAAAATAAAATTCCATAATTCTCTAATATTCCAGGAAGTCCGAATACCAAATCTGGGAATCCAATTCCCATTAACGAACCTTTTTCCTTCACAAAAACCGGAAACTTTTCCGTGGAAAAATCGCCTCTTTCTTCCTTTCCAATCTTTCTGTCGTATTCTCGTACGTACGTCCTCGCATACACACCCTGGAACTACGGGGTATAACAGACCCGACCCCGGGCCCGCTACTGGTGCCCTACCTGGGCACCCTTACAGGTAACCATCAGAGAAAGTCAGCGGAACATACATAAAACACACAACTTAAATCAGTAAGAAGTAAACAACAGGCTAGCCGATAAGGCTGTCTTCCTGGATATATATTTATAGATAGTCAAAAGCAGTTATATCCCTTTTCAGGTCAAGGTTGAGCACCAGAAGCCTGGTGGGCTATTACAAACGATTGAGATTCCGACGTGGAAGTGGGAGGTGATCAATATGAATTTTGTTACAGGGTTACCTCGTACTCAGAGAAAGTGTGATTCCATCTGGGTTATAGTATACAGGCTGACAAAATCAGCCAATTTTCTTCCAGTTAGGACTACTTATTCGGCTGAGGATTATGCTAGACTGTATATCCGGGAGATTGTGAGACTGCACGGAGTACCTATATCTATTATATCAGACAGAGGGGCCCAGTTTACGGCTAACTTCTGGAGGTATTTCCAAAAGGGGTTAGGGACACATGTGAGTCTTAGTACTGTATTTCATCCTCAGACCGACGGACAGGCAGAGCGTACTATCCAGACACTTGAGGATATGCTGAGGGCCTGTATTATTGACTTCAGGGGTAGCTGGGAGGATCATTTGCCTCTTCTTGAGTTTTCTTATAATAACAGCTACCATTCCAGTATTCAAATGACGCCTTATGAGGCCTTATATGGAAGGAAGTGTAGGTCGCCAATCGGTTGGTTTGATGTTGGCGAGGTTCAGTTAGTTGGCCCAGACTTGATTCAGCAGGCTATGGATAAGGTAAAGCTTATCCAGGAGAGGTTATTAGCAGCTCAGAGTCGACAGAAGTCGTATGCAGATAATCGACATCGACACTTGGAGTTTCAGCTTGACGATTGGGTGTTCTTGAAGGTATCATCCATGAAGGGTGTGATGAGTTTTGGAAAGAAGGGGAAACTTAGCCTGAGGTACATTGGGCCATACCAGATTGTTCGTAGAGTAGGCAAGGTTGCTTATGAGTTAGCTCTGTCATCCGATCTAAAGGCAGTCCATCCGGTCTTCCATGTTTCTATGTTACAGAAGTGTATCAGAGATTCATCCAGAGTTTTCCCGGTTAGTGATGTCCATGTGACAGAGGGGTTATCGTATGAGGAGAGTCCTATAGCGATACTTGATCGCCAGGTCAGACGATTACGAACTAAGGACGTGGCTTCCGTCAAGGTCTTGTGGCGGAATGTAATAGAGAGGAGATGACTTGGGAAGCAGAGGAGGACATGATGAAGAAGTATCCTCACTTGTTCCCTACACCTACAGGTAATTCATTCTCCCTACTTGTCGATTTTTATTGACGTATATGCATAAGTGTTATATTGTGGTCATGTGTGACATATTTGATTGTGTTGGGTATAGTTAAAGGGGACTATGCCGACATCGGTTTAAGATTGAACTTAGTAAGAACATTCGGGATGAATGTTTCTAAGGGGGGAAGAATGTTACACCCCGTAGTTCCATGACATGTATATAAGGACCTACGTGAGAAAATACGACTTTAAGCTTGAAACGAAAGAAAGATTACTTTTTCCTACGGAAAATATTCTGAACCTCGTGAAGGAAAAAAGTTTAATAATTGGAATTTGGTTCTCAAATTTGGTATTTGACACTTGTGGAATTTATTAGAATTATGGAGAGATAAAATATTTTGGACCAATAGGAGGGTGACACGTGTTACCCCCCCCCCCCCCCACATGGCCCATGTTGGGCGAGAATGGCATGGCCAAGTTGACTCAAGATATTTGTTCATCTCAATCTTGGCCACACATTTGTTTTAATCTCCACCCTTGGTTTCATTATATATCCATCTACTAGTGCAAGACTTTAACACTTAGAAAATTTTCAAGAAAACTTTGTGCACCACATAAGGGCTCTCGGCTAAGGCTCCATGAAGAACAAGAAATTCTTCAAATGTTGTTGATAAATCCCCATACTCAAACCAAGGATCCCTAGTAGTATACTAAGCATAAAAACCCTCTTAAATCCCGAAAATACTACGTTAATCCACTAGTCGCACCTTGAAACCCTAAGGTGTTCTTCATATTTTGTGTTGGAACTTGAAGAGAAGTTGGTTATGAACTTCTAAGGGTTGCTTGGAGTGGAGTGGAACGTAAAGTAAATGAGCTAAAGTTGCTAAGGATCGACTTTTAATCTTGGATTATATTTGGGCTTAGTGAGGTAATGATTTTTGTCTTTTAATGTAATTGAAGATTACATGTTTTAGTAGTTGATAAATGAGCTTGAGATATAAGGAATAAAGATTTATAAGTGTTGGGAAATTTGGAGGGTGAATACCGAAATATGGCATGCTAGCCATTGAAGTTGTTAATCAATTTGGTTGTTAGTTATAATCGTCACATATTATACAAGAAAGAGAATTTAGTTGTTATAATTGTTATGACGTATTAACATGTTGGAGTAACGACTTGGATTAAAGAATTGAAAAAGGACTAATGTTGTATTGTTGTTTGATTGGTTGTGCCTTAAATGTGGCGTATGGGTTATTGATTTCGGGCTTTGAAAAAGGTGGAAAAGTACGTAGAAACAGGGGAAATGTTGTCCAATTTTCCATAGAATAAGAGACCTTATACTTAGTATTATTCTACCTTAGAAAGCTAGAAGTTGATAGACGTATTATGGTCATTATAGGTTGACATTCTACGTGCGGCGTATTCAACTTAGCGGGTGGATTAAGCCGAAGAGGTATGTGGAACTTTCCCTATCTTCTTGAGCATGATTCTTATAAATGTATAGTACGGTTGACGTATATGTCTTAAATGAATTCGGTTTCATTTTGGTACCATTGATTTGATTTAAAAAGGTACAAGTTTAGTTGAGTTGAAAAGTTAAACTCACTTGGTTTTAAAGGATGTAAATGCCTTAGTTTTCTAAAAACATAAAGTGTTGTAATTGTTTTATGGGAAGTTAGTTATAACGACTTTATGGGAAGTTAAAAGAGTGGTTTACTTGAATGATTTAAAACAGAATAAATGATTTGATTTTGAAAGTATACGATACTTGACTTAAAGAGTATAAGTAACTTGATTTAAAGGTATAGGTTACATGAGTTTGGAAAGTAGAAGTTACTTGGTTTCAAAGCCTAGAAATGAATTTCTAAAGGTGTAGTAACTTGATTTGAAAAATAGACATGCCTTGATACTACGGGTGTTGGTATCTTGTGGCTTTTATATGAAAAGGGTTCTTTTTAAAGGAATAGAAGTACGTAGTATTTTGGGGTTAAATTCCCGGATTTTACATGATAGTGCCTTAAGTTTAATTAATGAGAGTTAAAGATTACTAACTGGCATATGTTGTTCATGATAGTCGTTAGTGCTAGTGTTATATTATTTATTACGGGGTCAATCCCCGGGTCATGTTGCATTTGGCATTTCTGTGGATTTGCTCCCCACGATACGAATATGGCGTATATGCTCATTGCGGGTCCACATGGTCCATGCGGGTGAAATAGTCCCTTCCGAAGCAAATTGCCTCATGCGGGTCCACAAGGCCTATGCGGGTGAAATAGTCCCAAGAATAGGATTGCATAATGATACTACGGGCGGGTGGCCCTAGTTTGATCATAAGCTTCCTATTTTTAAACAGTAAGGTTTCCTCTTATTTACTCTCATTATTAGTAAGGCATAGTGTACTGTTAATTTTTTTATCATATATGTCTCCAGCTTTATTTTGGACTATATGATTTCATTACAGTACTTTCAGTTTCATATACTTGGTACATGTTTTGTACTGACCCCCTTTCCTCGGGGGTTGCGTTCATGCCGCAGGTAGAGGTAAACTGGTTGCTGATCTTCACTCTTAGGATCACTGTTCAGCTTTTGGGAGGCTCCATTACTCCGGAGGCTTACCTTTTGGTACGGATCCCTGTTGTTGTAGATTTATGTACATTCAGGAGTATGGCGGGGTCATGTCCCGTCATAGATAGGGTCCAAACTCTTAGAGGTCTGTAGTCATGTTTTGTGGGTTGGACTTGTAAAAGATGTATCCATTTGTTATGTATATATGCAGGAAGGTGGCCTTATCGGCTAACCTGATTTTTATTTCACATTACTGCATGTTTATGAGCTTTATTTATATTCCGTTGGTTATCTCTGATGTATACATGTAAGGGTGCCCAGGTAGGGCACCAGTCGCGGGCCCAGGGTCGGGTCGTGATAATAAATTTTCCCACTTTCACCAATACGTCTTCAATTATTCCATGGGGATGTACGATAGAGCAATCAGCTAGCTGCAAATTGACTGTGGTTGGATTTGCTTCCCCCAAACCAAGTCTTTTAAACACAGAGAGGGGCATAAGATTTATACTTGCCCTCAAACCACACAACGCCCACTTACATGTCAACTTCCCTATAGTGCAAGGTAAGGTGAAACTCCCTGGGTCTCTCAACTTAGGGGGAAGTTTCTTCTGCAGAATAGCACTGCATTCCTCTATCAGCACCACTGTCTCATAGTCTGCCAGTTTTCTTTTCTTAAAAATGATGTCTTTCATGAACTTCACATATGCTGGCATTTTCTCCAAGGCCTCAATGATAGGAAGGTTAATGTGCAGTATTTTAAATACCTTCAAAAAATTTGAAAACTGTTTATCCAAAGCCTTCTTCTGCAGTCGTTGAGGGTAAGGAATTTTGTCTGTATTACTCCCTCATCACTGTGGGTGGATCTTTCTCTAAAATAGGGCGGTCATCAGTAACCCCCTTCTTTTCTACCTCAGTTATCTTCTCCACATCATTCTCCTTCTCCACCACTGGTTGGGATCCAACCCGCTCTAGCTGATTCCCACTTCTCAAGTTGATCACCTGGCATTGTTCCCTTGGGTTAATCATTGTATTGCTAGGAAGATTACCTTGCTCTCTGTTATTCAGCGTGTTCGCCAGCCGTCCCACCTGTGTTTCCAAATTTCTGATAGATGACCTAGTCTCTGTCATGAACTGAGTGGTCTCTGTCATAAATTTTGTCTGCGTATTGGCCAAAGATGAAATTGAGGACCTGATTTCCGCCATGAATTGAGTCTGAGAGTTGGCGAGGTCAGCGATCTTTGCTTTATGTCATTTGGCTTCTTTTGTAAATTTGGTGGGTGAATATTTGTGAAAATGATGCCTGAAATTGTGGTTGCTGCCCTTGTTCATTCTTCCATGAAAATTTTGGGTGATTTATCCACCCCTGATTATATGTGTTGGAGAACGCATTGTTGTAGGACCTTTGAAAATTCCCCACTGCCTGAACCTGCTCCATAGGCACATTGTTTGGGTCCACAGCTGTGCATCTATCAAAAGTATGAAGACCCCCACAAATTTCACAACTCACTGGTGTCTGAACCGCTTTAACTGACATGGTACTCTGATGCATCTGCATTGTCAAAGTGGTCACCTGCGCAGTCAATGTAGTGTACGTATCGTTCAAGTAATAAAGATCTGTAAGACCGAGTTATCGTCCACAGAGACTGATTTATCAAGTACCGAATATCTAATCTATGGTATCTATTTGGTAACTGTTCTTTTGTTTGAGATTTTAAACTAAGAATTATAACTAAGTGCATAAATTAAAATAAGATTGATAATATTTTGGGTTTTAAACAATTATGAAGGATATAGGGCTTCCAATCTCCTCAACTATCCACTCTTTCACGTGTTAATGCAATACTAATGATTCTTCTTCTTATTAAGATAGCAGGTTAACGAACATGTTCTATATTCCGGTTAGGATATATAAAAACTCAACCTTATGCAGAAACCTTATATATTTCTATGATAGATTTTACCACACATGAAGATTAAGAGCAATAACCTTAACTACTTACACAGGTATCGGGGTACTTTCGTCCAAGATTTTAACCTATATCTAAACAACTACAACATATTCAAATCTCTCCTCTCGGATCTCGATTCGAAATCATATAAGTTATGACAATTAATGGCCAGTGAATTATCAAGCAATCAATATGCTGAAGAAGAAATCAATAACTATGCATCAACTATATGAAAGATCTTCAAGAAGATTCGATGGAAAAGTCTACTAAAGTAATTAGCTCCTAAACATTGTCATGTCAAGAACTAATACAAAATCCAACATAAACTGTAATAAAAATAAAAGAGAAGAAAAAGCACTTGAACAAAGTTGTCTCCAATATTTTGTTTGCTCTAATTTTGTCTCTCCAAAGTATGATATCAAATAATGTGAGGGTTTAGGGTTTTTATATCTGAGAAAAATTGCATTTCGAACCCTAAAACCCTGTCAAATTCGGCCCAGAACCGTAAAATTTCTGCCTCGGCGCCACGACCCTGCTGGCTGGCGTCGCGGCGCTGCTGGTTGGAGTCGCGGCGTCGGCGACATCTTTTTCTGAAATTGCGTCCTTTTTTCGTTCGGACTTCGTCTGATTTCTTCTATGCTTCCCGGGACTTCTTTAGGCTTTATTTCTTAGGCTTTTCTTATGGAATTTCATCCTCAAAAGTGGTATCTTCTCCTGTATGGCCGCTGTGACACAAACGAAAGAAAAACACACCTAACACTATACTAAACGCAAAATAAAAGAGTAAAATACTAACTAAAAAGGACTCAAAAGTGTGTATAAAATACACTCAACAGCCAACCAGAATTCAACACACGTATCTAACTAGAGCCCAAGACTCATTTGGAGCCATATCAATCATTTCCATCATTTTAATGTTTCCAACCATCTCATAAGTATTTCCTTACCATTCAGGTCTCATTGGACCCACAACATTTCCATATCACTCCACTTTCAATATCATCAGAACCATGAGTGTGTGGATGTAATAACAATAACAAGGTAAGTAATCAAGATGTATGAGATGCAATAAAGTATAACAGATGAATATCACATGCTTCAAGATTTAATAACATGTATTTCCATGTAAATCAGTCTTTTGTATCAGAAGCAATATGATGAATAAACATAACAATTATCAATAATGGCAACAATCCCACATAATGGCAATGAGCCTAAATAACAATAGTCGGAATCAACTTAAGGCTGATTCCCCAAATAACCCATCAACATAGTTCAAAACCCTTACCACCCAAGCGTTCATCACAACAGCTAAGGTCGGGCCTCTAAATATGCCCAATACCTTCATTATTTATAACAACTACGTACTTGATACACCCCGTATTTCCAAGGCAATGAGATGAGAACGTGCGTACGAAATTGAGATTTGAATTTTGGAAAGAAAGAAGAATTAGTTTTTCTTAAGGAAAATTCTCGGGAATTTGTGAAGGAAAACATTTATTAATTGAATTTTGGTTCTCAAATTTGGTATTTGATACTTATAGAATATATTGGAATTTTGGATTTTAAATCCGAATTTGGTCATGTGGGGCCCACACGAGAATTTTACAGTTTTGTGGGGCCCACAATGTTTTGAGATATTTTGACCAATTATGGATATTTTGGGAGATGAAATATTTTTAGACCAATGAGAGGGTGACACGTGGCACCCCCTCCTTTTTGACTATTTGACTTGGTCTTGGAAGACTTGGATGAGATATTTTGGGATACAAGTGGACAAGTGGGTCCCACACACACTTGTACACAATCTTGGCCATGCATTTGTCCTAATCTTGGCCCTTGGTGATATAATACATGTATACAAGTAGCAAGACTTCTACACTTAGCCAAATATTCACAACATTCTATCTCTTTCTCTCTTGATGCTCTCAGCCAAGGGCCATTCTTGGAGACCAAAATTCTTCAAAAGTTGATGATAAATCCTCAAACTCAAGTCTAAGCTCCCTAATGAATTTCTAAGCCTAGCTAAACCCTTAAAACCCCAAGATCATGTGTTGGCCGAAAATAAGGGTGTGAAACCCTAAGGTTCCGTCGATTTTTTGGAAGCGAAATACAAAGTAGAGTTGTGTATAAACTCATAGGGGTCACATATATGTGATTGGATCTTGAAGAAGTGGAGTGAAACGAAAACTGCGGATCAAAAACCTAAGGGACTGTTTGGGACGTTTTTTGGCCTAAAAATGAGGTAATGATTCTTCTTCCTTCGCAATAATTAGATATTACTCATTTTTATGTTTAGTAGATGAATTTTTATTAAGGAAGATATGGAAAATAATGTGTGCATGCCCTACTTTGGATGATGAGGCCGAGACTAGCCTTTTTTCCATTGGAATTGTTGATCGTTTTTATGGTTATTATCACGTGTCGCATGTTATATAATGAAGGAATATTGTTGTTTACAGTTAATATAACTAATATAACATGTTGGAATATTAATTGGATTAAAAGGAATTAAGAAAAAGGACTTTGGATTGTCGTAGTTGGTGTTAGCCGAAAACTGCCTAAAATTGTTAGACGTTGTTTTTATGGACTGTTTTGGGGTGTATTGATGCTGGAAAAATCAGCCCCTAACATGCATGATTAAGGTAGTAAATGACTAATGAAAGTCCTAAGGAATAATGGTGTTAAAGGCTTCACATTGTACCCTTAATGTTGGATAAATTGTGGACTGTTTTATGGACTGTTTTATGGACTGTTTTGTATAGATTGTGGGGCAGAATTTTACACGTCAAGTTAGGCATGTAATCCCCTTTGGTTAACTGTTGGTTGTGCCTTAAATGTGGCTTGTTGGTTGATAAATTTGGGCCTTGAAAAAGGTGGAAAAGTACGTAGAAACAAAGGAGGTGCTGCCCAAATTTCCGTAGAATTAGAGGGCCATTATTTGGTATAAGTCTTATACTAGAAAGTTTGATATTGATAGAAGTGCTATCATCATTATAGGTTGAAGTACTACGTGTAGCATATTCTACCTGGAGGGTGGAATAACCAATGAAGTCGAAGTACATTGGAGCGTATTGCTACTTGTCGTTTGGGTTAGTCGCCAACGAGGTATGTGAACTTCTTCCTTCTATCGACATGATTATCCTTGAAGTATACTTGCCTTGTTTTAGAGTATACATGACTTATTCTTGAAGTATACTTGTCTTGTTAGTTGGAGTATACGTGACTTGTTTTCTTGAAGTACTTGTCTTTTCATTAGAAAGTATTCATATTTTTTATTTTTATGCTAAAGGTATGTCTAAAATATTCCTAAGTTCTTACCATGTCTTATGGGGTATGTTGGCAAGAGACGTTAGGAAGTATTAGAAATGGGTATAACCCATTCACTGTTCAAATGAGTGTTAATTTTAAATGTATGAGTGACTTGGTTTGAAATGAATAAGTTACTTGAATTACTTTAAAGTTATGAGATTTGATTTAAAATAATGAGACTTGATTTTCAAGGTTAAGAGACTTGTTTTAATTAAAAGATTGTGAGACTTTATTTTCAAGTTATGGGACTCGATTTTGAAAGTCGTGTGATTTGATTATATAAAGTATAAGTGAATTGATTTTGAAGTACATGATACTTGGTTTTGAAAGTATAAAGTCACTTGATTTTTGAAAGTTATAATACTTGAATTGAAAAGTACAAGCTTACTTGATTTTAAAGAAAAGAAGTAACTTGATTTAAAGGTATAATTTACTTGATTGATTTAAAGAGAATAAATGATTTGGTTTGAAAAGAGTAAGTGACTTAATTTAAAGAGAAGTTACTTGATTTCAAAACCTTGAATTGAATTTCTAAAGGTGTAGTAACTTGATTTGGAAAGTATAGATTACATGATTTGTGTCTTCTTGTAAAGAAGTGAATGTACGTAGTACTTTGGGTTCAACTCCCTTACATGACGTGATAATGCATTGGTTGTATTAAAAGGAAAGATGTGGTAGTGCTTTAGTTTTTCTAAAATGAAAGATGTTATAACGGCTTTATGGGAAGTTGGTTATAACAGTTTGTGGAAAGTCAAGAGATAGTATAAAAGGTTATAAGGAAATCATGTGAGAATGTCCATGATTAAGTCCTTAATATAGTACATGAAATGAAAGTGTCTTGAGTTTATAAAGTGAATGTACGGCGGACGTACAATTGTTGTAATGGATCTTAATCCTTAATGAACTATGTGATAGTGCCTTGGTGTATAAAATAAACGACTTGTTAGTGTCTTGGATTTTCAAAGAAAATGATAGGTCATTCTATTTGGGCTAATGATAGTCAAAAGGTAATTTAAAGTGTACATAGTTGCTTGTGATAGCTTTATGTGTACAATCCTTTATGTTCCCGAGTCCCAGAATGGGCCGGGACATGTTGTACCTCGCATGGTATTGTCTTGGTTATTTTAGAAAGGAAGGCATGGTATCGTCTTGGTTATTTTAGAAAGGAAGTCATGGTATTGTTTTGTTTGTTTTAAAATGAAGGCATGGTATTGCCTTGGTTGTTTAAAAAGATGGTGCATTCATTTTGTCTAAAGAGAGTTAAAGATTACTTAACTTGCATATGTTGTTCATGATATCCATTAGTGTTAGTGTTATAAGTATAATTGTGGGGTAAACCCCCAAGACATTATACATTTCTGTGGATTTGCTCCCCACAATGCGAGTATTGCGTATATGCTCATTGCGGGTCTGTAGGGCCTATGCGGGTGAAATAGTCCTATGCGAGGCAAATTGCCTCATGCGGGTCCACACGACCTATGCGGGTGAAATTGTCACGACCCGACCCCGGGCCCGCGACTGGTGCCCTACCTGGGCACCCTTACAGGTATACATCAGAGATAATCAGCGGAACATACATAAATTCAACAAGAAATAAATAACAGGTTAGCCGATAAGGCTACTGTTATACCCCGTATTTCCAGAGTATGTACGTAAGGGAATACGTACGAAAGTCTAGCCTTAAAGATAAGCCTTGGACGTTTTTATTTGTACACAACTCACTAAAAGAATCGTTTTCCGACGAAACATTTCCACAGCTTTCGTAGGATAAATTCCGGCTATGCCATTTCTAATTTTTGCGGATTTTTCCGAGAGACGAAGCATTTTGGACCAACGGGAGGGCGACACTTGTCACCCTCCAATTGATGGACTTGAAATCGTCCATTTGGACGATTTGGACTAGGAGGAGCACGTTTTTTGTGCCTTGTGCACAAGTCAAGGAGTTGGTAGGATATTTGTGTATAGTTAATCCTCACCCTACACTTGCCTTGCACTTGTCTAAATCTTGGCCATTGGTTGGCCACTTCTTGACCTATAAATACCCCCCTTAAGATGAAGAGTTCTTCATCCACAAATTACTTTCCAAGTCTTGAAAATCCTCCCTTCTCCCTTGTTAGCCATTTCGTCCAAGCCCTCTTCCCCCTCTAGCCTAAGTGGCCTTGGCCGAATACCCCTCCCTAGCCTAGCCAAAAATCTACCCCCCCTCCCTTGGTAGAAAAGTTACCTTCTTGTATCGTTGTAATGCCCAAAATACCCTAGCCCAAATACCTTAGTACTTAGTAGAAGTTGTGAAGAACTTCTAGGGTTCTTGGAGCATACAACTTAGGAGCAAAACCTTGCTCGGTAGCGACTTTTCTAGGATATTATTGGGCTTACCGAGGTAATAATCCTAACCCTCTTTTGTATTAGAGAATGCATCTTGTAGAAGTATAAGAATAAGTATTAATCACTTAGAAGAATATCACGAATAGAATTGAACTGTTACCACGATGAAGGGTTTAAAGAAGAATAATCAAACTATACTTACATAGAATTTGTTTTCACGATGAGACTTATATAGCTCACCGGTAGGAAGTCTTGCCCGACTTCTGGTAGAATTATGAACCCTCTGCTTAGAATGACCTTGAGTAGTCTTTAATAGATATATGTGACTATTATAGGTGACTCTCTGTGTGACATATTGACTTGGCGGTGGTTTTGAGAAGGTATGTGATTCTTCCTAAAGCATGATATTTTACAATATAACTACGGCAATGCCTCACGGCTTAAGCTGAATAATACTTACGGCAATGCCTCACGGCTTAAGCTGAATAATACTTACGATGCCTACGGCTTAAGCTGAATAATAAAGAAGCGAAAACATTTCAAAGACTCTGAATCATATTATGTAAGAGAACTAATTGGTTTTAAAGCGAAGCTTAAGAGTTATACTAGCTTTATGGGAAGTAAGTATAACCACTTAAGATTTATAAAAGAAACAAGTTTGCCTATGTGTTTATAATGCACTTATATTGTGAAAAGAATAATAAAGATGGTTTGATAAGTAGACGTGATATGATGCTATGTGTGTTAGTATCTTGTAACGTTTGTATAGGTGAGTATCCTTGTTGTGCTTATGTTGTTTAAAGATAAGTTGTTATGTTAGTATACTATCACTCACCTCTTGAGATGATACGGGGTTAGGCGCCTCCGTCTGAGGTAGACTCGGTGATGCAGGACCATGATTCGAGAATACCTCATGCGGGTCGAGGGCCTATGCGAGCTACGAGTTCGAGTTAGTATGCGGGGTTATACCTCATGCGGTCTATGTGGCCGTGCGGACAACGAGTCGGGGCGATGCAGGAGTAGCTACCCTCGATGCGGGGTTATACCTCATGCGGGCCCGTGAGTGGCTATCACGGACTCTGGGAGTCGAGATTAGGCTTGCGAGAATGATGATATGGGCGAGTGGCCTGTTTGATCATTCGCGGCCTAGACAAGACCTATTCTGATTACCTATTGTTGCTCTTGTTTGTGATGTGGCACTACGTGCGGTTTCTCGTTGTTTCACACATATTTGTAAACGGTTTTAAAATGATATGTTTTCATTTAAGTATTTCTGATTTCGCATACTTAGTACTGTTGTCTCGACCTCCTTGGGGGCTGCGTTCATGCCGCGGTAAGGGCAGCGGTGCTAGATCCGCATCTTAGGATCTCTACGTTGGTGTCGGGAGCTCCATCTCTTCCGAGGCTCTACTTTTGGTATGATCTCCTGTTGTAGATAGTTTTATGCGATCGGTATGGCGGGCCCTGTCGCCATAGTTGTATATTTCCTTAGAAGTGCAGTAGTCATGTTATGCGATTGTCGGATGTAGCGCTAAACCATGATTATATATATATATCTTGAAAGCGATGTTTTCTCACATAAAGCGTGTCTTATTTTATAAAGCTGTTTCATGTCTTGCTTTATATTTCCGATTACTCGATGTATGACTACTTGGGTGCCGGTAAGGCACGATCCACGAACCGGGCGAGTCGTGACAAAAGTGGTATCGAGCGATTGATCCTCGGAAAGTGTCTGACCGTATCTAGTAAGTCTTGATTATCGGTGTGTTGTGCACCACACCAATAATCGGAGGCTATAGGATATTTAGGATTGGTTTCCATTCTTCTCATTACGAGATCGTGCTTTAGAGGCGTGTTATAGGTTGGACCCCTAACGTATTCCTTTCTATATGATTATGCCTCACGTAAGGCAACCGGGCCCGAAGGCAAGCGGCGAGGCGCTAGCGAGACACCCAGTCACGAGGCTCGAGCCCGGTCTATACGAGACGGCGAGTTCTATGACGCCGCCAGCCCAGCGAGACCACAGTACCACCTCGCATCCCACGGCTGGGCGGAGGAGTTAGGTACTGAGAGATGGCCCGACTTTTGGCTAAAGTTGTGGCCCGATCTGAGAGAGGCTGGATCACGGCGGTTCGATTCAGCTCGGCCCAGTCGTGCCGTTGTTCACCAGGCGAGAGAGTTTGAGGCTACGAGACTTCTTGAGTTGTAGCCGCCGGAGTTTTATGGGTCGAGGGAGGATGATCGCGAGGAGTTCATCCGTCGGCTTGAGGATTTTGAGTGATCGGGCGTCGGAGGCGAGTCCGTGATCTTTGGTTCCATAAATTTGCGTGATACGCGATCGATTGGTTTGATTCATGGGAGTTATCCGGGAAACGCAGCGTCCCAGTACTTGGGATGAGTTCTCGGAGGCTTTCCTCACTCACTTCTTGCCTCGCGGATGAGGAGGCGCGGTGATAGATTTTTTTCTTGGCGAGGCGAGAGGGCCCGTCGGGAGTACAATGTCGAGTTTGATTCATTGGCTCGATATGTCCCGGCATTGTAGCGAATATGGAGGATAGGGTGCACCGTTATGTCAGGGCTGAACGACTATATGGCCGAGTCATGTGCGGGGTTTCTCTCGGCCGTATGGACATTACCGCGTGCGAGCTCACGCCGCCCTTGGATCGAGCGCAGAGGTCGACGAGTGGGCGACGGCGAGAAGAAGGCGGGGCGGGAGGGTCTTACGGTGGTTATCGTGGTGGCGGCCTCGGCGATCTGGGTCGCACCACGGCCCGGCTCGAGCACTCTGCGCGTCCTCGGCCGCGGCGAGTTTTCGAGGCGCAGGGCCAGGGCTTGAGCGTCGAGTAGCGAATGCGGCGTCGGGACCACCCGGTGTGGCGTCACGGTGGATCCCATTACGAAGTGTGGTACTACTTTGGAGCTTGTTACGATTGTGGCGGCAGGTCACTTTGCGAGATTGTCCGGCCGGCGTGGCGGTGGTAGGGCTCGGCGCGAGTTCATTGCCGCCATCATCTCCTACGATTACTCGCCCGGGCGCGGGGTTCAATGGGTCGGCCAGTCGCGGCAGAGTCGTGGCTCGGGTCCCGATTCTAGCGGTCCTCGAACCGCATCTATGCTTTGTCGGTAAGCGGGATCGGAGGCCTCACCGATGTCGTCACGGGTACCTTATCGGTTCAGGTTGGATGTTTATGCCTTGATAGATCGGGTTCTACTCTGTCTATATATCTCCCTTGTTGCTAGTAGGATAGGGATAGAGCACGAGTCCATAGACCACTTCGAGTAGCTACGCGATGGGTGATTCGGTGGTAGCTCGGCGGGTATATAGGGCTTGTCTGTGACCATTCTGATCGTCGGACCACGCCGACTTGATAGAGTTGGAGATGATTGACTTCGACGTGATTATGGGGATGGATTGGCTAGCTTCATGCTATGCCAATGTAGACCGCAGAGAGAAGTAATGCGGTTCCGGTTTCTGAGGCCGGTTGTTGAGTGGGAGAGACGCGGTATCGCGAGGGTAGGTTTATTTCCTACCTCGAGGCTAGGAAGATGGTGCGAGAAGGGTATATCTACCATCTAGTTCGAGTGTTTGATCATCGAGTGCGGTACCAGTTTTGATCGATTCCGTAGTCGTGAAGTTCCCAGGCGTGTTCCCGCATGACCTCAGTATCCCTCACGAGAGGAGATTGAGTTTTGTATTGACATATTGCGGATACTCGGCCTATTTCCATTCCGCCATCTGAATGGCACTGCCCGAGTTGAGAGAAAGAAGGACCGGTGAGGATTTCTTTGGAGAAAGGGCTTCATTAGGCCCGTGTTTCCCGCAGGCGCGGTATTGTTCGTGAAGAAGAAGGGCGGGGCGCTGCGCATGTGTGTTGATTCTGACGGTGAACAAGGTGACCATTAAACGAATACCCGCTTCCCGGGATTGATGATTTGTTCGACCCGATTGCGAGCGCGAGATGTTTCTCCAAGATTGATCTGCGTTCGCTATCATCGAGTTCGTGTCGAGAGGTGGATGTCCAGGATCGCATTCGGACGATGCGGGCATTATGAGTTGAGTCATGTCTTTTGGGTTGACAATGCTCGGCGGTATTCATGGATTTGATGACCGAGTGTTCAAACCATTTTTGACACGTTTGTGATAGTGTTCATTGATGATATCTTGGTTTATTCTCGCTCGAGCGAGGAGCATGCGAGCATTGAGGCTCTTTGGCGATTCTCGAGACCAGCGGTTATGCGCCAAGTTTTCCAAATGTGAGTTTTGGTTGACTTGATGGCGTTTCTTGGGCATATTGTCGGTGATGGCATTCGAGTTGTCTGGCCAATCGAGGCGATCGGGACTTAGCCTGAACTACTACTCCGGCGAGGTTCGCGATTTTACGGGCCTTGCGAGGATATTATCGGATTCGTTGAGAAGTTTGCTTCTATCTGCACCATTGACTAGGTGACTCGGAAAGCGGCCAAGTTCGATGGTGATGCTTGTGGCGGGGTTTCGATTCTTGAAAGAGAGGCGGCGGCGCCCCGTTCTTACTCTTCGGAGGTCGGATGGTTATGTCGTGTATTGTGATCGTCGGGCATCGGGTTGGGATGTGTGTTGATGCAGCATGGCGGGGTTATAGCATATGCATCCGACGGTGAGGAAACACGGAACTACCCCACCCATGATTTGGAGTTAGCGGTAGTGATTCACGCTTTGAAGATCCGGAGCACTATTTGTATGGGGTTCACGTGGATATTTATACGGACCACAAGAGCCTCGGTATATCTTCACGGAGGAGCTGAACTTACGGCGAAGGCGGTGGTTAGAATTGCTTAAGGATTACGATGTTGATATCACTGTACCACGGGAAGGCGATGTTGTGGCGGATGCTCTTAGTCGTAGGTCGATGGGAGCCTATCGGATGTGCGGCTAGAGAGGAGGACATGGTTCGTGATTTGCATCGATTAGCGAGCCTTGGTGTCCGTTTGATTGATTACGATAGCGATGGGGTTAGAGTTCGTGAGGTTGCCGAGTCTTCCATCGTCGAGAGGTGAAGAGGCGATTCGAGGATCGGCTTTGATTCGATATCGTGATCTGACTCTTCGTGAGGGCAAGGGTCCTTTTGAGGTAGCTTTGATGGGGTGCTAAGGTTTGAGGGCGGTATTGTGTTCCGGATGTTTGAGGACTTGGCAAGAGTTCTTGGGGAAGCACACTGCGTAGCGTTACTCTATCCATCCGGTCGACCAAGATGTACCACGACCTTAGATCTGTGTATTGGTGGGATGGCTTGAAGAGGGCGTTGCGAGTTCGTAGCTCGGTGCCCGTGTTGTCGGCGGTGAAGGTAGAGCACGAGGCACGGTGGTTTATTCTGAGCGATAGAGATCGACACGGAAGTGGGAGGTAATCAACATGGACTTCATCACGGGATTACCTCGCACTCGGAGGAGACATGATTCTATATGGGTTATCGTCGACGGTGTGAAATCAGCCCACTTTCTTCACGTCGGGGCGACTTTTGGTGAGGATTATGCGAACTTTACATCAGAGATCGTCGGTGCATGGAGTCCCTACTTCGATCATATCGCAGCAGAGAGCCCGGTTCTGGCTAACCACGGAGGTCCTTCGAGAGGGTTTAGGGGCCTTGGTGAGCTGAAGTCGCATTTCATCCACGAGCAGACGGACGAGCGAGCGCACTATCCGGACTCGAGGATATCTGCGAGCTGTGTTATTGACTTCGATGGTAGTTGGGAGGATCATTTGCCTCTAGTTGAGTTCGCGTATAATAATAGCTACCACTCCGGCGTCGGATGGCGCCTTATGAGGCCTTGTATGGGAGGAAGTGCAGATCGCCTATAGGTTGGTTCGATGTGGGCGAGGGCGGCTAGTGGGACGATTTGATACGTGAGCGATGGATAAGGTGAAGCTTATCAAGGCGGCTATTAATGACTCGAGTCGGCAATCGTATCACGAGATCATCGTCGTCGGCATCTTGAGTTCGAGTTCATGATTGGGTTTTCCTAAAGGTGTCACCCATGAAGGGTGTGATGAGATTCGGGAAGAAGAAACTTCGGCCCTAGGTACATTGGGCGTTTGAGTTGTCGCAGGTAGGCAAGGTTGCCTATGAGTTGAATCTGCCGTCCGTCGGAGGCGATGCATCCGGTTTTCACGTATCTATCTTTGAGGAGATGTATCGGGGATCCATCTAGGGTACACCGATTGGCGATGTCGGTGTGAGGGGTTATCGTATGAGAGATTCCCATAGCGATAGTCGATCGTCGAGTTAGGCGTCTGCGGACGAGGGCGTGGCTTCCGTCAAAGTCTTGTGGCGGAGCGAGCTCGAGGAGGAGATGGCGTGGGAAGCCGAGGAGGACATGAGGCGGAAGTATCCTCACCTATTCCCACACCTCGGTAAATTCACTTTCCTACTTGTAAATTTTCGTTATCGTTTACGCCTAAGTGTTACTCTGTGGCGTGTGTGGCATTTACAAGCTGTTTAAGCTTCTTCGATAAGCGTCTTGGGAAGGAACATTCGGGACGAATGTTTCTAAGGAGAATGTTATACCCGTATTTCAGTATATGCGTAAGGGAATACGTCTGAAAGTCTAGCCTTAAAGATAAGCCTTGGGCGTTTTTATTTGTACACAACTCACTAAAAGAATCGTTTCCGCGAAACATTTCCACGACTTCGTAGGATAAATTCGGCTATGCCATTTCTAATTTTTGCGGATTTTTCAGAGACGAAGCATTTTGGACCAACGGGAGGCGACACTTGTCACCCTCGATTGATGGACTTGAAATCGTCCATTTGGACGATTTGGACTAGGAAGAGCACGTTTTTGTGCCTTGTGCACAAGTCGAGGAGTTGGTAGGATATTTGTGTATAGTTAATCCTCACCCTACACTTGCCTTGCACTTGTCTAAATCTTGGCCATTGGTTGGCCACTTCTTGACCTATAAATACCCCTTAAGATGAAGAGTTCTTCATCCACAAATTACTTTCCAAGTCTTGAAAATCCTCCCTTCTCCCTTGTTAGCCATTTCGTCAAGCCCTCTTCCCCTCTAGCCTAAGTGGCCTTGGCGAATACCCTCCCTAGCCTAGCCAAAAATCTACCCCCATCCTTGGTAGAAAAGTTACCTTCTTGTATCGTTGTAATGCCCAAAATACCTAGCCCAAATACCTTAGTACTTAGTAGAAGTTGTGAAGAACTTCTAGGGTTCTGGAGCATACAACTTAGAGCAAAACCTTGCTCAGTAGCGACTTTTCTAGGATATTATTGGGCTTACAGGTAATAATCCTAACCCTCTTTTGTATTAGAGAATGCATCTGTAGAAGTATAAGAATAAGTATTAATCACTTAGAAGAATATCACAGAATAGAATTGAACTGTTACCACGAGAAGGGTTTAAAGAAGAATAATCAAACTATACTTACATAGAATTTGTTTTCCACGATGAGACTTATATAGCTCAGGGTAGGAAGTCTTTGCCCGACTTAGTAGAATTATGAACCCTCTATTTAGAATGACCTTGAGTAGTCTTTAATAGATATATGTGACTATTATAGGTGACTCTGTACGCGACATATTGACTTGGCGGTGGTTTTATTTGAGAAGGTATGTGATTCTTCCTAAAGCATGATATTTTACAATATAATTACGGCAATGCCTCACGGCTTAAGCCTGAATAATACTTACGGCAATGCCTCACGGCTTAAGCCTGAATAATACTTACGGCAATGCCTCACGGCTTAAGCCTGAATAATAAAGAACTGAAAACATTTCAAAAGACTACTGAATCATATTATCAGAAGAGAACTAATTGGTTTTTAAAACAGAAGCTTAAGAGTTATACTAGCTTTATGGGAAGTAAGTATAACCACTTAAGATTTATAAAAGAAACAAGTTTGCCTATGTGTTTATAACAGACTTGTATTGTGAAAGGATAATAAAGATGGTTTGATAAATAGACATGATATGATGCTATGTGTGTTAGTATCTTGTAACGTTTGTATAGGTGAGTATCCTTGTTGTGCTTATGTTGTTTAAAGATAAGTTGTTATGTTAGTATACTATCACTCACCTCTTGAGATGATACAGGGGTTAAGCGCCTCCGTCTGAGGTAGACTCGAGCGATGCAGGACCATGATTCGAGAATACCTCATGCGGGTCCGAGGGCCTATCGCGAGCTACGAGAGTTCGAGTTAGTATGCGGGGTTATACCTCATGCGGTCTATGTGGCCGTGCGGACAACGAGTCGGGGCGATGCCGGAGTAGCTACCCTCGATGCGGGGTTATACCTCATGCGGGCCCGTGTGAGTGGCTATGCGGACTCTGGGAGTCGAGATTAGGCTTGCGGAATGATGATATGGGCGAGTGGCCTGTTTGATCATTCGCGGCCTGAACAAGACCTATTCTGATTACCTATTGTTGCTCTTGTTTGTGATGTGGCACTACGTGCGGTTTCCTTGGTTGTTTCACACATATTTGTAAATGGTTTTAAAATGATATGTTTTCATTTAAGTATTTCTGATTTCGCATACTTAGTACTGTTGTCTTGACCTCGCCCGGGCTGCGTTCATCTGCGGTAAGAGGCGCAGTGCTAGATCCGCATCCTTAGGATCTCTACGTTGGTGTCGGGAGCTCCATCTCTTCCGAGGCTCTACTTTTGGTATGATCTCCTGTTGTAGATAGTTTTGTCTGATCGGTATGGCGGGCCTGTCCCGCCATAGTTGTATATTTCCTTAGAAGTGCATGAGTCGTATTTATGCGATTGTCGGATGTAATCGCTAAACCATGATTATATATATATCTTAGAAAGCGATGTTTTCTCACATAAGCGTGTCTTATTTTATAAAGCTGTTTCATGTCTTGCTTTATATTTCCGATTACTCGATGTATGACTACTTGGGTGCCGGTAAGGCACGATCCACGAACCGAGCAGTCGTGACAGCTACCTTCCTGGATATATATATATATGTAAACCAAAAGCAGTGACCTTTTTTTTTTCTTTTACAAACCGACCCACAAGATATCACTACAGACCTCTAAGAGTTTTGACATAACAACTGTGACGGGACAGGGCCCCGCCATACCCCTGAATGTACATAAAACTACAACCTCAGGGAACTGTACCAACAGACAAAGCCTCCGGAGAAATGGAGCTTTCCAAGAATCGAGCAGTGATCTAGAGTGAGGATCAACAAGCTATGTACCTCAACTGCGGCATGAACGCAGCCCAGAAGGTCGACAAAATATGTACCAAGTATGTAAAAAGAAATCTGTAATTTAAATCATAAAGTCTAGATATAAAAAGCTGGAGACAAGTATGATAATCAAATTAACAGTACAACCGTGTCTTGCCGAAATGAAAGTAATGAAAGTCAGTTTTACCTTTTAAAGACTATTTCAACACATGAACAATAGTCACACCATGGCTAGGGACACAAGCCCTCAAAATCATCACACAGTCCAGTAAGGGTCTCAAGCCCGCAAACATCAAAGCGTGCCCCTGGAATCCTCCATCACTGCCGACAACCGTAAGTGTAAAATGTATACATGTAACACGCCCGTGGCATCCTACATCACTGTCGGTGTGCACATATGCAATATATATATATATATCTCATGCCCGTGGAATCCCTCATCTCGGGTACATGACTTCATGAAGAACTAATCCATGGGGTAATAATCGTATATAACATGCCCGTGGAATCCATTATCTTGGGTACATGTCTTCATGGGGAGCTAGTCCATGGAGTAATAGTATATAACATGATCGCATGCTCCGGAATCCTTCATCGTATAAGCATGGCCATGGAGTAATAATAGTATATAACATGCCCGTGGAATCCCTCATCTCGGGTACATGTCTTCATGGGGAGCTAATCCATGGAGTAATAATAGCATCCGGGAATTTAACCCGCATCATGGTTGCATGCCCCGGAATCCCTCATCGTATAAGCATGTCCATGGATCAATCACAATGGAAGCATACCCGTGGAATCCTCCATCACTGTCGGTACGTCCAAATAAATTCACAACAAGCCAGCCGGCCCTCCAACTGAGAGTCACGGCAGCGTAAAAATATAATACTTGCACTCAAAGGCTATCGCAAGCAAGCATAGGCAAGTTCATAAAATCTTTTAGACTTTCATTAGCATACTAAAATGAATCTCATTTCATAACTCAATGCACTTTCATAACACATAAAAATCCGGGAATTTAACCCAAAGTACTACGTACTTCCATTCTTTTAAAAAGACTCATTTTCATATAAAACCCCAAGATACTAACACCCGTAGTATCAAGGCATGTCTATTTTTCAAATTAAGTTACTACACCTTTAGAAATTCATTTCAAGGCTTTGAAATCAAGTAACTTTTAATTTCATAACCTAGGCAACTCATGCCTATCAATCAAATAGACCACTCTCTTAACCTTTCATAAAGCTGTTATAACTAACTGTCACACCCCGAACCCCGGGCCCGTGACTGGTGCCTTACCTGGGCACCCTTCTTCCTTAACAACACAAGTAAACTGCGGAAATTAAATAACACCTCTTTTTTTTTAAGCCAACGTACGTGCAAGGGCAAAGCCGACAAGGCTGCCATATATACATAAACAAAAGACACTACACCGTACATGAGTCCAATCCCACATATGTATACTGACCTCTAAGAGTTATACTGAACTATGACGGGACAAGGCCCCGCCGTACCCATAACTGTACAAAAGCTTATCTTTGAAAGAACTTATACCAAAAGATAAACTCGAACAGAAGGAGCTATCCAAAAACTACGGCGGTCCTACACCTGCCGATCACCAAACTGCGTACCTAAACCTGCGGCATGAACGCAGCCCCCGAAGGAGGTCAGTACGAAGAATGTACCAAGTATGTGAAAGCGATGAAATGCGTAATGAAATCATAACGATCTAAACAAAGCGGGAGACATGTATGATAGCCACTGCGATCATAATACATAGCGATCATATCAAGTCGGGGCGCGTACCTCAAGTCATTTCTAAAATATAACCATGGGTCTACGCCCATAATATCAATCATGCGTGGAATCCTTCCTCACTGGCGATCCATGATATAATATAACACCAATAGGCATACATGAACACCAAGTCCACTGTGTCCTAAAAATTATGCGGGCAAGTAGGAAGACGGCGGTGGTAAGCGAGGAGTATAATGTCTTGGGGGTTTACCCCTCATTTATACTCTTACCCTGGAGAAGGTGGTATAGCGTCTTGGGGGTTTACCCCTCACTTATACTCTTACCCTATCTCGACCGACCATCAAACAAAACAAGCAGGGGGGATAATGTCTTGGGGGTTTACCCCTCATTTATACTTTTACCCTGGAGAAGGTGGTATAGCGTCTTGGGGGTTTACCCCTCACTTATACTCTTACCCTAACTCGACTGACCATCAAACAAAACAAGCAGGGGGTATAGCATCTTGGGGGTTTACCCCTCACTGATACTCTTACCCTATCTCGACCAGCCGTCAAACAAAACAGAAGCACTACCATGTCTTCTATAAAAAATCCGGGAATTTAACCCAAGTACTACAAATAACGGAAGCATACCCGTGGAATCCACATCATCGATGCGTCAAGTAACTTATATCAAGACGACGCTTCCTCCGAGAGTCGCGGCAACTTAATAAAACATAATCCTTGCATTCAAAGTCTATCGCCAGCACACATAGGCAATTCTCAATTAATCAAGCCAAAGTACTTATCAAGGCACACTTAGAATAATTCTCAATTAATCAAGCCAAAGTACTTATCAAGGCACACTTAGAATAATTCTCAATTAATCAAGCCAAAGTACTTATCAAGGCACACTTTAGAATAATTCTCAATTAATCAAGCCAAAATACTTATCAAGGCACACTTTAGAATAATTCTCAATTAATCAAGCCAAAGTACAATGTACGTACATTATTTTCAAAAGACTCATTTTTATGTAAAATCCAAAGATACTAACACCCGTAGTATCAAGGTGTGTCTATTTTTCAAAGTAAGTTACTACACTCTTAGAAAACTCATTTCAAAGCTTGAAATCAAGTAACTTCAAATTTTCACAATCAAGGCAACTTATGCCCATTAATCAAAATAGACAACTTTCTCAACCTTCCATAAAGCCGTTATAACCAACTTCCCATAAAGCCGTTATAACCTCTTATGGTTTTTAGACAATTTCATTCCTTTTATAACCAAGAGACTTATACTTTTAAAACCAAGTATCACATACTTACAAATCAAGTTCTTAACTTTCAAAAATACTTCAAGTCTCTTAATATTTAGAAAACAAGTTTCTTCTACTTTTAAACCTCAAGTAACTCACACCTTTAAAACAAGTTACTTCTCTTAAATCATGTCATTTCTCCTCTCTTAAAACAATTAAGTAAATCACTCATTTGACTCCCCTAAAGTCATTATAATGACCTTTAGGTTTTGGAACTAAGTCACTAGCCAAAAGGTTTGGAAACCACTTCCTTTTCAAGACTCTATGTACTTTAAGTAAAATACTTTCACTTTTAAGAATCCAACTTCACTAAGGCAATGGATTATACAACTTACAATTTACACATCAAAGTACAATCAAAGAAGTTCATAGAACAAATTCTATATTAGGCAATCCAAGTACAACCAAGGAATGAATCATTTAAGGAGTAGAACTTACTTTCTTTATCTTAAGGAATCATGCTAGAAGAGGAGATAGTTCACATACCTTTTCGGCTAAATCCACAAGCTAAGCCGAATACGCCGTACGTAGAATTTGTCAACCTATAGTGGTCACAACAAGACTATCAACTTCTAGTCTCTAACGTAGAATAATACTAAGTATATGGTCTCTAATTCTACGGAAAATCGGGCGACTTCCTTTGTTTCTACTCACTTTGCCACCTTTTTCAAGCCGAATACAATAACCAACACGCCACATTTAAGGCTCAAAAAACAACCAAACAAAGGGGATTACACGCCTTACAATACGTGTAAAATTCCGCCCCACAATTCGTACCAAGTAGTTAATACTTCACTAGCCATTCTCGGCCAACAATAACACAACACAAGTCTTTTCCAACCCTTTTTCAAATTCCAAGTTCTAAGGTCTAACATGTTATATAGTTATAAACAACTTCAACAACTACAATTTCCTTCTTTATACAACATGCGACGACTTAAACGAATAATCAACTTGAATTGTAATCTTAAGGCTAAACATGCTAGTTTTCGGTTTAGGGTTCCAATAGCCAATATAATTATCAAACTTCATACTAAACATCTCATGCTTGCTAATATCCATAGCCACAACAATAAGTAAAACTTAAATGCTAAAACGACAAAATTTATACCTTTCCAAGCCCTTAAAATTTCCAAGATTCAAATTCGCGCCTTAGCAATTCTTAGCTCATTTCCTTAGGTTCCAATCCGCTCCAAGCACTCCTTAGAGGCATATGAAGAACCCATCTTCAAGTTCCAACTTCAAAGTTGAAGAACTCATTTAGTTTCCGCCTTGCGACTAATACGAAAAAGCCATTTTTCCGAAATCTTTCTATTGAGATATCCTTACAACACTCTTAGGAACCTTGGGTTAAAGTCTTGTGGCTAATGGATCAAAATCACAAAATTTTCTTGTGTGAGCAAGACCAAACCCGAGAGCCTCTTCTCTTGGCACAAAGTGTTCTAATTTTTCTAAGTGTAAATGAGCTAGTCTTGCACTAGTAGTAAGCTTATAAAACACAATGGAGGGCTTGGATTATCACAAATGTGAGGGTAGGATGAATTTCACTTGGATTAAGCCTATGTTGACAAGTCAACAATGTCATGCTTGCAAGACTTATCTTCCAAGATGGTCAATGACCATTTTACCCTCCCTCTAATTCGACCAAGACCATAAGTGGGGGTGCCACGTGTCTCCCTCTCATTCGTCCATAAAATTTCGTAACCCTCGTGGGCTCCACAAATATGTAAAATTCCTCGGGTGAGCCCCACGTGACCAAATCCGTAAAAATAAATTTCCATAATGTTAACAAGTTCCATATTCCTCACATAATGCATTTTGAGAATCCAATTCTCAACAACGAACATTTTTCCTTACCGACGTTCGGAGGATTTTCCGTCGGAAAAACAATTCTTCCTTTCGTATCAATTTCCAAGTCTTGTTTCCTTTCGTACATTCTCTTTTACATGTCCTGGACTTACGGGGTGTAACATTCGTCCCCGAATGTTCTTAGTCGGTTGCCAAGATCTACAAACTCCGGCATAATCTCTATACTATGCCTAACAGTCAAAACTGCACAAGACCAATGATGCCACACGCTGGCCTCATAACACGTGAACATAATAATGGACCTTCCGTCCGTGGTCCCTTCTCACAAAACTCGAAGGTTACAGTCTTCCCAAACACGGGATCCTTAGAGGTTCATTTCTTTCCTTACTTGTCATACTTTCTCGTACTTTCAAACTCATCTAGTACACGTACAAAATCTCAAATTTTGTTTCTGTTCCCCAATCCTTGGAGTTACTAACCAACTTGGCCATTATGCTACTTACTTTCCCGTTAAGGCTCTTCTCGGCCCTTACGACCTGATTCCGGTGGAACGCGTCCACAAACTCGTACAACAATTAATTAAACTTGGGCCCTGCCTCCTCGGGACCCTATCACATAACGGAACCATTTCTAACTGACATCACCCCATTCCATACTATCGGTTGACCCGAAATGAGTCTATAACCCGACTCAGCGTCACACTTAACTTTTCATTCTTAGTCTGAAATAAATCTCTCTCTTATCTCAAGGTACTTCTCACCCTATCCCCTATACACTAGAGGTTTGTCACATAAGCCAAAGTATTCCCACTGCACATTCTTCCCTATCGGTCTTACATCAAGTATGGGGCAATTACTACTTGTGAGCTCTACACAACTATAGTCTCAGTTCACTTACCATTCTTGTCAACATTCTTAACTTCTCACTTACTAATCAAGGTATCCCTACCTCTGGGGTACTATCACTTTACAACTCTAGCAGTAAAGGGAAAACATATACGCTAGGGTAAAATCTAAATCTATCAACGCACGTATGATTGAAGGAATCGAAATATACCGTAACCCCGTGCGATGTCGCCTCACGATCTGCCCGTAGTCACGTCATCTCTGCGGTTGAAGGACGCGAACTATAAACTCTACGACCTCTACCACGGTGGCTAACATCCGAACACCGCCTTGCAGGAACGAACAACTATGGAGGAAAGGAACCAACTACGCCTCAAGGTGAGCCACTTCACCTGCTTTTCTAAAAGGACATACCCTCGAGATATGGCGGACGGCCACAACAAAAACAAACACACACGTGCCATGCGGCATTTCCCCGAATGACGCTTACCACATCTGATACACTGAGGAATAGGTGGCCTCGACCGAGAAAGTCCTCTGCTCCTCTGAGAACCTCGACCTTTGGAGCTCGGACCGGCTCCTAAATACCTTGTGGGGTCTAAACTCCCACTTGTGAGCTGCGGGGGTATGTACTGGGTAGGCTGGGACGAATATCTCACTCGCTGCTGAGGCAGCTCGTCCAAAAACTCACCGGAATAACCAACCGGTCTAGCCCTCTTACGATGATCTCCGCGTTGGCCCTCTACCTCTGCACACTGTCTGCATGGCGAATAACTTCCTGGCGATGAAATCAGAGCACCGCTATCTTGGTCAATAACATAATCGCTTCCCTCGCGACCTATAGTCTTCTCCTGGCGAAAGCTGGCGCCGTGTTGGGGCCTCAAAACCTGGCGCAGAAGAACTCGCCGACTCACAAGTGTTACACCCCGTATTTACAAGACATGTTTTAAGGTAGTACGTAAGAGCTCACAAGTGTTAAGATTTGAGACTTGTAAAAAAATTAGCGGAATTATGGAATTGTCGGAAAAACGTAATGTTGTGACGAATGGGAGGGCGACACGTGTCACCCCCCTTATGTTGTCTTGGACGAATTGAAGCATGGACACAATGGTCATTTGACCCTTGTTAGGAAGACAAGTCTTGCTAGTAGTCAAGCTTGAGAAAGTTGACTAAGTCAAAGGGTCCAAAGTCTTGATATTTTATAAGATTTCATCCAAATCACCCATTTGTCCACACCTTGACCCTCCATGTCCCTTATAATACTACTAGTAGTGTGAGAGAGCCCAACACTTAGCAAAAATTTACAAAAAATTGGATGAACATAGGCATAAGCTCTCGGGTTCACCTATAGGAAGAAGGAAAAATTTTCGTTTCTTGTTCATTCAACTCCACACTTTAAACCAAGGTTCTTGAGGGTAGTGTAAGCATATCTCAATAGAAAAATCCCGGAAAAAGAGAGTTTTCGTATTAGTAGCAAAGTGAAAACCTAGTGGCTTTCTAGGTTTTGGATTGGAAGTTGAAGGATAGTTGTTGGTATGGTTCTAAGGGTCTCAACAAGCGGATTGAAGTGTCTTGGAGAGGTTCTAAACTACTAAGGAGCGACTTCGGATTGGAATTGGATTAAGATTCGTTGAGGTATAATCTTGTCCTTTAATGTGTTACAAGATTATATATTTATATTGTTGTTGTTAGCTTTACGTGTTGCTGGCATGAAGTTGATATGTAGAAGTTTATAAGGATTGTGGATTCATTGTAGCCTTGGAAATCCGAAATGTAATGTAAGCCATGTTAAGTTGGATTTCAATTTAGTCGTTATTAGAATCGTCGCATGTTATTGATTTGAAGATTGTGGTAGTTTTAATCAAATGCGACTTGATATCATGTTATGTTAACAATTTGGATTGAAATGGAAATTTGATAAGAATTGGTATGGTTGAACTCAGGTGGCGAATTTGGACTTTTAGTTTGTTATTCTTTTGTATTGGAATACTTTCTAAATTGTGAGCCAATTGGGGCTGTTTATTTATTCATTTGTATTGGACTACCTTCTATATTGTTGTGAGCCAATTGGGGCTGTTTGGTTATTGTATTTCGGCCTTGAAAAGGTGGCAAAGTAAGTAGAAACAAAGGAGGTCTTTGTCAGATTTTCCGTAGAATTTAGTGACTTAGCACTTAGAATATTCTACGTTTGAATTAAGAGGTTAATGGACGTATTGTGGCCATTATAGGTTGAAGTACTTTGGAGTCTTTTGCAACTTGTCGCTAGTCGTCGCGAGGTATGTGAACCTCTTCTTTCTTTGGCATGATCCTACGTATGAAATCTCCATGTGATAGTATTTCAAGATTCCTTCTACTCTTAGAAGTTAAGAAGTATTTACATTGTTGAATCTAAGTTAAGAGTATGTTTAAATTGTCCTAAGTCCTTACTAGGTCTTATGGGAGACGTTGGTAAGAATGGTTAGGAAGTTATGAGATTTGATTTAAAGGCTATGTGTCTTGATTTGTTTAAAGTAAGTAAGTGGATTTTATGTTCGAAAATGACTTGAATTTATATGTGAAAAGGGGATTGATTTTAAAAGTGGAAGTTATATGATTTTAAGGGAATAAATTACTTGGTTTTGGAAGGTATGGAACTTTATATGTTTTTGTATAAGTAATTGGGCTTTAAAGGAAGTATGTTATGAAGTTTGAAGACTAAGAACCTTGATTGTCTTTTAAGGATTATGAAGTTTTAAGCGATATGATTCTTTTTAAGTATGTATGTACGTAGTATCTTTGGATCCCGTTTTCCTAAATGTTGTAAGAATAAAAGTGTCTTAAGTTCTCTAAAATGAAAGGTTGTTATAACAGCTTTATGGAAAGTCGTTATGACGACTTAAGAAGAAGGAATAAGACGGTTTAAAATGTTACGTAAGGAAAATCACACCGAGCCTACAAATAGGCCGGATTACGTTATGAGATACAGAGCCTACAAATAGGCGGATTCGTTATGAAATCACACCGAGCCTACCCATAGGCGGATTACGCCATATTACCCAGAGCCTACACATAGTAGGGTTACGTCATCTTACACCGAGCCCCAAGCGGGCGGATTATGCTACATGATTTCACAAGATGCAAGGCCCGGCGGGCGGGTTATGTCACATGATTCATCAAGACACCGTGTCCGCAAATGGGCGGATTATGTTATGTAAGATATGTAAGTTATGTGAAAAAGACTGGATTAAACTCTTAAGTATGTAGGTAAGAATATGTTGTTAAATCTTATTGAAAGGAGGAAAGGAATGGTTAATACATGATTGATTTCAGGAGTTAAAAGGACATTCTTTTATACATATATGATTTGGTTATTGCATTTTATTTCTGTTCCATACTAAATTTTTGTTATCGACCCCCTTGAAGTGCGTTCATGCCGCAGTGATAGGTACAGGTTGGTGATCCTTGCTCTTAGGATCTCTGTTGATTTTGGAAAGAAGCCCTTTCACCGGAGGCTTATCTTTTGGTGCGGTTTCACGATGTGGTAGACTTATGTACATTCAGGTATGGCGGGGAACCTGTCACTTGTGATTGTAATTCTTAAGTGCAGTAGTCTCATGTTGTGGGTCGGTTTGTAAAAAGAAAGGGATGTAGCTTCTTTGTTGTTATGTATATGTATATGTGTCCGGAAGGTAGCCTTATCGGCTAAGCCCGTGGTTTAATTTCTCGTTATTTATGTTATAAGTTTCATGTATGTTCATTGCTATTCTCGATGTATACCGAGCAGGTGCCCAGTAGGGCATCGATCGCGGGCGAGGTCGGGTCGTGACAAAAGTGGTATCGAGCGATTAGTCCTCGGAAAGTGTCTGAGGCGTGTCTAGTAAGTCTTGATTATCGGTGTGTTGTGCACCACATCTATAATCAGGAGGCTGCAGGACATCTAGGATTAGTTTCCATTCTTCTCACTCTGAGATCGTGCAGTAGAGTTGTATTAATAGGTTGATCCGTCTCTGACGTATTCTTATGTATGTGAATCAGCTATGCCTCCACGGAAGGCGACCAGGGCCCAGAAGGGCAAGGCAGCAGCAGGAGCTGCCAGTGGTGCGCAGAGAGTTACCAGGAGTCGGGCACAGACTATGCCTGAGGTAGTAGGCGGGTCGGCGAAGTTCACCACGCCGGTATTAGAGGCGAGGCGGCGGTAGCTCGAGGTTTGGTACGAGCCTCGATTCGCGATCGGGTCGAGTATAGAGACTACGGGAAGCGGTCCGATTATTGACCGAGATAGTAGTTGGCGGCGCCAGAGCAGCGGCCACCCCAGAGCCGATAGTTTGCGGATTAGGGATTTTCTAGGATGTCATCCACCTGAGTTTTATGGTTCGAGGTCTGATGAGGATCCGCAGGAGTTCATTCGGCGACTACTGACCACGCGCGAGTTCTTACGGCCGAGACGAGTGCATTACGCTAGCCTCACCGTTCTGCGATATCGCGTTGAACCCGGTTTGAGTCGTGGTTGCTTTCGAGAGGTGATGATGCTCTTCCACGGTGTTTGGGAGGAGTTCTGAGAGGCCTTCATGGATCACTTTTTGCCTCCTGAGATGAGGAGAGCCCGGGTAGACAGATTCTTGACCTTGAGGCAGAACGGGAGGACTATCAGAGAGTATAGCTTGGAGTTTGACTCCTTGGCCAGACATGCGCATACTATTGTGGCTAACATGGCTGATAGAGTTCATCGCTATGTTATGGGACTAGACCGTTATATGATCACTGCTTGCCTGGGAGTGGCCCTTCAGCCAGGAATGGATATTGCCGGAGATGCGGACATATGCGAGGATTGAAGACGAGGAGAGAGAGGACCGACCAGACCAAGCCCGGCCAAGAGGCGAGCAGCGAGGGTTCAGGTGATTTTCGAGGCGGAGAGCCTCAGCGGCGAGCTAGGTCTGATTCAGCGGCGAGTGCTCCTTCGATTTTACGGCGGGAGGTTAGATCACCGTAATCCGGAGCCGGTCGAGCTCGAGGCTTGGATTCGTATCGCACATGGGTTCTAGCGGTCGGGGCCCTCTTCCTCGGTGTTCCGCAGTGTGGCGGCATCACCACGGGAATGTCGTCGTGCTCATCGTGCTGTTTTACAGTGGCCGTCGGGCCATATGTTGAGGATTGTCCTAGTAGGAGAGTTGCGGGAGGATAGAAAGGTCTAGGATCGATTGCGGGTTCTTCGCCTTGATGGCTAGGCGGGATATTCATACACCGGCAGTGGCGAAGTCGTGGTGGAAGTTCCCGATTTTAGCGGTCCTTTGAACCGCCTATATGAATTCTGTATATCTTGACCCTTTCTGATTTGTATGCATGATAAGGTTATTATATGTTTAAGTATCAAGAACGGATAATATTGAAATTATGTAAGTATCTTTAGGAGTAAGTTGGAAATGCGAAAGATAATCTTTTAGGCCTTGAATGTGAGTATATAGTGATGATGCACACTATGGTTTGTTCCTCGTTTGGTTTGTGATGGATAAATATGCAAGTGCGGTATATTAGGGCCATATGTGGCATAATTAGGTTTTGCTAAGTGCAAGTTTATGAGACTATGCCAAGGAATGATAGATTGAGCTCCGAAAGAACATTCGGGGACGAATGTTTCTAAGGGGGGAAGAATGTTACACCAGTATTTACAAGACATGTTTTAAGGTAGTGCGTAGAGCTCACAAGTGTTAAGATTTGAGACTTGTAAAAAAATTAGCGGAATTATGGAATTGTCGGAAAAACGTAATGTTGTGACGAATGGGAGGGCGACACGTGTCACCCCCCCTTATGTTGTCTTGGACGAATTGAAGCATGGACACAATGGTCATTTGACCCTTGTTAGGAAGACAAGTCTTGCTAGTAGTCAAGCTTGAGAAAGTTGACTAAGTCAAAGGGTCCAAAGTCTTGATATTTTATAAGATTTCATCCAAATCACCCATTTGTCCACACCTTGACCCTCCATGTCCCTTATAATACTACTAGTAGTGTGAGAGAGCCCAACACTTAGCAAAAATTTACAAAAAATTGGATGAACATAGGCATAAGCTCTCGGGTTCACCTATAGGAAGAAGGAAAAAATTTCGTTTCTTGTTCATTCAACTCCACACTTTAAACCAAGGTTCTTGAGGGTAGTGTAAGCATATCTCAATAGAAAAATCCCGGAAAAAGAGAGTTTTCGTATTAGTCGCAAAGTGAAAACCTAGTGGCTTTCTAGGTATTGGATTGGAAGTTGAAGGATAGTTGTTGGTATGGTTCTAAGGGTCTCAACAAGCGGATTAAAGTGTCTTGGAGAGGTTCTAAACTACTAAGGAGCGACTTCGGATTGGAATTGGATTAAGATTCGTTGAGGTATAATCTTGTCCTTTAATGTGTTACAAGATTATATATTTATATTGTTGTTGTTAGCTTTACGTGTTGCTAGCATGAAGTTGATATGTATAAGTTTATAAGGATTGTGGATTGATTGTAGCCTTGGAAATCCGGAATGTAATGTAAGCCATGTTAAGTTGGATTTCAATTTAGTCGTTATTAGAATCGTCGCATGTTATTGATTTGAAGATTGTGGTAGTTTTAATCAAATGCGACTTGATATCATGTTATGTTAACAATTTGGATTGAAATGGAAATTTGATAAGAATTGGTATGGTTGAACTCAAGGTGGCCGAATTTGGACTTTTAGTTTGTTATTCATTTGTATTGGACTACTTTCTAAATTGTGAGCCAATTGGGGCTGTTTAGTTATTCATTTGTATTGGACTACCTTCTATATTGTTGTGAGCCAATTGGGGCTGTTTGGTTATTGTATTTCGGCCTTGAAAAAGGTGGCAAAGTAAGTAGAAACAAAGGAGGTCTTTGTCTGATTTTCCGTAGAATTTAGTGACTTAGCACTTAGAATATTCTACGTTTGAATTAAGAGGTTAATGGACGTATTGTGGCCATTATAGGTTGAAGTACTTTGGAGCCTTTTTGCAACTTGTCGCTAGTCGTCGCGAGGTATGTGAACCTCTTCTTTCTTTGGCATGATCCTACGTATGAAATCTCCATGTGATAGTATTTCAAGATTCCTTCTACTCTTAGAAGTTAAGAAGTATTTACATTGTTGAATCTAAGTTAAGAGTATGTTTAAATTGTCCTAAGTCCTTACTAGGTCTTATGGGAGACGTTGGTAAGAATGGTTAGGAAGTTATGAGATTTGATTTAAAGGCTATGTGTCTTGATTTGTTTAAAGTAAGTAAGTGGATTTTATGTTCGAAAATGACTTGAATTTATATGTGAAAAGGGAATTGATTTTAAAAGTGGAAGTTATATGATTTTAAGGGAATAAATTACTTGGTTTTGGAAGGTATGGAACTTTATATGTTTTTGTATAATTAATTGGGCTTTAAAGGAAGTATGTTATGAAGTTTGAAGACTAAGAACCTTGATTGTCTTTTAAGGATTATGAAGTTTTATGCGATATGATTCTTTTTAAGTATGTATGTACGTAGTATCTTTGGATCCCGTTTTCCTAAATGTTGTAAGAATAAAAGTGTCTTAAGTTCTCTAAAATGAAAGGTTGTTATAACAGCTTTATGGGAAGTCGTTATGACGACTTAAGAAGAAGGAATAAGACGGTTTAAAATGTTACGTAAGGAAAATCACACCGAGCCTACAAATAGGCCGGATTACGTTATGAGATACACCGAGCCTACAAATAGGCCGGATTACGTTATGAAATCACACCGAGCCTACCCATAGGCCGGATTACGCCATATTACCCCGAGCCTACACATACGCCGGGTTACGTCATCTTACACCGAGCCCCACAAGCGGGCCGGATTATGCTACATGATTCCACAAGACACAGCCCCAAGCGGGCCGGGTTATGTCACATGATTCATCAGTACACCGTGTCCCACAAATGGGCCGGATTATGTTATGTAAGATATGTAAGTTATGTGAAAAAGACTGGATTAAACTCTTAAGTATATAGGTAAGAATATGTTGTTAAATCTTATTGAAAGGAGGAAAGGAATGGTTAATATATGATTGATTTCAGGAGTTAAAAGGACATTCTTTTATACATATATGATTTGGTTATTGCATTTTATTTCTGTTCCATACTCGGTACCTGTTGTACTGACCCCCTTCGGGGGGCTGCGTTCATGCCCGCATGTGATAGGTACACAGGTTGGTGATCCTTGCTCTTAGGATCTCTGTTCAGTTTTTGGAAAGAAGCCCCTTTCACACCGGAGGCTTATCTTTTGGTACGGTTTCCCTGATGTGGTAGACTTATGTACATTCAGGGGTATGGCGAACCTGTCCGCCAGATTGTAATTCTTAAGTGCATGTAGTCTCATGTTGTGGGTCGGTTTGTAAAAAGAAAGGGATGTAACTGCTGTTGTTATGTATATGTATATGTGTCCAGGAAGGTAGCCTTATCGGCTAAGCCTGTGGTTTAATTTCTCGTTATTTATGTTATAAGTTTCATGTATGTTCCGCTGCTATTCTCTGATGTATACCTGAACAGGGTGCCCAGGTAGGGCATCAGTCGCGGGCCCGGGGTCGGGTCGTGACACTACAAATAACGGAAGCATACCCGTGGAATCCCACATCACTGTCGGTACGTCCAAGTACTTACAACAAGACCGTCGGCCCTCCAACCGGGAGTCGCGACAACGTAATAAAACATAATACTTGCACTCAAAGGCTATCACCAGCACATATAGGCAATTCTTAATTAAACAAGCCAAAGTACTTAGCAAGGCACACTTAGAATAATTCTCAATTAATCAAGCCAAAGTACTTATCAAGGCACACTTAGAATAATTCTCAATTAATCAAGCCAAAGTACTTATCAAGGCACACTTTAGAATAATTCTCAATTAATCAAGCCAAAATACTTATCAAGGCACACATTAGAATAATTCTCAATTAATCAAGCCAAAGTACTACGTACGTACATTCTTTTCAAAAGACTCCTTTTTATGTAAAATCCCAAGATACTAACACCCGTAGTATCAAGGTGTGTCTATTTTTCAAAGTAAGTTACTACACTCTTAGAAAACTCATTTCAAAGCTTGAAATCAAGTAACTTCAAATTTTCACAATCAAGGCAACTTATGCCCATTAATCAAAATAGACAACTTTCTCAACCTTCCATAAAGTCGTTATAACCAACTTCCCATAAAGCCGTTATAACCCCTTATGGTTTTTAGACAATTTCATTCCTTTTATAACCAAGAAACTTATACTTTTAAAACCAAGTATCACATACTTACAAATCAAGTTCTTAACTTTCAAAAATACTTCAAGTCTCTTAATATTTAGAAAACAAGTTTCTTCTACTTTTAAACCTCAAGTAACTCACACCTTTAAAACAAGTTACTTCTCTTAAATCATGTCATTTCTCCTCTCTTAAAACAATTAAGTAAATCACTCCTTTGACTCCCCTAAAGTCATTATAATGACCTTTAGGTTTTGGAACAAGGCAATAGACAAAAGGTTTGTAAACCACTTCCTTTTCAAGACTCTATGTACTTTAAGTAAAATACTTTCACTTTTAAGAATCCAACTTCACTAAGGCAATGGATTATACAACTTACAATTTACACATCAAAGTACAATCAAGGAAGTTCATAGAACAAATTCTATATTAGTCAATCCAAGTACAACCAAGGAATGAATCATTTAAGGAGTAGAACTTACTTTCTTTATCTTAAGGAATCATGCTAGAAGAGGAGATAGTTCACATACCTTTTCGGCTAAATCCACAAGCTAAGCCGAATACGCCGTACGTAGAATTTGTCAACCTATAATGGTCACAACAAGACTATCAACTTCTAGTCTCTAACGTAGAATAATACTAAGTATATGGTCTCTAATTATACGGAAAATCGGGCAGCACTTCCTTTGTTTCTACTCACTTTGCCACCTTTTTCAAGGCCGAATACAATAACCAACACGCCACATTTAAGGCTCAAAACAACAACCAAACAAAGGGGATTACACGCCTTACAATACGTGTAAAATTCCGCCCCACAATTCGTACCAAGTAGTTAATACTTCACTAGCCATTCTCGGCCAACAATAACACAACACAAGTCTTTTCCAACCCTTTTTCAAATTCCAAGTTCTAAGGTCTAACATGTTATATAGTTATAAACAACTTCAACAACTACAATTTCCTTCTTTATACAACATGCGACGACTTAAACGAATAATCAACTTGAATTGTAATCTTAAGGCTAAACATGCTAGTTTTCGGATTAGGGTTCCAATAGCCAATATAATTATCAAACTTCATACTAAACATCTCATGCTTGCTAATATCCATAGCCACAACAATAAGTAAAACTTAAATGCTAAAACGACAAAATTTATACCTTTCCAAGCCCTTAAAATTTCCAAGATTTAAAGTCGCGCCTTAGCAATTTTTAGCTCATTTCCTTAGGTTCCAATCCGCTCCAAGCACTCCTTAGAGGCCTATGAAGAACCCATCTTCAAGTTCCAACTTCAAAGTTGAAGAACTCCTTTAGTTTCCGCCTTGCGACTAATACGAAAAAACCATTTTTCCGAAATCTTTCTATTGAGATATCCTTACAACACTCTTAGGAACCTTGGGTTAAAGTCTTGTGGCTAATGGATCAAAGTCACAAAATTTTCTTGTGTGAGCAAGACCAAACCCGAGAGCCTCTTCTCTTGGCACAAAGTGTTCTAATTTTTCTAAGTGTAAATGAGCTAGTCTTGCACTAGTAGTAAGCTTATAAAACTGTCACGACCCGACCCCGGGCCCGCGACTGGTGCCCTACCTGGGCACCCTTACAGGTATACATCAGAGATAATCAGCGGAACATACATAAGCTTTAACAATGAAATAAATAATGGGTTAGCCGATAAGGCTACCTTCCTGGATATAAAACAAATCCAAAAGCAGTTACCTCAATTTTTTTTTTTTTTTTTTTTTTTAAAGTGACCCACAATATATGACTACAGACCTCTACGAGTTTACATAACAACTGTGACGGGACAGGGCCCCACCGTACCCCTGAATGTACAAAAGTCAACGACTTTAGGGAACCATACCAAAGACAAAGCCTCCGGAAAAATGGAGCTTTCCAGAACTGAACAGTGATCCTACGAGTGCGGATCAGCAAGCTATGTACCTCAACCTGCGGCATGACGCGGCCCGAAGAGGTCGATTACAAAACATGTACCAAGTATGCAAAGCCAGAAATCTTGTAATTTAAATCATAATAGTCAAAAGATACGGTGAAGACATATATGATAACCAAATTAACGATAATCGCTCTCTTGAAGTGGAAGCAATAAAAGTCGGTTTACCTTATACACTGTTTCAACATATGAATCAGTAGTCACACGTGGCTATGAACACCAGCCCTCAAATATCCAAGCGCGCCCGTGGGATTCCCCATCACTGCCGACCGCTAGGTGTAAAATCTAACTCTGTGACGCGCCCGTGGCATCCTTCCTCACTATCGGCGTACACACAAATCTAACCATGTGACGCGCTCGTGGTATCCTACCTCACTGTCGGCGTACACACAAATCTAACCATGTGACGCGCTCGTGGTATCCTACCTCACTGTCGGCGTACACACATACAACACGTATATACCTATATCCTCTGCCCGTGGAATCCCCCGTCACTACCGACAGCCATAAAAGTAAATACAACCATGTGAAGCGCCCGTGGCATCCTACCTCACTGTCGGCGTACACATACACAATACATACATGTATATATATCATGCCCGTGGAATCCCTCATCTCGGGTACATGACTTCATGAGGTTTCCCTCGCATCGTGGGTAGCAAATCCACGAAACCAGGTGGTATAACGATCTTGGGGGTTTACCCCTCATTTATACTCTTACCCTGAAGAAGGTGGTATAACGATCTTGCGGGTGTACCCCTCATTTATACTCTTACCCCTCAAACTACGTGCCTCGGAATCCCTCATCGTAAGCATGTCCACGGTGCATACCCGTGGAATCCCACATCACTGACAGTATGTCCCGGTAAACCCATACTAAGACCATGGAAGCATACCCGTGGAATCCCACATCACTGTCGACGCGTCAAGTAAACTCATACTATGACCAGGGAAGCATACCCGTGGAATCCCACATCACTGCCGGTACGTCCCGGTAGACTCATAAGGAGGCAATGGAGGCATACCCGTGGAATCCTCCATCACTGACGGTACATCCAAGTAAGCTCCTAACTTCTTTAGACTTTCATTAACATACAAAATGGATCTCATTTTATGACCTTAGGCACTTTCCATATCACTTAACAAGTCCTGGGAAAATTCAACCCAAAGTACTATGTATTTCTATTCTTTCCAAGATCCCTTTTCCACATAAGACCCCAAGATACTAACACCCGTAGTATCAAGGCTTATCTACATTTCAAACAAGTCACTATACTATTAGAAAATATGCTTCGGCTTCTAACTCAAGTGACCCTCATTTTAAACTTTAAGCAATTGATGCCTTTAAATCGAATTGCCTTTCTTAGTATCCATACTTTTATCTAGGCTTACCTTATTCGAGAAAAACCATTTCTTTAAGCTTCCATAAAGTTATTATAACCAACTTTCCATAAAGCCGTTATACTAACTTTATGCTTTAGAACCAAGACAACCTTAAAACAAGTCAAATATATCAAATGACTTCACTTCATTTAAAATCACGTACGTCTACCGTACCATACAGTTATAACTACTCATGCTCAAGAGATAGGAAGAGTTCTACATACCTCTTTTTTTTAATCCACTTGCCAAGTCCAATATGCCGTCCGTAAATGTCAACCTATAATGACCATAATACGTCTATTAGCTTCTAGCTTCAACGTAGTATATTCTAATGAAAAATCCCTTGTTCTACGGGAAAATTGGACAGCACTTCCTTTGTTTCTACTTACTTTTCCACCTTTTTCAAGGTCCGAATTCAATAACCAAACGCCGCATTTAAGGCACAACAATTCAGCTAACCAAAAGGGGATTACACGCCTTTACAGGACGCGTAAAATTCTGCCCCACAATAATACAAAACAACCCAATAATTCCAATCCCCATTCGGCTACAATATCACTTTCCTTTCAATTTCCTTTCTAATCCAATATCGTTATTCCAACATGTTATATAAGTCATAACCAATTATATACCCTCCTATTTATAACATGCAACGATTTTTAGCTAACAATGAATTGATTACAACATGAGTGGCTAACATGCCCCCTTTTCGGTTTCAACAAGACAACAAGATCCAAATCTTTTCAAACTTTAATATAACAGCCTCAGGCTCATTTCTTGACTACTAAAACTTGAAAACTTCATTTACACAAGAAGGAGAAGATTTTACCTCAAGAAGCCCTCTTTCCGAAATCTTCTTCACTTTAAAATTACCCACACGAACCCTCTACAAGCTTGCCAACACTTTTCCTTCTTGAAGCCCTTCCAAAAATCTCACCGGGGTTCATCAATTTGAGATAGAGGAGAGGGATTTTTCTTAGGAAACCCTTGCAAATGGTCAAGTCTTGAAGACTTGGCCCTAAAATAAGACCCTCCTTTGGTCAAAAAGATGGGAGGGACACTTGTCACCCTCCCATAGGCCTTTTATCAAAATATCCCCTGTTTTTCGCCCCTTACCGCGTCAAAAATCCCGCCTTGGCGCCGCGGCGCTTCCACTTCTGAGAATTTCCAGCATTCCGGCGCCGCGACCTGCGTCGGCGCGCGCTGTAACCTCGAAGGACTTTGGGAAATATCGGCGCCGCGGCTGCGCGGCGCGCGGCCTGCGACGCTGGAAGCTTGTCTCTGCGTCGACCAGTAACTTCTAACGCGTAACTTCCTGCCGATGTCGATCGGCGAGTGGTTTGTTGCGTTGGAAACTAGACTCAACAACCTTCATACTAGTCTTTTAAAACTCCTCAAAACTCCTAAGGAACTAGGAGATATACCGCTCCAAAGTTGACTGAAAGTCTGCCCACAACCTTTTTCCAACCCAACTTTCCAAATTCAAATCTTATTTTCTTTCATACGTTCTTAACTTAACCTCTTGAATTTACGGGGTGTAACATTTTTCCCCCCCTTAGAAACATTCGTCCCCGAATGTTCTTTTGGAGTCAATCTTATACTTCTCGTACTTACACTCAATGGAACTTTATTATGTCACTTATGCCCCTAAGATGTCGCACTCACCTACCCATCCATCCTTGTCAACCAAGAAAACAGATCCCAAGGGTGCACCAACGCTAATTACCCCCATTCAAGGCCTAAAATGTTTCTCTTATCGTACTTTCCACCTACTTCTAGAATACATACATAGTCTCAATATAATCCGTTCATGACACTTAAACATATAACGACTTTATCATGCATACAAGTCTCTAAAGGATCAAAAATATACCTGAAATCGCATAGGCGGGTAAAAGGACCGCTAAAACTGGGAACTGCTTCCACGACCTCTGTCGCGGCCTGTCGGTGCATGAACATCCTGCCTAGCCGTTGAAGGCAAAGAACCCGCAACTGACCCAATAAACTGTGATACTCCACCAGTGCCACCCCTGGTCGGACAGTCCCTTGCCAAATGGCCCTGTTGGCCGCAAGCATAACAAGCTGTCGACCTAGTCCGACATTCCCCAAAATGAGCTCTACCACAGTAACCACACCGAGGCAAAGGTGGCCTCCCCTGGCTACTATCCCCAGACATCTGTGAACCAGAAACCGGAGCCACGACCGCTCGAATATCCGTGGTCAAACCACCCGCCGAAGGCGAAGGAGCACTCTGCGTCGGTGAAATGTTGTCTAGCACATTCTTGAAATTGTCCGCCTCGAAATCTATCCTTAATGTCTGCCGTCCTAGCCCTATTGTGATTGACTGAATATGGCTGGCTGACTCTCTCCATATGCTATATCCCCTGTGGATATGCCTGCATCCTGGCAATATCCATACACGGGTGAAGAGCTACTCCTGCATACGGTAACCATATAGCGTTATAGTCCCATCACATAGCGGTGAACTCTGTCGCCATATCCGCCTGATAATGGGTGCATACCGCCAATGAGTCAAATTCGTGTTGTACTCTCGATGGTCCTCCATTCGTCTCAATGCCAAGAACCTATCCAGCGGGCTCTCGCCGTCTCGGGAGGCAAAAGTGATCGAGGAAGGATCCGTGAACTCACCCCAAACACCGGAGGAGCACCCATACCTCTGACAACACCCACGACTCAAACCGGTTCAACGCAATATCGCGTAACGGTAGAAGCTAACACAACGGACTCGTCTCGAGGCCCCGAGCACTGCATAGTCCATTGCACTGCCGAATGAACTCACGAGGTCCTCCTCGGACCTCGAACCATAGAACTCGGGTGGATTACTCGTAAAGTCCGAATCCTCAAACTATCGGCTCTGGGTTAGCTCGGATCTGTCGGCGTTGCCACTGCACAATGCTAGTCAATAATCGGATCGCTCTCGTAATCTCGATATTCACCGGCCGTGGGCTGGAGGCTCGGTGCGGAACCTCTGGTGTTACTGCCGCTCTCGGCCCCTCTAATACTGCCGGCGTGGTTGAACTCGCCGATCCCCCCATAACCTCAGACATAGTCTGGGCCTGATTCCTATAAATCCTCTGTGTACCACTAACAACTCTTGTTGTTGCCTTGCCCTTCTGGGCCCTGGTCGCCTTCCGTGGAGGCATAACTGATACAATAGAACAAGTCAGAGAGGATTAAGCCTAGTAGGACAGCTCTACTGCACGATCTCAAAGGGAGAAGAATGGAAACTAATCCTAAATGTCTGTGACCTCACGATTATAGATGTGGTGCACAACACATCAATAATCAAGACTCTACTAGACACGGTCTGTAGACACTTTCCGAGGACTAACTGCTCTGATACCACTTTTGTCACGACCCGACCGGGCGCGACGGTGCCTACTACAGGCACCCTTACAGGTATACATCAGAGATAATCAGCGGAACATACATAAGCTTTAACAATGAAATAAATAATGGGTTAGCCGATAAGGCTACCTTCATGGATATAAAACAAATCCAAAAGCAGTTACCTTAATTTTTTTATTTTTTTTATTTTTAAAGTGACCCACAATATATGACTACAGACCTCTACGAGTTTACATAACAACTGTGACGGGACAGGGCCCCGCCGTACCCCTGAATGTACAAAAGTCAACGACTTTAGGGAACCATACCAAAGACAAAGCATCCGGAAAAATGGAGCTTTCCAGAACTGAACAGTGATCCTACGAGTGCGGATCAGCAAGCTATGTACCTCAACCTGCGGCATGAACGCAGCCCCCCCGATGGAGGTCAGTACAAAACATGTACCAAGTATGCAAAACTGAAAGTAATGTAATTTAAATCATAATAGTAAAAAAGATACAGCTGAAGACATATATGATAACCAAATTAACAGTACACTGTGCCTTACTGAAGTGGAAGCAATGAAAGTCAGTTTTACCTTATAAAGCTTGTTTCAACATATGAATCGTAGTCACACCAGGGCTATGAACACCAGCCCTCAAATATCCAAGCGCGCCCGTGGGATTCCCCATCACTGCCGACCGCTAGGTGTAAAATCTAACTCTGTGACGCGCCCGTGGCATCCTTCCTCACTGTCGGCGTACACACAAATCTAACCATGTGACGCGCTCGTGGTATCCTACCTCACTGTCGGCGTACACACAAATCTAACCATGTGACGCGCTCGTGGTATCCTACCTCACTGTCGGCGTACACACATACAACACGTATATACCTATATCCTCTGCCCGTGGAATCCCCCGTCACTACCGACAGCCATAAAAGTAAATACAACCACGTGTGTGGCGCGTGGCATCCTACCTCACCGCTTGTCAGACACATACAAAATACATACACGTATATATATCATGCGTGGAATCCTCATCTCGGTACATGACTTCATGAGGTGTCCCTCGCATCGTGGGTAGCAAATCCACGAAACCAGGTGGTATAACGATCTTGGGGGTTTACCCCTCATTTATACTCTTACCCTGAAGAAGGTGGTATAACGATCTTGGGGGTGTACCCCTCATTTATACTCTTACCCCTCAAACTACGTGCCTCGGAATCCCTCATCGTAAGCATGTCCACGGTGCATACCCGTGGAATCCCACATCACTGACAGTATGTCCCGGTAAACCCATACTAAGACCATGGAAGTATACCCGTGGAATCCCACATCAGCTTTGTCGACGCGTCAAGTAAACTCATACTATGACCAGGAAGCATACGTGGAATCACATCAACTGCAGACGTCGTCGGTAGACTCATAAGGAGGCAATGGAGGCATACCCGTGGAATCCTCCATCACTGACGGTACGTACAAGTAAGCTCCTAACTTCTTTAGACTTTCATTAACATACAAAATGGATCTCATTTTATGACCTTAGGCACTTTCCATATCACTTAACAAGTCCTGGGAAAATTCAACCCAAAGTACTATGTATTTCTATTCTTTCCAAGATCCCTTTTCCACATAAGACCCCAAGATACTAACACCCGTAGTATCAAGGCTTATCTACATTTCAAACAAGTCACTATACTATTAGAAAATATGCTTCGGCTTCTAACTCAAGTGACCCTCATTTTAAACTTTAAGCAATTGATGCCTTTAAATCGAATTTCCTTTCTTAGTATCCATACTTTTATCTAGGCTTACCTTATTCGAGAAAACCCATTTCTTTAAGCTTCCATAAAGTTATTATAACCAACTTCCCATAAAGCCGTTATACTAACTTTATGCTTTAGAACCAAGACATCCTTAAAACAAGTCAAATATATCAAATGACTTCACTTCATTTAAAATCACGTACGTCTACCGTACCATACAGTTATAACTACTCATGCTCAAGAGATAGGAAGAGTTCTACATACCTCTTTTGTTTAATCCACTTGCCAAGTCCAATATGCCGTCCGTAGATGTCAACCTATAATGACCATAATACGTCTATTAGCTTCTAGCTTCAACGTAGTATATTCTAATGAAAAATCCCTTGTTCTACGGGAAAATCGGGTACACTTCCTTTGTTTCTACTTACTTTTCCACCTTTTTCAAGGTCCGAATTCAATAACCAAACGCCGCATTTAAGGCACAACAATTCAGCTAACCAAAAGGGGATTACACGTCTTTACAGGACGCGTAAAATTCTGCCCCACAATAATACAAAACAACCCAATAATTCCAATCCCGTTCGCCACAATATCACTTTCCTTTCAATTTCCTTTCTAATCCAATCTCGTTATTCCAACATGTTATATAAGTCATAACCAATTATATACCCTCCTATTTATAACATGCAACGATTTTTAGCTAACAATGAATTGATTACAACATGAGTGGCTAACATGCCCCCTTTTCGGTTTTCAACAAGACAACAAGATCAAAATCTTTTCAAACTTTAATATAACAGCCTCAGGCTCATTTCTTGACTACTAAAACTTGAAAACTTCATTTACACAAGAAGGAGAAGATTTTACCTCAAGAAGCCCTCTTTCCGAAATCTTCTTCACTTTAAAATTACCCACACGAACCTCTGCAAGCACTTGACACTTTTCCTTCTTGAAGCCCTTCCAAAAATCTCACCGGGGTTCATCAATTTGAGAGAGAGGAGATGGAGTTTTCTTAGGAAACCCTTGCAAATGGTCAAGTCTTGAAGACTTGGCCCTAAAATAAGACCCTCCTTTGGTCAAAAAGATGGGAGGGACACTTGTCACCCTCCCATAGGCCTTTTATCAAAATATCCCCTGTTTTCGCCCACTACGCGTCAAAAATCCCGCTTGGCCGCTGCCCGCCGCGGCCGCTGGCGCTCACTCGAGAATTTCCTGCATTTCGGCGCGGCTGTAACCTCGAAGGACTTTCGGAAATATCGGCCATGCCGCTGCGGCGCTATTGGAAGCTGTCGCCTGCGTCGACCACGTAACTTCTAACGCGTAACTTCCTACCGATGTCCAATCGACGAGTGGTTTGTTGCGTTGGAAACTAGACTCAACAACCTTCATACTAGTCTTTTAAAACTCCTCAAAACTTCTAAGGAACTAGGAGATATACCGCTCCAAAGTTGACTGAAAGTCTGCCCACAACCTTTTTCCAACCTAACTTTCCAAATTCAAATCTTATTTTCTTTCATACTGTCACGACCCGTTCCGGGGCCCGTGACTGGTGTCTTACTCGGGCACCCAAGTAGTCATACATCAGAGAAATCAGCGGAATATAAAACAACCAAGATATGAAACAGTATAAATAAGACACGCTTTAGGAAAAAGTTGCCTTTCGGCATATATGTATATAAATACCCCAAAATGAGCGATTCATCCCAACCTTACAGTCTACAGACCTAAGAGTTTAAAACAACAATGGCGGGACGGGGCCGCCATACCCTGAATGCAAATATCTACAACGACAGGACCATACCAAAATGCTAAGCCTCCGAGAAACGGAGCTTTTCCAACCGAAAGCGGTGATCCTAAGAACGGATCAACGGTAGAGTACCTTTACTGCGGCGTGAACGCGGCCCGAAGAGGTCGATCTGACAATTGCAAGTATGTGGCCTGAAAATCGTAAATGAAATCATAGTAGTCTATATAAAGCAGGAGACATGTATGATAACCAAAACTACAATTTACAATAAATAAGCAGTCATGTCAAGTCAAGGACTCACGCCCTCAAAGTCATCACTCAAATGTAACAATGGGTCTCACGCCCACAACATCAATCATGCCCGTGGAATACCTTCCTCATGCCGTGATCTATGATATAAAAGCACCAAGGAATACACATGAACACGAGGTCTACCTAAGTCATCATAAAACCGTGCGGGGTAATGCGAAGGCATAGCCGACTACTAAAACCACAAGACAAACAAGTGTCAGAATCGTATCATGAGATCTGTCTGCAGCCGTCACATGATCAAAGGCCGCCACTCGCCACGATCTAATGTGCGCGTCTAGCCACAGAACTTCCGTAGCTCGCACGGGCCACTCGATGGCGCATGAGGTATTCCGCGTCGGTAGGTATTACTCCGGCGGCCTGGACTCGCCGTCCGCGTAGCCATATAGACGCGTGACCACAAAGGCGCGACACTAACACGGAACTCCGCGATTCCGCGCAAGGCCACCGGACCGCATAAGGTATTCTCGAATCATAGGTCACACAGACACTTTGAGTCTACCGCGTGGAGGCGGCTTAACCGGAATCATGAGTGATATAATACTAACATAACGACTTATCGTTAAACAACCTAAGCACAACAAGGAAAACCCTTTACACAAACATCACAAGATACTAACTCACGTAGCATCCTAACATGTTTACTTATCAAGTCAACAAGAAAGTATTACAAGACTATCACAAATCAATACAATCAAGGTATTCACACAAGGTACTTTCTCCATGATGTTACCAAGTTCGGGTTTTAGCCCCAAAGTACTTCATGTATTACTCTTTTAAAAGATCCGCTTCTTTCACAAAAGTCACACAATACAGTAGTATAAAAATAGAGTGATTATCTTTTGAAGTAAATCAAAACACTTCTCTTTGTAAAATTTAGTAACAACATTCTTTTCCCAACGTTCAAGTTTGCCTAATTTCAATGACTCAAGTTTCTCATTTTCGAAAGGTTTCGTAGTTCATAGTTTTAATCCTTTAAAACAATTTGAGAAACATATATCTTATGTGTGAGTAGGTTATTATTGTTCATAACAATCTTATTACAGCAGCCGTGATCTAGGAAATGTAATATCATTTTGTCTCATCTTAGCTCCTGTCACGGATGGAAGTTTCTCTTGGTTTTAATAATACATTATTAGTCAAAACATTTCCCTTTATTAGCGCTGCTGTGGTTTGTTCGACATTCATTCTGATTTCCGAAATCAGTAAAACAACATTCCTTTTGAAAACCAAAATACTCATTACTCACGAATGAGGTTTCACACTCTTTAACAAAATTCACATTAGTATAATTAAGTCAAGTCTCTTATTTTCTTAAATCAATAAATCATTCTTTTTATCACACTTAAGCCGTTATACCTAACTTCCCATAAAGCTAGTATAACTCTTAAGCTTTTAAAACCAAGTGTTACTCTTAAAAAGGTTTCTTAATTCTTTTGAACTACTTGATTCTTTTTATTCAGGCTTAAGTCAAAAGACATTGCAGTAATTATTATTCAGGCTTAAGTCCGAAGACATTGCCGTAATTATTATTCAGTTAACACACGTACGTCTACCGTACTATATACATATTCTTTAAAATATCATGCTCAAGAGGATAGGAAGAATCACATACCTTCTCGGCGAAATCCACCTGCCAAGTTGAATATGTCGCGCGCAGAGAATCGACTATAACGATCAAATCGCCTATCAACGTCTGAAGATCAGCATAAAGCTCTAGCGGAGGGTTCGCTATTCTATGGACATTTGGGCAGACTTTCCCTACGGTGAGCTACTCAAGTCTCTGTGAAAACAGTCACATGTAATCTGATTCTATTATTCTTCTTTTAAACCTTCTACTTGTGATATCGGTTCAATTCTATTCTTTAATATCCTTCTAAGTATTTATACTTATTCCTATACTTCTACGGTATGTATATTCTAATTACAAAAGGAGGATAAGGTTATTTACCTCAGTAAGCCCAATAATATCCTAGATAAAAGTCGCTCCCGAGCAAGGCTTAGCTCTACTCCACGCTCCAATGCGCTCCAGAACCTTTAGAAGTTGCTACACACTTCTTACTTAAATACTATAAGGGATTTGGGCTAGGTATTTTGGGCATTATAACAATACTTGGAAGACAACATCTCTACCAGGAGGGGGTGGTGTTTGGCTAGGGCTTGCTTTAGAGTGGCTCTCGAGCCACTAAGGCTAGAGGGGAGGGGGTGTTGGACGAAAACATAACAAGAGAGGAGGAATTTTAACACTTGAAAATATTTGGATGAAGAAGTTCATCAACATAGAGGGTATTTATAGGTCAAGCATTGTGACCAACGGCCAAGATGATGTCAAGTGCAAGGCAAGTGTAGGGTGAGGATTTAGGCAAGTGTCCATTCTATCTACTACACAAAAATATCCTACCAACTCCTTGACAAAATAGGCTCAATTCGTCCCATTCATTACCTAACGTCCCCAATGAGAGGGTGACAAGTGTCGCCCTCTCGTTGGTCCAAAATGTTTCGTCTCTCGGAAAAATCCGCAAAAATTAGAAATGACATAGCCGTAATTTATCCTACGCGAGTTGTGTAAAACGTTTCGTCGAAAAACGACTCTAATCGGGTGTTGTGCACAAAGTGAAATTCGGCCCTTACATACTTTAAGCTTCAACTTTTCTACGTACGTCCCTACGTACATACTCTGGAAATACGGGGTATAACACATACGTTCTTAACTTAACCTCTTGAATTTACGGGGTGTAACAAAAACACAATGGAGGGCTTGGATTATCACAAATGTGAGGCTAGGATGAATTTCACTTGGATTAAGCCTATATGGAATGAGTTAATGATCAACAATGTCACGCTGCATGACTTATCTTCTAAGATGGTCAATGACCATTTTACCCTCCTATAATTCGACCAAGACCATAAGTGGGGGTGCCACGTGTCGCCTCTCATTCGTCCATAAAATTAGAACCTCGTGGGCCCCACAAAAATGTAAAATTCCTCGGGTGGGCCCCACGTGACCAAATCCGTAAAAATAAATTTCCATAATGTTAACAAGTTCCATATTCCTCACATAATGCATTTTGAGAATCCAATTCTCAACAACGAACATTTTTCCTTACCGACGTTCGGAGGATTTTCCGTCGGAAAAACAATTCTTCCTTTCGTATCAATTTCCAAGTCTTGTTTCCTTTCGTACATTCTCTTTTACATGTCCTGGACTTACGGGGTGTAACACTAACTTCCCATAAAGCCATTATAACTCTTTATGTCTTAGACAAATTCATTCTTTTTATAACCAAGAGACTTATACTTTCAAAACCAAGTATCATATACTTTCAAATCAAGTTACATAACTTTCAAAATACTTCAAGTCTCTTAACTTTAGAAATCAAGTTTCTTAACTTTAGAAATATGTTTTAGGCCTCTAAACCAAGTGAACTTTACTTTAAACTTTAAGCAATTGATGCCTTTAAATCAAATTGCCCTTCTTATTTCAAGTCATTTTTATCTTTGTTTACATTACTAGGGTAAACTATTCTTTTTACTTTCCATAAAGTTATTATAACCAACTTCCCATTAAGCCATTATACTAACTTTATGCTTTAGAAACTAAGACATTTTTATCCTTTAAAAACAAGTGAGTTGATTCTCTAACTCAACTAACTTGGACATTCTTAAAACAAGTCAAGGATATCAAATGAAACTGAATTCATTTAAATCTCATACGTCTACCGTACTATACATTTATAACTACTCATGCTCAAGAGATAAGAAAAGTTCCACATAGCTTTCCGGCTCAATCCACTTGTCAAGTTGAATACGCCGCACGTAGAATGTCAACCTATAATGACCACAATACGCCTATCAACTTCTAGCTTTCAACGTAGAATATTTCTAAGTATAAGGACTTTTATTCTACGGAAAATCGGGCAGCACTTCCTTTGTTTCTACGTATTTTTCCACCTTTTTCAAGGCCCGAAAATCAATAACCAAATGCCACATTTTAGGCTCAACAATTCAGAAATTTCCAAGGGGATTACACGCCTAGCCGGACATGTAAAATTCTGCCCCACAATCAATATAAAACTGTCCATTAATCCAAAGCCATTCTCGGCTATAAGCAATGCCACAACGATATCAATTTCCTTTCAATCCAAGTTGTTATTCTAATATGTTATATACCCTATAACAATTATAACAACTATAAATCCTTTCTTTCTTAACATGCGACGATTGTAACTATCGACCAAATTGATTACAACATAAATGGCTAACTTGCCCATTTTCGGTTTTTAACATGTCGACATGATCCAAATCTTTTCAAACTTCAATCTATATATATCACATGCTCATATCAACTACTATAACATGTAATCTTTAATCACATTAAGAAGATGAAGATTTTACATCAATAAGCCCTAATAATATCCAAGCGTCAAAGTCGATCCTTAGCAACTTTTAGCTCCTCCTATTACGTTCCAATCCTCTCCAAGCACTCCTTAGAAGCTCATGAAGAACTCCTCTTCAAGTTCCAACTTCAAAGTTGAAGAACACCTTAGGTTTTCACCTTGCGACTAATGTAAAAATGTAGTTTTTCCGGAATCTTTCTATTGAGATAACCTTACAATACCTCTAGGAACCTTGGGTTTGAATATTGGGAATTATGGAGCAAGATTGCAAAAATTTCTTCTCTTTTCTTCACCAATGCCGAGAGCACCCTTCAAGAACAACAAGTTCTTGATTTTTTCTAAGTGTGGATTGTGTCTTGCACTAGTAGTAGTAATATATAATGAGATCAAGGGCTACGATTCATCCAAATGGAAGGCTAGGATGTGGTCAATAATGTCAAGCTCCACTTGTCTTCTTGACTTGGCATCATTTCGCCCCACATGGCATGTGGAGGGTGACACGTGTCGCCCTCCGGTTGGTCTAAAATATTTCATCTCCCGAAATTTCGATAAATTCTATAAGTCTCAAATATCAAATTCGGGAACTCAATTCTCATTAACGAACATTTTCCTTCCTGAGGTTCGGAAAACTTTTCCTTAAGAATAACAAAATATTTTCTTCGTTCAAATTTATAAGTCTTGTGCTCTCACGTCTATTCTCGTAAACACATGTCCTGGAACTACGGGGTGTAACAGAAATAATCCCAGGAGTAGGATTGCATAATGATACTACGGGAGGGTGGCCCTAGATTGATCATAAGCTTCATATTTTAAAGCATGTAAAGTTTACTCTTATTACTCTCATTTTTAATAAGGCACAGTGTACTGTTAATTTGGTTATCATACTTGCCTCCTTCTTTATATTTGGATTGTACGATCTCCTTTACAGTACTTACAGTTTACATGACTTTATTGCGTCCTTCACTAAAAGTCGGGCAGTATATTGTACAATGTTACAGTGATGTCTGATGTCTGATAGTCTGATGAGACAAAATCTGATTGGCTCACGATTTTATATGACATGGTAGGATCTGGTATTTGATTTTCCTACTTGCCTCTGTCATTCTTGTGTACAACTATGATTTTAATACTGTACTTTATTTTCGTTCCATACTTGGTATCTGTTGTACTGACCCCCTTCGGGGGACTGCGTTCATGTCCGCAGGTCTAGGTACTCAGTTGTGGATCCGCGAGCTTAGGATCCTGGTTCAGTATTTTGAGATGGCTCCAATGTTCCGGAGCTTGTCATTATGGTTAGGTATATTCAGGGGTACGGCGGGGCCTTGTCCCGTCATAGTTACTGTCCAAAATCTTAGAGGTCTGTATTCATATGTGGGCTGGACTGACACGAGTTGTATTTACATTGTTGTACAGTGAACTGTAGACCCATTCGAGTGTGATATATATTATGGTGGAAGCCTTATCGGCTTTGCCTTTGTTTAAGAAAAAAATGAGTGTTATTTATCCTCCGCGTTTTACTTAAGTTGTATGAATAGAAGAGTGCCTGTAGGGCACGATCCACGAGCCGGTTCGGGCGTGATGATCTTATTGAGTCTAAAAAGATAAAATGTAGCCTACCTCGAAGTCGAGCAGGTGCCACAAAAATCAATCCTCAACGCAGGCCTTGCCCTTTCGAAGTGTCTTGTAATACTCATAGTCTATCTCATAAGTTCCACGTTAATAAGTAATGCTAACACAAACAAAAGGACTTGGTCGTTAAAGCAATCCAAGAGTTCACTGCAAAATCGACCCCGAGCCCACGGTGGAAAAATTGAGACCTTATTACTCAAAAAGCAAAATCATATCCTTAAATTAATTTGGAAACACGTTAGGACCCTCAATTTCATGATTATGCAAAAGCCCCAATTTAAACCCTAGGTTTACCCCTAATTTTAATAAGGATTCCAATAATCAAATTAACCTTTTCAATACCATCATCCATCATTATTCAATACTAGGTTACAATATTATAACCATAAAATCATTAATCAATCTCCAATCATAAATCATAAGCCTCATATTTATCACAGAAACCTAGGTTACATTCTTCTCTCAAATTAATATTTATACTAAGATTAGAAGACCCAAATAATGATTAATAAATGAAAAGGGATGAAAACTCTTTCCTCCAGGAAAGATGATGATGGAAGACACAAGAACTCCCTCTCTACCAAGCTCTAATTCCAAGAAAATGTTTTGGAGAAAGTGAATTTGTTTGGGCATTAAATGTGGTTCTGAAAACAGCGATTGCCAAGGTGAATTACTTCAGCGAAAAATCCACCACATAAGCGGCTTAACTTAAACTTCTATATGGGCAGAGGAGCGGAAATTATTTCGCGAAGGCGAATATGTCAAACACAGCAGGTTGCTTGAGAGCCAACCTCCGTAGACGTAGACTCGTAGAAGCGGTCAGAGGGCTGCTAGTGCGGTACACCAGAAACCAACAACTAGGAAACTTAGCCAATTTTCTATCAAGGAAACGACGCTACAAACTCGCTCGCACACTCAGATTTCTCAAACGACCGAGTTAAGACATACTTTTCTATGAAATCACTCAAAACATCCAAATTACACAATTTTACAAATACGGTAACAAAATACAATTGAACGCCTTGGAAAGCAAACCAATAACTCTACTAAGTCACAAATGACCCTCCAAAACTACCGGAAGCGACGGAACCCGAAAACAAACCTAAATACTCAAAATTCAACTTTGAGTTAAACATATAACTTTTAAACTATTCGTTTTGGGTTTTTCTTTCGAAAATCATATAAAGGCACCTCGGGATCCATGCTACCCATTCCCGCACATCATAAAGCCCACACAGGGTCTACGGAAGGGTAATTTGGTCAAATAAAAGTTTTTAGCTAAAAACAACCAAACGGGTTGTTACATTTAAGTATGCAAATAAAGAGCTAGGTTTATAAAAATATGAAGTCCCAAAATAATTTCAGACTTAAAAGGGTGACAACCATAGTTGGAAATAAATTTTTGTGTATTTCAAAAGGGGCTATGGACTAGTGTTACATCACATGACCATATTTATGAGTATATGAGGTGTGTTAAAATAACTTACTGGATATAAGAAAATGAGATCAAGGAGATAATTATGTGTGTGATTGGTAATATGTGGAAATTTGGTGGAAGATTAAGGGGGTTAATTAGAATAAGGTGGATAAGTACTAAAGAAATACCTTGATATGTGGTGGCATATCAAGAGGTTGAGAAATGACTATATATATGGATGAGGTGGTGTTTGCCTTTACTAGAATTTGACACTTTATTTATGTAATAAATATGTGGGGCCCACATTCTAATTAACGAGAATTACTTATGAGTTTTCACACTAATTGAGATCATTATGTTGAGATAAATGGGCAGCAAGAATGTACTAAGCAACATATATGTAACAACGTTTCTTAAGAAATTTGTGAACAATTCATTCTTATTGGGAGGCAACAAAATGTTAGCAACAACAAATATTGAGAATGGATCTCTTCCTTTATCAAAGACTAAGTTGTCGTAGTCGTTTGTTTCTTGAAATCTCGGGGCAAAACGAGTTTATTTCAGGTTGTTTAAGGTATGTAACCTTTTTCTAACTTGTCCAACATCATTGGTGGGAGTTCAATAATAAGGTATGTAATGGTTATCCCTTATTTCTATATCATGAATCTGTACCTAAAATGGTACTCGTTAGAGATGTACAAGAGACGAGTTTATAACTAGCTCGTGCCTCATTTTTAGATATCATTGAGATGCTATTATTTGTTCCTTGTCGGGAGTAGTTTCTGCCTTAGAGATTATCCCCATCATTAGTTGAGTATATATAGATCTTACGGACTCAGTCCTTGGTTGGCGACAACTGTTTATTGCTTTGAGTTATGTTTGATTATTTGGCACCTTGTTGCTTATTTCACAGAGTCTATATATGGCCCGGTACGTCATATATTTATCCTACAGAGACTCTATATGGCCTGGTATGTCGTATATTTATCCCATAGAGCCTCACTATAGTCTAGTATGTTATATTTATTCCACTTAGCCTCGCTAGGCCTAGTACGTTGTGTACACTACAGAGCCCTAAGTGGCCTGGTGTGACTTTTCATATTTCCACAGAGCCTTCTTAAGGATTGGTACATTATGTTTATCAATAAAGCCTCATTTAAGGCCTGGTACGTTATACTTATTCACAGAGCCCCGATAGGGCCTGATACGTTGTTGATATTACTATATGATGAGAGTAGAGAACATGTAAGTGCCTTCGCAAACTTCTCTTCTATCTCTCTGACATGTTTAGCTATTATGCCTATAATTTTAGCTCTTCAGTCGTATTACATGTTCAGTACATCTATTTGAATTGATGTCCCCTAGTCAGGGATGCTGCATTTCATGTGTGCAGGTTCTAATTGACAACTAGTCGACCTCCACAGTAGGCACTACAAAGTTCAGTTTATTGGTAAGTTATATATCATTCGGAGTTGCTAGGTCCAGAGTTTGGAGTACTTTTTGAGTTGTTTATAGTTTTGATGGGTAGGTCGGGATACCGTCCATATAACACTTGATATTTTCTAGCGGCTTGTAGATATGTCATGTGTTTTTTAGTTTGTACAACACAACCTTGTAGGCTTGGATGTTGTTTAGAAGTTTATGTTGGCATTGTCGGCCTTAGTTGTTTTGTTGTTATAGAACATATGGTGGCATTGACGACCTATTTTTATATATATGTGTTTTGGTTGAATCCCCTGTATTTATGAGCTAGATCGCTCCAGTTTTATTTCATATAGCTTTGCCGCCTTATAGAGTTCAATCTTATGATGCGATTCAGCCTTATCGTCCACAGTATGAGTTATGTATATTGATTCTGAGATGTACGCTAGAACAAGTAAGGCAATGCAAGCTGGCCTTCATCCAGTTTGGGGTGTGAAACTTATAAGGGTTTCTTATGCAAATGTAGAGGTGAAAAATAGTTTACAACTACCAAAGCCTAACATTTGATTTCATCTAGAATAACAAAAAAACTTGTCTCTTCTAATGTTACCTCTTACCAGTTTTCAATTTTACTTTTTGCATTTTCTAAGACACACCTATTTTGGGTTGCTTTAGTGGTAGTCTTCACTTTTTTCCTTTCACTCATAGTATGGGGAACATTGAACTTGGTAAAATAAAATGATTGAATAATTGAAAAATTATATTATTTAAGAATACACATTGAATGTTGAGATTACATATTGAATTTCTGATAGTAAATACACATGTACTTCTTTTTTCCAATTTTAATTTTTTGAATAAATTAACATAATCTCTAAGTAGACTCAATTGAAGTTACATAAATTACTTCTATATATTCTCTCTTCAAACATAAGATGAGAAGAAATTTTACTTCATTTTTTAAATCATATTTAATAATTTTTTGTGATTTTTTTTATCTCACTTGAAAGACTCAAAATTACATCTGAGTCTAATAGATTCTCTTTTTCTCTTTGTTCAATAGAAAAGAGGTGTCATACGACGCGCAAATATGACCCTACAAGAAAATGATCCCATCCTTTTTATTGAAGAAAGAGAAAAAGAGAATCTAATCAGGCTTAAATGGGTAAATGATCAAATTGACATTCTTCCTTTCGGAGGAGTTAAAAAATATTATGATGATCCCGTTGCTTTATACGTTTATTTTTTCTTTTCTTTTTTGCCAATGATTCAGCAATCCCAAAGTTTCTTTTTAATCTGATCAAATAAGGAAAAAATCTTTTTTTTTTCATACTCTTTCATTACATAAATATTGTTAAGAACTCTCCGACATGAAAAAAAGAAGTTTGTGCCGCTGAACTGAGCTCCCGATAGATAAGAGAAAATCGAAAATACCCTTTATCTCATACTACTCTCTCGATATAGAATATAATGTTTTGGGGGGAAATTTCTCTTATTTCATACCCCTTATTTTTTGTTATTTCCCATTCAGTGTTCGGTACCCACATTGGAGCCCGACTATATTCGAATTCGCGCCACCTAGGGCTCATTTGAGGGAAACGCTCCCTATCAAGGATTTTTACAACCCGGGCACGAACCCGAAACCTCTGGTTAAGGGAGGATCAACCTCATCTAATGCACCACATCCTTTAGTAATAAAATCACACTATATATGTGCGCGCACACACACATAGATTAGACATTGTTATACATTGAATATACATTGTTATAGCGAATATACACCGCATGAAGCCAAGAATTCCAAACTTTTCTACAATTATTTACAATGTCTTGTCTGTAACCGTTTATCTTGTTATGCAACGTTTGCTTTGATTTGTGATTACGCAGGTCTTGAGCCGAGGGTCTCCCGGAATCAGGCGCTCTACCTACCAAGGTAGAGGTAAGGTCTGTGTACACTCTACCCTCCCCAGACCCCACGTGGTGAGATTTTACTGGGTATGTTGTTGTTGTTGTTGTTATAATTGTGTATATTCATGTATACCTATCTATAATCCTGTATAATTGTCGGTATATTCATAGATATACATGATTATATATGAATATACAAATAAAATAACATAGATAACAGAGTATATATACATCTTAGTAATACAGCTTCTTATAACAGGTGCGACGTCAGGGGCCTGGACTGCAAGGTTCCATGGCCCAAATGTTAATGGACCTGAATTTTGATGTATTATATAAACCCACTTCACTAAACCCTAACTTCGTCATCGCCGCAGCTGACTCCTAACACATCGACTCAGGTCAGTTCACTCTTCCTCTTTACATATTACTACCAAATTATTCCGTGTTCTTTTGATGATATTGGTAGGTTGAATGCAGGTGAATATTTAGCAAAGGAGAAGATGAGCAAAGGAAGTAGTGGAGCCACCAAGGGTGGAAAGAAGAAGGGAGCAACATTCGTGATTGATTGTGCAAAGCCGGTTGAGGATAAAATCATGGAGATTGCCTCACTAGAGAAATTTCTGCAGGAACGCATCAAAGTGGGAGGAAAAGCCGGTGCCCTCGGTGACACTGTCACTATCACCCGTGACAAGACCAAGATTACCGTCACCTCCGACACCACTTTCTCCAAGCGGTAAAACACCCCTAATTTCTTGAATAGATAGTGATGAATCTATCATAGAGGCCAAGTACTAGTTGTTGTTTATCTCTATATTGCTGAGTTGCAAATGTCTTCCTGAGTATGTTCCTTTTTCTCTATAATTATTTACTACTATTTTCGTAGTGTTATAGAAAAAATTATCTATCCATTAACTGTGCCTTATGACAAACATCTTATGTACCAATTTGGCAGAGTAGTCTAGTTTCGTATTCAGAGCTGAATTTTTAAAAGAATCAGGCTTTTTATTTCCAACAATTATTCCAATAACTACATATCCGATTTGGCCTATGGTTTCATCCTCAGGTTCGGTAGGGGGCGTAGGAACGGATATCGCTCTTAGTTAGCTTAGGAGCGGAGGTACGAGACACGTAAAGCAACTCGACTATAAACTATAAGGAGAGGCGCGGAAAGCCACTTGCTTAAGCTTGGTAAGCAAGCAATCCGTTATGTGGGCGCCAACTCCAAGTTCCTTCTCTCTTTCCCCTCGTGAAAGGCTATTGGGATCGATCTCTTCAACCCTCCTTGGCGTGGAAGGTCGCAAGAGAAAAGAAGCCTATGTATGAATAAGGATTGATTTTACTTCCCCACCTAGCTACTCTAGGTTGGGGGTAGGCCCTGGGGGAGAAGTTATAGACACATTTCAGGTGTGCCATGGGGGAATATTTCCGCGATAATGGAATGCACACATTAATAATCTTTTTTATTTTGACTGGTCTAGTTTCACACTAACTTCATTATATTAATGTGTAACTTCATTTATTGGTAGGCCCTTTTAAGTAAGGTGTAACTTTGGGCTTCTTCAATTGGATTAGCATTCTCCTGCTTGTTGAATTGGATACAATCTACCTGGTTAAGTAACATCAGGGTCAACACTACTGAATATAAATGTGATTTTCTAGTAAACTACACAAATTTGCCTTACATGTAAAACATTTACTCAGTTGGCCTTCAATTCCACATAACTGTAAATTGGTACCCTTTCTAGTTATCAGTAGACATTTATGCTGTATGAGCCTCTTTTGTATCTAAAGCAATTCTGACTTTACCTTTTCGACTAGATACAATTGAATTCCCGTGCTCTAGAACTCTCTAAACATGACCTCAGTTGTAATAATGAAGTTTAGGAGTATCCTCTCCACTTTGCTGTTTAGTGAGGTTTATTTTGCAGACCCAGAGCCTCCGTGAGAACTCTTTCCTGCGTGTTCCCTACAATCCTGATTCATTGATTTTTTTTTGAATATGGGAGCTGGCTGATTCATATCTTCTTGAGATATTCTCAACCATTATGTTCTATGTAATGATGGTATGTGTATTATTTGACCAGGTATTTGAAATACTTGACAAAGAAATATCTGAAGAAGAATAATGTCCGTGATTGGCTTCGAGTTATTTCTTCAAACAAGGATCGTAATGTCTATGAGTTGAGGTACTTCAACATTGCTGAGAATGAGGCTGAGGAGGAAGATTGAGGCAGTAGTTGTACTTGTCTTTTTCTCTGATATTTCTGTGTGAGGACATAATTTACACTTTTATGCCCCGAATCATGAATCATATCTTTTGCAGTTTGCCCGGTTTCAAGGGACAAATGAGTGTTATTGGAGTTGATTATTTCTTCTATCTTTACCCTTGGTTTGTTTTTTGTTTCATTTTGTGCCTATCTTTATTGAATGTGTGGATCTATTAATGGTTATCTAAAATTTTGTGGTGAATCAAATCTCCCTTTATTGAAGAAAAATTACTTATCCACACATTCTTTCGTTTTCTACTCATCTGAAGATCTATAGATTTTTCTGTGTGTTCTTTATTGTTTTTACACTATTTAGGAGTATTTATACTGAGAATCCATTCAGCTAACCCTAGTTAGCTTGTGATTAAGGCATAGTAGACTTGTAATATTTTATCGGTTATGTTCCTATATATTATAATGAAGAAATATATGCAGATTGTATTGACAGATAACCCTAGTACAAAATTGTAACCATTTGGTGCACAGGAGCCGATGGCGTAATTGTGTGAGAAATTTTACTATGAACGAACACTGCCATTTACCAAACCTCACTTTCTTCTCTATCAGATCATGAGTGACCATTATCAATTTCTCCGCAAATTCTTCATTCTCACACAAAAAAGAGTAATGATTTCATAACCTCATCGCTGCCTTCACCGAGGGGATGTACCACCAAAAGAGTGGGAGCAAAAATAAAAGACTTGTTTAAATATAGGATATGCAAATAAAGTAATAACAATTCATTATAATGGCCTGATTTTCTCTGAAATCGATTTTTCATGTTATATTTTACTTTTCTAGAGTAGCATTATACCTATAACAACATTGACATTCATTATAGAGGTACACTCTTTGTAAAATTACCCATCTATAACAACCACACTCAAATATAATGTATTAATATTTTGTAAGAAATATATTATGTATAAAAATGATTCATTAAAATATTAAAATTGCTCTTAGACAACATTCCAGGGAAAGCTATTGAATTTTCTTTTGCTGATAGTTTGAATAAAATTGTTCGTCAATTCAGACATTATATTATCACTAAGAGACTGAAATTTAAGAAACAACATACAATTGTAGAATCTTATGTCAAACTTAAAATATTAAATTCTCAAATAATTTCAAATGTACATTTTCTTAGATTTTAATTTTTGTCGGTATGGTACAACTAGTTATAGATTTATTAGTAATTCTTTAGTCTTTTTAATTTTTAATTAATGAGATATCAAACAAGTTTTAAAATTAACAAATATATTAATTTCGTTTATAACATAAAAAATAATTATTAGTGTACTTTTGTTTATAACAACTAAATGTGATCTAAATATCAAATGACACTATACATACATACACATCACTATAATAACCACGAAATTTTCGAACAAACGCTGTCATTATAAAAATGTTTTACTGTATTATATTTATGTAATGATTGACATCTCTTTTGCTGATTAATTTTATTGTTTAGTGCCGCATTATCAAGATAGAATTTATGGGCAATGAGGGATACACCTAAGTGATTTGCCTACACTCAAACACATCTCGAGCGAGATGAACGCTCTCTCCTTAACTTTTCGAAGTTTCAGGACATAAGGACGCCTTAAACAAGCCTTTGACAACACAGTTTCCTTGAGACAAACTATGCCTATCAAATTTTATCAATTTAAAAATTCTTCTTTAGTTAATTAAAAGAATGAGATTATTTTGAATCGACCAATACTTTCAACGTCTATAGGAGTGCCTTCAAAAACAAGTATTTTCCACTGCATATGCATCATCATCAAGTAGACTGAAACAACTGTCATAAACTAAAGCTTTTTAGGCATTTGATTTTATTTTGGAGCGTGTTAATATACCGTTTTAAGGATATTTTTTTTCAAACAGTGAATATAAATATTTTCCAGAATTAAACAATTTCTTCCGGTTATAAACACGGAACAAAAACAACAAAATTGTAGAAGAGAGAGAAGCTAGCAGAAGAGATAGAAAGCATTACCAAATCTGTAAACATTAAGTTGAGTGACTTGGATCAGGCTCTCGTCCGTATTGTGTGACTTGGATCAGGCTCTCGTCTGTATTGTGTAGAAAGAAGAGAAAATTTGTAAAATATTACGTTAAGTGACGTCTTAGACTAGATCTGTTGTCTATATCGCGCGCAGAGGAAAGGAAAATCGACACAACACATTTTGCCTTGCTACTGTCACACCCCAACGTTCCGGGGATGTGACACCTGTGAGATGATATTAATCACCATTGGGAGTCTTTCATTAATATCAAAATATATATAGAGTACAATGTTCATCCCTTATATAATAGGAATCCTAAACATATACAAAAGAGGAATCTTAGTCTTACCATAATTATATTTACACAATATATGAAAATATTCTAATTATGGATAGATAATATATTGTTTTCTATATTTACACGTTTACACACCCCCTCAGTCGGATCGGGAGGAGGTCGGACGCTGAGACTGGATCTGAAGTCAAGAAACAACTGTATGAGAAGTCCTTTGGTAAATATGTCTGCATACTGATAGGATGATGAAACATGTAACACTCTGACATGGCCTAAAACAACTTTCTCACGAACAAAGTGTAGGTCTATCTCAATGTGCTTGGTTCACGATCTTTGAGCGGATTATGAGACAAATAGATGGCAGAGATGTTATCACGATTACCTGATAGATGCACGACGAAGGACACGAAGTTCAACGATAAGTTTTGAGCGATAAATTTCATTTCTACATTTGCAACACCTCGTACTCACTCGGCCTTTGGATCTAGATAGAGTAGCGTGTCACTGGCAGCGGACTAGAAATCGATTATACCCTAAGAAAACACAAAAGCTCGAGGTGGGCGTCGCGTGTCAGGACACCGCCCAATTTGCATCCGTATATGAGAGCAACCTGTTTGGCGCAGAGGGGTATAGGTGCAAACCATAATCAAGAGTGCCCTTAATGTATCGAATGATACACTTAAGAGAAGTGAAGTGAGACTCTCTAGGGGCATGCATGAATAAGCATACCTGTTGAACAACATAAGCAATGTCTGGCCTGATAATTGTGAGATACTGAAGTGCACCTGCAAGGCTCCTACACAGAGTAGGATCGGAGACTGGAGCACCATCCATAGCACTGAGCTTAGATTTCGAATCGACTGGAGTAGACATAACTTTACAATTCGCCATCTTAGCCCTGTACAATATCTCCTCTGCATACTTACGCTGACATAAGAACATGTGATTGGCAGACCTGGTCACTGATATCCCAAAGAAATAACTCAGTTTTCCCAAATCAGTCATTGCAAATTCGGACTTAAGGAAGACAATAATCTCATTTTTCAATCTATCAGAGGAGACAGTCAGAACAATATCATCCACGTATAGTAATAAGTAAGCAGTGCTACTACCTCGATGAAAAATGAAAAGTGATGTATCACTCTTGCTGCATACAAACTCAATCTGCAAGATATACCTGACAAGACGATCATACCACGCACGAGGGGCCTTTTTCAGGCCATATAGTGACTTACGGAGACGACACACATAGTGAGGAATTGCTGGATGGGTGAACCCAGGCGACTGATGCATTTACATTGTTTCTCTCAGGTCCCCATGTAAGAATGCATTCTTCACATCAAGTTGATGAATCGGACAGTGTTTGCCCATGACAATGCTTAAAACTGTGCGAATGGTAGCCGGTTTGACAACCGGGCTGAAGGTCTCTCCACAATCAATGCCCTCCTGCTGATTTGTGTCATTAGCCACAAGACGGACCTTATACCTCTGAAGACCCCCATTGTCTCTGAACTTGTGACAAAAAAGCCACATACAACGAATTACATTCACCGCTTCAGGTCTAGGTACTAGATCACACGTGTGCTGTTTAGTAAAAGCATTGAATTCCTCATACATAGCTGCATTCCAATTAGGGTCTTGTTTGGCCAATTTTTGGTTCTTTGGAAGTGGAGAGATGGTTTGGGTAGATAAGTTGAAATGGACTTTGGGTTTGAAGATTCCATGCTTTGAACGAGTTTCCATTGGATGAGTAGGGACAGTGGGTGGCTGAGTGGTGTCTGAGACGGGGGGTAAAGTTGGACAAGGAAAGGGTGGGGGAGAAGTCGTCGAAGGCGCGGCTGAGGAAGCGAGGCCGCTGGGCGACGATGATTCTATGGACATTTGGCGTGGCGCTGCATGCGAACATGATAGCGACTTCGCGAAATTTTAGCGCCCGAAACAGAGACGAGAATAAGCGAGTTGTTCGAAGAGGATGGGAGATATGGCAGGCTCGTCAAGGAATGCGTAATCAGGTTTTTGGAATTTTTGAAGATTCGAAAACGAGAATGTGGTCTCGTCGAATGTGACGTGACGAGAGATATGGATTTGACGAGTCGACAAGTCATAGCATATATAGCCCATATGGTTCGGCGGGAATCCTAAGAAGACACATGGAGTGGACCTAGAAGCGAGCTTGTGAGGGGCGGTAGAGCTAAGGTTGGGATAACACAGACAACCGAAAATCTGTAGATGATCATAGGAGGGGACTCTATGGTAGTGGATTTCGGTAGGGGTCATATTGTGAGGAGTGCTAGTAGGGAGAATATTTAGAACGTATTCTGACATTTTAGCAGCATAGACCCAGAATGATGGAGGGAGGGAGACATGCATCAATAGGGTGCTAATCATGTTGTTAATGGTGCGTATGATTCTTTCAGCTTTACCGTTTTGTGGTGAGGTGTGAGGGCAGGAGAAACGAAAAACCATGCCATTATTGGTACAAAAACGGTGAAAGATAGAGTTATTGAATTCACGACCATTATCACACTGAAATGATTTTATGTCTTTTTCAAATTGTGTTTGAATGAACTTGCGAAACTCAAGAAATTTGGTAAATACTTCTGATTTAAATTTAAGAGGTTATAACCAAACATAGTGTAAAAAATCATCAAGCAACACAATATAGTATTTATGACCGAGAGAACTGGAGTTAGGAGACGTCCATAAATCAGAATGTATAATATCAAAGGGAGCAAATGTAACACTAGTAGATGATTTAAACGGAAGACGAATATGTTTGCCTAAAGAACAAGAAATACCATTTTGGGCAAGCTTCCCATTACAAGTAATGAAATTGTTGCCTCTAAGAAAATTAAAGACTGGGACTCCTGGATGACCAAGCCTATTGTGTCATGTTGAAGAATAAATAGCCGCTAGAGTGACGGGAGAGCAAGATCTGGCAGCGGAGGTGGAGGTGAATGGATAAAGATCCCCGTGCTATTGCATCTCGTAGGAGGTTTCCCCGTATGAAGATCCTTCACAGTAAAACCAAAAGGGTCAAAGTCCACAGAGACAGAATTATTATGAGTAAATTGGCGGACAGATATGAGATTCTTAATCATGTGTGGGGCATATAGGGTGTTTTTGAGGGAGAAGGGTGGATGAGGAGGTTGTGTGTATGAGGTACCATAACCTTTAACTGGAATGCGTTGTCCACTACCAACTGTAACATATTGAGGATGCTTTAAACTAAACAGTTTAGGAATAGTACCTGTAGATTGGGTGACGTGAGATGTGGCGCCTGAGTCCATGTACCAAGTATTTTCAGGCTGTTGCATAGAGATGGTGTTGAACGCCTGACCCAACTCAGTGGGTGTCATGCCGGAGGATGGCTGCGGGACCTGACCACTGCGTAAGTGGGCTCTGCGGTGGGCGGGGCCCAACAAACCGGTAAGAATCTGATTGTAGGTCTTGATGCATGGAATGGACCTTGCGTCGCGGCTATGGGCTGAGCGCGCGGTCTCATCTGTGGCGCCGCGGCGCTGTACGGAGGCGCTGCGGCGCTGTAGACGAACTGCTGAGGAGCCGCGGCCCAGTTGTTCTGCGATCCCTGTTGTTGTTGCTGCTGCTGGTTCTGTTGACCGCGACCCTTGCCACGACCACGGCCTCCTCTACCGCCGCGACCTTTTCCACCCTTGCCGCCGCGGCCCTGCCGCTGTTGGGAGTTTTCCGGTGGCGTCTGATCTTGGGGTTGTGAGTCGATAATTAACACCTACTGGGCGTGCTCATCCTGCTTAGCACGACGGGTTTCTTCGAGCAACAATTGTGAGCGAGCTTTGTTAAAACTTGGTAGCGGATCTGCCTGTTGGATCATGGTGGCCAAAGTATCATATTCGCCCTTAGTAAGGCCTGCAATCATTTGGAGCACCATTTTAGCGTCAGTAACAGGCGTGCCGACGTTGGAGAGTTGATCCGCTAGAAGTTTAAGCTGCTTGCAGTACTCAGAAACATTAGAGAAGTTTTCAAGACGTGTTTTGTTGAATTTTTCTTCCAAATACACGGCACGAGTGTGCTTGTTGTCCTGAAAAATTTCCTCCAAACGATTCCACAAGTCAAGGGCTGTGGAGTCAGATTTTATGATAGTAAGGAGCAAATCCTGAGAGATACTATCATATATCTACTGTTTGACGCCAGCATCTAGACGACGTCAAGTAGAATCATCAACCTCCTAAGGGCGCATAATTTTGTCATCAATATGATCAAGCACGTTATAGAGACATGCATGATTGCGAAACAGTTCAACCCAGGGAGAATACTGACTGTTTTCTTGATCAAGAAGGATAGAGATATGATTCTTGATGTTGGAAATAGTTAGGACGGGATGAAAAGAAGGTGATGACTTGGTGGTGGGATTTATGGAGGAAGATGCGTCAAGGACAGCGGAAGAATCCTGAGTATCCATTTAGAGAATAGAGGAATGGAGAAGAAAAACCAAGAATTTGGGTAGAGAGAGGGAGGCGCCGTGGAGAGATGCCCGGGGGGGGGGGCTGCTTGATAGAAAAATTCTAGGGTTTTTCTTTCTAGGCTTTTGATACCATGTGAGATGATATTAATCTCCCTTGGGGAGTCTTTCATTAATATCAAGGTATATATAGAGTACAATGTTCATCCCTTATACAAAAGAGGAATCCTAGTCTTACCATAATTATATTTACACAATATATGGAAATATTCTAATTATGGGTAGGGAATATATTGTTTCCTATATTTACATGTTTACAGTACCAATCCTGATACCTGTGACATACTCAACAATACATAGGCTGAACAAGCCTCTGATAAATGATTCTTTGAACACAAAACACAATTCCATGCACACAGAAAATGCCCTACCTATATATATATATATATATATAAATGCCGACATAAACTACGAGTCTACTGAAGAGGTTGACAAGGCCATACAACACCATAATACTCAACACTACTGTCTACAAGTCTTTAAAGAGTATAACGACAATATCTGGTCGGGACAGGGCCCCGCCATACCCAACTATATACATATATACACTACTCATACCTATTAGCTCACTAGACAACTCCAGAGAAAAAGAGCGTGACAACCTTCAGCTGAGTCGAGTCACCTACTGTGAGAAAATCATTTGCATCTCTATCTGTACATGTGGATATGAAACGCAGTGTTCCCTGAAAGGGACATTAGTACGAAAGATGTACTGAATAGTTAAGGTTGAAACTGTAAATAAGACAACAACGATCAATGAAGTGAGAAATACCACCTGGAACTCATAATGTCACAATGCATCAAACTGTATAGATGTGTATAATAATCGCGTATATAACGTCGTAGGCCTCTGAGGGCAATATCATAAATGTCGTGTAAGTATAAGCTGCGAATATAACGCCATAGGCCTCTGAGGGCAATATCATCAATCACATAGTTGTATAACTACGTATATAACACCATAGGCCTCTGAGGGCAATATAGATATATAATACATGCATATGTTGACCTCTTTAAGGATTGCCGAATAATTTTTAAACTCATCGAAGTGACGTAAGGTCATTACACCTCCGAATCCTTTATGAGGGTTAACACATCACTTGTTACTCTTTCAACGACTCCATAGGATCCATAGTATAGCTTAGACTTCAGGAAACAAAAAAGGAGCCGACTTTTATTGACATCAAAGAAATACCTTGGCACGAGAACGTAATCTTGACGAGGACTGGTAATACAAAACAACACCCTCATAGGAGAATCACCACTACTTTCGTAAGGATTTTAGAATAGAGTTCTTGTCGGATTTCATTTCACAATCATGCCAAAAAGAATGAGGTGAGCCTTACATACCTTTGTTGCCCTGACAATGCTAGCTTACAATTCTCCGACCGCCCTTCGAACGATATCCTACGTATTAAAGATGTTTCAAATCAATCATTGTTCAAGTAAATATATTCTATCATAATAATTCTTCGATGTCACCGCTACTTATCACCACCATGCTATCCATGTATTTACGAATCCATTTAATAGCTCAATTCGTACAAAATCAACCCAACATAAGTTACATGAACGAGAACTATCTTTACATTATTTCTAGCCATTTCTCCTCCTAGCTTGTAATTCCGTTATTAAGATCAACACTTTAAACAAGCACAAACAACATATATAACATGATCAACTTACTTCCCATGATTTTAGCCACAATAAGTCATATACCTAGTCTCCAACTATCCACAATCCAAACAACTACATCCTTTTTCATTTAGGGTTCTAACTTGTAGATTTTTTCACACAAACACTTAATTAATACATGAGTAAGGTTAGGCACAAGAGATAAAGTGTAATTCTTACCTTACACAACAAGTATGACATTGAATCCAATCTCCTTAGTTTCAATAACAACTCTCAAATGCATAACAACTCCATAAAAGTATTTTCCTTTACCTACCCTTGATTTTAGAAGTAGAATTATGGTGTAATTTCTTTGAAATCACTTTAAAACTATGAAAATATTTTGGTAGGGTTAGGGAGAAAGTTTGGATGAAAAATGACCCAAAATGGCCTTTAAATCGATTCAACCCGAAGTTAAGTCTGCCATCGACAAATTTGACGGTCCGTACAATTTTGTACAGTATGTCAATTTGGAACGTACAATATGCCTCCAAAAATACGGTGGGGGCCTATTTTTGTCACGACCCGATCCCGGGCCCGTGACTGGTGCCTTACCCCGGGCACCCTAGTGATACAACATCAGAGAAAAATCAGCGGGAATAAAAACTTAAAAATGAAACAAGATATATGATAAGAACAGGATAACCAAAACGGTCACCTTCTAATAATATATATACAAATCTTTCAAACCGAACAGTTTAATCCTTTTTACAAACCCTGCCCACAACAGTACTACAGACCTCTAAGAGTTTTTATACAACATGTGGGACGGGGCCGCCATACCCCAGATGTATAAGTACCTCTGATGTGAGGACTATACGAAAGATAAGCCTCGGAGAAGCGGAGCTTCCCGATATCTTTGAACTATGATCCTATGGCGAGGATCGGCGGATGTGTACCTCTACTGCGGCATGAACGCGGCCGAAGAGTCGATCTGAGTACCAAGTATGTGGCGAAAATCAGTAAATGAAATCATAGTAGTCTATATAAAGCGGGAGACATGTATGATAACCCAACTCTGATCCATAATAAATAAGCGATCGTATGAAGTCGTGACTCGCCTCCAAGTCATCACTCGATTATAACTATAGGTCTCACGCCTCAGCATCAATCATGCGTGGAATACGCCCGCCATTCTGCGATCATGATATAATAACACGAAGTACATATGAACACAAGTCCTACGAGTCATAAAAAGCGTGCGGGGCAAATCGAAGGCTAACTACGAATACGAGCCATACTAACAATACTATACAAGCGAACCACGGGCGTCACGGGGCAAGTCAAAGCTAACTACGGATACGAGCCATACTAACAATACTATACAACCAAACCACGCGGGCGTCACGGGGCAAGTCTGGCCGACTACGGATACCAAGGCGTGTCACGTGTGGCGGGCAAATCTGAGGGCTAACTACGGATACCAGGCGTATCACGAGACTCGCCACGAAGGCGTCACGGGGCAAGTCTGGCCGACTACGGATACCAAGGCGTGTCACGTGGTGGCGGGGCAAGTCTGAGGCTAACTACGGATACTAAGGCCGTATCACGAGACTTCGCCACTAAACCGAGCGGGGCAAGTCACGAGGGCTAACTACCAGTACAGGCGAATCGGTAGAAACCTCTTGGAGAGATAGTCCGTGGAATAACACTATCAACGAGGCGTGCAGTGGAATTCTCGTCACTGCAGACGCGTCAAGTAATATCATAACAAATCACCGACCTCCATCGAGAGAGCGGCGGTATAGAAATACAATACTAGCACGACAAGGCTATCACACGCAAACATACACAACTCAAGGTACTTTCATTTTATGCCAAAGTCCAGGTTTTAACCCCAAAGTACTACGTACGTTAAATTTTTTTAAAAAGATCCATTTCTTTTACAAAGGTCACCCGATGCCCGTATTATAAAAATAGAGTGACTAACTTTTTTTAAGTAAACCAAAACAACTTTCATACTTTCCTTTTTTTAACCAAAACACTTCTCCTTTTAAAATCAGGTTAACAACATTCTTTTCCAAAGTTCAAGTTTGCCTAATTTCAAATATTCACGTTTCTTATTTTCGAAAGATTTCATAGTTCAAGTCTTAATCATTTAATAACGTAATTCTCTTTTAAAACTCTTTGAGCAACATATGCCTTATGTGGGAGCAGGTTATTCTTGTTTATAACAATCTTATTGAAGCAGCCATGATCTAGGAAATGTAGTACAATTTTGTCTTATCTTAGCTTCTATGCAGATGGAGGTTTCTACTGGTTTTAATATAATTACTTATTTGCCAATACATTTCCCTTTATTAACGCTGCAGTGGTTCGTTCGATACTTTCTTATTTCCGAAATCAGTAAAACATTATTCTTTAAAAACCAAGTACTCATTCCTCACGAATGAGGTTTCACACTTCTTAACAACTTTCATATCAATTCATTTAAGTCAAGTCTCTTATCTTTTAAGATTAAGTCTCTTAACTTCTAAAATTAATAAACCATTCTTTTATCTTTCTTAAGTCGTTATACCTAACTTCCCATAAAGCTAGTATAACTCTTAAGCTTTTAAAACCAAGTATTACTCTTCTTTCAAAAACGATTCTTAATTCTTTTGAAATACTTCAAGATTCTTATTATTCAGGCTTAAGTCAAAAGACATTGCCGTAAAACTACGTTCAGTTAACACACGTACGTCTACCGTACTATATATATATTCTTTTAAAATATCATGCTCAAGAGTATAGGAAGAATCACATACCTCGCGACGATTTATCGACTATTAGCAAATAGCTCCAAAGTATTGTAATCCTGCTAGCCTTTTCCACCCTTCGAGTAGAATATGCTGCTACTCGCGATTTTCAACCTATATCGGTCGTATAAGTCTATCAATGTCTAGACTATTACGTAAAATATTTCTAGATCTGATTCCTTTATTCAACGGAAAATTGGCGACTTCCCTACCCGCCAACTACACAAGTCTCAGTAAATACGATCCACATGCGTCTGATTTAATCTTCTTCTTTAATATTCTTACGATGTGATTTGATTCAATTCTTTTACGTAATATCCTTACATGAATCTTATATTCATTTCTATACTACTACGGTATGTAATTTCCAATTACAATAGAAGGGCGAGGAGTATTTACCTCGGTAAGCCCAAAATTATCCAAGATTTAATGTCGATCTGAGCAACGTTTAGCTCTACTGCTGCGCAACCCGCTCCAAACAACCGCCAGAAGTTCTACACAACTTCTCTTAATACTTCAACTCGCTATGAAGATTTCCTTAGGGTTTCGTTTAGTGGCTAAAGAAGTATAATAGTATTTACGGGCTTTTAGTATAAAGGGTAACCTCGAGAATACTACAAGGTATTTTGGAATAGCAACAATACTTGGAGAGTATTTTTCTACCAAGGGGGGGGGGGGGGTGTTTACAATACTTGGTGCACAACACATCGATAATCAAGACTCTACTAGACACGGTCTGTAGACACTTTCCGAGGATTAACTGCTCTGATACCACTTTTGTAACGACCCGTTCCGGGGCGTTCTTCGTGCCTTACCGGGCACCCTAGTGATACATCATCGAGAAAGTCAGCGGAACATAAAACATGAGTCATGAAACAAGAGATATAATAATAAGCAGGCCAAAAGCGGTTGCCTTGGTATATCATAAAACACGAGCAGTTTAATCCTTTTACAACCACGCCACAACGATACTACGGACCTCTAAGATTTACTGGCGACTATGGCGGACGGGGCCCGCCCCGAATGTACAAGAACCTACAACTCGGGAAACACATACAAAAGATAAGCCTCGAGAAAGCGGAGCTTGATATCTTTGACGTGATCCTAGGCGAGGATCCACGGCCGTGTACCTCTACTGCGGCGTGAACGCGGCCGAAGGAGGTCGATGCAAGTACCAGTATGTGAAGTCGTAAAATCGTAAATGAAATCATACTAGTCTATATAAAGCGGGAGACATGTATGATACCAAACTCTGATTCACAACATAAAGCGATCATGTCGATCGGGGACTCACGCCTCAAGTCATCACTCAAATATAACTATGGGTCTCGCACCCTCTGGCGTCAATCATGTTCGTCATGGCGCGTGCCGGAGTGCATCGGTGTAGCGTGTCCATGATGCAACAATAATACCAATGCCCGGCCACGTGCCGGAATTGCGCCGGTGTAGACACGTCCGTATGACATCAACAATAATATCTTGGGTGATCAACCTGCGCGTGACCACGTGCCGGGAATTCTACCTCGGTGTAGACATGTCCATGTAACCACAATAACAATATATCGGGTAATCAACCTGCGCGTAGCCATATGCCGGAATTCTACCTCGGTGTAGACATGTCCGTGTGACATCAACAATAAGACGATAATCAAAATGGAAACATACGTGGAATTCTCGTCACCGCCCGGACGCGTCGAGTAAGTTCTCGACAAGTCAACCTACTGTCGAGACGCGGTAACGTAAATACAACACTTGTACAACAAAGGCTATCATCACAAGATAGGCAAGTTTCACACAACTCAAAGTACTTTCACATAAGTCACACAATACGTAGTATAAAAATCGTGACTATCTTTTTAAGTAAGCAGGACACTTCCCTTTTGTAAAATCAAGTAACAACATTATTTTCCAAGCGTTCAAATTTGCCTAATTTCAAATGCTCAAGTCACTTATTTTAGAAAGGTTTCATAACTCATAGTCTTAATCTCTTTTAAAACAATTGAGTAACATATGTCATATATGTGAGTAGTTTATTCTTGTTTATAACTATCTTATTACAAAGACCGTAGTCTAGAAAATGTAATATCATTTTGTCTCATCTTAGCTTCATGCGGATGGAGATTTCTCTTGGTTTTAATACAACACATCATTATTCAATACATTTTCCTTTATTAACGCAGCTGCGGTGGTGCAGCCGATACACATTCTGATTTCCGAAATCAGTAAAACATTATCCCTTTAAAAACCAAGTACTCATTACTCACGAATGAGGTTTCACACAAACATCCACATTAAAACAAATAAGTTAAGTATCTTATCTTATAAGATCAAGTCTCTTAACTTCTAACATCAGTAAACCATTTTCTTACCTACATAAAGCTGTTATAACCAACTTCCCATAAAACCGTTATAACACTTTATCTTTAAACAAACAAATACACTTAGCAATGTCGTCCGCGTACTACATAGTTACACATATCATGCTAGAACGGATAGGAAGAGGTTCACATACCTCGCGACGAGTATCGACGATAAGCAAAGTGCTCCAAGTACTCTGACGCGCTAGCCCTTTCCACTCGCCGAGTAGAATACGCTACTCTTAGTACTTCCACCTATAAGGCACAAACGTCTATTAACTTCTAACCGCGGTTCCATATTCTCTGAAAATTGGCGGCACCTCCCCATGGCAGCGTAAATCTCCTCTCTATCGGTAGGCTGCCAAGCCGACTGGGGGTTTACGTCTAACCGGGCGTGTACAATTCTAATCGGCAATACTACACAAGTCTCTGCAATACGGTCTATGTAAATACGATTCGATTCTTTTCTTTACTCTTGAGCTTAAGTCAAAAGACATTGCCAAATATAAAGTTGATTCTACATATAGTATACTTCAACTATATATTCCTACAACATGTAATCTCAATTACAATAAGGGGACAAGAATATTTACCTCGACAAGCCCAAAATTATCCAAGTTATAATGTCGATCTGAGCAAGGTTTAGCTCTACTCCGTGCGCTCAATCCGCTCCAAACAACCCTTAGAAGTTCTAACCAACTTCTACTCAAATACTTCAACCAACTATGAAGATTTCCTTAGGGTTTCGGTTTGAGACTAAAAGGACAAAAGGTAGCATTTAGGACTCTACGTATAGAGGTAACTTTTGGAATACAACAAGGTAAAGGCTAAGGTATTTTGGGCATTATAACAATACTTGGAGAAGTATTTCAATACCACAAGGAGGGTATTATCACGAAACAACTAGGCTAGGGGTGGGGTACCCAGCTAGCACCACAGGGGAGGAGGCTCTCGGCCTGAGGCCACTCGAGGGAGGCGGAAGGCTTGGGGCGAGAACACTCAAGAGGGGAGGAGAGTTTTCAAGGCTTAGACAAGTGAAGAGTGGATGAAGAAGTTCATCTCTAAGGGGGTATTTATAGAGCAAAAGCCAACCAATGGCAAGATCAAGCCATGTGCAAGGCAAGTGTATGGCCTTGATCAAGCCAAGTGCACCTAACCCTACTCCACAAAACAAGGCACAAAACATGGCACCAAACAAGCCACAAAACAAGGCCAAAACAAGGAGCCAATAGGCCTCAAACCCGTGACCAACGGCCAACCCACATCGCCCGAATGAGGTGACAAGTGTCACCCTCCCGTTGGTCAAAGCATTTAAATCGCTCGGAAAAATCCGCAAAAATACTAAATGACATAGCGGAATTTTCCCAGCGTAAGCGTGGAAAGCGTTTCGTCGAAAAACGACTCGATCGCGGTTGTGCCCCAAAATTCGGTCCTTTGCCTAACTTAAGGCTCAAATTCTCTCGTGCGTCCTTACGTACATACTGCGGAAATACGGTATAACATTCTCCTCGCCGAAACATTCGTCCGAATGTTCCTTCTCAAGTCTCAACACAAACATGCGCTAGTATAGCCTTCTGCTATCTGCACGAAAACAATCATGCCACGCTGGCCATAAAAATAACAAAGCGCGCAATACTTAAACCCAAGTCAACGAGGAAACACCTCTAATCATCACAAAACCCCTTACGAGGTCTAAAATATACTCCGTCACACCCGTTTCCCGAAAAAGCGATCACACACGTTCACTTTTCCCTATCTTGTTGTACCGCTTCTCGAACACTCAAACTCTTTCTAGTATCCTGTACCACACTCGTCAACGCTTGTTTCCAACTCTTGAGTCACTACCTCAAACTTGGTCATCTTACTAACCTCGATCTTCTCTAAGGCGTTCGGCCTCCGCGATCGACACGGTCGAACATATCCACCAACTCATACGATGGTTATACAAACTTGGGCCTAGCATCCTCGTGACCTACCACTGGCGGGACCACGAGCCGGCCCGCGTCAATCGGCTGCGGGTTGACCGTATCACGTCCTCGGCCGACCAGCGATCGCGTCAAGCCGCTTGTTCCCGACACGGAACAATCACCTTCTAAATCACATCATGAAAGCTACCACTTCCATCTCACATTACCCGTGGGTGATCACTCAAATAAAACCCACGTATACTACGCACTCGATAAAGGTCAAACATAAAGCGAATCTTTTACTCAAGGCGACCTTACTTCTAAGGTCTCAATCGTGACGATCTAGGGTTCACACTTACCATGCCCCATACTTATCCTCCCAACTAAGCATGTTTTCTAACTCACAATTAACACAGCGTTATTCGTACATAGCACATAATAATGAGACCATCATAACAAGCATACCAAAACTCTAGAGGTTAAGGATATACGAAGCTACCGCTCACTCTAATCATAGGCACGCCTGCGTAGCATGTATGAAAGCGATGAACCACCAGCGATCCGGTGGTGAGTCGTAACATCCGTGCTACCCAGTGAGACAGTTCCTGCAAAATGGCCTGCTGCCGCAAAAATAACAAGCTCCCTTGGCACCACGACACTCCCGAAATGCGGTCTACGCATCGACCACGAGGTAGGGGTGACGCGTCTGCCAACACGCTTACTTCCGCGAAACACAGAACCGCCAGAGCCACGACTGCTCCGAATACTCTGGATGCTCACGAAGGTTGTGGAGGACCACTCTGCCGGGCGGAGGTACAAAACTAGTATCTTTCTTGAGGCGGTCCGCCTCGAAAGTCACAAAGGACCTTGTTGTTCGTCCTCTTCTGCGATCTTGGTCATTCCGTCGACCTCTCCGTGCCTCGCATCCCGGTCGTGAGCTGCGTGCGGGCAATTTCCATGCCGGTGAAGAGCTACACTCGAACAAGCCTCTGTCGAGCAATCATCTAATCCGGTGGCGTGGCGGTGCACTCTATCCTCCATGGTTGCCACTAAAGCGGGGACATCACCGAGCCAAGTCAAACTCCACGTTGTACTCCCGGCTCGCCTCTGCGTCTCGGCATCGCCGTCGTCGGCCCGTGCCCTCACCGTGCGGAGGCAAGAAGTGAGTGAGAATGCCTCGAGAACTCGTCCCATCTTGCTGGGGCGCATGCTCTCCCGGTCAACTCGCGAATCAAACGATCATTGCGGTATCACGCGCGGCCGATCACGAACCTAAGACCACCGACTCGGTCTCGAAGCCTTGATCACTCTCGCGACCCATTGTAGCTGGGATGAACTCCTGCGGATCATCCTCGAGCCTCGACCCATAAAACTCTGGCGGGCTCTGACTCGGAAAGTCCGTAGCCTCAAACTATCTGCTCGGGGTGAACCGGCTGGCGCTGGAGCTGCTGCGTCGGCCTATCGCCATATCGGCCACGACCACGGCCAGCAATCGGCCATCTCGCGCCAACCCGTCTCCTGCTGCTCCGGTGTGGGGCTGGAGGCTCAGTCTTGCGGTCTCGGCGGCCATTCTTTGCGGCTCAACCTCTCTTTGGGGGGCGGCGTCCAAAACCCGCCGTCAAGCCTGACCTCGAGTCTATGCGGGCTGCGCCTCGTACTCCTCTGTATCTCACTAGCGGCTCCTCGGCTGTCTTGCCATACGGGCTCTGGTTGCCTTGCGCGGAGGCATAAGCGGTAAAAGCGAGATCGTCGGAGGGTCCAACTTACACGGCTCTAAGGCACGATCTCGGAATGAGAAGAATGAAACCAATCCTAAATGTCCTGCGGACCTCACGATTATAGATGTGGTGCCTGACACATCGATAATCAGAACTCTACTAGACACGATGCGTAGACACTTTCAGAGATTAAGCGCTCGATACCACTTTTGTAACGACCGTTCGGGGCGTTCTTCGTGCCTTACCGGGCACCTAGTGATACATACATCGGAGAAAGTCGCGGAACATAAAACATGAGTCATGAAACAAGAGATATAATAATAAGCAGGCCAAAGCGGTTGCCTTGGTATATCATAAAACACGAGCAGTTTAATCCTTTTACAACCACTTGCAGCGGTACTACAGGACCTCTAAGATTTACAACGACTATGGCGGGGCGGGGCCGCCGTACCCGAATGTACAAGAACCTGACTCGGAAACACATGCAAAAGATAAGCCTCGGAGAAAGCGGAGCTTCCCGATATCTTTGAATGTGATCCTAGGCGAGGATCCACGGCCAGTGTACCTCTACTGCGGCGTGAGCGGCCGAAGAAGTCGATCTGGCAAGTACCAAGTATGTGAAGCGTAAAAATCGTAAATGAAATCATACTAGTCTATATAAAGCGGGAGACATGTATGATAACCAAACTACGATTCCAACATAAGCGATCGTATGCGATCGGGGACTCACGCCTCAGTCATCACTCAAATATAACTATGGGTCTCACACCTACAACGTCAATCATGTTCGCATCATGGCGCGTGCCGGATTCTGCATCGGTGTAGACATGTCCATGATGCAACAATAATACCAATGCCCGTGGCGCGTACCGGAATTCTGCGCCGGTGTGAACCGTCCATGTGACATCAACAATAATATCTTTGGGTGATCAACCTGCGCGTAGCCACATGCCCCGAAATTCTACCTCGGTGTAGACATGTCCATGTAACCACAATAACAATATATCGGGTAATCAACCTGCGCGTGGCCATATGCCCCGAATTCTACCTCGGTGTAGACATGTCCATGTGACATCAACAATAAGACGATAATCAAAATGGAAACATACGTGGAATTCTCGTCCTGCCCGGACGCGTCAAGTAAGTTCTCGACAAGTCAACCGCCTCTGTCGAGAGACGCGGTAACGTAAATACAACACTTGTACAACAAAGGCTATCATCACAAGCATAGGCAAGTTTCACACAACTCAAAGTACTTTCACATAAGTCACACAATACGTAGTATAAAAATCGTGACTATCTTTTTAAGTAAAGCAGACACTTCCCTTTTGTAAAATCAAGTAACAACATTATTTTCCAAGCGTTCAAATTTGCCTAATTTCAAATGCTCAAGTCACTTATTTTAGAAAGGTTTCATAACTCATAGTCTTAATCTCTTTTAAAACAATTGAGTAACATATGTCATATATGTGAGTAGTTTATTCTTGTTTATAACGATCTTATTACGTGACCATGATCTAGAAAATGTAATATCATTTTGTCTCATCTTAGCTTATGCGGATGGAGGTTTCTTGGTTTTAATACAACACATCATTATTCAATACATTTTCCTTTATTAACGCTGCGGTGGTGCAGCCGATACATTACGATTTCGAAATCAGTAAAACATTATCCCTTTAAAAACCAAGTACTCATTACTCACGAATGAGGTTTCACACAAACATCCACATTAAAACAAATAAGTTAAGTCTCTTATCTTATAAGATCAAGTCTCTTAACTTCTAACATCAGTAAACCATTTTCTTACCTACATAAAGCTGTTATAACCAACTTCCCATAAAACCGTTATAACACTTTATGTTTAAACCAAACAAATACACTTAGCAACTGTACGTCCACCGTACTACATAGTTACACACATATCATGCTAGAACAGATAGGAAGAGGTTCACATACCTCGCGACGAGTATCGACAATAAGCAAAGTGCTCCAAGTACTACAACGCACTAGCCCTTTCCACTCGCCAAGTAGAATACGCTACTCTTAGTACTTCCACCTATAAGGCACAAACGCGTCATTAACTTCTAACCGCGGTTCCATATTCTCTGAAAATTCGGCACCTCCCGCACATGACAGCGTAAATCTCCTCCTCTATCGAGGCCGACTACCAAGCCGACCACGGGGGGGTTTACACGTCTAACCGGACGTGTACAATTCTAATCAGCAATACTACACAAGTCTACTGCAATACAGTCCTATGTAAATACAGTTCAGTTCTTTTCTTTACTCTTCAGGCTTAAGTCAAAAGACATTGCCAAATATAAAGTTCAGTTCTACATATAGTATACTTCAACTATATATTCCTACAACATGTAATCTCCAATTACAATAAGGGACAAGAATATTTACCTCGACAAGCCCAAAATTATCAAGTTATAATGTCGATCCTGAGCAAGGTTTAGCTCATACTACGTGCGCTCCAATCAGATCCAAACAACCCTTATAAGTTCTAACCAACTTCTACTCAAAATACTTAAACCAACTATGAAGATATCCTTAGGGTTTCGGTTTGAGACTAAAAGGACAAAAGGTAGCATTCAGGGCTCTACGTATAGAGGTAACTTTTGGAATACAACAAGGTAAAGGCTAAGGTATTTTGGGCATTATAACAATACTTGGAAGTATTTCAATACCACAAGGAGGGTATTATCACGAAACAACTAGGCTAGGGGGTACCCATACTAGCACCACAGGGGAGGAGGCTCTCGGCCTGAGGCCACTCGAGGGGAGGTGGAAGGCTTAGGGCGAGAACACTCGAGAGGGGAGGAGAGTTTTCAAGGCTTAGACAAGTGAAGAGTGGATGAAGAAGTTCATCTCTGAGGGGTATTTATAGGAAACCAAAAGCCAACCAATGGCGAGATCAAGCCATGTCAGAGCAAGTGTATGGCCTTGATCAAGCCAAGTGCACCTAACCCTACTCCACAAAACAAGGCACAAAACATGGCACCAAACAAGCCACAAAACAAGGAGCCAATAGGCCTCAAACCCGTGACCAACCGGCCAACCCACATCGCCCAAATGAGGGTGACAAGTGTCACCCTCCCGTTGGTCCAAAGCATTTCGTCGCTCGGAAAAATCCGCAAAAATACTAAATGACATAGCCGGAATTTTCCCAACGTAAGGCTAATGAAGCGTTTACGTCAACGACTCCAATCGGCAGTTGTGCCCAAAATTCGGTCCTTTGCCTAACTTAAGGCTCAAATTCTCTACGTACGTCCTTACGTACATACTCTGGAAATACGGGGTATAACAAGGACATTCAATGGCCAAGATCAAGCCAAGTGGGGGGCAAGTGGAGGGTCAAGATTTGGACATGTGTTTGTGGGTCCCACTTGCTCATCAACTACACAAAATATCCTACCAACTCCTTGACAAAAATCAAGGCAAAAAACGCCCCAATTCGTCCCACATTATCCGTCCACTTGAGGGTGACACTTGTCACCCTCTCGTTGGTCGAAAATATTTCGTCTCTCGGAAAAATCCGCAAAAATTATAAATGACATAGCTGTATTTTTCCTTTCGCAAAGTCCGGAAAACGTTTCGTCGGAAAACGACTCTTTTCGCTAGTTGTGCACAAATTTCGCCACTTTGCCTACTTAAGGCTTAAACTTTTGTACGTACGCCCTCACGTACATACTCTGAAAATACGGGGTATAACAATTTTGATTGTCCGTCAAATTTGTACGGTCCGTTAATTTGGGCCGTCAAAATGAGATTCCGCAGATTTTCATCGAAACGTATTTTTTCAATCCGTTTAACTCATACACTCTGATACTCCCATAGACAACCTATAAATTCTCGTTATCCTACTGTAAGGTCATATATCTTCCTGGAATGCCGGTATCAATTGACGATGTGACGAAACATAAAACTACGAGGCGTAACAACTACTCTACTTTGTTGTGCGCGTGAACTCAATCACTTTTTTATTCTGTATTAGTCAACTAGAAGAACAATTCTTTATAACTAAAAAAAACTTTTTTTCTAATCAATGTATCACGACTCAAAATCTCACCTAGGATGTGATGACATTTAACTCCACCCGGTAGGCGAATCAATCGAAACGTAATCACGATAGAAGTTTAGAAAAGTAAAGTACAACAAATCACAATTCTGAAATATTTTTAAGTTAATACAATGTGGAATACTATACTACAACTTCTAAGACGATGCATATTTATGGTGTATATATTTCTACCTAATATTTCAGGTGTTATGTCATGACCAAGACTCTTGTCGTTGACATTGATATTCCCCTTTTTACCACAAGCGTTGATTAAATTTTATTGTGATATATTACACCTTTTCGGAATATAATGCTTCTTTGACAGAGCTTCAAGCAAGAAGGAGGAAGGCCCTCTTTTCGCCAATGGATCACTTAGTCGGAATAAGCGGGCTTAGGTTGATGCAGAGTAAGCTAAAGATCCCCAAATTATAGTGTAACATAGACTTAATATTACTACCATCTCTATTTTGAGTTTCAAGAGGAGAGTCATGATTATTTACTAAATAGACATAATTTGAAAATTCTTTTGTAAGTTCTGTTAGTTCCAATCTAGACCTTCAATGATTAACCACAATAATATATAGATAATTTAACTAAATTGAAATCAACAACAATGAAATTCAACAAATGCTAAACACATACTAACTTGTAGTAGATAGAGGCATGCAATTACGCAGTGGCCTAAGCCCCACTTGTGCTGTAGTTCTACGGACGTCTGCCTTAAGGATACAACTATCTGAGTGATAGTTCTAGCACAAGAACTCCACTCCTGACAAATTTACTATATGTGTTCTTCAGAAATGTTTTGGAGAAGATGAAGAAGAAGAAGCAAGATATAATCTTCTAAAGTTTTTTATTCTCAAAATCAAAAGATTAATCTTGTTTTTCCCCCTATTAAAACAAGTGATTAACCTGCTATTTATAGCACAATTTTCGACCTTAAGCAGTCATTCATCAAATGTTATGACCTTACATGAAGAGAGGCAACTTTTGGTTCAAAATCTGGAAATTACCGTTGCATGGCGCCGTGGCGCCGAAACTCCTGCAGACCTTTGAAGTTTTGGCGTAGCGACCCTGTCCTTTGGCGCCGCGGCGCTGCGCCTAAAATCGCAAAGCTTAATTTTAATCACTTTATCTCTTCTTCTTCTACAAGTTCCAACAATACCCTACATTTTCTATTCACACATCCAACAATACCCCACATGTGGATATAAAATAAGATAAAAGAAACTTATCGTCATTTCTGTCAAACGCGATATGACATGCATCGGAGATGGTGTCTTTTGGACTTGAACCACTCGTAGTGAATACCTATCGGATCTACTTGTGAAGTAGTGGACGTAATGCCTTGAACTATTCACATTTTGTAGTAAATCGAGACAACAAGCATCAGACACATCATACCAATATATTTCAATTCTAACAGTTGTGTTCTTTTCGGTCATGAACAACTCCTTCTTCATGAGAATTTCTAGAGAACGTAGTTATAACGGGTCTCCCAGATGCAACCCCATATCACTCTCACATAGGTAATATTAATCAAGAATAGTCCGTACTATCCACCATAATGGCTATTAATATTATTAAGAACCAAGGTTCAGCCTTATATCGTCAACGGATTAACACACTTGGTACATCATAGGAACGAGCATATGTGTGTTTTACGCTCCTTGAGTCTTCCCCAGCTAGTTTGCCTATTGAACCTAAACTATGGGATCTCCAATTATGATAGGTTAGGTTTTCACCAGTTCACAACTCATTGTATTGGCTTTAATCCCATCCCCCTCGATGTAAATACGACTTGCTCTCGTGTAAGGCCTTTTGTCAAAGGATCATCTATATTGTCCTTTGAATTTACAGAATCAATAGAAATTATTCCATTCTTCAGCAAGCTTCGTATTGTATTATGACGTCGCCTTATGTGCCTTGATTTGCCATTATATATTTGATTCTTCGCCATCGTCAGGGCAACCATACTATCACAATGTATGCAAATGACGGTCACTGGCTTTGTCCACAACAGAATACCTTCTAGGAAGTTTCTTAGCCATTCTGCCTCTTCGACAACTTTATCCAAGGCTACAAACTCTGATTTCATAGTTGATCTCGTATTTACCGTTTGCTTTGGTGATTTCCATGATACCGACGCTCCACCAAGTGTAAATACATACCCACTTGTGGACTTACTTTCTGAATGGTTGGAAATCCAATTAGCATCACAATATCCTTCTAGCCCGGGAAGATATTTTGTATAATGCAACTCATAGTTCATTGTATGCTTTAGATATCGTAGTGCCCTTATTAGCGCTATCCAATGATCATTTCTAGGATTGTGTGAGTATCGACTGAGTCGACTCACTGTATATACCAAATCCGGTCTCGTACAATTCATTATGTACATCAAGCTTCCAAGAACTTGCGTATACTCTAACTGAGACACATTATCACCTTCATTCTTCTTAAGGTGCTGTTATACCCGTATTTCCAGAGTATGTATGTGAGGACGTACGTACATTTGTACAAACCCTAATTAGGTTAAGGATGGAATTGTGAACTTTCAACGGAAAAGATTCTGAACCTTGTGAAGGAAATTCTACGTTTTTAATATTTTAACCGACACGGAGTTTTTAGAGAGACGAAATATTTTGGACCAATAGGAGGGCGACATGTGTCACCCTTAGTTGGCATGGGTTGGACGAAAATGTTGGCCAAGTGGACATGGTCAAGTGGTCAAAGTCTTGGAAGATATTTTCTTTTGGTGAGTGGGAGTAGGTATTTGGACGATTTTATGGGCAAGTGGGGGGCTTGCCTTGGGCGTTTTTTGTGCCTAGTGGAAGGCCACATGGCTCTTTGTTGTGGGGGACATATGTCCTAATGTTGTGGTGGACATATGTCCCAAGGTTGTGGTGGACACTTGATGGAAGACTCCACTCACACAAGCTATCCAATCTTCACCCTCCACTTGCTTTGATCTTGGCCATTGTTTGGCCTATAAATACCCCTCAAGTGCAAGACTAAATCTTCATCCCTTAAACATTTTCCAAGTCTCAAAATCCCTCTCCCCCTCTTGAAAGCTCTCGTCCAAACTCCCCCTCCCCCTTTGTGAAGCCCTCGGCCGAAACACCCCCCCTTCCTAGTTGTTCTTGTCGAAATACCCCCCCTCCTTGGTAGAAAAATACTCTCCAAGTATTGTTGTTATTCTAAAATACCTTAGCCCAAATACCTTGTAGTATTCCAAAGTTACCTCTATACTAAAAGCCCAGAAATACTACTTTATATCCATTAGTCACAAAGCGAAACCACAGGAAAATCTTCATTGGTGGTTGAAGTATTAAGTAGAAGTTGTATAGAACTTCTGAGGGTTTCTTGGAGCGAATTAGAGCGTACAGATTAGGAGCTAAACCTTGCTCAGGATCGACTTTAATCTAGGATAATTTTGGGCTTATCGAGGTAAATATCTTTGTCCTTCTATTGTAATTGGAAATTACATATAGTAGTTTAGAAATGAGTATAAGATATAGAAGGATGATATAAAAGAAGAGAATTGAACTGTACTTACATAGAAGTGTATTCTGATGAGACTTGTGTAGTTGACTGGTAGGAAATGCTGCCCAAATTTCCATAGAATAGAGAACCTTAGAATGTTCTACAGAGTAGTCTAGACGTTGATAGACGTATTTGACTATTATAGGTTGATACTCTGCGCGCGACATATTCGACTTGGCAGGTGGATTTCGCCGAGGAGGTATGTGATTCTTCATATCCTCTTGAGCATGATATTTTGATATATATATAGTACGGTAGACGTACGTGTGTTAACTAAAAAGAGTTTTACTCTGATGTCTGTTGACTTGAGTTTTAGATAATAAGAATCTTGAAGTATTTCAAAAGAATTATGAATCATTTTTGAAAGAAGAGTAATACTTAGTTTTAAAAGCTTAAGAGTTATACTAACTTTATGGGAAGTTAGGTATAACGACTTAAGAGAGATAAAAGGAACGGTTTACTTAATTGTTTATGAAAACCTTGTATTGATTTCGGAAATGAGAATAAGCATCGAACAAACCAATGCAGCGTTAATAAAGAAAAATGTATTGACAAATAATTAATTATATTAAAACCAGTAGAAACCTCCATCTGCATAGAAGCTAAGATAAGACAAGATTGTATTACATTTCCTAGATCATGGCTGCTTTAATAAGATTGTTATAAACAAGAATGAACTACTCACACATAAGATATATGTTACTCAATTTTGTTAAAAGAAGAAATTACGTTGTTAGGACTATGAACTATGAAATCTTTCGAAAATAAGAGACTTAAGTATTTAAAAATATGCAACTTGAACTTTTGGAAAAGAATGTTGTTACTTGACTTTCAAAAGGGAAAATGTGTTGGTTTAAAATGAAGGCATGGTATTGTCTTAATCTGTCTTAAAAGAGGGTTTAAATGTTATGGACGATTCTTTACCGAGTCCAATGGGATGGGCCGGGACATGTATTCCATACGATTCTTTACCGAGTCCCATGGGATGGGCCGGGACATGTATTCCATACGATTCTTTACCGAGTCCCATGGGATGGGCCGGGACATGTATTCCATACGATTCTTTACCGAGTCCCATGGGATGGGCCGGGACATGTATTCCATACGATTCTTTACCGAGTCCCATGGGATGGGCCGGGACATGTATTCCATACGATTCTTTCTCTGAGTCCCATGGGATGGGCCGGGACATGTATTCCACACGCTTTCACATCGATTCCCATGGGATAGGCCGAGACATGTTATACGGTTTATATCCTAGACTACCGGCAGTGAGGAAGGAGTTCCACGGGCATGAGGGATGACTTGAGGGCGTGAGTCCCTGACTTGACATAACTGCTTTTATGTTGTGAACTGTAGTTGTTATCATACATGTCTCCTGTTTTATTTTAGACTGTTATGATTTCATTCTGATAGTTCGATTTCACATACTTGGTACTGTTATCTTGACCTCCGCCCGGGGCTGCGTTCATCTGCGAGTAAGTACATCGGTTGATCTCACTCTTAGGATCACGATTCAGTATTAGGAAGCTCCGTTTTCTCGGAGGCTTATCTTTTGGTATGTTTTCCCAGTTTGTAAGTTCTTGTACATTCGGGGTATGGCGGGGCCCTGTCCGTCATAGTTGTTGTAAAAATCTTAGAAGTGCATGTAATCGTTGTGGGCAGAGTTGTAAAAGGGATGTAACTGTTCAAGCTTTTATATATATACATGCCGAAAGACAATCTTCTCTCGATAAACTGTTCTCATTCTATAATTGTTTCATGTCTTGTTTTTATATTCCGCTGATTACTCTGATGTATGTCTACTTGGGTGCCCGGGTAAGGCACCAGTCACGGGCCCGGGATCGGGTCGTGACAGGTGCCTAGCGGGATCAAAGGGGGTAACAATTGGTCTATCATCAAAGTGTCCAAATTTTCTAAGGACCTTCTCTACATAATGAGATTGAGTTAATATATAACCCTCAGAATTCGTTTGAATTCTAATAGCAAGAATGACATCCGCTATTCCCATATCTTTCATATCGAAAGCGGCATGCATCATATTCTTAGTTTGATTAATTACATCCTTATTTGTTCCCATAATTAGCATATCATCCACATACAAGCATATAATGACACATGCATTCTTACATTTCTTAATGTAGACACATTTGTCACATTCGTTTATTTGAAAACCATTTGTTAATAATGTATTATCAAACTTCTCATGCCATTGCTTTGGCGCTTGTTTAAGTCCATATAACGACTTAACCAATTTACAGACTTTCTGCTCTTGACCTTTAACAACGAACCCTTCGGATTGTTCCATGTATATTTCTTCCTCTAGTTCACCATTCAAGAATGCAGTCTTCAAATCCATTTGATGAATTTCCAAATTGTGAATCGCTGCTATAGCAATTAGCTTCCTTATAGATGTAATTCTAGACATTGGTGAGTAGGTATCAAAGAAATCTACACCTTTTTTTTGTCGGAATCCTTTGGCTACTATTCGAGCTTTGTATTTCTCTATAGTACCATAAGGTCTTAACTTCCGTTTAAATATCCATTTATGGCCTATTGGTTTTTGTCCCGGTGGAAGATCAACCAATATCCATGTATTATTTTGTACAATGGATTCTACTTCGCTTTGGATGGCCTCCTTCCAATAAGGTGCTTCAGATGATTCCATTGCAGCCTTATACTTTTGAGGTTCTCCTTCAACGGAAAAGATCATAAAGTCTGGTCCAAAATCTTTGGCAATTTAGAGTAATATTAGGAACACTTTTATCATAAAGACGTAAGATTATCAACATTTAGAGTGTCTTGGTTTGACTCATTTTGAGGCAGTGTCCTCTTCTTGCTATTAGGAACACTTTTATCCTTGTCTTTGTAAGGAAAAATCTCCTCAAAATATTCTGCTTCAGTAGACTCCATTAGTGTATTTTTGTGAATACCTTCAACATCGGAATGACACACCAAAAACCTATACACTGCACTATTATTGGCAAGACCAATATAAATGCAATCCACTGTTTTTGGTCCAAATTTAGTTCTCTTTGGTAAGGGAACTTGAACTTTCGCTAGGAAACCCCACACTTTCATCATTTTGAAAGTAAGCAATCTTTCTTTCCACAATTCATAAGGAGATTGGTCATTTTTCTTTTGAGGAATCTTGTTTAAGATCATATTTGCAGTAATTAATGCCTCACCCCATAGACTTAGGGGTGCACCCGAACTAATCAACATTGAATTTATTATATTCTTCAATCTTCTATTCTTTCGTTCGGCAACTCTATTTTGTTGTGGAGTATATGACGCAGTGGTTTGATGAACTATACCATGAGTAGAACATAACTCTTTGAACTCAATTGACGTATATTCACCACCTCAGTCTGACCTTAGAATCTTAATTCTTTTGTCAAGTTGGTTTTCCACTTATGCTTTGTATGTTTTAAACATGTTCAAAGCCTCATCTTTGGTATGCATTAAGTATACATAACAAAATTTACTGCAGTCATCAATAAATGATATATAATAATTCTTTCCTCCACGAGAGGGGGTTGCTTGGTAATCACACAAATCACTATGAATTAAACCAAGCACTTCATTTGATTTCACAACAGATTTATGAGGATGACTTGAATATTTTGATTCTATGCAAACCCCACATTTAGTCATTTTGTTCATGGAATATTTTGGCAACATGTCTATCTTTACCATTCTTTGTAAGGAATGATAATTTACATGGCCTAATCGAGAATTCCATAAAGAAGAAAGGGAATCAATCACATACTCAGAAGCAGTGCTAGTGCCTGCATTTTCATTGATAACGACAAATGCCTTAGTACATACAACACTTAGTTTGAAGAGTCCATCACTGAGGTAGCTCTTACCTACGTACACCCCACCTTTGGTGAGTACAAATTTGTCAGATTCAACTTAAAGCCCTTGTTGCTAAGAACAGGGCCAGAAATTATTTTTTTACAAATTTCAGGCACATGTCGTACATTGGTGAGTACAAGATTATTCCCGATGTAAATCTCAAAGTCACATTCCCTTTGCCTTCCACTTGTACAGAAGCAACATTCCCAACAAACAACCGCTCTACATCTTTGATGGATTGGTAGGATGAAAACATGTCTTTCTCTGAACATACATGCATAGTAGCACCTGTGTCCATTCACCAATCGGTTGAATTTGTAACCAGATTTTCTTGAGCAGTGACAACACCAATGAATTGATTCTTAGTTTCAGCACGGTTGGACTGGTTGACATTACTCGAACCTCCACCACCACCACCTTGGCTCTTGCGAAGGCGATAGTCTTTTGCTCTATGCCCTGGCTTTCCGCACACCCAACAAACACCAACTTGTTTCTTGAACGCATTGGTCTTTTGTGAGACTGATAATGTAAGATTGGGACATAGAAAAATTGTGAACCTTAGAATATTGATAACCGCAGAGACTTTAGACGTACAAGGCCTTCTCGGGTAGTAAGATTTATTTCGGACCAAGAATGAGAATTAAGTGCGACAATGGATCAGGTTGTGGGCTGATTACAGGTCAACCCGTAGCCTGGAATAGAATGGGGTCAGTTGGAGATGTTCCCGCTATGTGATAGGGTCACAAGGGTGCAAGGCCCAAGCCTAGTTAATCGTTGTACGAGTTCGTAGACGCGTTCCACCAGAACCGGGTCGTGAGAGCCGAAAATGACCCTAAATTGTTGGATGTAGTAACTCCAAGGATTCGAAACAGAAGCGATGATTGAGATTTTGTACGTATGCTAGAATAAGTTTGAAAGTATAAGAAGAATACGATAAGTAAGAAAAGTAGAGAACAAGGGTTGAAAGAATTGAAGTGCTTATAGTTATGACTAAAGAAAAGTACGAAAAGAGAATCCTTTTAGGCCATGAATGGGAGTAAATAGTGATGATGCACACTTTGGATTTGATTCCTCGTTTGGCTTATGATGGATGGATATGCATGTGCGATGTATTAGGGCTATGTGTGGCATATGTGATTATGTTGGGGGAAGTTAAAATGAACTATACGATATCCGTTTAGATTGAACCTCGAAAGAACATTTGGGGACGAATGTTTCTAAGGGGGGAATAATGTTACACCCCGTAATTCCAGGACATGTTTAAGAGAATGTACGTATGGAATCAGGACTTTAAAAATTTGAACGAAAGAAGTTGTTATTTCTAAGGAGAATCTTCCGAACCTCGGGAAGGAAAATTGTCCGTTAATGAGAATTGGGTTCTCACATTTGTTATTTGAGACTTTTAGAATTTATCGGAAATTGTGGAATTTTATCTTCGGAGATGGATACGTGGGGCTCACTCGGGAAATTTTACGTTTTTGTGGGGCCCACAAGGTTTTCGATATTTTGACCAACTACGAAAATTTCGGGAAACGAAATATTATGGACCAATGGGAGGGCGACACGTGTCACCCTCCACATGCTTATGTTGGATGAAGAAAGGGAATTGACTAAGTCAAGTAGCCAAGTTGAGCTTGATATTATTGACCAAGTCTTATGGTCAAGTTGCAAGCTTTAGTCATCCAAATCTTTGCCACACATTTGGTCCAATCCTAGCCTTTGATCTCATTATATATACATACCACTACTAGTGCAAGACTAGGATTCTATACTTAGAAAAATTTCAAGAAACTTAAGAGTGCAATGAGGGCTCTCGGCCAAGCAAGGAAGAAAAGGAGAAAATTTTGCAATCTTGCTTCATAAATCCAAATATTCAAACCCAAGGTCCCTAAAGGTATTCTAAGGATATCTCAATACAAAAATCCCGAAAAAACTACGTTTTTACGTTAGTCGCAACATGAAAACCTAAGGGGGTTTTCATAACTTGAGTTGGAACTTGAAGAGGAGTTCTTCATAAGCTTCTAAGGGTTGCTTGGAGTGGATTGGAACGTAAAGGAGATGAGCTAAAGTTGTTAAGGATCGACTTTTAGTCTTGGAATATGTTTGGGCTTATTGAGGTAATAGTCTTCGTCTTCTTAATGAAATTGAAGATTACATGTTGTAGTAGTTGATAAGTGAGCATGTGTTATATAGAATGAAGTTTGAAAATATTTGGATCATGTTGAGATGTTAAAACCGAAAATTGGCATGCTAGCCATTAAAGTTGTTAGTTATAATCGTCGCATGTTATTTAAGGAAAGAGATTATAGTTGTTATAATTGATTGCGACTATATAACATGTTAGAATAACAACTTGGATTGAAAAGGAATTGGAAAAGAATAGATGTGGTGTTATCCTTGTGATTGCCGAAAATGGCTCAAGTTATTGGACAATTTTACTTTAATTGTGGGGCAGAATTTTACACATCCTGTTAAGGCATGTAATACCCTTTGGATTGTTGGTTTGTTGTGCCTTAGATGTGGCATGTTGGTTATTGATTTCGGGCCTTGAAAAAGGTGGAAAAGTACGTAGAAACAAAGGAAGTGCTGCCCAAATTTCTGTAGAATAAGAGACCAAACACTTAGTATTATTCCACGTTGATAAGCTAGGAGTTGATGGACATATTATGGTTTTTATAGGTTGAATTACTACGTATAGCGTATTCTACTTGAAGGGTGGAATAACTATCAAGGTTGAAGTACTTTGGAGAATTTTGCTACTTGTCGATAGTCGTCGCGAGGTATGTGAACCTCTTCCTTCTTTTGGCATGATTCTACGTATGAAATATACATGTGGTGTTATTTCATGATTCCTTATACTCTTAGAAGTTAAGAGGTACATATGTTGATTTACTCTATGTAAAAGGTATGTCTAAGTTATCCTAAGTTCTTACCAAGTCTTATGGGGGATGTTGGTAAGAGTCGTTAGGAAGTATTTGGAGTCGAGTTGACTTTGCTAATTTACTGCACTAATGAGAATAGGTATCGAACAAGCCATTGCAGCGTTAATAAAATAATGTATCGACAATCAATTATATTAAAATGAGTAGAATTCTCCATCTGCATAGAAACTAAGATAAGACAAAATTGTATTACATTTTCTAGATCATGGCTGCTTTAACAAGATCGTTATAAACAAGTATAACCTATTCACAACTTATAAAAAGTATTAATTTTGAAAGTACACGAGACTTGGATTTCGAAAGTTTAAATGACTTGAGTTTTAAAAAAGGTGTAGTAACTTGATTTGAAATGTATATGTTACTTGATTCAAATAGAATAAGTAATTTGATTTGAAAAATATATGTTACTTAATTTAAAGGTAGAAATGACTTGATTTATTTGAAGTAAGTGAATTGATTTTAAAGAGTTTATGTTATGAAGTTTTAAGACTATGAACCTTGATTTCTTAAAAGGTTATGAGACTTTATTTTTCAAGTTATGGGACTTGATTCTTAAAGATAGAAGTGACTTGATTTATTTGAAGTAAGTGAATTGATTTTATAGAGTTTATGTTATGAAGTTTTAAGACTATGAACCTTGATTTCTTAAAATGTTATGAGACTTTATTTTTCAAGTTATGGGACTTGATTCTTAAAGATAGGAGTGACTTGATTTATTTGAAGTAAGTGAATTGATTTTAAAGAGTTTATGTTATGAAGTTTGTTCACAAGACTTTAACTCAAGGTCCCTAAGGGTATTATAAGGATATCTCAATAGAAAGATCTCGGAAAAACGACGTTTTCACGTTAGTCGCAAGACGAAAACCTAAGTCATTTTCATAGTTTTGGATTGGAAATGGAAGATAAGTTGGTTGTGAACTACTAAAGGCTTCAAATAGTGGACTGGAGCGTAAAGGAAAGGAGCTAAGAATTGCTAAGGAGCGACTTTGAATCTTGGAATTTTATAAGGGTTATAAAGGCAACAATCTTGTCGTTTTAGTAATTAAAGATTACTTATTGTTGTAGTTATGGATATAAACAAGCATGAGATGTATATATTAAAGTTTGATAAGTGCTATGGATATTGGAACCCTAATCTGAAACTAGCATGTTTAGCCTTTGAGATTACAATTCAATTTGGTTATTAGTTTAGTCGTCGCATGTTATATAAAGAAGGAATTATAGTTGTTAAAGTTGTTTATGACTATATAACATGTTAGACCTAAGAACTTGGATTGAAAAAGAATTGGGAAGGACTTAGGAGTTGTTATATTGGTGGCCGAATGCCCTTATAAGTGTTGGATTGTTTTATATGAATTGTGGGGCAGAATTTTACACGTATTGTAAGGCGTGTAATCCCCTTTGATTGGTTGATGTATTGAGCCTTAAATGTGACATGTTGGTTATTGATTTTCGAGCCTTGAAAAAGGTGGAAAAGTACGTAGAAACAAGGAGGTGCTGCCCAATTTTCCGTAGAATAAGAGACCGTATACTTAGTATCATTCTACGTTAGAAACTAATCGTGTTGTGGCCATTATAGGTTGACAATTCTACGTGCGGTGTATTCGACTTAGCTTGTGGATTAAGCCTAAAAGGTATGTGAACTATCTCTTCTTCTTCTAGCATGATTCCTTATGACAAAGAAAGTAAGTCCTACTCCTTAAATGATCCATTCCTTGATTGTACTTGGATTGCCTAATATAGAAGTCGTTCTATATACTTCCTTGATTGTACTTTGGATGTTTAAATTAGAAGTTGTTATAATCCATTACCTTGATGAAGTTTGGATTTTCAAAAGTGAAAGTATTTTACTTGAAGTACATAGAGTCTTGAAAAGGAAGTGGTTTCCAAATCTTTTGGCTAGTGCCTTAGTTCGAAAACCTAAAGGTTGTTATAATGACTTTAGGGGAGTCAAAAGAGTGATTTACTTAATTGATTTAAAAGAGGAGAAATGACATGATTTAAAAAGAAGTAACTTGTTTTAAAAGGTTTGAGTTACTTGAGATTTAAAAGTAGAAGAAACTTGATTTCTAAAGTTAAGAAACTTGATTTCTAAAGATTAAGAGAATTGAAGTATTTTAAAAGTTAAGAAACTTGATTTGAAAGTATATGATACTTGGTTTTAAAAGTATAAGTCTCTTGGTTATAAAGAAAATGAATTTGTCTAAAACCATAAAGGGTTATAACGACTTTATGGGAAGTTGGTTATAACGACTTTATGGAAGGTTAAGAGAGTTGTCTATTTTGATGGGTAGGTATGAGTTACCTAGGTTGTGTAATTAGAAGTTACGTAGTTTCAAAGCCTTGAAATGAATTTCTAAAGGTGTAGTAACCTATTTTGAAAAATAGACATGCCTTGATACTACGGGTGTTAGTATCTTGGGGTTTTATATAAAAAGGAGTCTTTTGAAAAGAATGGACGTACGTAGTACTTTGGCTTGTTAAATGAGAATTATTCTATTTGTGCCTTGATAGTACTTTGGCTTGTTAAATGAGAATTATTCTATTTGTGCCTTGATAGTACTTTGGCTTGTTTAAATGAGAATTATTCTATTTGTGCCTTGATAGTACTTTGGCTTGCTTAAATAAGGATTTCTCTTGGTTTATGTAAAACAAAAAAAGGCATGGTAATTGTCTTGGTTTATGTAAAAAGGAAAGGCATGGTAATTGTCTTGGTTTTTGTAAAAAGGAAAGGCATGGTAATTGTCTTGGTTTGTGTAAAGGCATGGTATTGTCTTGGTTTATGTAAAAAAGAAAGGCATGGTGTTGTCTTGGTTTGCTAAAATGATGGTTATTCATTTTATAAATAAAGGTCAAGAATGGTTTGCTTCCATATGGGTTTCTCATATAGACATTCGTGCAAGTGTCATATTTCCACATCTCCGCGTCCCTCCATAAAGGGCCGGCAACTTGGTTCAAAAGATATCATGGGGTAGCTCCCCATGGTGGTGAGTGGTACACTGCTGGCCGGGTCGATATTTGACTCGGGCGGGTTAAATTCGGGATATATATAAGCCATGGATTAGCTATCCGTGATCGAGTATCGTGTCTGGATGACTCATTCGGGTCCACATGACCTATCACGGGTGAAATAGTCCTTGCGGGTGAAATAGTCCCATGATAGGTTGCATTATAATACGTAGGTGGTTGACCACGGCAGCACGACGCCCGTATTTTGAAACGGTAGTGATTTCACTAATGAAAGGGTGCAGTGTGCTTATTGATGTTATATTATATCATGGACTGCCGTCAGTGAGGAAGGATTCCACGGGCACGATTGATATTATGGGCGTGAGACCCATGGTTATATTTGAGTAATGACTTTGAAGGCGTCGTCCACGATTTGACATAGCTGCTTATGTATTGTGTCTTGTAGTTTGGCTATCATACATGTCTCTGCTTTGTATAGATTTACCATTTCATTCTGATATTTTCGTTTCACATACTTGGTACATTCTTCGTCTTGACCTCGCCCGGAGTGCGTTCTTCTGCCGCAGTTTAGGTGCAGCTTTGGTGACTGCAGTGTAGGACCTGCTCGAGTTTTGGATAGCTCCATCTGCTCGTGAGTTTATCATTTTGGTATAGATCCTTGATGCAGGATTTTGTGCGATTATGGAGTACGGGGCCTTGTCCCGTCATAGTTCAGTAAAACTCTTAGAGGTCTGTATTCATATGTGGGATTGGACTCATGTACACTGTAGTACCTTTTTATTATGTATATTATATGGCAGCCTTGTCGGTTTTGCCCTTGCATGTTCGTTGGTTTTTAATGGAAAACAAAATGAGGTGTTATTTAGTTCCGCGATTTACTTGTGTCAGTTAGGTAGAAGGTGGGCACCAGTCACGGGATTGGGGTTCGGGGCGTGACAATAACCCATTCACAACTCATAAAAAGTATAAAGTTTGAAAGTACACGAGACTTGGATTTCGAAAGTATAAATGACTTGAGTTTTGAAAAAGGTGTAGTAACTTGATTTGAAAAGTATATGTTACTTGATTCAAAGAGAATAAGTAATTTGATTTGAAAAGTATATGTTACTTGATTCAAAGAGAATAAGTAATTTGATTTGAAAAGTATATGTTACTTAATTTAAAGGTAGAAATGACTTGATTTATTTGAAGTAAGTGAATTGATTTTAAAGAGTTTATGTTATAAAGTTTTAAGACTATGAACCTTGATTTCTTAAAAGGTTATGGGACTTTATTTTTCAAGTTATGGGACTTGATTCTTAAAGATAGAAGTGACTTGATTTATTTGAAGTAAGTGAATTGATATTAAAGAGTTTATGTTATGAAGTTTTAAGACTATGAACCTTGATTTCTTAAAAGGTTATGAGACTTTATTTTTCAAGTTATGGGACTTGATTCTTAAAGATAGAAGTGACTTGATTTATTTGAAGTAAGTGAATTGATTTTAAAGAGTTTATGTTATGAAGTTTGTTGACACCCAATTTTGACACATCTTTTAGTCGTTTCTTGCAATTTTATGCATTTTAGGACACCGCATTTTAATCACCATTTTTTGGCATTTTTGTATATTTTTTACCTAACATTCTATATTGTTTTATTTTTTTTAAATTGGCATCATGTTTTTACTTTAATTAGGTATTAAACATTTTCAAATATTATGTAATTATTGTTGCGCGATCATTTTATTTTACTAATTTTGCATCTCTTTAAATAATTAATTGACATCCCGTCTTTACTTTTAATTAGGCATTAAATATTTGTTAAATAATGCATTTTTATTATTATTGCATCGGCATTTGCATTTTAATAATTTTGCATCTTTTTAAATAATTTTTTCTTTTAAAAAATAAACACGTTTTGCATTTTTGTCAAATCAGTCCAGTCCGAGGCACAACCTAGATCAGTCCAATCCGCCGGAAACCAAAGCCCAAACTGAGACCCAAAAATGAAGCCAGTACATCTTTCATCTTTTCCCTCAAATACCCAATACCCAATACCCAAAACCCTAAACCTAAATACCCCTATAAATAAAAACCTTACCCCCCCCCCCCCATTAAAGAAACCCTCAGCCGTACACCCATACCCCTAACTCCCTCTTCAGCCGCCCAACAAAACCTTTAGTCGCCTACCTCTCTCACCCATACATCTACCCCTCTCCTCTCTCTCAAACCCTGAGCTTCCCAACAACAACACCCAGCCGCACTCCCCATCTTCTCACTCCTCTCACCTTTCCATCGCCGACGAACCAACCCTTAGGTCCTCGACACTGCACCCAAACCCGTCGACCATCCACACCACCACAACCCCGAACCAGCGAACATTGACCTTCACCCTGTCGAGATCCGACGAACACCCTAACATCATCCACACGCCTCTACAGTGATCCCGTCGACCACTGTAGACTCGTCTTTCTTTCGCCGGAGTTCAAGCACCGAACGAACCACCGTACCCCACGCCACTGCCTCCGGAAGTGATGACCGGCGAGAGCTCCTTTCTTCACCCCATCTCTAGTTAATGTGTCATTTTTATTCCATGGATGAGTTTGGATATGGTTTGCTTATGCAAACGAATTGATTTCGCACCATTTCGTCTTTTCCGACGATCTTTGCTTGGTTTTATCCCCCTTTTTAAAATCTGTAGTTTTCTTTGTCGGACTGATTTTTGTGACTTTCAGTTATCTGTTGGCTGTGTTCGTCTCTTTTCGGTGACCCGCTATTTGCTTATCTGTTACACCCCGCATTTACAGGACATGTTTTAAGAACGTGCGTGAGAATTCCTAGTGTTAATATTTGAGACTTGTAAAAATTTATCGGAATTATGAAATTGTCGGAAAACGTAATATTATGACGAATGGGAGGGCGACACGTGTCACCCCCTTGTTGTTGCCTTGGACGAAAATGTCATGGCCAAAATGGTCATTGACCATAGTCTTGGATGACTAAGTCTTGCAAGTAGTGAGCTTGAGATTCTTGACTAAGTCAAAGGACCCACAAGACTTGATATTTAATAAGAGCTCATCCAAACCACCCATTTGGTTGCATCTTGACCCTCCATTGCACTATATAATACTACTAGTAGCAAGACTAAGTCCAACACTTAGAAAATTTTCACAAAAATTTGAAGAACTCAAGCTTTGCTCTCGGGTTCAAGGCATTTGAAAAGAATTTTTTTTTGTTTCTTGTCCATTAAGCTCCACGCTTTAAACCAAGGTTCTTGAGTGTATTGTAAGCTTATCTCAATAGAAAAATCTCGGAAAAAAATAGTTTTCGGGTTAGTCGCAAAGCGAAAACCTAGTTGCTTTTCTAGGTTTTGTTTGGAAGTTTGAAGGAAATTTGTTGGTATTGTTCTAAGGGTCTCAAGTAGCGGATTGAAGTGTCTTGAAGAGGCTCTAAGTTTCTAAGGAGCGACTTCAGATTTGGAGTTGGATTAAGAATCGTTGAGGTATAATCTTGTCTCTTAATAGTGTTACAAGATTATATATATATTGTTGTTGTTAGCTTTACATGTTGCTAGCATGAAGTTGATGTGTTGAAGTTTATAAGTATTATGGATTTCTTGTAGCCTTAAAAATCCGAAATGTAATGTAATCCATGTGAAGTTGGATTACAATTTGGTCGTTTACTAGAATCGTCGCATGTTACTTACTTGAAGATTATGGTAGTATAATCGATTTCGACTTGATATCATGTTATGTTAACAATTTGGATTGAAATGGAAATTGGATAAGAATTGGTATTGTGGTACTCAATATGGCCGAAATTGGACTAGTAGTTGTATTAGTTTGATATCTATTGTGGGGCGGAATTTTACACGTCTAGTAGGCGTGTAATCCCCTATTGTTGATTGCATTGATTGGGCCTTAAATGTGGCGTGTTTGGTTATTGAATTAGGCCTTGAAAAAGGTGGCAAAGTATGTAGAAACAAAGGAAGTGCTGTCCGATTTTCCGTAGAATTTAGTGACTTAGAACCTAGAATATTCTACATTTGAAGTAAGAGGTTAATGGACGTATTGTGGCCATTATAGGTTGAAGTACTAAGTATAGCGTATCCTACTTGAAGGATGGAATAGCTATCAAGGTTGAAGTACTTTGGAGCATTTTGCTACTTGTCGATAACGCGAGGTATGTGAACCTCTTCCTTCCTTTGGCATGATTCTATGTATGAAATATACATGTAGTAGTATTTCATGATTCCGTCTACTCTTAGAAGTTAAAAGGTAGTTATGTTGATTTACTCTATGTAAAAGCTACTCCTAAGAAATCCTAAGTTCTTACCAAGTCTTATGGGGGATGTTGGTAAGAATCGTTAGGAAGTATTTTGAGTCGAGTTGACTTGGCTAATTTATGGCACGAATGAGAATAAGTATCGAACAAGCCATTGCAGCGTTAATAAAGAAAAATGTAATGACAATTAATTATATTAAAACAAGTAGAATTCTCCATCTGCATAGAAGCTAAGATAAGACAAAATTGTATTACATTTTCTAGATCATGGCTACTTGATTAAGATCGATATAAATAAGTATAACTTATTCACCACGCACCAAAGTATAGACTTTATTTTTTTTTAGTTATGGGACTTGATTCTTTTTTTTTTAGGTAAATGCAAATATTATTACTAGAAACTGAAAGAAAAGTGGCTACAATCAATCATTGAGGGTTCTCAGTCCTCAACGTAATTTAAAGAAGAAACAGGGGAGTAAGGAGTTGTCACTCGAAGGTGCCATTACAAGAAGGGATAAAATCATAGAGTACTCTATAGGATGTTGTTTTAATCTTGGTAATGACCTCTTCTGCCGGTGAGTTTGTGCCTTCAAAGAGCAGTGTGTTCCTTGTCCTCCAAATCTCATGAACCATGTCTGAGAAGGCAATTAAGGTTGCTTTTGCTCGGATGCACATTCGCGGTAGTCTTTTTAATCCATTTGAGAGAACTTTCAACAAATGGTCATTTCTCTCTTAATTCCCAACCATCTCTTATGCTTTTCCAAATCAAGCGGGTGTAGGGGCATGTGAAGAAGAGGTGCTCTCTTGTTTCATTTGCTTGCTTGCAGAACCACAAGACTTATCCTCCAGTTGAGATAGGAAAGGGTGTCCTTTTGTAGCTAACCGCTTTCTACAATTTATCCACATGGTGAGCGAGAACTTAGGGGATGAATCCTCTCCCGGTTGTGACATCAAGGCTTTTTATCTTGCTTAGAGCGCAAGATCTCATATCTGAGCTTGAATCAAATTTCAGTTGGTACAACACTTTGCTAATCCGTGATTGCAACTCAGCTACCAAAGATGGAAACAAGTTTGTCGCGTATCCCGCAAATCTTTACGAATAGGGAGTCTCTGGACGTACCTCATAGTCCCAAAAAGAACTGCCTCTCAAATAAAAGCTGTTGATCCATTGGACCCAAAGTGAGTCTGCTTCTGTGTGGGTTTGCCATATAGACCGGGATAGCAGGGCATGGTTCCAACCTTGATATTCATGGGACTTGATTCTTAAAGGAAGAAATGAATTGATTTACAAGTATAGAATATTTGATTTGGAAAGACTTGATTTCTAAAGTTAAGAAACTTGTTTTCTTAAAAGTTAAGAGACTTGAAGTAGTTTGAAAGCTATGAAATTCGATTTGAAAGTATAAATCTCTTGGTTATAAAAAAGGAATGAATTTGCCTAAGACATAAAGAGTTATAACGGTTTTATGGGAAGTTGGTTATAACAACTTTATGGAAGATTAAAAGAATGGTTTTCTTCAGTAATGTAAGCAAAGAAATGATTTAAAATAGAGAAGGGCAAATTGTTTTAAAGGTACCAATTGCTTAAGGTTTTTTTTTAAGAAAGAATTCACTTGATTTAGAAGCCGGTAATTGTATTTCTAAAAAGGTATTGTGACTTGTCTTGAAAGGTAAATATGACTTGATACTACGGTTGTTAGTATCTGGGGAGTTTTATTTGAAAAAAGAGTCTTTCTAAAGGGGTAGAGGTGCGTAGTACGTTGGGTTAAATTCCCGGATTTCCATATGACATTATCGCATCCCAGAAATGGGCCGGGCAGTATACCTTTATGGGCAGACTATATGACATTATCGCGTCCCAGAAATGGGTCGGGCAGTATACCTTTATGGGCAGACTATATGACATTATCGCGTCCCAGAAATGGGCCGGGTAGTATACCTTTATGGGCAGTCTATATGACATTATCGCGTCCCAGAAATGGGTCGGGCAGTATACCTTTATGGGCAGACTATATGACATTATCGCGTCCCAGAAATGGGCGGGCGAGATACCTTTATGGGCGGACTATATGACATTATCGCGTCCCGAAATGGTGGCGATATACTTTATGGGCGGACTATATGACATTATCGCGTCGAGAAATGGGCCGCGATATACTGTATGGGCGGACTATGTGACCTTATCGCGTCCCAGTTGGGTCGGGCGGTATGGCGTCCTCGTAAAGGGCGGATTAGGTTATGTAAGGTAAGTAAGTTATATGGTAATGAACTTGATGATTTTCCTAAGTATATGCGTAAGAAAGTGGCTATAACTTTTATTGAAAAATGGGAAAAGATAATGAGTGCGATTAAGTTCACGAGATGGTAATGACATGGTAGGTTCGGTATTTACTTCTTTTACGATTACATTGTCATGCTTTTATCTGAGATATGTTTTAATTGATGTACCTTACTTAGTTCCATATTCAAATTTTTGTTATCGACCCTCGGGCTGCGTTAAATGCCGCAGGTAGTAGGTGCACAGGTTGGTGATCCTTGCTCTTAGGATCTCGGTTCAGTTTTTGGGAAAAAAGCTCTATTTGCTACGGAGGCTTATCTCTTGGTACGGTTTCCTCTGAGGTAGTAGATTTATGTATATTCAGGGGTATGGCGGGGCCCTGTCCCGCCACAGTTGTTATGTTAAAACTCTTAGAGGTCTGTAGTCACATATTATGGGTCAGTTTGTAAAGGAAATGAGCGGCTTGGTTGTATATGTATGTCCAGGAAGGTAGCCCCGTCGGCTAACCTGTTGTTTTATTTCTATTGAGTTATTTTATAAGTTTCATGTATATTCCACGATTATCTACGATGTGTACAAAGGGTGCCCGTGTAGGGCACGATGCCCGGGCCTGGTCGTGACAAAAATGGTATCGAGCGATTAGTCCTCGGAAAGTGTCTACGAGCCGTGTCTAGTAGAGTCTTGATTATCGGTGTGTTGTGCACCACATCTATAATCGGGAGGCTGCAGACATTTAGGATTAGTTTTCATTCTTCTCTCTTTGAGGCCGTGCGATGAAAGCCATAGTAGGTTGAATCCTCTCGACCTATTCTTATGAAACGCTTATGCCTCGCGGAAGCGGCCGAGGCCCGAAGGGCAAAGCGCGGCGAGGAGGCGCTAGTGGTACGCAGAGGTTACGGGACTCGCACAGACTATGCACGAGGTAGTAGGCGGATCGGCGAGTTCACCACGCCGGCGGTATTAGAGGCCGAGGCGCGGTAGCTCGAGGTTCCGATGCGAGCCTCGATTCGCGGCGAGCGATTTACAGACACGAGAGCGGTCCGGCTATTGACTAACATAGTGGTAGGCGTGCGACAGTGCGGTAGCTAACCTGTGGCGATTTGAGGATTCGGGATTTTCTCAGGTTGTCATCCGCCCGAGTTTTATGGTTCGAGGTGCGAGGAGGATCGCGAGGAGTTCATTCAGCGACTACGGACTATGCAGGTTCTTAGGGCTTCGGAGACGGAGTCTGTGATGCTAGCCTCTTACCGGTTACGCGATATTGCGTTGAACTGGTTCGAGTCATGGGAGCTGTCGAGAGGTGAGGATTGTTACACCCCGTATTTACAGGACATGTTTTAAGAACGTACGTAAGAACTCACAGTGTTAAGATTTGAGACTTGTAAAAATTTATCGGAATTATGAAATTGTCGGAAAACGTACTATTGTGACGAATGGGAGGGCGACACGTGTCACCCCCTTAATGATGCCTTGGACGAGATTTGCAAGGGAAAGAGGGTCATTGGACCTTTGTTAGCAAGACAAGTCTTGCAAGTAGTAGCTTGAGATTCTTGACTAAGTCAAAGGGGTCCACTCGTCTTGATATTTGATAAGACTTCATCCAAACCACCCATTTGTTTACATCTTGACCCTTCTTTACACTATATTATACTACTAGTAGCAAGACTAATGCCAACACTTAGAAAATTTTCAAGAGAAATTGAAGAACACAAGAGCATTGCTCTCGGGTTTGCCCCTCTCTACAACAAAAAAATTTGTTTGTTATCCATTTAGCTCCACACTTTAAACCAAGATTCATGAGGGTATTGTAAGCATATCTCAATAGAAAAATCTCGGAAAAAGATAGTTTTCGGGATAGTCGCAAAGTGAAAACCTAGTTGCTTTCTAGGTTTTGGATTGGAAGTTTGAAGGAAAGTTGTTGGTATTGTTCTAAGGGTCTCAAGTAGCGGATTGAAGTGTCTTGAAGAGGCTCTAAGTTGCTAAGGAAGCGACTTGGTTGGAGTTGGATTAAGATTCGTTAAGGTATAATCTTGTCCCTTAAAAGTGTTACAAGATTATTTATATTGTTGTTAGCTTTACATGTTGCTAGCATGAAGTATATGTGTTGAAGTTTATAAGTATTATGGATTGCTTGTAGCCTTAAAATCCGAAATGTAATGTAAGCCCTGTGAAGTTGGATTACAATTTGGTCGTTTACTTGAATCGTCGCATGTTACTTAGTTGGAGATAATAGTAGTATAATCGATTGCGACTTGATATCATGTCATGCTAACAATTTGGATTGAAATGGAAATTGGATAAGAATTGGTATTGTTGTACTCAATATGGCCGAAATTGGACTAGTAGTTGTATTAGTTTGATATCTATTGTGGGGCGGAATTTTACACGTCTAGTAGGCGTGTAATCCTGTGTTGATTGCATTGATTGGGCCTTAAATGTGGCGTGTTTGGTTATTGTATTCGGCCTTGAAAAAGGTGGCAAAGTAAGTAGAAACAAAGGAAGTGCTGTCCGATTTTCCGTAGAATTTAGTGACTTAGAACCTAGAATATTCTACGTTTGAAGTAAGAGGTTAATGGACGTATTGTGGCCATTATAGGTTGAAGTACTAAGTATAGCGTATCCTACTTGAAGGATGGAATAGCTATCAAGGTTGAAGTACTTTGGAGCATTTTGCTACTTGTCGATAATCGTCGCGAGGTATGTGAACCTCTTCCTTCCTTTGGCATGATTCTATGTATGGAATATACCTGTAGTATCATTTCATGTTTCCTTCTACTCTTAGAGGTTAAGAGGTAGTTGTGTGATTTACTCTATGTAGAAATTTTCCTATCTTTTGAGCATGACTAGTTGCACGTATGTAGTACGGTAGACGTACAACACCTTGATATCCTTTACTAGTTTTATGAATAGCCAAGTCGGGTGAGTTAGGAGATTAGCTCACTTCTTTGAAAGTATTAAGGGTGTCTAATGTTTTATTAAAGTTAAGGGACTTGAAGAGTTTTGAAGTATGTGATACTTGTTCCGTTTTAAACGTATAAGTCCCTTGGATAGGAAATTGTATTTGGCTAAGGTATAAAGTGAATATAACGAATTTATGGGGAGTTGGCTATATTTGCTTTATGGAAAGATAAATGACTTGATTTTTTTTAATGAAAAGGCAACTTGATTTTAAGGCATCAATTGCCTAAGGTTTTATAATAAAAGGAGTCACTTGATTTATAAAGGTTAAGAGACTAATTGTACTTTGAAAGTTAAGAGAATTGATTTGAAAATATATAATACTTGGTTTTAATAAAAAGTATAAGTCTCTTGGTTATAAAAGGAATGAGTTTTGTCTAAAACCATAAAGGGTTATAACAGTTTTATGGGAAGTTGGTTATAACGGCTTTATGGAAGGTTAAGAGAATGGTTTTCTCTAATAAGGTAAACAAAGAAATAACTTGTATTAAGGAAGGGCAATTTGATTTAAAGGTATCACTTGCTTAAAGCTTTAAAGTAAGGGTCACTTGATTTAGAAGCCGAGAAATGTATTTCTAAAAGTATCGTGACTTATGTGAAATGTACACAAGCCTGGATACTACGGGTTTTAGTATCTTGGGGTTTTATATGAAAAAGGGATCTTTTGAAAATAATGAAAGTACGTAGTACTTGAGGTTAAATTCCCGGATTTTGATGTGTAAAACGAAAGTGTCTTGAGTTTATAAAAATGGAAGTCTAAAGGTTTAATGAACTTGCCGGTATTTGCTTGTGATAGCTTTAAGTGCAAGTATTATATGTTACTTTGTCGTGACTCTCGGTTGGAGGGCCGGCTGTCTTGTTATAAGTTTACTTGGACGTACCGATAGTGATGTGGGATTCCACGGGTATGCTTCCATCATGATTGATCCTTGGACATGCTTATACGATGTGGGATTCCGGGGCATGTGACCAGGATGTGGGTTAGATGCCCGGACATTTTATTGGACGTACCGGCGATGTGGGGATTCCACGTATGCTTCCATTGTGATTGATCTTGGCCATGCTTATCGATGAGGATGCGGCATGCGGCCGAGATCGGGTTAGATGCGCGCGTTTATTACTCCACGGCCATGCTTATACGATGTGGGATTTGGGGCATGCGACCGTGTTATATTTTACTCCATGGGCTAGCTCCCATGAAGACATGTACCGCGATGAGGATTCGGGCATGTTATATTATTACTCAGTGGGCTAGCTCCACGAAGACTGCGCTACGATGAGGATCCGAGGGCACGTTATGGCACGCTTAAACGATGTGGGATTAGGGCATGCGTCGCGTTATATATATATATATATATATATATATATATATATATATGTGTTGTATATGTTTACGTCGACAGTGAGGTGGGATGCCACGGGCGCATCACATGGTTATATTTTACACTTATAGTTGTGCGGTGATGTGGGATTCCACAGGCGGAGATATATATATGTGTTGTATATGTATGCGGCAAGCGGTGAGGTGGGATGCCAGGCGCGTCACATGGTTATATTTTACGCTTACAAGCCGGTAGTGATGGGGATTCCACGGACGCTTTGATATTGTGTGACTTGATCGCGTCCCAGTTGGTAGGGTAGTATATCGTCCTCCATAAAGGGCCGGATTGTGTTATGAAAGGTAAGTAAGTTAGATGGAAATGAACTTAATGACTTCTCCTAAGTATATACGTAAGATATGGCAATAACTTTTATTGAAAATGGGAAAAGATAATAAGGTACGATTAAGTTCATAAGTGGTAATGACACGGCAGGATCTGGTATGTACTCTGTATATTTGTCCCTGTCATTCTTTTATCTGATTATGATCATTTCTTCAGACGTTATTTACATTCCATATTCGCAATTTTGTTATCGACCCGCCGAAGCTGCGTTCATTCCGCAGTTATAGGTACCTGTGTTGGTGATCCTTGCTCTTAGGATCTCGGTTGATTTTGGGAAAAAGCTCCATTTGCTCGGAGGCTTATCTCTTGATACGATTTTCCACGAGGTTGTAGATTCATGTATATTCAGGGTATGGCGGGGCCCTGTCCATACGATTGTTATGTTAAAACTCTTAGAGTGCAGAGTCACATTTTGTGGGTCGCTTTGTTAAGGAAAGGAGAAGCGCTTGGTTGTATATTATATGTCGGGAAGGTAGCCTATCGGCTAACTTTGTTGTTTTACTGTTGTTTTATTTTATAGTTTCATGTATGTTCACTGATTATCTCGATGTATACATGTAAGGGTGCCTGTAGGGCACCGATCGCGAGCTTGAGTCGGGTTGTGACAAAAGTGGTATCGAGCAAGAAGTTCTCGGAAAGTGTCTGAGCACAGTGTCTAGTAAGTCTTGATTATCGGTGTGTTGTGCACCACATCTATAATCGGGAGGCTTGGGACATTTAGGATTGGTTTCCATTCTTCTCTCTTTGAGATCGTCTGATGAGAGCATCTAGTAGGTTGAATCCTCTCGACCCTTCTTATGTAACGATTATGCCTCACGGAAGAGCGACGGGGCCTGAGAAGGGCAAAGCGGCGGCGAGGCGCTAGTGGTACGCAAAGGGTTACGGGACTCGGGCACGACTATGCCCGAGGTAGTAGGCGGATCGGCGAACTTCGGCCACGCGGTATTAGAAGGCCAAGGCGGCGGTAGCTCAGAGGTTCCGTGCAGAGCCTCGATCCTGCGACGGCGAGTTTAGAGATTATGGAGAGCGATTAGGCTTTTGACTAGCATAGTGGTAGAGGCGGCGACAGCGCAGTAGCTAACCCTGGCCAAGCGATTTGAGGATTCGAGATTTTCCAGGTTGTAGTCCACGAGTTTTATGGTTCGAGATCGAGGATGATCCTCAAGAGTTCGTTCGGCGACCTGACGGACTATCACGGTGCTTAGGGCCTCGGAGACAAAGTCGGTTGTGTTAGCTTCTGGGATTCTGCGATATTGCGTTGGCTAGTTTGAGTCTTGGGAGCCGTCGAGAGGTGTGGGTGCTCGTCGGCGATTTGGGATGAGTTCACGAGGCCTTTTTGATCACTTTTGCCTTACGAAATGAGGAGAGCCCGTGTTGATAAGTTCTTGTCGTTGAGGCGAATGGGAGGACCATCGAGAATACAACACAGGTTTGACTCGTTGGCGGTATCGCGTACTATTGTGGTGATATGGCGGGCGAGTTCACCGTTATATGATGGGGCTAGACCATTATATGATTCTGCGTGCACAGGAGTGGCCGCTTCCGGCCGGTATGGATATTGCGGGATGCAAGCTTATGCGCGAGGATAGAGGGCGAGAGAGAGGTCGGCTAGACTCGAGCCCGGCCAAGAGGCGGGGCAGAGTTCGTGGTAACTTTCGAGGCGGGCGGCCTCAACAAGCGAACTAGGTCTACATCTCGGCAAGCAGAGTGCTCCTTCCCGATCTTACCGCGGAGGTTTGGTCGCCAGGGATATTCGGGAGCAGGTAAGGGCTCCAGGGCTACAGGTTCACATATGTCCAAAAATAATAGCCAGGGGAAACCACCTTTGCCCCGGTGTGGTCACTGTAGTAGATTCCATTTTGGGGAGTGTCGTACTACTTCGACAGCTTGTTATGCTTGCGGCCAGTAGGGTCATTTCGTGAGACTGTCCAGGCAGTGGCTGGTGGGATAAGCGCGATCTCTTGGATCGATTGCGGGTTCTTCGCCTTCCATAGCTAGGCGGGATGTTTATGCCCTGCGGTGTGGCGAAGGCCGTGGTGGGAGTTCGATTTTAGCGGTCCTTTGAACCGCCTATATGATTCAGTATGTCTTTGGCCCTTTAGAAACTTGTATGCATGATAAAGTTGTGGTATGTTTAAGTGTCATGAGCAGTTATATTGAGTGTGTATAAGTTAGAAGGAGTTGGAAGTACGAAAGATAATCCCTTTTGGGCTTATGATGGACGGATATGCGTGTGCGAGTATTAGGGCCATGTGTGACATTGTTGGTATGTCGGGGTTGTGAAAGGAAACTATGTCGCTAATTATAAGTTTGACTCGAAAGAACATTCGGGGCGAATGTTTCTAAGGGGAAGAATGTTACACCGTATTCTGGGACATGTTTTAAGAACGTATGTAAGAACTCACAGCGTTAAGATTTGAGACTTGTAAAAATTTATCGGAATTATGAAATTGTCGGAAAACGTACTATTGTGACGAATGGGAGGGCGACACGTGTCACCCCCCTTAATGATGCCTTGGACGAGATTCGCAAGGGCAAGAGGGTCATTGGACCTTTGTTAGCAAGACAAGTCTTGCAAGTAGTAGCTTGAGATTCTTGACTAAGTCAAAGGGGTCCACTAGTGTTGATATTTGATAAGACTTCATCCAAACCACCCATTTGTTTACATCTTGACCCTCCTTTGCACTATATTATACTACTAGTAGCAAGACTAATGCCAACACTTGGAAAATTTTCAAGAGAAATTGAAGAACACAAGAGCATTGCTCTCGGGTTTGCCCCTCTCTACAACAAAAATATTTGTTTGTTATCCATTTAGCTCCACACTTTAAACCAAGATTCATGAGGGTATTGTAAGCATATCTCAATAGAAAAATCTCGGAAAAAGATAGTTTTCGGGATAGTCGCAAAGTGAAAACCTAGTTGCTTTCTAGGTTTTGGATTGGAAGTTTGAAGGAAAGTTGTTGGTATTGTTCTAAGGGTCTCAAGTAGCGGATTGAAGTTTCTTGAAGAGGCTCTAAGTTGCTAAGGAGCGACTTCGGATTTGGAGTTGGATTAAGATTCGTTAAGGTATAATCTTGTCCCTTAAAAGTGTTACAAGATTATTTATATTGTTGTTAGCTTTACATGTTGCTAGCATGAAGTATATGTGTTGAAGTTTATAAGTATTATGGATTGCTTGTAGCCTTAAAATCCGAAATGTAATGTAAGCCTTGTGAAGTTGGATTACAATTTGGTCGTTTACTTGAATCGTCGCATGTTACTTAGTTGGAGATTATAGTAGTATAATCGATTGCGACTTGATATCATGTCATGCTAACAATTTGGATTGAAATGGAAATTGGATAAGAATTGGTATTGTTGTACTCAATATGGCCGAAATTGGACTAGTAGTTGTATTAGTTTGATATCTATTGTGGGGCGGAATTTTACACGTCTAGTAGGCGTGTAATCCCCTATTGTTGATTGCATTGATTGGGCCTTAAATGTGGCGTGTTTGGTTATTGTATTCGGCCTTGAAAAAGGTGGCAAAGTAAGTAGAAACAAAGGAAGTGCTGTCCGATTTTCCATAGAATTTAGTGACTTAGCACTTAGAATATTCTACGTTTGAAGTGAGAGGTTAATGGACGTATTGTGACCATTATAGGTTGAAGTACTAAGTATAGTGTTACACCCCGTAAGTCCAGGACAGGTATAAGAGAATGTACGTAAGGAATCAAGACTTGGAAATCGGTACGAAAGGAAGAATTGTTTTTCCGACGGAAAATCTTCCGAACGTCGGTAAGGAAAAATGTTCGTTGTTGAGAATTGGATTCTCAAAAGGCATTATTTGAAAAGTATGGAACTCTTAACCTTATGGAAATTTATTTTTATGGATTTGGTCACGTGGGGCCCACCCGAGGAATTTTACGTTTTGTGGGGCCCACGAGGGTTACGGAAATTTATGGACGAATGAGAGGGCGACACGTGGCACCTCCCCCCTCATGGCTTGGTTGAATTTAAGCAAGGGCATAATGGTCATTGACCAAGGTAAACGATTAGTCTTGCTAGAGCTTGACATTGTTGACCAAGTCAAGGGCCATTTGGCTTGATCCCTTTCATCCAATTAATACAAGTGTTTTTATCTAAGCCATCCAATGTGTTATATAAGCATAGCTAGTGCAAGACTAAGTCTCTAACACTTAGAAAATATTTGAGAAACTAGAGCTTGAGTTCAAGAGCTCTGGGTTTAGTCTCCTCCACACAAAATTTTGTAGTTTTGATCCATTAGCCACAAGACTTTAACCCAATGTCCCTAAGGGTATTGTAAGGATATCTCAATAGAAATATTTCGGAAAAACGGCGTTTTCGTATTAGTCGCAAAGCGGAAACTTGTGGAGTTCTTCAACTTTGAAGTTGGAACTTAAAGATGGGTTCTTCATAGGCCTCTAAGGAGTGCTTGGAGCGGATTGGAACCTAAGGAAAGGAGCTAATAATTTCTAAGGCGCAACTTTGAATCTTGGAAATTTTAAGGGCTTGGAAAGGTATAAATTTTGTCGTTTTAGCAATTAAGTTTACTTTTTGATTGTAGCTATGGATATTAGCAAGCATGATTTATATATTATGTAGTTGGATTAGTGTATTGGCTATTGGAACCCTAATCCGAAAACTAGCATGTTTAGCCTTAAGATTGGAATTCAAGTTGATTATTAGTTTAAAGTCGCGTGTTGTATAAGAAAGAAATTGTAGTTGTTGAAGTTGTTTATGACTATATAACATGTTAGACCTTAGAACATGGAATTTGAAAAGGATTGGAAAAGACTTTGAATTGTGGTTATGTTGTTAGCCGAGAATGGCTTGACTATGGACTAAGTTGGTATAAATTGTGGGGCGGAATTTTACACGCATTGTAAGGCGTGTAATCCCCTTTGTTTGGTTGTTATTTGAGCCTTAAATGTGGCGTGTTGGTTATTGTATTCGGCCTTGAAAAAGGTGGCAAAGTGAGTAGAAACAAAGGAAGTGCTGCCCGATTTTCCGTAGAATTAGAGACCATATACTTAGTATTATTCTACGTTAGAGACTAGAAGTTGATAGTCTTGTTGTGACCAATATAGGTTGACACTTCTACGTACGGCGTATTCGGCTTAGCTTGTGGATATTAGCCGAAAAGGTATGTGAACTATCTCCTCTTCTAGCATGATTCCTTAGGATAAAGAAAGTAAGTTCCACTCCTTAAATGATTCATTCCTTGGTTGTACTTGGATTGCCTAATATAGAATTTGTTCTATGAACTTTGATTGTACTTTGATGTGTAAATTGTAAGTTGTATAATCCATTGCCTTAGTGAAGTTGGATTCTTAAAAGTGAAAGTATTTTACTTAAAGTACATAGAGTCTTGAAAAGGAAGTGGTTTCCAAACCTTTTGGCTAGTGCCTTAGTTCCAAAACCTAAAGGTCATTATAATGACTTTAGGGGAGTCAAAAGAGTGATTTACTTAATTGTTTAAAGAGAGGAGAAATGACATGATTTAAGAGAAGTAACTTGTTTTAAAGGTGTGAGTTACTTGAGGTTTAAAAGTAGAAGAAACTTGTTTTCTAAATATTAAGAGACTTGAAGTATTTTGAAAGTTAAAAACTTGATTAGTAAGTATGTGATACTTGGTTTTAAAAGTATAAGTCTCTTGGTTATAAAATGAATGAAATTGTCTAAAAACCATAAAGGGTTATAACGGCTTTATGGGAAGTTGGTTATAACGACTTTATGAAAGGTTTAGAAAGTTGTCTATTTTGATTAATGGGCATAAGTTGCCTTGATTGTGAAAATTTAAAGTTACTTGATTTCAAGCTTTGAAATGAGTTTTCTAAAAGTGTAGTAACTTACTTTGAAAAATAGACACACCTTGATACTACGGGTGTTAGTATCTTGGGATTTACATAAAAAGGAGTCTTTTGAAAAGAATGTACGTACGAAGTACTTTGGCTTGATTAATTGAGAATTTTTCTAAGTGTGCCTTGATAAGTACTTTGGCTTGATTAATTGAGAATTTTTCTAAGTGTGCCTTGATAAGTACTTTGGCTTGATTAATTGAGAATTATTCTAAGTGTGCCTTGATAAGTACTTTGGCTTGATTAATTGAGAATTATTCTAAGTGTGCCTTGATAAGTACTTTGGCTTGATTAATTGAGAATTATTCTAAGCCTGCCTTGCTAAGTACTTTGGCTTGTTTAATGAAGAATTGCCTATATGTGCTGGTGATAGCCTTTGAGTGCAAGTATTATGTTTTATTACGTTGTCGCGACTCTCGGTTGGAGGGTTGGCGGTCTTGTTGTAAGTACTTGGACGCGTCTGAAGCGGTGATGGGGATTGCGGGTATGCTTCCGTTATTTGTAGTACTTGGGTTAAATTCGGATTTTTATAGAAGACATGGTAGTGCTTATGTTTTGTTTGACGCCATTGAGATAGGGTAAGAGTATAAGTGAGGTTAAACCCCAAGACATTATACCCGCTTGTTTTATTTGATGGTCACGAGATAGGGTAAGAGTATAAGTGAGGGTAAACCTCCAAGACGCTATACCACCTTCTCCGTGGTAAGAGTATAAATGAGGGTAAACCCCAAGACATTATACCACCGCTTGTTTTGTTTGAAGGTCGGTCGAGATAGGGTAAGAGTATAAGTGAGGGTAAACCCCAGACGCCTATACCACCTTCTCCAGGTAAGAGTATAAATGAGGGTAAACCCAAGACATTATACCTCCGCTTTACCACCGCCGTCTTCCTACTGACCGTCTGATTTTAGGACACAGTGGGACTTGGTGTTCATGTGTGCCTATTGGTGTTATATTATATCATGGATGAAGCGGTGAGGAAGGATTCCACGCATGATTGATATTATGGCGTAGACCCATGGTTATATTTTAGAAATGACTTGAGGCATGCGTCCACGACTTGATATGATCGCTTATGTATTATGTCTCGTAGGTTGGCTATCATACATGTCTCTGCTTTGTTTAGATCGTTATGATTTCATTACGATGCTATCATTTCACATACTTGGTACATTCTTCTTGACCTCGCCCTTCGGAGGCTGCGTTCATCTGCCGCAGTTTAGGTCTTGATTTGGTGATCGGTAGGTGTAGGACCTGCCGTAGTTTTGGATAGCTCCTTGATTCGGGAGTTTATCTTTTTGGTATAAGTTCTTTCGATGTGCTTTGTACAGGGTATGGGTACGGCGGGGCCTTGTCCGTCATAGTTGAGATAACTCTTGAGTGCAGTATTCATATGTGGGATTGGACTCATGTACAGTGTAGTGTCTTTTGTTTATATATATTATGACAGCCTTGTCGGCTTTGCCGTTGCACGTATGTGGGTTTTAAAAAAAAAATGAGGTGTTATTTAAATTCCGCAGTTTTACTTAGTTGTTAAGGTAGAAGGGTGCCCAGGTAGGGCACCAGTCATGGGCCCGGGGTTCGGGGCGTGACATATAGCGTATCCTACTTGAAGGATGGAATAGCTATCAAGGTTGAAGTACTTTGGAGCATTTTGCTACTTGTCGATAATCGTCGCGAGGTATGTGAACCTCTTCCTTCCTTTGGCATGATTCTATGTATGGAATATACCTGTAGTATCATTTCACGTTTCCTTCTACTCTTAGAGGTTAAGAGGTAGTTGTGTGATTTACTCTATGTAGAAATTTTCCTATCTTTTGAGCATGACTAGTTGCACGTATGTAGTACGGTAGACGTACAACACCTTGATATCCTTTACTAGTTTTATGAATAGCCAAGTCGGGTGAGTTAGGAGATTAGCTCACTTCTTTGAAAGTATTAAGGGTGTCTAATGTTTTATTAAAGTTAAGGGACTTGAAGAGTTTTGAAGTATGTGATACTTGTTCCGTTTTAAACGTATAAGTCCCTTGGATAGGAAATTGTATTTGGCTAAGGTATAAAGTGAATATAACGACTTTATGAGGAGTTGGCTATATTTGCTTTATGGAACGATAAATGACTTGATTTTTTTAATGAAAAGGCAACTTGATTTTAAGGCATCAATTGCCTAAGGTTTTATAATAAAAGGAGTCACTTGATTTCTAAAGGTTAAGAGACTAATTGTACTTTGAAAGTTAAGAGAATTGATTTGAAAATATATAATACTTGGTTTTAATAAAAAGTATAAGTCTCTTGGTTATAAAAGGAATGAGTTTTGTCTAAAACCATAAAGGGTTATAACGGCTTTATGGGAAGTTGGTTATAACGGCTTTATGGAAGGTTAAGAGAATGGTTTTCTCTAATAAGGTAAACAAAGAAATAACTTGTATTATGGAAGGGCAATTTGATTTAAAGGTATCACTTGCTTAAAGCTTTAAAGTAAGGGTCACTTGATTTAGAAAGTAGAAATGTATTTCTAAAAGTATCGTGACTTATGTGAAATGTACACAAGCCTGGATACTACGGGTGTTAGTATCTTGGGGTTTTATATGAAAAAGGGATCTTTTGAAAATAATGAAAGTACGTAGTACTTGGGGTTAAATTTCCGGATTTTGATGTGTAAAACGAAAGTGTCATGAGTTTATAAAAATGGAAGTCTAAAGGTTTAATGAACCTGCCTGTATTTGCTTGTGATAGCTTTAAGTGCAAGTATTATATGTTACGTTGTCGTGACTCTCGGTTGGAGGGCCGGCTGTCTTGTTATAAGTTTACTTGGACGTACCGATAGTGATGTGGGATTCCACGGGTATGTTTCTATCATGATTGATCCTTGGACATGCTTATACGATGTGGGATTCCGGGGCATGTGACCAGGATGTGGGTTAGATGCCCGGACATTTTATTGGACGTCTGGCGGTGAGGATTCCACGGGTATGCTTCCATTGTGATTGATCTTGGCCATGCTTATACGATGAGGGATGTCGGGGCATGCAACCAGGATGCGGGTTAGATGCCCGCGCGTTTTATTACTCCATGGCCATGCTTATACGATGTGGGATTCCGGGGCATGCGACCATGTTATATTTTACTCCATGGGCTAGCTCCCCATGAAGACATGTACCAGCGATGAGGATTAGGGGCATGTTATATTATTACTCCATGGGCTAGCTCCCCATGAAGACATGCACCTACGATGAGGGATGCCGAGGGCACGTTATGGCCATGCTTATACGATGTGGAAGGATGCGTTCATGCCCGCAGGTAGTAGGTGCACAGGTTGGTGACCCTTGCTCTTAGGATCTCGGTTCAGTTTTTGGGAAAAAGCTCCATTTGCTCCAGAGGCTTATCTCTTGGTACGGTTTCCCCTGAGGTAGTAGATTTATGTATATTCAGGGGTATGGCGGGGCCCTGTCCCGCCACAGTTGTTATGTTAAAACTCTTAGAGGTCTGTAGTCACATATTGTGGGTCAGTTTGTAAAGAAATGGCGGCTTCGGTTGTATATGTATGTCCAGGAAGGTAGCTCCATCGGCTAACCTGTTGTTTTATTTCTATTGAGTTATTTTATAAGTTTCATGTATGTTCCGCTGATTATCTCTGATGTGTACCTGTAAGGGTGCCCAGGTAGGGCACCAGTCGCGGGCCCGGGTTCGGGTCGTGACAAGGATGCTCTTCCAGCTGTTTGGGAGGAGTTCACAGAGGCCTTCATGGATCACTTTTTGCCCCCTGAGATGAGGAGAGCCCGTGTAGATAGGTTCTTGACCTTGAGGCAGAATGGGAGGATTATCAGGGAGTATAGCCTGGAGTTTGACTCCTTGGCCAGACATGCGCACACTATTGTAGCTCACATGGCGGATAGAGTTCGTCGTTATGTGATGGGGCTAGACCGTCATATGATTACTGTATGTTTGGGGGTGGCTCTTCAGCCCGGTATGGACATTGCTAGGATGCAGGCCTATGCGCAGGGGATAGAGGATAGAGAGAGGGAGGATCAGATTGACTCAGGCCAGCCCAAGAGGCGAGGCAGGTCTCGTGGCGATTTCGAGGCGGACAACCTCAGCAGCAGACTAGGTCTACATTACAGCCAGCACCGAGTGCTCCTCCACAGTTTTCTGGCGGGGTGTTTTACAACCCCGGGAATGCAGGGGTCGGTCAGGTCTCTAGAGCTTCAGAGTCTCATGGAGATGGGGGTTCCAGTCAGTCGAGGCCACCTTTGCCTCAATGCGCCCAGTGTGGTAGGTTACATTCGGGGTATGTCGGCCGTGCAGGTGCTTGTTTTTCTTGTGGACGTCTAGGCCATATGTTAAGAGTGTCCTTATAGAGGGTCTGGTGGGACAACACCGTCTCTTCGGATCGATTCTGGGTTCTTCGCCTTCAATAGCTAGGCAGAGGTTCATGCAAACAGTAGCGTGGCAGGTCGTGGTGGGAGTTCTCGATTTTAGCGGTCCTTTGAACCGCCTATATGATTCAGTATGTCTTTGACCCTTTAGAAACTTGTATGCATGATAAAGTTGTGGTATGTTTAAGTGTCATGAACAGATTATATTGAGACTATGTATATGCTAGAAGGAGTTGGAAGTACGAAAAGATAATCCCTTTTTTTGGGCTTATGATGGACGTATATGCGTGTGCGAGGTATTAGGGCCATAAGTGGCATAACTAGGTTTTGATAAAGTGTTGTTGTATGAGTTTATGCAGAAATGGTAAAGTGAACTCCGAAAGAACATTCGGGGACGAATGTTTCTAAGGGGGGAAGAATGTTACACCCCGCATTTACAGGACATGTTTTAAGAACGTGCGTGAGAATTCCTAGTGTTAAGATTTGAGACTTGTAAAAATTTATCGGACTTATGAAATTGTCGGAAACGTAATATCATGTGAATGGGAGGGTGACACGTGTCACCCTCATTGTTGCCTTGGACGAAAATGTCATGGCCAAAATGGTCATTGACCATAGTCTTGGATGACTAAGTCTTGCAAGTAGTGAGCTTGAGATTCTTGACTAAGTCAAAGGACCCACAAGGCTTAATATTTAATAAGAGCTCATCCAAACCACCCATTTGGTTGCATCTTGACCCTCCATTGCACTATATAATACTACTAGTAGCAAGACTAAGTCCAACACTTAGAAAATTTTCACAAAAATTTGAAGAACTCAAGCTTTGCTCTCGGGTTCAAGGCATTTGAAAAGAATTTTTTTTTGTTTCTTGTCCATTAAGCTCCACACTTTAAACCAAGGTTCTTGAGTGTATTGTAAGCTTATCTCAATAGAAAAATCTCGGAAAAAGATAGTTTTCATGTTAGTCGCAAAGCGAAAACCTAGTTGCTTTTCTAGGTTTTGTTTGGAAGTTTGAAGGAAATTTGTTGGTATTGTTCTAAGGGTCTCAAGTAGCAGATTGAAGTGTCTTGAAGAGGCTCTAAGTTTCTAAGGCGACTTGGTTGGAGTTGGATTAAGATTCGTTGAGGTATAATCTTGTCTCTTAATAGTGTTACAAGATTATATATATATTGTTGTTGTTAGCTTTACATGTTGCTAGCATGAAGTTGATGTGTTGAAGTTTATAAGTATTATGGATTGCTTGTAGCCTTAAAAATCCGAAATGTAATGTAAGCTATGTCAAGTTGGATTACAATTTGGTCGTTTACTAGAATCGTCGCATGTTACTTACTTGAAGATTATGGTAGTATAATCGATTTTGACTTGATATCATGTTATGCTAACAATTTGGATTGAAATGGAAATTGGATAAGAATTGGTATTGTGGTACTCAATATGGCCGAAATTGGACTAGTAGTTGTATTAGTTTGATATCTATTGTGGGGCGGAATTTTACACGTCTAGTAGGCATGTAATCCCCTATTGTTGATTGCATTGATTGGGCCTTAAATGTGGCGTGTTTGGTTATTGAATTCGGCCTTGAAAAAGGTGGCAAAGTATGTAGAAACAAAGGAAGTGTTGTCCGATTTTCCGTAGAATTTAGTGACTTAGCACCTAGAATATTCTACGTTTGAAGTAAGAGGTTAATGGACGTATTGTGGCCATTATAGGTTGAAGTACTAAATATAGCGTATCCTACTTGAAGGGTGGAATAGCTATCAAGGTTGAAGTACTTTGGAGCATTTTGCTACTTAACGATAATCGTCGCGAGGTATGTGAACCTCTTCCTTCCTTTGGCATGATTCTATGTATGAAATATACATGTAGTAGTATTTCATGATTCCGTCTACTCTTAGAAGTTAAGATGTAGTTATGTTGATTTACTCTATGTAAAAGCTACGCCTAAGAAATCCTAAGTTCTTACCAAGTCTTATGGGGGATGTTGGTAAGAGTCGTTAGGAAGTATTTGGAGTCGAGTTGACTTGGCTAATTTATGGCACGAATGAGAATAAGTATCGAACAAGCCATTGCAGCGTTAATAAAGGAAAATGTAATGACAATTAATTATATTAAAACAAGTAGAATTCTCCATCTGCATAGAAGCTAAGATAAGACAAAATTGTATTACATTTTCTAGATCATGGCTACTTGATTAAGATCGATATAAATAAGTATAACTTATTCACCACGCACCAAAGTATAGACTTTATTTTTTTTAGTTATGGGACTTGATTCTTAAAGGAAGAAATGAATTGATTTACAAGTATAGAATATTTGATTTGGAAAGACTTGATTTCTAAAGTTAAGAAACTTGTTTTCTTAAAAGTTAAGAGACTTGAAGTAGTTTGAAAGCTATGAAATTCGATTTGAAAGTATAAATCTCTTGGTTATAAAAAAGGAATGAATTTGCCTAAGACATAAAGAGTTATAACGGCTTTATGGGAAGTTGGTTATAACAACTTTATGGAAGATTAAAAGAATGGTTTTCTTCAGTAATGTAAGCAAAGAAATGATTTAAAATAGAGAAGGGCAAATTGTTTTAAAGGTACCAATTGCTTAAGGTTTTTTTTAAGAAAGAAGTCACTTGATTTAGAAGCCGGTAATTGTATTTCTAAAAAGGTATTGTGACTTGTCTTGAAAGGTAAATATGACTTGATACTACGGTTGTTAGTAACTGGGAAGTTTTATTTGAAAAAGAGTCTTTCTAAAGGGGTAGAGGTGCGTAGTACGTTGGGTTAAATTCCCGGATTTCCATATGACATTATCGCATCCCAGAAATGGGTCAGGCAGTATACCTTTATGGGCAGACTACATGACATTATCGCGTCCCAGAAATGGGTCGGGCAGTATACCTTTATGGGCAGACTATATGACATTATCGCGTCCCAGAAATGGGTCGGGCGAGATACCTTTATGGGCGAACTATATGACATTATCGCGTCCCGAAATGGGCGGGCGAGATACCTTTATGGGCGCACTATATGACGATATCGCGTCGAGAAATGGGCCGGCGAGATACCTTTATGGGCGGACTATATGACATTATCGCGTCCCGAAATGGGTCGGGCGAGATACCTTTATGGGCGGACTATATGACATTATCGCGTCCCGAGAAATGGGTCGGCGATACCTGTATGGGCGCACTATGTGATTTTATCGCGTCCCAGTTGGTAAGGCGGTATAGCGTCCTCCGTAAAGGGTCGGATTAGGTTATGTAAGGTAAGTAAGTTATATGGTAATGAACTTGATGATTTTCCTAAGTATGTACGTAAGAAAGTGGCTATAACTTTTATTGAAAAATGGGAAAAGATAATGAGGTACGATTAAGTTCACGAGATGGTAATGACATGGTAGGTTCAGGTATTTACTTCTTTTACAGTTACCGCTGTCATGCTTTTATACAGATATGTTTTAATTGATGTACCTTACTTCCGTTCCATATTAACTTGTTGTCTTGACCCCGCCGAAGCTGCGTTAAATGCCCGCAGTAGTAGGTGCATGTTGGTGATCCTTGCTCTTAGGATCTCGGTTCGATTTTGGGAAAAAGCTCCATTTGCTCGGAGCTTATCTCTTGTACGGTTTCCCTGGGTAGTAGATTTATGTATATTCGTGGTATGACGGGGCCTGTCCACAGTTGTTATGTTAAAACTCTTAGAGGTCTGTAGTATCATATGTGGGTCGGTTGTAAAGAAATGAGGTGATCGCTTGGTTGTATATGTATGTCGGGAAGGTAGCCCAGTGGCTAACTTTGTTTTATTTCTATTGAGTTATTTTATAAGTTTCATGTATGTTCCACTGATTATCTCTCGATGTGTACTGTAGCGGTGCCCGTGTAGGGCACCGGGCCATGCCCGGGGTCGGGTCGTGACATTATCACTGTCCCATTATTGCATTTTCAGTCAAGGTTTTTTGTTTAATCCTGTTGGGCTAAACTATTATGCCCGCGGTGGCTATTGCTTGCCCTTGTTCGTTTGTTGTTGAAGACGAACTGATTTGACTGGTTGGTCTCGCTCCGTTGAGTATGTTTTCTGGCAAGATACTTACTGTTATTTACTCTTGTCCTGTTATTGTTCACTGCCATGGCATTTCCGGACTATTTTTGTCAATTTTTGGTTAATTTGATGGATTCTGGAACTCAGTCGACGTTCTCGTTTAATCTGGTGTTGTTTTATTTTTTGAAATTTTATATTGGTTATTAAACTGATTTAGAACAGATACTACATTGTTGTTATTGACAGATTTGAACATGATACTACACACTGGCCAATGAAAAAGTTATCCGTCGATTTTTGAGGACTCCACAGTTGCAAAGACGGAAAATAAAATAAATGAAGCTTTCTGGGCAATGATGATTTCTTCCACTTACACCGGATAACCAACATGCGTTGGCAGGGCGAATTCTCGCAGCCGCACTTGTTTAGGATGTCCCACTTTATTTTTTATATATCTGAGTCCTTTGTGTTTAAAACTATTACTGTTTTGGCGCAGATCTGAATGTTTTATTTATTTTATTGTTTCTAGCAATATTGGCCGATGAAGGAATCTCCGTCTGATTTCCAATGTCTCCCCTGTACAAAATACGGATTTATTTTTGGCTTTACTTATTAATTCTTGCTATTACTTTAAAATTATTTATTCTATTACTAACACTTTTACTAAGTATTTATGCAGGTATCCAGAGATTATCTTGTGCAGAAGGCCTAAAAAGGGCTAAAAGATGTCCCAAAGTTTTATTCGATTTTAGCTTTACTATTTTGTATTGCATTCCATTGTAATTGTAAATTATGAAAACTGCTTAGAATATGTAGAATAAAAGGCAATAAATAATTAACCTAGGTTTGAACGGATAACCGCAAGTTAGCGGATCTTAAAGGATGTCTAACCCCTTCCCTTTAGGATAATAAAGAACCCTGATCCAGAATCTCATTAATTTCGCAGACCATTAAATGGAGATTAATTGCAGTATTTTTATTGCACTAAATCAAGTGTCCTAATTCACTTAACTAATTAGGTGGCGACTCCTCAAAATCAGCATTATTGCCCCATCCAGGGAACCGCCAAAGAGCAACGTTTCGGATACCGTTCAGACCCCGAGGTCGAAAACGGGCGCGACAGCATGGCGACTCCGCTGGGGATATCAGGTTCTTGACCATAGCAAATTCAGGTTAATTAAATATTGCGCTTTATTTTGCTTTTATTTTTGCAAATGCTTTATATTGTTTGCTTTTCATTTTTTTTTGTAAATAACTGCTTTAATTGCTATTCTCTTTATCGCTTTCTAAACCGAATTCGCCATATTCCTTCCATTCTGGAAAATTGGCACTATCACACACACACGCGCTGGTGTGCTTCGCGCACCCGCAAATTTCTTTCAAGACACCCAAAATTTAGGAGAGTTGGCGCCTGCGTGGAGTTAGATTGGTTCGTCTGATCAGCCACGTAGCCTTCTCATTCGAGTTGTCCGCTTGGGAACCTTGCGTCTAGTAAGCCAAATCTTAGAAAGCTTAAGATAGAGCTATACCACTTTTTTATATTAAGTCATGCATGTATAAACCTTAGGTGGGTTAATCTTTGGTATTAACGCCACAATTAGAAATTCACCAAACTTGTCGACGGGCTTCACAACCCAACGACCCATTAGCATACTATGTGTAGCGTGATGATGATAGATGGATCCAAGCCTGATCATGACACACCGAAATTGGAAAAAGGTGCACCGTCATTTGGTCGTCATTTCCAACAAAAACATTAATGTTTAGCAACTTTGGTCAATCTATCCCAATCTCGCATATCTGGCGTTTAGGTCGACCTCTGGTATAAGAGAGGTCTCATGCATATTAGGGCGCGCGCTTGATTTGCATGCTTTTGTTTACTATTGTTGTCGCTAGCAATTCTGTACATATTATTTAATGAAATAATTACCCTTTTTGTAATTCTGGGCTCGAGCATTTACATTTTTGCACTTTTTGCTGTCACATTGCAATCAGGACTTCTACTGCGTAAATCACTCTTGAATAACGCGACTTGGACTTTGTGAAGCATCAACCACCAGTCCGATCGAACCAATCAGGGGAGTCTTTGACTATATTGTCACGCACTTACATTGTATTATTTTTGTGGCTTGCCTACTCTCACCCATTTGTCATATTTTTTGCAGGAAGACCGTCCTCGCAAATAGTCGAGGGCGAACAAAAAAAAGAAAAAAAGAAAAAGAAAAAAAATCATCACAAGAATGAGCTGGAGTTATGTTGACGGAAAGAAGTCAGCTTATACCAGATTCAACGAAGCATCGCTCTGGGTCCTATATTTTGTATCTTTATACATATTTGCAAATTCAATTGATATGTCTAGTGTCGATTACATAATTCTTTATCATGCATTTTACAACATAATCATCCCGAACTACGTGTGTCTGATTCTCACCATACGGTGTGATACGTAGGCAACCCATCTAGGGTTCGACACCACATAAAAAAAAAGAAAAAAAAAGAAAGAGGGGGACATATTTGGTTCACTCATTCATTGCATTTATCCAATCACGGACATTCATTATTGCATTTCAATCATTCTATCACATACATTCATTCATGCATTTCATTCATTCTATCACATCCATTCATTTTTTTATTACATTCCTTTTACTTTGCATTAGTCTTATATTGAACAATCATTTGTTTTGCACAACTTTTACTTTTGCATTTCTTTCATGAATGAATTCTTTTTAAATCATACGTTTTATAACATATCTGAACGAACTACGCACACCTGATTCTCGTCAAAGATGAGATACGTAGGCAGCCCTGCTCGGGTTCGGTACCATTTATTCAAAAAAATACAAAAAATATTTTATTCAAAAAGCATTAAAAAAAAATCAAAAAGAAAGCTCTTTTAAGTATCATTGTTTGATTTTGTTGATACCAACATAGTTAGGAGTGTGCATAGGAAAGAACGAGTAATAATCAATATGGGTAGACTTCATGGTAAAACATAGATTCTTTTGGTACCTCTCACGCACACCTGTAATGACATTGTTTTGCATGCTTTCAAGATAAGAAAGAAACCAACCTCATCGTTTCATGTGCATTGTGTGGTGAGTTTTAGAATAAGTTCAATTGCATTGCATTGTGATCTAGAACTTGACCCGAATGTTTGTTGAGGCGAAATCCTGAGTAACACTCGGTGTAAGAAATGATCGTAGGCATTCTTTGATCCGTTTGAGCCTTTTCAGCATACCAAATAACATTATCTGTAGTACACCCCTTTTAAGCCTAAAGCCTATTCTTTTGACAACCGCATATTACACCTATACCCTTTCTAAGTGTGTACGCATTATCCCTCTCTTGGCCCGACCTCCTTGAGAGCTTTAGAAATGTGCAAGTGGCTGACAAAATCTGCGTCGAAGTTTGCGAAGACAAAATTGTCAAAGTCCCAAAAGGGAAAAGAAAAACACAAAGGGCGACTTCACAAAAAGAAGAAATCAAAAGCCTCGACATTAAAAACAATGAATAAAAATGAGAGAATAACTTTGGAAAAAGCGGGCTCCAAACGAAAGATTCAAAAAGAAGTCAGTACAGAAAAACTGGGATAAAAGAAAAGAAAAAAAAAGAAAAAAAACAGATCAGCATTAAAGCACACAAATATCAAGCACGGACGTAGTCCAACGCTCGAGGAAGGATTAGTCACTTTTTACCCAAATGATATCCATCCCTTTCCCCAAACCTACATTACAAGCCCGTGACAAGCCCTACATGATCTTATACTGAGGGTTCTCACATTAGTGGATACTTACATGACGGTCAAGCATATGGTATCACAATTGCATGCATTGAACATCCTTTTGAGTGTGAGCGTACTTCTCTAAACGTCTTAAAATTCAAAATACTGGAATATATGTGAGAAATGAGACTTTCTTTCAGTGAGGGCATTTGAAACGTGAGATTACATGTAGTTTGAAACCTTGACTGCAAGCAAGTGTGTCGATACTTAGGTGTCTGAGGTACTACTTGAAACTATAGGAATTACCCAGAAGTCAGTCTTGGTTAGACTGGAAGTGAATAACGGAATTCCTAAGCACAATACTAATTGTTGGTATCAACTGAAGTCAGAACGTGATGTAGTCTTTCCACTTTTCAAAAAAAAAGAAGCATATATTCTTATTTTTTGCATCACGAACTACGTCTTGACCTGATTCCCTCAGCGAGATACGTAGGCTCCACATTGGCTTCGGTCTCATTTTCGAAAATAGTAAATCATTTTTTGCATCATGAACTACGTCTTGACCTGATTCCCTCGACGGGATACGTAGGCGGCCACATTGGTTTCGGTCTCATTTTTAAAAGAAAATTATACAATCATTTTTTGCATCACGAACTACGTCTTGACCTGATTCCCTCGGCGGGATACGTAGGCGGCCTAAATCAGCTTCGGTCACACCATTAGAAATCTTTTCATTGGCCCGCGTACGACATAATGCATTTGATTATTCCGAAAAGAGATATGAGCAATTTCCGCCAGGGTTAAGTCTGTGCAGAGACTAGCATTCAGCAAGCATTCGCAGCATCCAACAGGTCCGTGCAGAGACTACATCAACAATCGCAACATTCAGCAAGCATTCGCAACATCTAGCAAGTCCGTGCAGAGACTACATCAGCAATCACAACATTCAGCAAGCATTCGCAGCTGGCCCAAAGAAGCTCGCAGAGCATTCAAAGAAGCATTCGCAGGCCCAAAGAAGCCCGCAGAGCATTCAAGAAGCATTCGCAGATCCAAAGAAGTCCACACAGTAGACATCAAGACTCGCAGCATTCAACAAACATTCACAACAATCAACACGTCCGTGCAAGGATGAAATCTCAGCATTTGCAGCATCACATCAATACAACCGCCGTCATATTTTACAGGATAACATTTCTACTCATACCATTACATTACTTATAAATTCATGCGTTATCTTAACAATTATGCACTAACCTCTTGCTTAAGTCTGAGCATGCAAGCGTCAAGAGCCAAAGCTACAAAGTCGACGCGAATTAACCACTCCTTTCCTAAAACTCACAAGTTTTCTTTAAGTGCGGGATCTTCATATCAGCAAAGGAGGGAGCACAACAATAAGCTCATGCGGGTTACAAACGCACAACATCTATGCAATGATGTTATCTCAACCCATGCGAGTCACAAAGCAGGTAAGTCCATAAAACGACACCATTTCATTGTAAGTCTATGCAACGGTTGCATCTATGCTTCGTCTATGCAACGACGAACATCTGCATCACGTCTATGCAATGACGTTATTTCATCTAAGCCTATGCAACGACTTCATCTATGTTCGTCTATTCAACGACGAGCATATGCATCGCGTCTATGCAACGACGTGTTTCATTGTAAGCCTATGCAACGACTTCATCTATGCTTCGTCTATGCAATGACGATCATCTGCATCGCGTCTATGCAACGACGCCATTTCATGTAAGCCTATGCAATGGCTTCATCTATGCTTCGTCTATGCAACGACGAATATCTGCATCGCGTCTATGCAACGACGCCATTTCATGTAAGTCTATGCAACGACTTCATCTATGTTTCGTCTATACAACGACGAGCATCTCCATCGCGTCTATGCAACGACATCATCTCATGTAAGCCTATGCAACGGCTTCATCTGTGTTTCGTCTATGCAATGACGAACATCTGCATCGCGTCTATGCAACGACGCCATTTCATGTATGCCCATACAACGGCTTCATCCATGTTTCGTCTATGGAACGACGAACATCTGCATCGCGTCTATGCAACGACGCCATTTCATGTAAGCTCATGCAACAGCTTCATCTGTGTTTTATCTATGTAACGACGAACATCTGCATCGCGTCTATGCAATGACGCTATTTCATGTAAGCCCATGCAACGACTGCATCTGTGTTTCGTCTATGCAACGACGAGTATCTGCATCGCGTCTATGCAACGACGTCATTTCATGTAAGCCTATGCAATGACTTCATCTGTGTTTCGTTTATGCAACGACGAGCGTCTGCATCACGTCTATGCAACGACGACATTTCATGTGAGTCTATGCAACAACTTCATCTGTGTTTCGTCTATGCAACGACGAGCATCTGCATCGCGTCCATGCAATGACACCATCAACAAACACCCTGTCTGTTACAGCACCACATCACCTGTAACCAGTGTCAATCATAATTCGACACTGGGACAAATTTTGAATCCGCATCGACATTGTCTTTAATTTTGCGAGATCACTGAAATTTCAAAGGTCATCATGATTCGACACTGGGACAATTTTGAATCGGCGTCTACCTGCTTTTATTTTCTAGCATCGCAGCAACCAGTGTCCTCATAATTCGACACTGAGCCAAATTTTAAATCCGCATCAATTTTGTCATTTATTTTTTGGCATCACAACGACCCAGTGTCATCATAATTCGACACTGAGACAAAATTTTGAATTTGCATCAGCTTTTGTCCATTCTTTTTCTTGATCTTTGTTTTAATTCTGACGATTGGAACAAAATTGGCTACAAGTCAACGTCTTTGTCCGAAAACTCTTACATCATCTTCGGTCAAAGAGGGACAAGTTGTTGACACCCAATTTTGACCCATCTTTTAGTCGTTTCTTGCAATTTTATGCATTTTAGGACACCGCATTTTAATCACAATTTTTTGGCATTTTTGTATATTTTTTACCTAACATTCTATGTTGTTTTATTTTTTGTAAATTAGCATCATGTTTTTACTTTAATTAGGTATTAAACATTTTCAAATATTATGTTATTATTGTTGCGCGATCATTTTATTTTACTAATTTTGCATCTCTTTAAATAATTAATTGACATCCCGTCTTTACTTTTAATTAGGCATTAAATATTTGTTAAATATTGCATTTTTATTATTATTGCATCGACATTTTAATAATTTTGTATTTTTTTAAATAATTTTTTCTTTTAAAAAATAAACTCGTTTTGCATTTTTGTCAAATCAGTCCAGTCCGAGGTACAACCTGGATCAGTCCAAACCGCCGGAAACCAAAGCCCAAAATGAGACCCAAAAATGAAGCCCAATACACCTTTCATCTTTTCCCTCCAATACCCAATACCCAAAACCCTAAACCTAAATACCCCTATAAATAAAAACCTTACCCCTCCATTAAAGAAACCCTCAGCCGCACACCCCTACCCCTAACTCCCTCTTCATCCGCCCAACAAAACCTTCAGCCGCCTACCCCTCTCACCCCTACATCTACCCCTCTCCTCTCTCTCAAACCATGAGCCGCCCAACAACAACACCCAGTCGCACTCCCCATCTTCTCACTCCTCTCACCTTCCTATCGCCGACGAACTAACCCTTAGGCCCTCGACACAGCACCCAAACCCGTCGACCATCCACACCACCACAACCCCGAACCAGCGAACCTTGACCTTCACCCCGTCAAGATCCGTCAAACACCCTAACATCATCCACAAGCCTCTACAGTGATCCCGTCGACCACTGTAGACTCGTCTTTCTTTCGCCGGAGTTCAAGCACCGAACGAACCACCGTACCCCACGCCACTATCGCCGGAGGTGATGACTGGCGGGAGCTCCTTTCTTCACCCCATCTCTGGTTAATATGTCATTTTTATTCCATGGATGAGTTTGGCTATGGTTTGCTTATGCAAACGAATTGATTTCGCACCATTTCGCCTTCTCCGACGATCTTTGCTTGGTTTTACCCCCTTTTTAAAATCTGTAGTTTTCTTTGTTGGACTGATTTTTGTGACTTTCAGTTATCTGTTGGCTGTGTTCGTCTCTTTTCGGTGACCCGCTATTTGCTTATCACTGTCCCATTATTGCATTTTCAGTCAAGGTTTTTTGTTTAATCCTGTTGGGCTAAACTATTATGCCCGCGGTGGCTATTGCTTGCCCTTGTTCGTTTGCTGTTGAAGACGAACTGATTTGACTGGTTGGTCTCGCTCCGTTGAGTATGTTTTCTGGTAAGATATTTACTGTTATTTACTCTTGTCCTATTATTGTTCACTGTCATGGCATTTCCGGACTATTTTTTGTCATTTTTGGGTTAATTTGATGGATCTGGAACTCAGTCGATGTTCTCGTTTAATCTGGTGTTGTTGTTTTTTTTTTTTGAAATTTTATATTGGGTATTAAACTGATTTAGAACAGATACTACATTGTTGTTATTGACTGATTTGAACATGATACTACACATTGGCCAATGAAAAAAGTTATCCGTCGATTTTTGAGGCCTCCACAGTTGCAAAGACGGAAAATAAAATAAATGAAGCTTTCTGGGCAATGATGATTTCTTCCACTTACACCGGATAACCAACATGCGTTGGCAGGGCGAATTCTCGCAGCCGCACTTGTTTAGGATGTCCCACTTTATTTTTTATATATCTGAGCCCTCTGTGTTTAAAACTATTACTGTTTTGGCGCAGATATGAAGGTTTTATTTATTTTATTGTTTCTAGCAATGTTGGTCGATGAAGGAATCTCCGTCTGATTTCCAAGGCCTCCCCTGTACAAAAGACGGATTTATTTTTGGCTTTACTTATTAATTCTTGCTATTACTTTAAAATTATTTATTCTATTACTAACACTTTTACTAAGTGTTTATGCAGGTACCCGAAGATTATCTTGTGCAGAAGGCCTAAAAAGGGCTAAAAGATGTCCTGAAGTTTTATTCGATTTTAGCTTTATTATTTTGTATTGCATTCCATTGTAATTGTAAATTATGAAAACTGCTTAGAATATGTAGAATAAAAAGGCAATAAATAATTAACCTAGGTTTAAACGGATAATCGCAAGTTAGCGGATCTTAAAGGATGCCTAACCCCTTCCCTTTAGGATAATAAAGAACCCTGATCCAGAATCTCATTAATTTCGCAGACCATTAAATGGAGATTAATTGCAGTATTTTTAATGCAATAAATTAAGTGTCCTAATTCACTTAACTAATTTGGTGGCGACTCCTCAAAATCAGCATTATTGCTCTATCCAGGGAACCGCGCCAAAGAGCAACGTTGCGGATACCGTTCAGACCCCGAAGTCAAAAACGGGCGCGACAAAGTTTTAAGACTATGAACCTTGATTTCCTAAAAGGTTATGAGACTTTATTTTTCAAGTTATGGGACTTGATTTTTAAAGGAAGGAATGACTTGATTTAAAAAGTATGGCTTCTTGATTTATTTCAAGAGTTAAGAAGAATGATTTCAAAAGAGTATGTAACTTGAGTTTTAAAAGTATACATTTGTTGATTTAAGGAAAAGGAGTTGCATGATTCTTTTTAAGTATGTATGTACGTAGTACTTTTGGGTTTAGTTTCCCCAATGTGATAAGAAATAAAAGTGCCTTAAGTTCTCTAAAATGAAAGGTTGTTATAATAGCTTTATGGAAAGTTGTTATAACGACTTAAGAAGAAGTGAAAAGGCGGTTTAAAATGTTATGTTATGAGACACACCGAGCCTACAAATAGACCGGGTTATGTTATGAGACACACCGAGCCTACACATAGGCCGGGTAATGTTATGAGATTATGATAGCCGATTGTGCTTATGTTATGTTATTATGGTAGCCGATTGTACTTATGTTACGTGATTATGTTAGCCGGTTGTGCTTGTGATATATTATTTATTGTGGGGTCAATCCCCGGGACATTATACATTTCGTGGATTTGCTCTCCATGATGCGAGTATTGCGTATATACTCATTGCGGATCCACAAGATCCATGCGGGTGAAATAGTCCCATGCGGGAGAAATAGTCCCATGCGGGTTCAATTCCCATGATTATTCCATGGACTGCTGCTACTCCATGATGCGGGTATATCCATATATATACTCATTGCGGGTCTACAAGATCCATGCGGGTGAAATAGTCTCATGCGGGTGAAATAGTCCCATGCGGGTGAAATAGTCCCATGAATTGATTTTCTATTTTATAAAATGTACAGTTTACTCTCATCATACCGAGTCCCTCACTAAAGGGCCGGGACACATTATAGGCATATAGACATGACAGTTGATTTTATATTATATCATGGACTGCCGACAGTGATATTGTATTCCACGAGCATGTTTATGTGATATTATATGCTGAGGGCAGGTGTCCCTGATTTTGACATGGCTTTCATATGTGAAAGTGGTACGGTGTTATAGTAGTACAGTGATACAAGGTACAGTTGGCTCTGATTGTTATATGACACGGTAGGATCTGGTATTTGATTTTCATACTTGCCCCTGTCATTCTTTTGTATAGTTATGATCTTGTTTACTGTACTGTATTTTCCATTCCATACTTGGTACCTGTTGTACTGACCTCCTTCGGGGGGCTGCGTTCATGTCCGCCGATCTAGGTACTCAGTTGTGAATCCGCGAGCTTAGGATCCTGGTTCAGCATTTTGAGATGACTCCATTGTTCTGGAGCCTGCCATTATATATTCAGGGGTACGGCGGGGCCTTGTCCCGTCACAATTTACTGTCCAAATTCTTAGAGGTCTGTATTCATATGTGGGCTGGACTGGCTAGCGTTGTAAATACATTATCGAACAGGGTAGACCCTTTCGGGTGATTTTTATTATGGCAGCCTTATCGGCTTTGCCTTTGTAAAAAAAAAAGAGTGTTATTTATCTTCCGCGGTTTATTATGTTGTATGAATAGAAGGGTGCCCAGGTAGGGCACCGGTCGCGGGCCCGGGGTTCGGGTCGTGACAACTTGCTTGACAATAGCCTTGGCATCGCTCATCGTGAAGTTCAGAAACTTGCCGATGACGAAATTCTTTGAACAAGCAACTTCAGTTTTGTACTTGTTCTCAAGTGACTGCCACAACTCCCTCGCCGTTCTGAACGAGGAGTAGATATCATATAGAGAGTCATCCAAGGCGTTTAAAATATAGTTTCTGCAAAGAAACTCTTGAGTCTCCTAAGTCTGAATAGCCTTGAGATTTTTAGGCTTTGTGTTACACCCCGTATTTACAGGACATGTTTTAAGAACGTACGTGAGAATCCCAAATGTTAAGATTAGAGACTTGTAAAAATTTACGGAATTATGGAATTGTCGGAAAACGAAATATTGTGACGAATGGGAGGGCGACACGTGTCACCCCCCTTAAGTGAGCTTGGGCGAATTGGACATGGCCAAAATGGTCATTGACCATAATTTTAAGATGACAAGTCTTGCAAGTAGTGAGCTTGATATATTTGACTTAGTCAATGGGACCACTTAGTTGATATTTAAAAGAGATGCATCCAAACCACCCATTTGTTCTAATCTTGACCCTCCATTATGCTATATATACATACTAGTAGCAAGACAAGGGTTCTACACTTAGAAAATTTTCATGAAAACTTGTTCTTGTTCTTAGGTGCTCTCGGGTTGGGTTCTTCCAAGAAAGAAAAAAATTCGTTTGTTGTTCTTTAAGCTCCACACTTTAAACCAAGGTTCATAAGGGTATTGTAAGGGTATCTCAATAGAAATATCCCGGAAAAATAGCGTTTTCGTATTAGTCGCAAGGTGAAAACCTAGTTGCTATCCTAGGTTTTGATTGAAAGATTAAAAGAAAGTGGTTTGTGATATTCTAAGGGTCTCAAGTGGCGGATTGAAGTGTCTAGAAGAGGCTCTAAGTTGCTAAGGAGCGACTTCGGATTTGAAGTTGGACTAAGACTCGTTGAGGTAATAATCTTGTCTCTTAAAGTGTTACAAGATTATATATTGTTGTTAGCCTTGCATGTTTGCTAGCATGAAGTATATGTGTTGAAGTTTCATAAGTGTTATGGATTGTTGTAGCCTAAAAACCGAAATGTCATATAAGCCTTTTGAAGATTGAATTACAATTTGGTCGTTAATTAGAATCGTCGCATGTTACTTACTTGAAGATTATAGTAGTTATAATCGATTGCGACTTGATGCCATGTTATGCTAACAATTTGGATGGAAAAGGAAATTGGATAAGAATTGGTGTTGTTGTATCTCAAGTTGCCGGAATTTCACTTGTAGTTGTATTGGTTTGATATCAATTGTGGGGCGGAATTTTACACGTCTAGTAGGCGTGTAATCCCCTATTGATTAATTGCATTGTTGGGCCTTAAATGTGGCGTGTTTGGTTATTGAATTCGGCCTTGAAAAAGGTGGCAAAATATGTAGAAACAAAGGAGGTGCTGTCCGATTTTCCGTAGAATTTAGTGACTTAGTACTTAGAATATTCTACGTTTGAAGTAAGAGGTTAATGGACGTATTGTGGCCATTATAGGTTGAAGTACTAAGTATAGCGTATTCTACTTGGAGGATGGAATAGCTATCAAGGTTGAAGTACTTTGGAGCATTTTGCTACTTGTCGATAATCGTCGCGAGGTATGTGAACCTCTTCCTTCTTTTGGCATGATTCTATGTATGGAATATACATGTGGTAATATTTCATGTTCCCTCCTACTCTTAGAAGTTAAGAGGTATGTATGTGATTTACTCTATGTAAAGGTTATGTCTAGGTTATCCTAAGTTCTTACCAAGTCTTATGGGGGATGTTGGTAAGAGTCGTTAGGAGGTATTTGGAGCCAAGTTGACTCGGCTAATTTTTAAGGCACGAATGAGAATAAGTATCGAACAAGCCATTGCAGCGTTAATAAAGGAAAATGTAATGACAATTGATTAAGTTAAAATGAGTAGAATTCTCCATCTGCATAGAAGCTAAGATAAGACAAAATTGTATTACATTTTCTAGATCATGGCTACTTGATTAAGATCGTTATAAATAAGTATAACTTATTCACAACGCACCAAAGTATATGTTACTTAATTTATAAGAGTTTACGTATGAAGGTTTTTTAAGACTATGAACCTTGAATTCTAAAAAGGTTAAGAAACTTTATTTTTCAAGTTAAGGGACTTGATTTCTAAAGGAAGAAATGACTTGATTTAAATATAAAATACTTGATTTGGAAGGCATGGATTTCTTGATATTCTAAAGATAAGAGATTTTAAATTCTAAGTTAAGTAACTTGATTTGAAAGTATAAGTCTCTTGGTTATAAAAAGAATGAATTAGTCTAAGGCATAAAGTTACTATAACGGCTTTATGGGAAGTTGGTTATAATAACTTTATGGAAGGTTAAGAGAATGGTTTTCTCTAGTAATGTAAACAAAGAATGACTTGAAATAATGAAGGGCAAATTGTTTTAAAGGTACCAATTGCTTAAGGTTTTAAGAAAGAAGTCACTTGATTTAGAAGCCGGTTAATGTATTTCTAAAAGGTATTGTGACTTGTCTTGAAAAGTAGATATGACTTGATACTACGGTTGTTAGTATCTTGGAAGTTTCATTTGAAAAAGAGTCATTTTTTAAAGGATTAGAGGTGCGTAGTACGTTGGGTTAAATTCCCGGATTTTATATGACCTTACCGCGTCCCAGGAATGGGCCCGGCAGTATACCTTTATGGGCAGACTATGTGACCTTACCGCGTCCCAGGAATGGGCCGGGCAGTATACCTTTATGGGCAGACTATGTGACCTTACCGCGTCCCAGGAATGAGCCGGGAAGTATACCTTTATGGGCAGACTATGTGACCTTACCGCATCCCAAGAATGGGCCGGGCAGTATACCTTTATGGGCAGACTATGTGGCCTTACCGCGTCCCAGGAATGGGCCGGGCAGTATACCTTTGTAGGCAGACTATATGACATTACCGCGTCCCAGGAATGGGCCGGGCAGTATACCTTTATGGGCAGACTATGAGACTTTATCGCGTCCCAGATTGGGCCGGGCAGTATAGGCGTCCCTCCATAAAGGGTCGGGTTATGTTATGTAAGGTAAGTAAGTTATATGGTAATGAACTTGATGATTTTCCTAAGTATGTACGTAAGAAAGTAACTATAACTTTTATTGAAAAATGGGAACAGATAATAAGGTACGATTAAGTTCACGAGATGGTAATGACATGGTAGGTTCAGGTATTTACCCTTTTTACACTTACCTCTGTCATGCTTTTATACAGATATGTTTTAATTATTGTACCTTACTAGTTCCATATTCGCACTGTTGTGACCGACCTTCGGGCCGTTCATGCCCGCAGGTATTAGGTGCACAGGTTGGTGATCCTTGCTCTTAGGATCTCGGTTCAGTTTTTGGGAAAAAGCTCCATTTGCTTCGGAGGCTTATCTCTTGGTACGGTTTCCCCTAAGGTTGTAGATTCATGTATATTCAGGGGTATGGCGGGGCCCTGTCCCGCCACTATTGTTATGTTAAAACTCTTAGAGGTCTGTAGTCACATATTGTGGGTCAGTTTGTAAATGAAAGGAGGCAACTGCTTCGGTTGTATATATATATGTCGGGAAGGTAGCCACTCGGCTAACTCGTTGTTTTATTTCGTTGTTTTATTTTATAAGTTTCATGTATGTTCCACGATTATCTCTCGATGTATACTGTAAGGGTGCCTGTGTAGGGCACCGGGCCGCGAGCCCGGGTCGTGACAAAAGTGGTATCAGAGCAGTTAGTCCTCGGAAAGTGTCTACAGACCGTGTCTAGTAGTCTTGATTATCGGTGTGTTGCACCACATCTATAATCGTGAGGTGGAGGACATTTAAGATTGGTTTCCATTCTTCTCTTTGAGATCGCGATGAGAGTCGTCATAGTAGGTTGAATCCTCTCCGACCCCTTCTTATGTAACGATTATGCCCACGGCGACTGTGGCCCGTAGGGCAACGCAGCAGCAGGAGCTGCTAGTGGTACGCAGAGGATTACCAGGATTCGGGCACAGACTATGCCTGAGATAGTAGGTGGATCGGAGAGTTCAGCCATGCCGGCAGTATTAGAGGAGCCGAGAGCGGCAGTAGCTCCAGAGGTCCCAGCACCGAGCCTCAGCCCGCACCAGGCGAGTTTAGAGATTATGGAGAGCAGATCAGGCTATTGACTAGCATAGTGGTAGGGCAGCGCCGACAGGAGCAGGTAGCTAACCCTAGAGCCGACAGTTTGAGGATTCGGGATTTTCTGGGTTGTAGTCCACGCTAGTTTTATGGTTCGAGATCTGAGGATGATCCTCAAGAGTTCGTTCGGCAGCTACAGCGGACTATGCAGGTGCTTAGGGCCTCGGAGACAGAGTCAGTTGTGTTAGCTTCTTACCGGTTACGCGATATTGCGTTGAACTGGTTTGAGTCTTGGGAGTTGTCGAGAGGTGTGGGTGCTCGTTCAACAGTTTGGGATGAGTTCACGGAGGCCTTTCTTGATCACTTTTTGCCTCCTGAAATGAGGAGAGCCCGCGTTGATAGGTTCTTGTCATTGAGGTAGAATGGGAGGACTATCAGAGAGTACAGCCTAGAGTTTCACTCTCTGGCCAGGTATGCGCACACCATTGTAGCTGACATGGCGGATAGAGTTCATCATTATGTGATGGGGCTAGACCGTCATATGATTACTGCATGCTTGGGGGTGGCCCTTCAGCCAGGTATGGATATTGCCAGGATGCAGGCGTATGCGCAGGGTATAGAGGATAGAGAGAGGGAGGATCAGATTGACTCAGGCTAGCCCAAGAGGCCGTGACGCAGGTCTCAGTGGGGCTGAGGCGATTTCGGCAGCAGACTAGGTCTACATTGCAGCCAGCACCGAGTGCTCCTCCACAGTTTTCCGGCGGGGGGTTTTACAACCCTGGGAATGCAGGGGCCGGTCAGGTCTCTAGAGCTTCAGAGTCTCAGGGAGATGGGGGTTCCAGTCAGTCGAGGCCACCTTTGCCTCAATGCGCCCAGTGTGGTAGGTTCCATTCTGGGGTATGTCGCACCGGTACGGGTGCTTGTTTTTCTTGTGGTCGTCTAGGCCATATGTTAAGAGAGTGTCCTTATAGAGGGGGTCCTGGTGGGACAACACAGTCTACTGGATCAGTTGCGGGTTCTTCGCCTTCAATAGCTAGGCAGGATGTTCATGCACCGGCTGTGCCGCAGTGCAGGTCGTGGTAGAAGTCCCCAGTTTTAGCGGTCCTTTGAACCGCCTATATGATTTCAGGTATGTCTTTGACCCTTTAGAAACTTGTATGCATGATAAAGTTGTTGTATGTTTAAGTGTCATAAACGGATTATATTGAGACTATGTATATGCTAGAAAGGGGTTGGAAGTACGAAAAGATAATCCCTTTTGGGCTTATGATGGACGGATATGCGTGTGCGATGTATTAGGGCCATAAGTGGCATAATTAGGTTTCATTAAGTGTAGTTGTATGAGATTATGCCGAGAGATGATAAAGTGAACTCCGAAAGAACATTCGAGGACGAATGTTTCTAAGGGGGGAAGAATGTTACACCCCGTATTTACAGGACAATTTTTAAGAACGTACGTGAGAATCCCAAATGTTAAGATTAGAGACTTGTAAAAATTTATCGGAATTATGGAATTGTCGAAAAACGAAATATTGTGACGAATGGGAGGGCGACACGTGTCACCCCCTTAAGTGAGCTTGGGCAAATTGGACATGGCCAAAATGGTCATTGACCATAATTTTAAGATGACAAGTCTTGCAAGTAGTGAGCTTGATATATTTGACTTAGTCAATGGGACCACTTAGTTGATATTTAAAAGAGATGCATCCAAACCACCCATTTGTTCTAATCTTGACCCTCCATTATGCTATATATACATACTAGTAGCAAGACAAGGGTTCTACACTTAGAAAATTTTCATGAAAACTTGTTCTTGTTCTTAGGTGCTCTCGGGTTGGGTTCTTCCAAGAAAGAAAAAAATTTGTTTGTTGTTCTTTACGCTCCACACATTAAACCAAGGTTCATAAGGGTATTGTAAGGGTATCTCAATATAAAGATCCCGGAAAAATAGCGTTTTCGTATTAGTCGCAAGGTGAAAACCTAGTTGCTATCCTAGGTTTTGATTGAAAGATTTAAAGAAAGTGGTTTGTGATATTCTAAGGGTCTCAAGTGGCGTATTGAAGTGTCTAGAAGAGGCTCTAAGTTGCTAAGGAACGACTTCGGATTTGAAGTTGGACTAAGACTCGTTGAGGTAATAATCTTGTCTCTTAAAGTGTTACAAGATTATATATTGTTGTTAGCCTTGCATGTTTGCTAGCATGAAGTATATGTGTTGAAGTTTCATAAGTGTTATGGATTGTTGTAGCCTAAAAACCGAAATGTCATAAAAGCCTTTTGAAGATTGAATTACAATTTGGTCGTTAATTAGAATCGTCGCATGTTACTTACTTGAAGATTATAGTAGTTATAATCGATTGCGACTTGATGCCATGTTATGCTAACAATTTGGATGGAAAAGGAAATTGGATAAGAATTGGTGTTGTTGTATCTCAAGTTGCCAAAATTTCACTTGTAGTTGTATTGGTTTGATATCAATTGTGGGGCGGAATTTTACACGTCTAGTAGGCGTGTAATCCCCTATTGATTAATTACATTGTTGGGCCTTAAATGTGGCGTGTTTGGTTATTGAATTCGGCCTTGAAAAAGGTGGCAAAGTATGTAGAAACAAAGGAGGTGTTGTCCGATTTTCCGTAGAATTTAGTGACTTAGTACTTAGAATATTCTACGTTTGAAGTAAGAGGTTAATGGACGTATTGTGGCCATTATAGGTTGAAGTACTAAGTATAGCGTATTCTACTTGGAGGATGGAATAGCTATCAAAGTTGAAGTACTTTGGAGCATTTTGCTACTTGTCGATAATCGTCGCGAGGTATGTGAACCTCTTCCTTCTTTTGGCATGATTCTATGTATGGAATATACATGTGGTAATATTTCATGTTCCCTCCTACTCTTAGAAGTTAAGAGGTATGTATGTGATTTACTCTATGTAAAGGTTATGTCTAGGTTATCCTAAGTTCTTACCAAGTCTTATGGGGGATGTTGGTAAGAGTCGTTAGGAGGTATTTGGAGCCAAGTTGACTCGGCTAATTTTTAAGGCACGAATGAGAATAAGTATCGAACAAGCCATTGCAGCGTTAATAAAGGAAAATGTAATGACAATTGATTAAGTTAAAATGAGTAGAATTCTCCATCTGCATAGAAGCTAAGATAAGACAAAATTGTATTACATTTTCTAGATCATGTCTACTTGATTAAGATCGTTATAAATAAGTATAACTTATTCACAACGCACCAAAGTATATGTTACTTAATTTATAAGAGTTTACGTATGAAGTTATTTTAAGACTATGAACCTTGAATTCTAAAAAGGTTAAGAAACTTTATTTTTCAAGTTAAGGGACTTGATTTCTAAAGGAAGAAATGACTTGATTTAAATATATAAAATACTTGATTTGGAAGGCATGGATTTCTTGATATTCTAAAGATAAGAGATTTTAAATTCTAAGTTAAGTAACTTGATTTGAAAGTATAAGTCTCTTGGTTATAAAAAGAATGAATTAGTCTAAGGCATAAAGTTACTATAACGGCTTTATGGGAAGTTGGTTATAATAACTTTATGGAAGGTTAAGAGAATGGTTTTCTCTAGTAATGTAAACAAAGAATGACTTGAAATAATGAAGGGCAAATTGTTTTAAAGGTACCAATTGCTTAAGGTTTTAAGAAAGAAGTCACTTGATTTAGAAATTCTAAATGTATTTCTAAAAGGTATTGTGACTTGTCTTGAAAAGTAGATATGACTTGATACTACGGTTGTTAGTATCTTGGAAGTTTCATTTGAAAAAGAGTCATTTTTTTTAAAGGATTAGAGGTGCGTAGTACGTTGGGTTAAATTCCCGGATTTTATATGACCTTACCGCATCCCAGGAATGGGCCGGGCAGTATACCTTTATGGGCAGACTATGTGACCTTACCGCCCCAGAATGGGGCGGCGATACCTTTATGGGCGCAGACTATGTGACCTACCGCCCCGTGAATGGGCCGGGCAGTATACCTTTATGGGCAGACTATGTGACCTTACCGCGTCCCAGGAATGGGCCGGGCAGTATACCTTTATGGGCAGACTATGTGGCCTTACCGCGTCCCAGGAATGGGCCGGGCAGTATACCTTTGTGGGCAGACTATATGGCATTACCGCCCGTGAATGGGCCGGCAAGATACCTTATGGGCGCACTATGAGACTTTATCGCGTCCCGCATCGGGTAAGGCAGATAGCGCCCTCCATACAGGGCCGGGTTATGTTATGTAAGGTAAGTAAGTTATATGGTAATGAACTTGATGATTTTCCTAAGTATGTACGTAAGAAAGTAACTATAACTTTTATTGAAAAATGGGAACAGATAATAGGTACGATTAAGTTCACGAGATGGTAATGACATGGTAGGTTCAGGTATTTACCCTTTTTACACTTACCTCTGTCATGCTTTTATACAGATGTGTTTTAATTGTTGTACCTTACTCGCTCCATATTCGCACTGTTATGCGACTTCTTCGGGCCGTTCATGCCCGCAGGTATTAGGTGCACAAGTTGGTGATCCTTGCTCTTAGGATCTCGGTTCAGTTTTTGGGAAAAAGCTCCATTTGCTCCGGAGGCTTATCTCTTGGTACGGTTTCCCCTAAGGTTGTAGATTCATGTATATTCAGGGGTATGGCGGGGCCCTGTCACGCCACTGTTGTTATGTTAAAACTCTTAGAGGTCTGTAGTCACATATTGTGGGTCAGTTTGTAAAGGAAATGAGGCAACTGCTTCGGTTGTATATATATATGTCCAGGAAGGTAGCCCTATCGGCTAACCTGTTGTTTTATTTCTGTTGTTTTATTTTATAAGTTTCATGTATGTTCCGCTGATTATCTCTGATGTATACATGTAAGGGTGCCCAGGTAGGGCACCAGTCGCGGGCCCGGGGTCGGGTCGTGACAAAAGTGCCTCCTCTGTCGGGGTGTTCTCTTTTTCTCCAACCGGAAGTACCGTTGGAGCCTCGGCAGTCTACACATTTACCACATGAAAAATTGTCAAATAAAAGAGCATCTTTTATTGCCAGCGTTTGAAATCAGCACCCTTGAATTTCTCGGGTTTCTCCACATGGTTTTTCACCATTGATGATCCAGATTGATCCATCCTTTTGCAAATCATGAAAATGTATTCTCTGAAAATTTCGCAAGCTTCCCACAGTCGGAAAAATAATTTTTCTGAGAATTTTTGTCTTAGATTGTTAGTTCCAATCTGGATCTTCAATGATTAACCACAATAATATATAGATAATTTAACTAAATTGAAATCAACAACAATGAAATTCAACAAATGCTAAACACATACTAACTTGTAGTAGATAGTGGCCTGCAATTACGCAGTGTCCTAAGCCCCACTTGTGCTGTAGTTCTACGGACGTCTGCCTTGAGGATACAACTATCTGAGTGATAGTTCTAGCACAAGAACTCCACTCCTGATGAATTTACTATATGTGTTCTTCAGAAATGTTTTGGAGAAGATGAAGAAGAAGAAGCAAGATATAATCTTCTAAAGTTTTTTATTCTCAAAATCAGAATATTAATCTTGTTTTTTTCCCTATTATAACAAGTGATTAACCTGCTATTTATAGCAGGATTTTCAACCTTAAGAAGTCATTCATCAAAGGTTGTGACCTTACATGAAGAGAGACAACTTTTGATTCAAAATCTGGAAATTACTGTTGCATGGCGCCGTGGCGCTGTCCCTGGCGCCGAGGCCCTGCATCTTGGCGTCGTGGCACCGAAACTCCTGCAGACCTCTGATGTTTTGGCGCCGCGGCCCTGTCCTTTGTGGCTGCGGCGCTGCGCCTAAAATCGCAATGCTTAATTTTAATCACTTTATCTCTTCTTTTCTACAAGTTCCAACAAGTTCTGCTTAGTCAACGTGTCATATAAACATGGTTTTGCTACTTAAAGTTACAAATTTTTAGGTCTGATAATAATGCAAGAAAAATTATGAACTAAATCAATTGACAATTTTTTAGAGTCTCTTGAATGTCATGAAGGGGAATGCTTTTAGTTCTCAATTCAGAAACTTTGATTAGATTACATATTTTTGTTTAGTATTGTATTGGTATAAAGTGTATCCGGTGGAATTAGTGTACCCCGAGGCTCAGAGTGTTAGTGTCAAGTTTTAATGAAGACTTATATTTGCTATGCACGAAATACTCAAAGGATGTGAGGCAAATCGATGAGCCCAATAACAGACTATTCAATCAGCTCAACTAATTGAAGCTATGCCCACAAGTCAAGATATATAGGTCTCATCCAAATGAAGTCTACCAGTAGCATAAGGAAAGAAGAATACATGCAATACTCAAAAGGAAGGGAGTATATACGCAATATGCTCATTAATTACTCTCTATCAAGAGATCCCTTCAATTGATGAAGCATTTAGCATTCACCTACATTGACAAGGAAACAATTAAGGAAGATACTCCATCAAGTACCAACGGAATCTCTCACAAGGAATGAAAATAATTGAAGGCTTATTCTATCAAGTACCAATAGAATCTCTCACAAAGAAGGAAAATAATTGAAGGCCGATTCTATCAAGTACCAACAGAATCTCTCATAAGGAAGGAAAATAATAGAAAACCAATCGGCCTAATGCTCTTGCCTTATTTTTGGAAATTAGGATCCTCAATATTCTAATTTTCCAAAGATCAAATCTCTTGGGGTGCTTTCTCTACTTAGAGAGCCTAAACAACTACAAGACTGAAGACTACATATGACGACTCATGAGACGATCAAAAACATATTTTTGTCTCAACTTCTCAAGATCTATACTTTACTTTTAATAAGCATTGTAACTCTGAGTGAATTATAGTTAAATAGAAAAGTGATAAGAGATATAGTATAGTTGGTGAGGCATTGTATCAAAATATTAAGAGTGTTTTGAGTGTAGATGTAGGAGCTCCATTCAAAACATCCATTGTACCAAACATACTTCAAAAGAGCTGTAGAGAATACTCTTGCAACCCAAGAGGATTGAACTAGAATTCACATTGAATCTGAGCAATATAAATATCCGGTGTCATTTACTTTAGCATTTACTTTCTGTACTTTAGAAACAACAGGAGAAATTCTTCAAACTTTAGAAAAGGTAAATCTCAAGGTGATCAACCTAGAAATGATGGAAAATGCTATAATATGAAAAGTATGGTCATATATCCTCTGAGTGTCCGAAGTAAAAAAGAAAGTCATTTAGAGGACAACAAAAACAAAGAGCATTCAGTAGCTGGAGTGAAGATGAAATCTTAGAAGATGAGAATGAAGAAACTGACAACATATGATTCATGGAAATCGGTGAAACCAATGAGGTAAGACCATATTCCTGTCCTAAATGTCATGAAACTCAAGATCTTCTTGATCAAACTCTTGAGGATCTAAATAAAGTTTCTGATGAATACAAAAAATTACTAAAGGAAAAGAAAGACTGGGAAATTAACTTAGAAGTTTATGAAATTGAAAGGAATCTTCTTCAAGAAGAAGATCATGATTTATGACTACAAATAAACAGTACACAAATCTACCAGTCATAGTTCTATTAGGTCAAACCAGTCAACTTATCATAATAAGTCAACTGAGAAAAAACCTATAACTGAAAAGTCTGCTTCTAGTTACTCATTTGATAAGTCTATTGCCAATTTTAAGATAGATTAGTCGACTAGGTGGACTAAGTCAACTGATAAGAAATATATTAAATAAAATTATACGAACAAGTCGACTAATCAACATATCACTAAAAAAATACTTTTCTCAAACTTGTCTTTGTTTTGGTAAAATCGGACACAAATTTTACAACTACATATTTCGTTATGAAATTACTCCTTGCTGTACATGGAAACCAAAAGATAATGATAACTATCTCAAAAATAACCCTCAAGGTACCAAAAATTGGATACCTAAAAGAAAATAATCACTTTGTTTTGCAGGAACACTACAAGGAGAAATCAAGAGGTAAATAGTATTTAGATAGTGTGTGTTTGAGTTATATGATCGGTGGCAATCTTATTCAAAACAATGGTGGATTTTGATGGAGGATTAGTAACCTTTGGAGATAACTCCACTGAAATTATAATTGGTATAATAACTAATAATTTTAATAATTCATGTGATATAACTAATGTTTATTTGATGAAGGGTCTTAGATACAACCTGCTGAGCATATATTAACTATGTGATTCTGATATAGAAGTTAGATTCAGAAAAACAGAATGTATCATTGAAGACCTCTATGGAAAATCTGTGCTACCTGGAAGCAGGAGCAAAAATGTATATATACTTGATTCAATAAATAGTCCTTTAGGACACATTTGCTTAGCATCAATAGGACAAGACCCATGAATTTAGCACAAGAAGCTTGGACATGCAAGTATGTGCTTGATAGAAAAACTTGCAAAGCATGAACTAGTTGTAGGACTGCCCAAGATGAACTATTCCAAGGATCATGTGGGTGATTCTTGCCAAAAAGGTAAGAAAATAAGAAACTCTTTTAATCTAAAAATATTGTGTCTACCTCTAAACCCCTGCAGCTGCTCCACATGGACCTAGTTGGTCCCACTAGAAATGCTTATAATGGAGGGAAAATGTATGCTTTTGTTATAATAGATGATTATTCTCATTTTATATGGGTTATATTTCTTGCTGATAAATATGATACATTAAATAATTTTAAGTTTTCTGTGAGAAAGTACATCGTGAAAAGGGATACTACATCTCTTCTATTAGAAGTGATCATGGAGGATAATTTAAAAACAAGGCCTTTGAAGAGTTCTGTAATGAATATGAATATACTCATAACTTATATTCACTAAGCTCTACTAAGCAAAATTGTGTTATTGAATATAAAAACATGATACTATAAGATATGTCTAGAACAATGATGGTGGAAAATAATCTACCACATCACTTTTGTGCTGAAGCTGTAAGCACAACATGCCATGTCTAATTAGTTGTTTGATTAGACTAATCTTGAAGAAAACTCCATATGAGATATGATCGGGAAAAATCATAACATAAGTTACTTTCATTCATTTGGGTGTAAGTGCTTTGTACATAACAATGGGAATGATTATCTTGGTAAGTTTGATCCACGCATCGATGAAGATATTTTTCTTTGCTACTCAATTAATAATAGATTCTTTAGAATATTTAATAAACGTACTTTAACTATTGAAGAAATCTATTCATGTGATCTTTGATGATACTAATGGCTTGGCCAAGAAAGGTAAACCTACAGATGATAATGATATTCAACTAACAACTACAACAATTACATCCATTGTTGAACAAAACATTGATAAAGAATCGACTGTTAAACCTGACAAGTCGACTAACTTAACAGTTGGAACTGTTACAAATGAATGGAGAAGTGAGTCTGACTATCCAAATAAGTTCGTTATATGAGATGTAAATGAAAAAAAATGAATACTAGATCTTCAATAAAAAAAATGCTAATTTGGCTCTTATTTAATAACTAGAGCCAAAGAATGTTGATGAAGCACTAAAATATGATCACTGTATTAAGGCTATGAAGGAAGAACTAGACCACTTTGAGATAAATAAAGTATGGAGTCTGATTCCTAAGTCTGAAACTGCTTTAGTTGTTGGAACAAAATGAGTGTTTCGAAATAAGCTGAATGAAAAAGGGGAAGTTATAAACAACAATGCTCGACTTGTTGCATAAGGATACTCGCAACAAGAATGTTACACCACAAAGTTTTGCATGAGAAGGAAAGCGTAATTAGTCGACTTGAGATATAACATCACGAGATTCTTTCTGAGGTTCATGTCACGACCCGACCCCGGGCCCGCGACTGGTGCCCTACCTGCGCACCCTTACAGGTATACATCAGAGATAATCAGCGGAACATACATAAGCTTTAACAATGAAATAAAATAATAGGTTAGCCGATAAGGCTACCTTCCTGATATAAACAAATCCAAAAGCAGTTACCTCATTTATTTTTTTTAAAGTGACTTACAATATATGACTACAGACCTCTAAGAGTTTACATAACACTGTGACGGGACAGGGCTCCGCCATACCCCTGGATATACAAAATATGTACCAAGTATGCAAAACTGAAAGTACTGTAATTTAAATCATAATAGTCAAAAATACAGCTGAGGACATATATGATAACCAAATTAACAGTACACTGTGCCTTACTGAAGTGGAAGTAATGAAAGTCAGTTTTTACCTTATACAGCCTGTCTCAACATATGAACCATAGTCACACCAGGGCTATGAACACCAGCCCTCAAATATCCAAGCGCGCCCGTGGGATTCCCCATCACTGCCGACAGCTAGGTGTAGAATCTAACTCTGTGACGCGCCCGTGGCATCCTTCCTCACTGTCGGCGTACACATAAATCTAACCATGAGACGCGCTCGTGGTATCCTACCTCACTGTCGGCGTACACCCATACAACACGTATATACCTATATCCCCTGCCCGTGGAATCCCCCGTCACTGCCGACAGCCATAAAAGTAAATACAACCATGTGACGCGCCCGTGACATCCTACCTCACTGTCGGCGTACACATACACAATACATACATATATATATATATATCATGCCCGTGGAATCCCTCATCTCGGGTACATGACTTCATGAGGTGTCCCTCGCATCGTGCGTAGCAAATCCACGAAACCAGGTGGTATAACGATCTTGGGGGTTTACCCCTCATTTATACTCTTACCCTGAAGAAGGTGGTATAACGATCTTGGGGGTGTACCCCTCATTTATACTCTTACCCCTCAAACTACATGCCTCGGAATCCCTCATCGTAAGCATGTCCCCGGTGCATACCCGTGGAATCCCACATCACTGACGGTATGTCCCGGTAAACTCATACTAAAACCATGGAAGCATACCCGTGGAATCCCACATCACCGCTTCAGACGCCCAAGTAAACTCATACTATGACCAGGAAGCATACCCGTGGAATCCCACATCATCGCCGCAGACGTCCCAGACTCATATGAGGCAATGGAGGCATACCCGTGGAATCCTCCATCACCGACAGTACGTCCAAGTAAACTCCTAACTTCTTTAGACTTTCATTAACATACAAAATGGATCTCATTTTATGACCTTAAGGAACTTTCCATATCACTTAACAAGTCTTGGGAATTTCAACCCAAAGTACTATGTATCTCTCTTCTTTCCAAGATCCCTTTTCCACATAAGACCCCAAGATACTAATACCCGTAGTATCAAGGCTTATCTACATTTCAAACAAGTCACTATACTAGTAGAAATATGCTTCGTCTTCTAAATCAAGTGACCCTCATTTTAAACTTTAAGCAATTGATGCCTTTAAATCGAATTGCCTTTCTCAGTATCCATTCTTTTATCTAGGCTTACCTTATTCGAGAAAAACCATTTCTTTAAGCTTCCATAAAGTTATTATAACCAACTTCCCATAAAGCCGTTATACTAACTTTATGCTTTAGAAACCAAGACATCCTTATCCTCTCATAAAGCCGTCATAACTAACTTCCCATAAAGCCGTTATAACTCTTTATGTTTTAGACCACTTTGCTCTCTCTAAAACCAAGAGGCTTGTACTTCAATTCAAGTTACACTACTTTCAAATACTTCAAATATCTTAACTTTAGAAAACAAGTTTCTTACTTAGGAATCAGATCTCTTATCTTTAGAATAGTTCAAGAATCAATACTTCCCAAATCCAGTATTCTATACTTATTCATGTCAAGAAATCCTTGCCTACCTTATTAGGATAAACCATTCTTATAACTCTTCCTTAAGGACACGTGAGTTAATTTTCTAACTCAACCAACTAGACATCCTTAAAACAAGTCAAATATATCAAATGACTTCACTTCATTTAAATCACGACGCTCACCGCATTCATACGCTTATAACTACTCATGCTCGAGGATAAGAAAGTTTCCACATACCTCTTTGTTTAATCCACTTGCCAAGTCCAATATGCCGTCCGTAGATGTCAACCTATAATGACCATAATTCGTCTATTAGCTTTTAGCTTCTAAGTAGAATATTCTAATGTAAAGTCCCTTGTTTTACTGAAAAATCGACAAGATTTCCTTTGTTTCTACTTACTTTTCCACCTTTTTCAAGGTCTGAATTCAATAACCAAACGCCGCATTTAAGGCACAACAATTCAGCTAACCAAAAGGGGATTACACGCCTTTACAGGACGCGTAAAATTCTGCCCCACAATAATACAAAACAACCCAATAATTCCAAGCCCCATTCGGCTACAATATCACAACAATATCAATTTCCTTTCTAATCCAATCTCGTTATTCCAACATGTTATATAAGTCATAACCAATTATATACCCTCCTATTTATAACATGCAACGATTTTTAGCTAACAATGAATTGATTACAACATGAGTGGCTAACATGCCCCTTTTCGGTTTTCAACAAGACAACAAGATCCAAATCTTTTCAAACTTTAATATAACGATTTCGCACTCATTTCTTAACTACTAAAACTTGAAATCTTCAATTACAAAAGAAGGTGGAGATTTTTACCTCAAGAAGCCCTCTTTCCGAAATCTTCTTCACTTTAAAATTTCCCACACGAACCCTCTACAAGCTTGTCAACACTTTTCATTCTTGAAGCCTTCGCAAAAATCTTACCGGGGCTCATCAATTTGAGAGAGAAAAGAGGAATGTTTCTTTGGGAAACCCTTGCAAAATGGTCAAGTCTTGAAGACTTGGCCCTAAAATAAGACCCTCCTTTGGTCAAAAAGATGGGAGGGACACTTGTCACCCTCCCATAGGCCTTTTATCAAAATATCCCCTATTTTCGCCTCATCAAAAATCCCGCTCGCGCTGCCTCGGCGCTGCAACCTCGTGAGGACTTTCGAAATATCGGCGCGCTGCCTCGCTGACGGCGCTGCGACGCCGCTGAAACTCGTCCTCTCAAGGCCACCGTAACTTCTAATGCTCGTAACTTCCTACCCCGATGTCCAATCGACGAGTGGTTTGTTGCGTTGGAAACTAGACTCAACAACCTTCATACTAGTCTTTTAAAACTCCTAAGGAACTAGGAGATATACCGCTCCAAAGTTGACTGAAAGTCTGCCCACAACCTTTTGTCAACCCAACTTTCCAAATTCAAATCTTATTTTCTTTCATACGTTCTTAACTTAACCTCTTGAATTTACGGGGTGTAACATTCTTCCCCCCTTAGAAACATTCGTCCCCGAATGTTCTCTTGGAGTCAATCTAATACTCCTCGTACCTTACAATTAATGGAACTTTATTATGCCACTTATGACCTTAAGATATCGCACTCGCATACCCATCCAACATTGTCAACCAAGAAAACAGATCCCAAGGGTGCACCAACGCTATTTACTCCCATTCAAGGCCTAAAATGCTTCTCTTATCGTACTTTCCACCTACTTCTAGCATACATACATAGTTTCAATATAATCCGTTCATGACACTTAAACATATAACGACTTTATCATGCATACAAGTCTCTAAAGGATCAAAAATATACCTGAAATCGCATAGGCGGGTAAAAGGACCGCTAAAATCGAATCGCTACCACGACCTTCTCGCCACACTGCCGGTGCATGAACATCCTGCCTAGCCGTTGAAGGCGAAGAACCCGCAACTGACCCAATAGACTGTGATACTCGCACCGCCACTTCGGTCGGATACCCGCCAAATGACCCTGTTGGCCGCAAACATAACAAGCTGTCGACCTAGTCCGACATTCCCCAAAATGAGCTCTACCACAGTAACCACACCGAGGCAAAGGTGGCCTCCCCTGGCTACTATCCCCATATCTGCGAACTGCAGCCTGCAGCCCCCGACTCCGCCTCAATATCCTCGCGGTCAAACCACCCGCCGAGGCCGAGAAGGAGCACTCTGCGTACCGAGATGTAGTCCTAGCTTGCTGGAGGCCGTCCGCCTCAAAACTATCTCAAACTCGCTGCCCCGCCCTTTTGGCCGGATCAACTGATGGCTCCTCTCCCTATCCTCAATCCTCGTGCATAAGCTCGCATCTCCGGCAATATCCATACCGGTCAAGAGCCACTCCTGCATACGCGGTAACCATATATCGGTATAGTCCCAACACATAGCGGTGAACTCGCCGCCATATCCGCCACAATAGTGGTGCATACCGCCAATGAGTCAAATTCCGTGTTGTACTCTCGATGGTTCTCCCATTCTGCCTTAACGCTAAGAACCTATCCAAGCCGGGCTCTCTCGCCTCGTGAGGCAAAAAGTGATCGAGGAAGGATCCCGTGAACTCACCCCAAACAGCTGGAGGAGCACCCATACCTCTAGACAACACCCACGACTCGAACCAGTTCAACGCAATATCGCGTAACCGGTAAGAAGCTAACACAACGGACTCCGTCTCCGAGGCCCTAAGCACCTACATAGTCCGCTGTACCTGCCGAATGAACTCCTGAGGGTCCTCCTCAGACCTCGAACCATAGAACTCAGGTGGATTACAACTCAGAAAGTCCCGAATCCTCAAACTATCGGCTCTAGGGTTAGCTATCGGCTCCTGTCGGCGCTGCCCTGCCACAATGCTAGTCAATAATCGGATCTGCTCTCCGTAATCTTGATATTCAACCCCTGGCTGTGGAACTGGAGGCTCAGGTACCGGAACCTCTGGTGTTACTGCCGCTCTCGGCCCCTCTAATACTGCCGGCGTGGCTGAACTCGCCGATCCCCCCATAACCTCAGTCATAGTCTGGGCCTGATTCCTAGAAATCCTCTGTGTACCACTAACAATTCCTGCTGCTGCCTTGCCCTTCTGGGCCCTGGTCACCTTCCGTGGAGGCATAAATGATACATAAGAATAGGTCAGAGAGGATTCAGCCTAGTAGGTGTTATACCCCATATTTCCAGAGTATGTACGTAAGGACGTACGTAGAAAAATTTGAACTTTTACATAGGCTTGGCCGAATTAACTTTGTTCACAACACCCGATTAGAGTCGTTTTTTGACAAAACGTTTCCACAGCTTTCGTAGGGAAAATTCCGGCTATGTCATTTTTAAATTTTTATGATTTTTCCGAGAGACTAAACATTTTGGATCAACAAGAGGGAGACACTTGTCACCCTCTCATTGGAACACTCACAGTAATAGTGGCCGAAAGTATGGCCATTGTGGTCAAGGGTTGGTAGGATATTTTGTGTTAGTTGGCTAGTGTGCACTTGGCAAGATCTTGGCCCTACACTTGCTATGCACTTGGCAAGATCTTGGCCATTGGTTGGCCTTGGCTTGTCCTATAAATACCCACCCCTTTGGAAGACTAATTCATCCATAAATTTGCCTAAGTCTTGAAAGCTCTCTTTCTCCCCTTTGTGTTGAGTTCGGCCGAGAGGCCTCCCCCTCTCCTAGAGGCCTTGGCCGAGGGGTACCCCCTCTCCTAGTGGTGCTAGCCGTGGGGTACCCCCCCTAGCCTAGTTGTTTTCGTATAATACCCTCCTCTTGGTAGAAATACTCTCAAAAGTATTGTTACTATACCCAAATTACCTTAGCCGTATACCTTGTTGTATTCTAAGGTTATACTTATACGAATAGCCCAGAAATACTATTATACTTCCCTTCAGTCACAAAACCGAAACCCTAAGGAAAATCTCCATAGTTGGAGTAGTATGTAGAAGTTGGTTAGAACTTCTAAGGGTGGTTTAGAGCGGTCGAGCGCACTGAGTCGAGCTAAACGATTGCCCGTGATCGATTTTATACTTGGATAATTATGGGCTTATCGAGGTAATTATCTTGTCCCCTATTGTAATTGGAGTTTACATGTTGTTAGAATATATAGTTGAAGTATACTATATATAGAATCAACTTAGTGTTGTGGCAATGTCCTCGACTTAAGCTCAAGAATAAAGAATCGAATCAGTAATTACATAGATCGTATTTCAGAGACTTGTGTTGACATCAGAGTAGTATTGTACACGCCCGGTTAGACGTAGAACCCCCGGTTGGCTTGGTAGCCGCCTCGATAGAGGAGAGATTTACGCCGTGGGGGAGGTGTCGCCAATTTTCTGAGAATGTTCTACGATAAGATCTAGATGTTAATAAGCGCTGTGGCCTTATAGGTCAAGCATCGCGTGTGGCGCGATCTACTTGGCTTAAGGAGTAGCCGACGGCGAGGTACTTGGAGCGTTTGCTATTAGTCGATACTCGTCGCGAGGTATGTGAACCTCTTCCTATCTCTTCTAGCATGATATATGTGTAACTATGTAGTACGGTAGACGTACAGGTGTTAAATGTATTTGATTGGTCTAAAACATAAAGTGTTATAACGGCTTTATGGGAAGTTGGTTATAACAGCTTTATGTAGGTAAGAAAATACTTGTGGTTTTTTTTAAAGGTAACTGATTTGAACTATAATCATGGGTTTTGTGATAATAAAGAACTTGAAGTATTTCAAAAGATTTTTGAATCATTTTGAAAGAAGAGTAATACTTGGTTTTTGAAAACTTAAGAGTTATACTAGCTTTATGGGAAGTTAGGTATAACGGCTTAAGAAGGTTTTACTGATTTGAAATCGTAATGTGTATCGACAAACCACCGCTAAGTTAATAAAAGGAAATGTTTTGACAGATTAAGTATTATTAAAACCAAGAGAAACTTCCATCCGCATGTAAGCTAAGATGAGACAAAATGATATTTCCTAGTCATGGTCAGTAATAAGATTGTTATAAACAATAATATCCTACTCACACATAAGGCATATGTTTCTCAGATGGTTTAAAGGAGAATTATATTCTAAAATGAATAAGGCTAGGAACTACGAAACCTTTCTAAAATAAGAAACGTGAACATTTGAAATTTGTCAAACTTGGACGTTTGAAAAAGAATGTTTTTACTTTGTTTTACAAAGAGAAGTGTTTTGATTTACTTCAAAAGATAATCACTCTATTGTTATATACTACGTATTGTGTGACTTTTGTGAAAGTAACATATCTTTAAAGAGTTATTGTATAAAGTACTTTGGGGATAAAACCCGATCTCGTTAATCATATAGTAGAAAGTACCTTATGTGTGATTAACTTGATTGTATTGGTTTGTGATAGCCTTTTTATAGCTTATTGTTGATTTGATAAGTAATCATATTAGGATGCTACGTGTGTTAGTATTCTGTGATGTTTGTGTAAAGGGTTTTCCTTGATTGTGCTTATGTTGTTTGAACGATAAACCGTTATGTTGGTATTATACCACTCACCGTGTTTCCGGGTTAAGCCGCCTCCGACGCGGGTAGACTCAGCGCGATCCAGGACCATGATTCGAGAATACCTCACGCGGGTCCCGGGGCCTACGCGAGCTACGAGTTCCGTGTTAGCGCGGCCTTTATGGTCACGCGGTCTACGCGCTACGCGATCGCGAGTCCAGACGACGCCGGAGTAATGCCTCGATGCGGGTTATACCTCATGCGGGCCTATGAGATTGGCCTATGCGAGTCGGGAGTTCCAGGCTAGACGCGCACATTTGATATTGCGCGAAGCGACGGCTTTGATCATGTGACGCCTAGACAGATATCATGATACGCTTTATGACCTTGTTAGTATCGCTGGTGTTAGTAGTCGGCTATGCCTTCGCATTTACCCTGCATCGCTTTATTTGGACACGTGGGACCCGCTGCTCATATGTATTCCTTCGTGCTTTTCTATCATCGATCACGCAGCTGGAAGGTATTCCACGCATGATTGATGTGGCGTGAGACCCATTGTTATATCGAGTGATGACTTTGAGGCGCGAGTCCTCACTAGACATGATCGCTTATTTATCAGGAATCGTAGTTTGGTTATCATACATGTCTCCCGCTTTCTATAGACTACTATGATTTCATTTACGATCTTCATGTTTCACATACTTGGTACCTGTTATCGACCTCCTTCGGGGCCGCTCATGCCGCAGTAAAGGTACACCGCCGTTGATCCTCGCTCTAGTGGTCACAATTCAGCTTGGGAAAGCTCCGCTTTCTCCGCAGGCTTATCTTCGTATAGTCCCTGTCGTTGTAGGTATTTACATTCGTGGTATGGCGGCCCCGTCCCGCCATTGTTGTCATATCATTTCTGTAGGTCCGTAGTATCGCAAGTGGCGTGGTTTGTAAAAAGGATTAAACTGCTCATTTGTAAGAGTTGTTATTTATATATATGCCGAAAGGCAAGTTTTCCTCGACATCGTTGTACTTCATTTGTTTCATGTATGTGTTTTATGTTCCGACACTGATGTTGTATCACCAGGTGCCCGGGTAAGGCACCGCCACGCCCAGTTCGGTCGTGACAAAAGTAGTATCGAGCGCTTAATCCTGGCGTGTCTACGGATCAGATCCAAGAGTCTTGATTATCGGTGTGCACCACACCAATAATCGTGAGGCTATAGGATATTTAGGATTGGTTTCTATTCTTCTCACTCGAGATCGTGCCTTAGAGTTGTGTTGTAAGTTGGACCTCTCACGATTTCTTTCCTTACCGCTATGCCTCCGCGTAGGCAAACCCGCCCAGAGGAAAGGCAAATGGCGGAGCCGCGAGTAGATTTTAGAGGGTTACGAGGCACAGCCCAATCATCACCGGTGGTATTTCATTCGGGAGTTATGCTATGTCACCAGCCCCACAGAGTTTAGCACGGGCAGCAGCCTTACGCCGCCATGATATTTGAAACCTTCGCCCACGACCGAACAGTGAATGTAGATCGCAAAGCGACCACATTAGCTATGGATTTGGCTACCGCAGAGTATACCGATGTACCGCGAGTCTTGAGGACTATCTAAAGAGGGTCGTGGCAGAGTAATTCTTCATTGGGCTTCGAGCATGGCTCGTATCGCTTATGCGCAGCAGCCGAAACGTAGAGATCGACGCGTTAACGGCGACGCAGAGGCCGAGCAGAAGGTCCTTTGGTAACTTTCGAGGCGGATCGCCTCACCAACAGACTTGATATGCACATCCACCTGCAGTAAAGGTCCTCCACAGGTTCGTGACGCTCGGTATGCAGGAGTTGGTCGAGCTCCGCAGCTTCCGCTCACGCTACACGTAGGTTCCAAACCACCGGATTCGCCCCTCAAGATTCACATCGCGATGCACGCCATCCCGGAATGTCGCTTTGTTGGTACTTATTTTACCGCGCCGCCGTGGCCATGTGTCGAAAGGATGTCCTAGTAAGAGGACTTAGCCTTCGTGATCGCGGTAGTTCGTCATCTTCCTTAGCGCGCTCACGGGCAGTTTTATTAGAACGACTAAGGAGTAAAGCAAGAATACGATAGATCCTTAACCCTCTGTAGATCAGAGCGTGATAAGATGGGTATATCATAAGGGCTATGTTCGATAGCAGTGTTAATTGTGATTAGAAATCATGGTTAGTAACCGGAATGATTGGGGATAGAGAAAGTGAGCCTTAGAGTGTTATACGCGAGACCTTAGAGGTAAGGCCATCTCGAGTAAAAGATGTATTGTTTATGTTTGACCTTATAGAGTGCATAGTGCACGTGAGTTATGTTTGTGGATAAGTCCCCGAGTAGTGTGGAATGAAAGAGGGTAGTTGAGCTAAGAAGACCGCTAGGTTTTCGTAACGTGATTAGCAGAGTGTTCCTTCGAGCTAGCGCTCGCGTCGCCTGCCGGGTTGAGGCCACGCCGCGGTCAACCCGCGGCATGTTTGGTGCGGGTCAGTGTGGTGGTCCCGCCTTGTGGTAGGGTCACGAGGGTGTTAGGCCCAGTTTAGTTAACCAACAGACGAGTTCGTGGACGATTCGACCAAGAGTCGGGCCGAGGAGGTCACCGCCTTGTCTTCTAGCAAAGACCGCTTACTCGGCGGTTGATTAATCGTAAAGGTTGTAAGGTCGCACGGTGCCTACCTTCACCTTATGGCGCATGATGGAGCCCGTGGTACGCTGTTTTGTTTCAAAGTTTTACCAGCAGGTTAAGAACTCAGCGAGTCTCGACCGCATTCGCCTCGGCCAGCGTGTGGATTTCGTGGTAGTTGCGAGGATTGTTGTCTCCTCGTGGGAGAGCGCTTAAGCTACCATTTCAGTGTTCGGATGTCGCCTTACGGAAGCCTTGTAGGCGGAAGTGTAAGTCGGCCGATTGGTTCGATGTTGCGCGTTCGCATGTTGTTCGTGATTGTTCCACAGATCGTGGATAGTGAGAAGCTTGTCTAGAAGAGGTTCGCACTCGTAGATATCGTGTGGATAATCGGCGACGACGCCAGAGTTCGTGCCGACGGTCGGTCTTCTTGAAGGTACCACCCGGTTAGGTGTGACGAGTTTTGGAAAACAGAGGAAACTTAGCCCGAGTTACTTTGGGCCTTTTTAGTTCATGTGAAGAATAGGCCAGGTTGCCTATATGTTAGCAATTGTCGTCCGACTTGGAGGAAGTACGTCCGGTCTTTCGTGTTGTTATGTTCGAAAGTATCGAAATCCATCCAAAGTGTTCCCGCTAATGATGACCACGTTAGAGATAGTAAACTCGAGTTTTGGAAATCAAGCGATCAAGAGTTCGAGTGTATGACACCTCTGATCGCACGCATCCAGCATCATTTGTCGGGTCGCTGAGAAGGTTAACGCCTCGTGCAAAGTGACAAAAGTGGTATCATTTTGGTGATGTTAGGGGTGTTTCCTCGTGGACTTGGATGTAAATATTTTGCGTGGGTATTTCTGTGGCCGGTGGTGGCAGGTTTGTCCTCGTAAGTATAGTAGTGAAGACTATACCGGGCGCCGCTTGTTTTGAGATTCTGTAAGGAACATTCGACGAATGTTTCTGGAGAGGAGAATGTTATACCGTATTTCCAGAGTATGTACGTAAGGACGCACGTGAAAAATTTGAACTTTTACATAGGCTTGCCGAATTAACTTTGTTCACAACACCCGACAGAGTCGTTTTGACAAAACGTTTCCACGGCTTCGTAGGGAAAATTCCGCTATGTCATTTTTAATTTTTATGCGGATTTTTCCGAGAGATTTAAACATTTTGGATCAACAAGAGGCTTACACTTGTCACCCTCTCATTGGAACACCTTGGGCGGAATAGTGGCCGAAAGAATGGCCATTGTGGTCAAGGGTTGGTAGGATATTTTGTGTTAGTTGGCTAGTGTGCACTTGGCAAGATCTCGCCCTACACTTGCTATGCACTTGGCAAGATCTTGGCCATCGTTGGCCTCGCTTGTCCTATAAATACCCACCCTTTGGAAGACTAATTCATCCATAAATTTGCCTAAGTCTTGAAAGCTCTCTTTCTCCCCTTTGTGTGTTGAGTTCGCCGAGAGGCCTCCCTCTCCTGAGGCTTCGCCGAGGGTACCCTCCTGCTGGTGCTAGCCGGGTACCCCTAGCCTAGTTGTTTTCAGATAATACCCTCCTCTTGGTAGAAATACTCTCAAAAGTATCACATTATACCCAAATTACCTTAGCCAGATACCTTGTTGTATTCTAAGGTTATACTTATACGAAAAGCCCGTAAATACTATTATACTTCCATTCACTACAAAACCGAAACCCTAAGGAAAATCTCCATAGTTAGTCGAGTAGTATGTAGGTTGGTTAGAACTTCTAAGGGTGGTTTAGAGCGGGTTGAGCGCACGGAGTCGAGCTAAACGATTGCCCAGATCGACTTTATACTTGGATAATTATGGGCTTATCGAGGTAATTATCTTGTCCCCTATTGTAATTGGAGTTTACATGTTGTTAGAATATATAGTTGAAGTATACTATATATAGAATGAACTTAGTGTTGTGGCAATGTCCTCGACTTAAGCCCAAGAATAAAGAATCGAATCAGAATTACATAGATCGTATTTCAAGAGACTTGTGTCAGACATCGTAGAGTAGTATTGTACACGTCCGGTTAGACGTGTAGAACCCCCCCCCCCCCCGGGTTGGCTTGGTAGCCGGCCGCGATAGAGGAGGAGATTTACGCCGCATGCGGGGAGGTGCCGAATTTTCAGAGAATGTTCTACGATAAGATCTAGATGTTAATAAGCGTCACTTGTGGCCTTATAGGTTGAAGTACTGCGTGTGGCGCGATCTACTTGGCTTAAGGAGTAGCCGACGGCTTGAGGTACTTGGAGCGTTTTGCTATTAGTCGATACTCGTCGCGAGGTATGTGAACCTCTTCCTATCTCTTCTAGCATGATATATGTGTAACTATGTAGTACGGTAGACGTACAGGTGTTAAATGTATTTGATTGGTCTAAAACATAAAGTGTTATAACGGCTTTATGGGAAGTTGGTTATAACAGCTTTATGTAGGTAAGAAAATACTTGTGGTTTTTTTAAAAGGTAATTGATTTGAACTATAACTGGCGGGTTTTGTGATAATAAAGAACTTGAAGTATTTCAAAAGATTTTTGAATCATTTTGAAAGAAGAGTAATACTTGGTTTTTGAAAACTTAAGAGTTATACTAGCTTTATGGGAAGTTAGGTATAACGGCTTAAGAAGGTTTTACTGATTTCGGAAATCAGAATGTGTATCGACAAACCATCGCAAATGCTAATAAAAGGAAATGTTTTGACAGATTAAGTATTATTAAAACTAGAGAAACGCCCATCCGCATAGCTAAGATGAGACAAAATGATATTTCCTAGGTCATGGCTGCTGTAATAAGATTGTTATAAACAAGAATATCCTACTCACACATAAGGCTTATGTTTCTCAGATGGTTTAAAGGAGAATTATATTCTTAAATGAATAAGGCTAGGAACTACGAAACCTTTCTAAAATAAGAAACGTGAACATTTGAAATTTGGCAAACTTGGACGCTTGAAAAGAATGTTGTTACTTGGTTTTACAAAGAGAAGTGTTTTGATTTAATTCAAAAGATAATCACTCTATTGTTATATACTACGTATTGTGTGACTTTTGTGAAAGTAACATATCTTTAAAGAGTTATTGTATAAAGTACTTTGGGGATAAAAACCCGATCTCGTTAATCATATAGTAGAAAGTACCTTATGTGTGAATAACTTGATTGTATTGGTTTGTGATAGCCTTGTAATACCTTCGTGTTGATTTGATAAGTAATCATATTAGACGCTACGTGTGTTAGTATTCTCGTGATGTTTGTGTAAAGGGTTTTCCTCGATTGTGCTTATGTTGTTTAAACGATAAACCGTTATGTTGGTATTATACCACTCACCGTGTTTCCGGGTTGCCGCTCCGACGCGGGTAGACTCAGCGGTCCAGGACCATGATTCGAGAATACCTCACGCGGTCCTGGGGCCTATGCGAGCTACGAGTTCCGTGTTAGCGCGCGGCCTTTATGGTCATGCGTCTATGTGGCCATGCGATCGCGAGTCCAGACGACGCCGGAGTAGCCGCCGATGCGGGTTATACCTCACGCGCCTACGATTGGCCTATGCGAGTCGCGGAGTTCTGTGGCTAGACGCGCACATTTGATATCGCGCTAGCGACCAGCCTTTGATCATGTGACGGCCTAGACAGATATCATGATACGCTTTATGACCTTGTTAGTACCGCTGGTGTTAGTAGTCGGCTATGCCTTCGCATTTACCCTCGCATCGCTTTATTTGGACACAGTGGGACTCGCTGCTCATATGTATTCCTCGTGCTTTTCTATCATCGATCGCCAAGCTGGCGAAGGTATTCCACGCATGATTGATGTTGTGGCGTGAGACCCATTGTTATATCGAGTGATGACTTTGAGGGCGTGAGTCCCCGACTAGACATGATCGCTATTTATCGCGAATCGTAGTTTGGTTATCATACATGTCTCCCGCTTCTATAGACTACTATGATTTCATTTACGTGATCTTCATGTTTCACATACTTGGTACAATTGCCAGATCGACCTCCTTGGGCCGTTCATGCCGCAGTAAAGGTACACCGGCCGTTGATCCTCGCCTAGTGGTCACAATTCAGCGTTTGGGAAAGCTCCGCTTCTCCGAGGCTTATCTTCGTATAGTCCTCGTTGTAGGTATTTACATTCGTGGTATGGCGGGCCTGTCCCGCCATTGTTGTCATATCATTTCTTAGGTCCGTAGTAATCCGTAAGTGTGGTTTGTAAAAAGGATTAAACTGCTCATTTGTAAGAGTTGTTATTTATATATACGCCGAAAGGCAAGTTTTCCTCAGACATCGTTTTGTACTTCATTTGTTTCATGTATGTGTTTTATGTTCCATTGACACTGATGTTGTATCACTAGGGTGCCCGGTAAGGCACCGCCACGCCCAGTTCGGTCGACAAAGAGGACAACTCTACCGCACGATCTCGGAGGAGAAGAATGGAAACAAATCCTAAATGTCTCGCAGCCTTCACGATTATAGATGCGCACAACACATCAATAATCAAGACTCTACTAGACACTGGCCTGTAGACACTTTCCGAGGACTAATCGCTCGATACCACTTTTGTCACGAATTCGACCCGGCTCGCGATCGTGCCCTACCTGGGCACCCTTACAGGTATACATCAGAGATAATCAGCGGAACATACATAAGCTTTAACAATGAAATAAAATAATAGGTTAGCCGATAAGGCTACCTTCCTGGATATAAACAAATCCAAAAGCAGTTACCTCATTTTTTTTTTTAAATGACTTACAATATATGACTACAGACCTCTAAGAGTTTACATAACACTGTGACGGGACAGGGCCCCGCCATACCCCTGGATGTACAAAATATGTACCAAGTATGCAAAACTGAAAGTACTGTAATTTAAATCATAATAGTCAAAAATACAGCTGAGGACATATATGATAACCAAATTAATAAAGACAATCGCGGCTCATCGGGCGAAGTAATGAAAGTCGCTTACCTTATACACTGCCTCAACATATGAACCATAGTCACACCGTGGCTATGAACACCACTCAAATATCCAAGCGCGCCGGATTCCCATCACCGCCGACCGCTAGGTGTAATCTAACTCGTGACGCGCCTGTGGCATCCTTCTCACCGCTTCGGGCACACACAAATCTAACCATGTGACGCGCCGTGGTATCCTACCTCACCGCCGGCAGACACCCATACAACACGTATATACCTATATCCTCCGCCTGTGGAATCCCGTCACACGCGATACCATAAAAGTAAATACAACCAGGTGACGCGCCCGTGGCATCCTACCTCACTGTCTGCGTACACATACACAATACATACATATATATATATATATCATGCGTGGAATCCTCATCTCTGTACATGACTTCACGAGGTGTCCTCGTGACGTGGGTAGCAAATCCATGGAACTGTGTGGTATAACGATCTGGGGTTTACCCTCATTTATACTCTTACCCCAAGAAGGTGGTATAACGATCTTGGGGTGTACTTCATTTATACTCTTACCCTCAAACTACATGCCTCTAATCCTCATCGTAAGCATGTCCCCTGCATACTGTGGAATCCCACATCACTGACGGTATGTCCCGGTAAACTCATACTAAAACCATGGAAGCATACCCGTGGAATCTCACATCACCGTCGGTACGTCCAAGTAAACTCATACTATGACCAGGGAAGCATACCCGTGGAATCCCACATCACTGCCGGTACGTCCCAGTAGACTCATAATGAGGCAATGGAGGCATACCCGTGGAATCCTCCATCACCGACAGTACGTCCAAGTAAACTCCTAACTTCTTTAGACTTTCATTAACATACAAAATGGATCTCATTTTATGACCTTAAGGCACTTTCCATATCACTTAACAAGTCCTGGGAATTTCAACCCAAAGTACTATGTATCTCTCTTCTTTCCAAGATCCCTTTTCCACATAAGACCCCAAGATACTAATACCCGTAGTATCAAGGCTTATCTACATTTCAAACAAGTCACTATACTAGTAGAAATATGCTTCGGCTTCTAAATCAAGTGACCCTTATTTTGAACTTTAAGCAATTGATGCCTTTAAATCGAATTGCCTTTCTCAGTATCCATTCTTTTATCTAGGCTTACCTTATTCGAGAAAAACCATTTCTTTAAGCTTCCATAAAGTTATTATAACCAACTTCCCATAAAGCCGTTATACTAACTTTATGCTTTAGAAACCAAGACATCCTTATCCTCTCATAAAGCCGTCATAACTAACTTCCCATAAAGCCGTTATAACTCTTTATGTTTTAGACCACTTTGCTCTCTCTAAAACCAAGAGGCTTGTACTTCAATTCAAGTTACACTACTTTCAAATACTTCAAATATCTTAACTTTAGAAAACAAGTTTCTTACTTAGGAATCAGATCTCTTATCTTTAGAATAGTTCAAGAATCAATACTTCCCAAATCCAGTATTCTATACTTATTCATGTCAAGAAATCCTTGCCTACCTTATTAGGATAAACCATTCTTATAACTCTTCCTTAAGGACACGTGAGTTAATTTTCTAACTCAACCAACTAGACATCCTTAAAACAAGTCAAATATATCAAATGACTTCACTTCATTTAAATCACATACGTCTACCGTACCATACTGTTATAACTACTCATGCTCAAGGGATAAGAAAGTTTCCACATACCTCTTTTGTTTAATCCACTTGCCAAGTCCAATATGCCGTCCGTAGATGTCAACCTATAATGACCATAATTCGTCTATTAGCTTTTAGCTTCTAAGTAGAATATTCTAATGTAAAGTCCCTTGTTTTACGGAAAATCGACAAGATTTCCTTTGTTTCTACTTACTTTTCCACCTTTTAAAGGTCTGAATTGAATAAACAAACTACGCATTTAAGGCACAACAATTCAGCTAACCAAAAGGGGATTACACGCCTTTACAGGACGCGTAAAATTCTGCCCCACAATAATACAAAACAACCCAATAATTCCAAGCCCCATTCGGCTACAATATCACAACAATATCAATTTCCTTTCTAATCCAATCTCGTTATTCCAACATGTTATATAAGTCATAACCAATTATATACCCTCCTATTTATAACATGCAACGATTTTTAGCTAACAATGAATTGATTACAACATGAGTGGCTAACATGCCCCTTTTCGGTTTTCAACAAGACAACAAGATCCAAATCTTTTCAAACTTTAATATAACAGCCTCAGACTCATTTCTTAACTACTAAAACTTGAAATCTTCAATTACAAAAGAAGGTGGAGATTTTTACCTCAAGAAGCCCTCTTTCCGAAATCTTCTTCACTTTAAAATTTCCCACACGAACCCTCTACAAGCTTGTCAACACTTTTCATTCTTGAAGCCTTCGCAAAAATCTTACCGGGGCTCATCAATTTGAGAGAGAAAAGAGGAATGTTTCTTTGGGAAACCCTTGCAAAATGGTCAAGTCTTGAAGACTTGGCCCTAAAATAAGACCCTCCTTTGGTCAAAAAGATGGGAGGGACACTTGTCACCCTCCCATAGGCCTTTTATCAAAATATCCCCTATTTTTCGCCCCTTACCGCGTCAAAAATCCCGCCTAGGCGCCGCGGCAGCACGGCCGCGCTGCAACCTCGAGGACTTTCGAAATATCGCCATGCCCGCTGACGGCCACGGCCGCGACGCTGTGCGAAACTCGCCCTTCTGCGTCAGCCCGCAGAACTTCTAATGCTCGTAACTTCCTACCCCGATGTCCAATCGACGAGTGGTTTGTTGCGTTGGAAACTAGACTCAATAACCTTCATACTAGTCTTTTAAAACTCCTCAAAACTCCTAAGGAACTAGGAGATATACCGCTCCAAAGTTGACTGAAAGTCTGCCCACAACCTTTTGCCAACCCAACTTTCCAAATTCAAATCTTATTTTCTTTCATAATGCTCTAACTTAACCTCTTGAATTTACTGGTGTAACATTCTTCCTTAGAAACATTCGTCCCCGAATGTTCTCTTGGAGTCAATCTAATACTCGCATCTTACAATTAATGGAACTTTATTATGCCACTTATGACCTTAAGATATCGCACTCGCATACCCATCCAACATTGTCAACCAAGAAAACAGATCCCAAGGGTGCACCAACGCTATTTACTCCCATTCAAGGCCTAAAATGCTTCTCTTATCGTACTTTCCACCTACTTCTAGCATACATACATAGTTTCAATATAATCCGTTCATGACACTTAAACATATAACGACTTTATCATGCATACAAGTCTCTAAAGGATCAAAATATACCGAATCGCATAGCGTAAAAGGACCGCTAAAATCGAATCGCTACCACGACTCGCCGCGACTGTCGGTGCATGAACATCCCGCCTAGCCGCTGGCGAAGAACCCGCAATCGACCCGATAGATCGTGATACTCCACCGCCACCTCGCTCGGACGTTCCCGCCAAATGACCTCGCTGCGAACATAACAAGCTGTCGACCTAGTCCGACATTCCCCAAAATGAGCTCTACCACAGTAACCACACCGAGGCAAAGGTGGCCTCCCCTGGCTACTATCCCCATACATCTGTGAACCAGCAGCCCCGGAGCCCTGACCCACTCCCGAATATCCCTGGCGGTCAAACCACCCGCCAGAAGGCCGAGAAGGAGCACTCTGCGTCGGCTGAGATGTAGTCCTAGCCTGTTGTTGAGGCCGCCCGCTCAAAACTATCTCAAACTCGCCGTCCTCGCCTCTTGGCCGGATCAACTGACGGGCTCTCTCTCCCTATCCTCAATCCCCTGTGCATAAGTCTGCATCCTGTCAATATCCATACCTGGCTGAAGAGCCACTCCCAGACATGCGGTAACCATATATCGGTCTAGTCCCATCACATAGCAGTGAACTCTGTCCGCCATATCCGCCACAATAGTGGGTGCATACCTGGCCAATGAGTCAAATTCCAGGTTGTACTCTCTGATGGTTCTCCCATTCTGTCTTAACGCTAAGAACCTATCCAAGCGGGCTCTCCTCGTCTCAGGAGGCAAACAGTGATCGAGGAAGGATCCCGTGAACTCACCCCAAACAGCTGGAGGAGCACCCATACCTCTAGACAACACCCACGACTCGAACCAGCCAACGCAATATCGCGTGAATCCTGTAGTTAGCTAACACAACGACTCGCCTCCGAGGCCCTAAGCACCGCATAGTCCGCTGCACTGCCGAATGAACTCGAGGTCCTTCGCACCTCGAACCATAGAACTCGTGGATTACAACTCGAAAATCCCAATCCTCAAACTATCGGCCAGGGTTAGCTACGGCCTCGCTTGCCGCTCGCCACAATGCTAGTCAATAATCGGACCGCCTCCGTAATCTCGATATTCAACCTCGGCCGTGGAACCGAGGCTCGTGCACCGAACCTTCGTGTTACCGCCGCCTCGCCTTCTAATATCGCCGCGTGGTCGAACTCGCCGATCCCCATAACCTCGCCATAGTCCGGGCTCGATTCCTAGAAATCCTCTGTGTACCACTAATTCCTCGCCGCCGCTTTGCCCTTCTCGGGCCCCGGTCACCTTCCGCGAGGCATAAATGATACATAAGAATAGGTCGAGAGGATTCAAATTTAGTAGATGTACTCTACTGCACGATCTCAGAGGGAGAAGAATGGAAACAAATCCTAAATGTCCTGCAGCTTCCTGATTATAGATGTGGTGCACAACACATCAATAATCAAGACTCTACTAGACACGGTCTGTAGACACTTTCCGAGGACTAATCGCTCGATACCACTTTTGTCACGACCACCCGGGCTCGCGATCGTGCCCTACTCCGCACCCTTACAGGTATACATCAGAGATAATCAGCGGAACATACATAAGCTTTAACAATGAAATAAAATAATAGGTTAGCCGATAAGGCTACCTTCCTGGATATAAACAAATCCAAAAGCAATTACCTCATTTTTTTTTTAAAATGACTTACAATATATGACTACAGACGTCTAAGAGTTTACATAACACTGTGACGGGACAGGGCCCCGCCATACCCCTGGATGTACAAAATATGTACCAAGTATGCAAAACTGAAAGTACTGTAATTTAAATCATAATAGTCAAAAATACAGCTGAGGACATATATGATAACCAAATTAATAACGATAATCAGGCTTTACCAAGTGGAAGTAATGAAAGTCAGTTTTTACCTTATACAGCCTGTCTCAACATATGAACCATAGTCACACCAGGGCTATGAACACCAGCCCTCAAATATCCAAGCGCGCCCGTGGGATTCCCCATCACTGTCGACCGCTAGGTGTAGAATCTAACTCTGTGACGCGCCCGTGGCATCCTTCCTCACTGTCGGCGTACACACAAATCTAACCATGTGACGCGCTCGTGGTATCCTACCTCACTGTCGGCGTACACCCATACAACACGTATATACCTATATCCTCTGCCCGTGGAATCCCCCGTCACTGCCGACAGCCATAAAAGTAAATACAACCATGTGACGCGCCCGTGGCATCCTACCTCACTGTCGGCGTACACATACACAATACATACATATATATATATATATCATGCCCGTGGAATCCCTCATCTCGGGTACATGACTTCATGAGGTGTCCTCGTGATCGTGGGTAGCAAATCCACTAACGGTGGTATAACGATCTCGGGTTTACCCTCATTTATACTCTTACCACGGAAGGTGGTATAACGATCTGGGGTGTACTTCATTTATACTCTTACCCCTCAAACTACATGCCTCGGAATCCCTCATCGTAAGCATGTCCCCGGTGCATACCCGTGGAATCCCACATCACTGACGTTATGTCCCGGTAAACTCATACTAAAACCATGGAAGCATACCCGTGGAATCTCACATCACCGTCGGTACGTCCAAGTAAACTCATACTATGACCAGGGAAGCATACCCGTGGAATCCCACATCATTGCCGGTACGTCCCGGTAGACTCATAAGGAGGCAATGGAGGCATACCCGTGGAATCCTCCATCACCGACAGTACGTCCAAGTAAACTCCTAACTTCTTTAGACTTTCATTAACATACAAAATGGATCTCATTTTATGACCTTAAGGCACTTTCCATATCACTTAACAAGTCCTGGGAATTTCAACCCAAAGTATTATGTATCTCTCTTCTTTCCAAGATCCCTTTTCCACATAAGACCCCAAGATACTAATACCCGTAGTATCAAGGCTTATCTACATTTCAAACAAGTCACTATACTAGTAGAAATATGCTTCGGCTTCTAAATCAAGTGACCCTCATTTTAAACTTTAAGCAATTGATGCCTTTAAATCGAATTGCCTTTCTCAGTATCCATTCTTTTATCTAGGATTACCTTATTCGAGAAAACCATTTCTTTAAGCTTCCATAAAGTTATTATAACTAACTTCCCATAAAGCCGTTATACTAACTTTATGCTTTAGAAACCAAGACATCCTTATCCTCTCATAAAGCCATAACTAACTTCACATAAAGCCGTTATAACTCTTTATGTTTTAGACCACTTTGCTCTCTCTAAAACCAAGAGGCTTGTACTTCAATTCAAGTTACACTACTTTCAAATACTTCAAATATCTTAACTTTAGAAAACAAGTTTCTTACTTAGGAATCAGATCTCTTATCTTTAGAATAGTTCAAGAATCAATACTTCCCAAATCCAGTATTCTATACTTATTCATGTCAAGAAATCCTTGCCTACCTTATTAGGATAAACCATTCTTATAACTCTTCCTTAAGGACACGTGAGTTAATTCTCTAACTCAACCAACTAGACATCCTTAAAACAAGTCAAATATATCAAATGACTTCACTTCATTTAAATCACGTACGCTCACCGCACTACGCTTATAACTACTCATGCTCAAGGGATAAGAAAGTTTCCACATACCTCTTTTGTTTAATCCACTTGCCAAGTCCAATATGTCGTCCGTAGATGTCAACCTATAATGACCATAATTCGTCTATTAGCTTCTAGCTTCTAAGTAGAATATTCTAATGTAAAGTCCCTTGTTTTATGGGAAAAATTGGACAGCATTTCCTTTGTTTCTACTTACTTTTCCACCTTTTTCATGGTCCGAATTCAATAACCAAACGCCGCATTTAAGGCACAACAATTCAGCTAACCAAAAGGGGATTACACGCCTTTACAGGACGCGTAAAATTCTGCCCCACAATAATACAAAACAACCCAATAATTCCAAGCCCCATTCGGCTACAATATCACAACAATATCAATTTCCTTTCAATTTCCTTTCTAATCCAATCTCGTTATTCCAACATGTTATATAAGTCATAACCAATTATATACCCTCCTATTTATAACATGCAACGATTTTTAGCTAACAATGAATTGATTACAACATGAGTGGCTAACATGCCCCTTTTCGGTTTTCAACAAGACAACAAGATCCAAATCTTTTCAAACTTTAATATAACAGCCTCAGACTCATTTCTTAACTACTAAAACTTGAAATCTTCAATTACAAAATAAGGTGGAGATTTTTACCTCAAGAAGCCCTCTTTCCGAAATCTTCTTCACTTTAAAATTTCCCACACGAACCCTCTACAAGCTTGCCAACACTTTTCCTTCTTGAAGCCTTCCCAAAATCTTACCGGGGCTCATCAATTTGAGAGAGAAAAGAGGAATTTTTCTTTGGGAAACCCTTGCAAAATGGTCAAGTCTCAAGACTGCCCTAAAATAAGACCTCATTTGTCAAAAGATGGGAGGACACTTGTCACCCTCCCATAGGCCTTTATCAAAATATCCCCTGTTTTCGCCGCTGCGCGTCAAAATTCCGCTTGGCGCTGCGCCTGCAGCCAGGCCACTGCAACCTCGTAGGACTTTCGAATATCGGCGCCATGCGCTCGCTGACGGCGCTGCATTGCCACGACCAACTCGGCTCGTGATCGTGCCTTACCCGGGCACCCAAGTAGTCATACATCAGGGAAAATCAGCGGAACATAAAAACAAGACATGAAGCAAGAGATATAATATCTAAACATGCCAACCAAAATAGCTTGTCAGATATAAATACATAAAAACCCGAACAGTTTAATCTTTTTACAACCCCGCCACAACAAGATTACATGCACTTAAGATTTACAACAACCATGACGGACAGGCCCCGCCATACCTCGAATGTACAAGAACCTACAACTCAGTGGAACACATACCAAGAAATAAGCCTCCGAGAAACGAGCTTCCTAATACGCTGAATCGTGATCCTATGAGCGAGGATCAACTACGTGTACTCCTACCGCAGATTTAACGCAGCCCCCCGAAGGAGGTCAGTACAACAGGTACCAAGTATGTGAAACTGAAAATACTGCAATTAAATCATAACAGTCTATGTAAAGCAGGAGACATGTATGATAACCAAAATACAGTACGCAACATAAAAGCAATCAAGTCAGGGACTCACGCCCTCAAAGTCATCACTCAATATACAATTATGGGTCTCACGCCCACACATCAATCATGTTCGCATCATGGCCGTATGCCCCCGGAATTCTGCATCGGTGCAGACATGTCCATGATGCAACAATAATAACAATGCCGCATGGCCACATGCCCCCGGAATTTCGCAGACGGCGTATATGTCCATGTAACATCAACAACAATATATCTGGTGGTCAACCTCGCCGCACGCCACATGCCCCTGACCAGACGGCGCACATGTCCATGTAACATCAACAACAATATACTGGGTGGTCAACCCCGCCGCACGCCACATGCCCCGACTCGTGACGGCGTATATGCCCATGTAACAATAATAACCATATATCGTAATCAACCCCGCCGCATGGCCACATGCCCCTGAATTCGTGACGGTGCAGCATGCCCATGTAACAATAATAATGGAAGCATACCTGGAATCTTCCGTCACCGCCAGACGCCCAAGTAAGCTCAATAAGTCAACCGCCTCCATCGAGAGACGCGTAGTATAGAAACACAATTCTTGCACAACAAAGGCTATCACAACAAGCATAGGCGAGTTACACAACAACAAGCATAGGCAAGTTATACAACAACAAGTATAGGCAGGTTATACACAACTCAAGGTACTTCCATTTTATATCAAAGTCCGAGTTTTAACCCTAAAGTACTACGTACGTTAAATTCCTTTTAAAGAGATCCATTCCTTTTATAAAGTCACCCGATACCCTTAGTATAAAAAAATAGAGTGACTTACATCTTTTTAAGTAAACCAAAACAACTTCCATACTTTCCTTTTTAAAACCAAATTAAGGAAATACCATGCCTTCTTTTTAGACCAAAACACTTCTCTTTTTAAAGCCAAGTTACCACATTAAAACCAATGATAAAACCCTTCTTTTGTTCTCATAAAGTCGTTATAACTAACTTCCCATAAAGCTGTTATAACACTTTATGTTTTAAATCAGTTTAAGACAAAACAATGCCTTTCTTTTCCCTAAAGTTCCAGTTTGCCTAATTTCAATTACTCAAGTCTGTTTATTTTAGAAAAGTTTCATAGTTCAATGTCTTAATCTCTTTTAAAACAATTGAGTAACATATGCCATATGTGTGAGCAGTCTTATTCTTGTTTATAACCATCTTATTAAAGCAGCCATGATCTAGAAAATGTAATATCATTTTGTCTCATCTTAGCTTCTATGCAGATGGAGGTTTCTACTGGTTTTAATAATACTTCATTAGTCATTACATTTCCCTTTATTATCGCTGCAGTGGTTTGTCGATACTCATTCTGATTTCCGAAATCAGTAAAACATTATTCCTTTTTTAAAAACCAAGTACTCATTACTCACGAATGAGGTTTCACACAAACATCCATATTAAGTCAAGTCTCTTATCTTTTAAGATTAAGCCTCTTAACTTCTAAATCAGTAAACCATTCTTTTTATCTCTCTTAAGACGTTATACCTAACTTCCCATAAAGCTAGTATAACTCTTATGTTTTCAAAACCAAGTGTTACTCTTCTTTCAAAAAGGATTCTTAATTCTTTTGAAATACTTCAAGATTCTTTATTATTCAGGCTTAAGTCAAAAGACATTGCCGTACAACTACGTTCAGTTAACACACGTACGTCTACCATACTATATATATATATATATTATTCATGCTTAAGTCAAAAGACATTTCCGTACAACTACGTTCAGTTAACTCACGACGCTCATCGCATATATATATATATATATATATATTATTCAAAGCTTAAGTCAAAAGACATTGCCGTAAAACTACGCTCGCTTAACACACGACGCTCACCGTACTATATATTCTTTTAAAATATCATGCTCAAGAGTATAGGAAGAATCACATACCTCGCGACGATTATCGACTATTAGCAAAACGCTCCTCGGCTATAACCCGGCTAGCCTTGTCCACCTTCCAAGTAGTACATGCTACTCGCAGAACAGTCAACCAATAAAGGTTATAAGACTACTGTAAATACGGTCCTATGTAAGTACATTTTAATCTTCTACTTAAATATTCTTCTGATGTGATTTTAGTTCAAGTCTTTTCTGTAATATCCTTCTATAACAGTTCAATTCTCTTCTATGAATCTTATATTCATTTCTATACAACTACAGTATGTAATTCCCAATTACAATAGAAGGACAGTAGTATTTACCTCGATGAGCCCAAAATTATCCAAGTTTAATGTCGCTCCTGAGCAACGTTAAGCTCCTACTCCGTGCGCTCCAACCCGCTCCAAACAACCCTTAGAAGTTCTACGCAACTTCTACTTAACACTTCAACCGACTATGAAGGTTTTCCTTAGGGTTTTGTTTAGTGGCTAAAGGAAAGTATAATAGTATTTTCGGGCTCTACGTATAGAGATAACTTTGGAAAGTACTACAAGGTATTTGGGCTAAAGTATTTGGGCATTATAACAATACTTGGAGAGTATTTCTATACCACAAAGGGGGGTATTATACGAAAACAACTAGGCTAGGGGGGGTGTTCTCGGCCAAGGCTTCTCAAAAGAGGGGGGGGTGGCTTTGGACGAACTCAACTTACAAAGGGGAAGGAATTTTTAGACTTGGAAAATGATTTTAGGATGAAGAAGTTCATCAACTTAGAGGGGTATTTATAGGTCAAGCAATGGCCAACCAATGGCCAAGATCAAGCAAGTGCCATGCAAGTGTAGGGCTAGGATTAAGCCAAGTGCACCTTATCCATCTACCACACCAACTTGCACAAAATATCCTACCTAACCCATGCTCCCTTTCGTCCCTTTGCCGCCCCAATTGCTTCCAATGTGAGGGTGACACATGTCACCCTCCCGTTGGTCCAAAATGTTTCGTCTCTCGGAAAAATCCGCAAAAATTAGAAATGACATAGCCAGAATTTTCCTTCGCAAGTCTTGTAAAACGCTTCGCCGAAAACGATTTTTTCGCACTTGTGCCCAAATTTTCAACCTTGCCAATCCTTAAGGCTTAAATTTTTATACGCACGCCTCACGTACATACTGGAAATACGGTATAACATTCTCCTTAGAAACATTCGTCCCGAATGTTCCTTCTCAAGACGGATAACGATGAAGTTCCTCTAACAAGTTGTCAACGCCACATATGGCCACAAAATAACACACGTCCTCTTCCTTCCTTACTCGTCGTGCCCTTCTCGAACACTTGAACTCTGCTAGTATACGTACCACACTTCAGTCATCGCTTCAGTTCTCAAAACTTTGGAGTCACCACCTCCAAACTTGGTCATCTTACTAGCCTCAATCTTCCTTAAGGCCATTCCCGGCCTTCACGACCGCTCGGTCGAACATATCCACGAACTCATCCGATGGTCAACTAAACTTGGACCTAGCACCCTCGTGACCCTACCACCTGGCGGGACCACCCAGAGCTGACCCAACCCCAAAACAGGCCGCGGGTTGGCCCGCAACATGGCCCCAACCCGACCCACTTAACGTATCAAGCTCTTGTTTCCCAATCCGAAACAATCTTACCTATACAGGTCATGAAAGCTACCACTTCCATTTTACACCACCCAAGGAATTTTCCCACCATTACTCCACGTATACTTATACATTCTGACAAAGATCACCCGCAAAAATCTTGTACTCAAGACGGCCTTACATCTAAGGTCTCAACTGTAATATTCTAAGGTTCATCATTTTCTCACCCCCAGGCTTACCCTTTTCACTAACCAGGCTTCTAAATCACATTTTAGCACAAAGCTATCCGAATATAATACTAAACACATCAACATACATTAAAACATACAAGTCTCTAGAGGGTTAAGGATATACCTGAAAATAGGCGGTTCAAAGGACCGCTAAAACTGGGAACTTCCACCGCGACCTCTGACGTGGCCTGCCGGTGTATGAACATCCTGCCTAGCTATGGAAGGTGAAGAACCCGCAATCGATCTCAGAGTTCAGGCTATCCTACCGCTACCCTTCGGTCGGATACTCGCCAGATGGCCCGCTGGCCGCAAAATAACAAGCTCCTCGCACCACGACACTTCCCAAATGTGGTCTACTACACCGACCACACCGGCGTAGGGTGATCGATCCGTCAACGCCTACTCCTCGAAACTGAACCCATGGAGCTCGACCGCCATGAATCCCCGGATGCCTGAAGGTTGTGGAGGACCACTGCATCGGGCGAGGTACAAAACTAGTATCCTTGAGGCGGTCCGCCTCGAAAGTCACCAAAGGACCTCTGTTCTCGCCCTCTTCGCCGATTCGTCATTCCGCCGACCACTCCGCCTCACCCCAGTGCATAAGCTCGCATGCGGGCAATGTCCATGCCCGGTGAAGAGCTACACCAACAAGCTCGCCAAGTAGTCATCTAACCCGTGAACGTGGCGGTGTACTCGCCCTCCATATCGCCATTACAATGGGGCATACCGAGCCAATGAGTCGAACTCACATTGTACTCCCGAATCAGACGCTCGCCTCAACATCAAAAATTTGTCGCCGAGCCTCCTCATCCGCGAGGCAAGAAATGTGCAAGAAATGCCCTCAAAACTCGTCCCAAACGGAAGTGCATTCTCTCCCGACAGCTCTATGAATCAAACCCGATCGCGGTATCACGCAGCCAATGCGAACCTAGGACCACCGACTCGGTCTCCAAGCCTCGATCACTCATGATCCGCAGAATCGCTTGATGAACTCCTCGCGATCATCCTCGTGCCTCGACCCAGAACTCGCGGCTACATCTCCGAAAGTCCCGTAGCCTCAAACTATCCGGATCGTGAACCATGGTGCGCACGAATCGCCGCTGGCCCATTTATCTCATGTATGGACACGATCCCGCCGAATCGGGCCATCTCATTGTACCCAACTCATCCGCCTGTGCCGCGGACTGGTGCGTGTATCGTGGTCTCATCGCCCACCGCCGCGCTAAACTCGCTGGCCGGGCGGCGCCGCAAAACTCGCCGTCAAGCACTGCTCGGTAATGACCGGCTCGCGCCGCATTCTCTCAGATCTCACTAGCGCCTCCTCACGCTTTGCCCACTGGGCCCGGTTGCCTAGCGCGAGGCATAATCGTAAAACGAAATACGCTGAGGGTCCAACTTACAACATGCTCTAAGGCACGATCTCGTAATGAGAAGAATAGAAACTAATCCTAAATGTCTCGCAGACCTCGATTATAGATGTGGTGCACAACACACCGATAATCAAGACTCTACTAGACACTGTAGACACTTTCCGAGGATTAATCGCTCGATACCACTTTTGTCACGACTAACTCGCCGTGGATCGTGCCTTACCCGGCACCCAAGTAGTCATACATCGAGAAAATCAGCGAACATAAAAACAAGACATGAAGCAAGAGATATAATATCTAAACAAAGCAACTAAAATAGCTTCTTCAGATATAAATACATAAAACCCAACATTTTAATCTTTTACAACCCCGCCTACAAAGATTACATGCACTTAAGATTTACAACAACCATGACGGACAGGCCCCGCCATACCTCGAATGTACAAGAACCTACAACTCAGTGGAACACATACCAAGAAATAAGCCTCCGAGAAACGGAGCATCCTAATACGAATCGTGATCCTATGAGCGAGGATCAACTACGGTGTACTCCTACCATGCAGATGAACGCACTCAAGGAGGTCAAGATAACAGTACAGTATGTGAAATCAAAATATCGCAGCTTAAATCATAACAGTCTATGTAAAGCAGGAGACATGTATGATAACCAAAATACAGTACGCAACATAAAAGCAATCAAGTCAGGGACTCACGCCCTCAAAGTCATCACTCAATATATAATTATGGGTCTCACGCCCACACATCAATCATGTTCGCATCATGGCCGTATGCCCCGACTGCAGACGGCAGCATGTCCATGATGCAACAATAATAATGCCGCATGGCCACATGCCCCGACTGCAGACGCGTATACGTCCATGTAACATCAACAACAATATATCGGTGGTCAACCTCGCACGTACATGCCCCTGACTCGTGACGGCGTATGTCCATGTAACATCAACAACAATATATCGGTGGTCAACCGCCGCACGCCACATGCCCCGACTGCGACGGTGCAGACATGCCCATGTAACAATAATAACCATATATCGTAATCAACCCGCCGCACGCCACATGCCCCGACTGCAGACGGCAGACATGCCCATGTAACAATAATAATGGAAGCATACCTGTGGAATCTTCCACACGCCAGACGCCCAAGTAAGCTCAACAAGTCAACCGCCTCCATCGAGAGACGCGTAGTATAGAAACACAATTCTTGCACAACAAAGGCTATCACAACAAGCATAGGCGAGTTACACAACAACAAGCATAGGCAAGTTATACAACAACAAGTATAGGCAGGTTATACACAACTCAAGGTACTTCCATTTTATATCAAAGTCCGAGTTTTAACCCTAAAGTACTACGTACGTTAAATTCCTTTTAAAGAGATCCATTCCTTTTATAAAGTCACCCGATACCCTTAGTATAAAAAAATAGAGTGACTTACATCTTTTTAAGTAAACCAAAACAACTTCCATACTTTCCTTTTTAAAACCAAATTAAGGAAATACCATGCCTTCTTTTTAGACCAAAACACTTCTCTTTTTAAAGTCAAGTTACCACATTAAAACCAATGATAAAACCCTTCTTTTGTTCTCATAAAGTCGTTATAACTAACTTCCCATAAAGCTGTTATAACACTTTATGTTTTAAACCAGTTTAAGACAAAACAATGCCTTTCTTTTCCCTAAAGTTCCAGTTTGCCTAATTTCAATTACTCAAGTCTCTTTATTTTAGAAAAGTTTCATAGTTCAATGTCTTAATCTCTTTTAAAACAATTGAGTAACATATGCCATATGTGTGAGCAGTCTTATTCTTGTTTATAACCATCTTATTAAAGCAGTCGTGATCTAGAAAATGTAATATCATTTTGTCTCATCTTAGCTTCTATGCAGATGGAGGTTTCTACTGGTTTTAATAATACTTCATTAGTCATTACATTTCCCTTTATTATCGCTGCAGTGGTTTATCGACTATTAGAAAAACGCTCCTCGGCTATAACCCGGCTAGCCTTGTCCACCTTCCAAGTAGTACATGCTACTCGCAGAACAGTCAACCAATAAAGGTTATAAGACTACTGTAAATACGGTCCTATGTAAGTACAGTTTAATCTTCTACTTAAATATTCTTCTGATGTGATTTCAGTTCAAGTCTTTTCTGTAATATCCTTCTATTACAGTTCAATTCTCTTCTATGAATCTTATATTCATTTCTATACAACTACAGTATGTAATTCCCAATTACAATAGAAGGACAGTAGTATTTACCTCGATGAGCCCAAAATTATCCAAGTTTAATGTCGCTCCTGAGCAACGTTAAGCTCCTACTCTGTGCGCTCCAACCCGCTCCAAACAACCCTTAGAAGTTCTACGCAACTTCTACTTAACACTTCAACCGACTATGAAGGTTTTCCTTAGGATTTTGTTTAGTGGCTAAAGGAAAGTATAATAGTATTTCCGGGCTCTACGTATAGAGATAACTTTGGAAAGTACTACAAGGTATTTGGGCTAAAGTATTTGGGCATTATAACAATACTTGGAGAGTATTTCTATACCACAAAGGGGGGTATTATACGAAAACAACTAGGCTAGGGGGGGTGGTGTTCTCGGCCAAGGCTTCTCAAAAGAGGGGGGGTGGCTTTGGACGAACTCAACTTACAAAGGGGAAGGAATTTTTAGACTTGGAAAATGATTTTAGGATGAAGAAGTTCATCAACTTAGAGGGGTATTTATAGGTCAAGCAATGGCCAACCAATGGCCAAGATCAAGCCAAGTGCCATGCAAATGTAGGGCTAGGATTAAGCCAAGTGCACCTTATCCATCTACCACACCAACTTGCACAAAATATCCTACCTAATCCATGCTCCATTTCGTCCCTTTGCCGCCCCAATTGCTTCCAATGTGAGGGTGACACATGTCACCCTCCCGTTGGTCCAAAATGTTTCGTCTCTCGGAAAAATCCGCAAAAATTAGAAATGATATAGCCGGAATTTTCCCTTCGCAAGTCTTGTAAAACGTTTCGTCGAAAAACGATTTTTTTCGGCACTTGTGCCCAAATTTTCGAACCTTGCCAATCCTTAAGGCTTAAATTTTTATACGTATGCCCTCACGTACATACTCTGGAAATACGGGGTATAACAAATGGCCGCGACGCCGGGCTGAAACTCGTCTCTGCGTACACCGCAGAACTTCTAATGCCCGTAACTTCCTACCCCGATGTCCAATCGACGAGTGGTTTGTTGCGTTGGAAACTAGACTCAACAACCTTCATACTAGTCTTTTAAAACTCCTCAAAACTCCTAAGGAACTAGGAGATATACCACTCCAAAGTTGACTGAAAGTCTGCCGACAACCTTTTGCCAACCCAACTTTCCAAATTCAAATCTTATTTTCTTTCATACGTTCTTAACTTAACCTCTTGAATTTACGGGGTGTAACAGTTCACCTATGACTTAGAGGGATGTTAAGAGAATATACGGAAGGTTTCAGGTTATCGGGATTGATGGAAATATCCCTCAACAAAGTTGATGAAGATCAAACAATACGTTAAGTATTTCGTGTCGTGGATATGATCCTCCTTGCATATGGGGCTTCAAAAGAGGAGCAAACATTAAAGGGAGTTTCTGGAGGAAGTGCGGATATATATGGTCCTGCAGATGGTAGGTGGTGACCAACTTTCTTTGCCTATTTAAGAAGTGGAAAATTTATATCATTTTATTTTCGACCTCCAAAAGTCCTAGGCTCCTATAAACACTCCCTAGAAAATCTAAAAGGGTCCCTATACTTATCCTAAGTTAAATCACTCCCATATTCCCTTAGAAGTTAAGTAGAAGTAGTAGAACAACCTAGTTGATATTGTTATGGATGTGCACCTTCTTCTTAAACAAAATAAAAGTTATTGAAGAGGTTTATTTTATTGGATTAAGGTATGTTTTCCCTCATTTTATATGAAAATGAACACACATAATGTTACACCCCGTAGTTCCAGAGTATGTATACGAGGACGTACGTTCGAGAATACGACATTTAAATTGGAAAGGAAGAAAGATGTGATTTTTCGACGGAAAAGTTTCTGGATTTTGTGAAGGAAAAATGTTCGTTAAAGGGAATTGGATTCCCAGATTTGGTATTCGGACTTTTTGGAATATTTAAGAATTATGGAATTTTATTTCCGGAATTGGTCACGCGGGGCCCACGGGAGGATTTACGGTTGTGTGGGGCCCACTTTATTTTCGGATTTTTGGCATTTCGGATATTTTCGGAAGATGAAATATTTTGGACGAGTAGGGGGGTGACACGTGTCACCACCGTGTGGCCATGTTGGCCGAATTGGAGAAGGACAAATGAGACGTTTTTTAGGTGGACAAGTGGCCCATTTTTGTGGTGGCCACTTGTCCCATTTTTGTGGTGAACAAATGGTTGGCCAACTACCCACACACATGTACCCAATCTTCACCATCCACTTGCCTAGATCTTGGCCATTGATTTCCCTATAAATACCCCTTGTATGCAAGACTTTATTTCATCCACATTAGAAAGTTTCCAAGGCAAAAATTCCCCTCCCTTCCTTAGTGAGTTCTCGTCCAAACACCCCCCCCCCACCTTGAGTAGAATTCTTCAAGTATTATTGTTATTCCAAATACTTTAGCCTAAATCCCTTGTGGTATTCCAAAGAAATCCCAACATAAGAGTCCGGAAATACTACTTTATTCCAATAGTCGAAAAACGAAACCCTAGGAAAATCTTCATAGCTTAGATGAAGTGTTAAGAGGAGTTGGTTAGAAACTTCTAAGGGTCGCTTGGAGCGGGTTGGAGCGTAAGGATTTGGAGCTAAACGTTGCTCAGGATCGACTTATAAACTTGGATAATGTTGGGCTTATCGAGGTAATGATCTTTGTCCCCCTATTGTAATTGGATATTACATGTTGTAGTAATGTATAGTTGAGTATACTATATGTAGAATGAATATGGATAAGAATTGAATCAGTATTTACATAGGATGTATTCTGATACAGTAGACTTATAGTATTATTGTGGAGTAGAATTGTACACGCCCAGGTTAGACGTGTAACCCAGGGATTGTTGGTTTGTAGCAGGCCTCGTTAGAGGAGGAGATTTATGTGGTTTGGGGTGGTGCCGAATTTTCAGAGAATAAGGAATCTTGTATCTAGAATTATTCTACGAAGAGATCTAGAGGTTGATAGACGCTTGTGGCCTTTATAGGTCAAGTACTACGAGTAGCGTATTCTACTTGAAGGGTGGAAAAGGCGAGCAAGGTTAGAGTACTTTGGAGCGTTTTGCTAATTGTCGATAATCGTCGCGAGGTATGTGAACCTCTTCCTATCCTTTCTAGCATGATATTTGTGAAATATATTTAGTGCGGTAGACGCACGTGTGTTTAAAGGAAGTTGATTTTCCTTTTGTGTCCTTGACTTGATTCCAAAGTTAAGTGACTTGTTATGAAATATTAAGGACTTGAATTATGTTAAAAAGTTGTAAAACCTCACTCATGAGTAATGGGTGTATGGTCTTTTAAAGAATAAAGTTACCTTGATTTCAAAAATAAGAATGGTTTTATCATTGGATTTAAAATGATAACTTGACTTATAAACAACTTGATTTTGGGAAAGGAGAAGTAACTTGATTTAAAGGTATAGGTTACTTGTTTTTAAAAGAGTAAGACCCTTGGTTTAAAAAGTATATTGCTACTTGACTTTAAAAAGGAAAAAGTGCCTTTGTTTTAAAGGAAGGTATGGTTTTGTCTTAAAAGGGTTTAAAAAAAAAGAAGGCACACTTTTGTCTTAAGATTGGTTTAAAGAGAAGGTATGGAAATTGTTTTGGTTTTACTTTGATGTCGTTTGACTTGAGTTTAAATAATAAGAATCTTGAAGTATTTCAAAAGAGTTATGAATCATGTTTGAAAGAAAAGAAATACTTGGTTTTAAAAGCTTAAGTGTTATACTAGCTTTATGGGAAGTTAGGTATAACGACTTAAGAAAGATAAAAGGAACGGTTTACTTATTTGTTTATGAAAGTCTTGTATTGATTTCTGGAAAGTGTAGTAAGATGGTTTGATAAGTAAACATGTTATGATGCTACGTGTGTTAGTGTCTTGTGATGTTGTGTAAGGGGGTTATTCTTGTTGTGCTTACGTTGTTAAACGTTAAGCCCGTTGTACTGTTATTATATCACATACCCCCCTGACTTGATATGATGCCGAGTACTTGCCACCCTCGATGTGAGGAATACCTCATGCGGTCTGTGTGACTATGATTCGAGAAATACCTCATGCGGTCTGTGTGACCATGCGGAGCTGCGGGAGTTCCAGGATGATCACTCCGGGTGTGTTACCCGATGCGAGGTATACCTCATGCGGTTTGTGTGACTATGATTCGAGGAATACCTCATGCGGTCTATGTGACTATGCGGACTGCGGGAGTCCAGGAGGATGCCGCGGGTTAGCTACCCCCGATGCGAGGAATACCTCATGCGGGTCTGTGTGACCTATGCGGACTGCGGGAGTTCCAGGATTAGGCATGCATAATGATACTATGGGCGATTGGACTTGCTTCGATCATTAGCGACCTAGAAAAGACCAGTTACGTTATATCTATTTTGCTCTTGTTTATGATGTGGCACTATGTGCAGTTAAATTGGTTGTTCGTACGTATTTGTAATTGGTTTTGAAATGTTATGATTTGATTTCAGTACTTTACAATTTCACATACTTGGTACCTGTTGTACTGACCTCCTTCGGGGGGCTGCGTTCATGCCGCAGGTAGAGGTACACCAGTCGTCGATCCTCGCCATAGGATCACAGCGTTTTGGGAAGCTCCGTTTCTCCGAGGCTTATCTTTGGTATAGTCCCCGTTGTTGTAGTACTTACATTCGTGGTATGGCCCCGCCCCGCTGTTGTTGTTGTAACATTCTTAGGTCCAGTAGTACCGCTGTGGCGAGTTTGTAAAAGGGATGTAATCGCTCAGTTCAAGTTTTTATATATATATTCGTAAAGGTAACCGCTTGTTAGCCTGCTTTTCTTATTTCACTATTGTATATCTTGTTTCATGTGTAAGTTTTTATTTCCGCTGATTTTCTCTCGATGTTGTATCACTAGGTGCCCGGTAGGCACGATCCACGCCCGGCCTGGTCGCGTGACAAAAGTGGTATCGGAGCGCTTAATCCTCTGAAAGTGTCTACAGACCGTATCTAGTAGAGTCTTGATTATCGGTGTTGTGCACCACACCTATAATCGTGAGGTCGCAGGATATTTTGATTGGTTTACATTCTTCTCACTCTTAGATTGTGCCTTAGAGCTGTGATATAAGTTGGACTCCCTCTGACGTATTCTTTTCACCCGCTATGCCTCTACGCAATGCAACCAGAGCCCGTAAGGGCAAGGCGAAGAAGGCCGCGAGTAGAGCACGAGGGTTACCGTGGCACGCCCGGGCCATTATCCGAGACGCTTCATTCGGGAGTTCGCGACGCCGCTAGCCCTGTGAGAGTTTAGAGCAAAGAGCGTGAGCTACCGAGACCACGATACTGAGCCTCTAGTCCCACGCCAGAATGCAGGATAGGAGTTACAAGAGATGGCCCAGATTACTAGCTAGTCCGTGGTCGAGTGAGGACAGACGAGAGCCGGTGGTTCCGGCAGTACCAGTAGTTCACCCTAGATCCGATAGTTTTGAGATTTCGGGACTTCTTGAGTTGCAGTCCACCCGAGTCCTATGGATTGAGGACTGAGGAAGATCATCAGGAGTTTATTCGACAGTTGCAGCGGATCATGAAAGTGATCAAGACCTCAGAGGCATTCTTACACACTTCTTGCCCTCGCAGATGAGGAGAGCTCGGGCAGATAGATTTATGGGGTTGAGGCAGAACGGGCGGACGGTTCGGGAATACAGTATAGAGTTTGACTCATGGGCTCGTTATGACCCCGCGTTAGTGGCAGACATGGAGGATAGAGTGCACCGATATGTCACAGGACATGACGATTATCTAACAGAGAGTTGTACAAGAGTAGCTCTTCAGTCAGACATGGACATTGCCCGCGTACAGGCTTACGCGCAGCAGACCGAGGAACGTAGAGATCGACGCATTAACCAAGATCAGCAGAAGAGGGCCAGAACAGCAGGGTCCTTTGGTAACTTTCGAGGCGGACCTTCTCAAAGAAGAAATATGCGCCTCCGCCAAGATGAGTGGTCCTCCACAGACTTCAGGACGTTCGGGGTATTTAGGAGTTGGTCAGAACTCCAGGGTTTCCGGTTCACAGATTTACATAGGTTCTAGCCAGTCAGATTCAGTTTTCCCTCAGTGTTCACTATGTGACAGGCGTCATCCCGGGGAATGTCGTCTTTTTGCTAGTACTTGTTTTACCAGCGGCCGTCAGGGCCATGTGAGGAGAGAATGTCCTAGTAGGAGGGATACAGGTGGGATGACTTAGCCTACTGTGTCGCCATGGATTCTGGTTCGAGAGGAAGGGTGTTAGCTGTGGAGGCCACCCCCACCTCGGTATGGCCGTTGTGGTAGGTGTTCTTATGGGGAGTGTCGTACTACTTAGATAGCTTGTTAGGCTTGCGGCCAGCAGGGCCTTTTTGCGAGAAATTGTCCGAACAGAGGTGGCGCGGATGTTACGACTCAGCCTTCGGGATCAGTGGCTGGTTCATCACCGTCTGTAGTTATGCGCCCAGCAGAGCAGGATTTGATTAGAGCGGCAAAGGGAAAGTGAGGCAGTAGTTACAGAGATATCTTCAGCCTTAAGAGACTTTTTTAGGTCGTTATGGTAGATGCATGTGGAGTGTTATGTTCGGTTAGCATTGTGTAAGTTGTGATTAGAAAATATGGGTAGTTGAAAAGGGTAAGTCTGGGGACGAGAAAATGGGGAGCCTTAGAATTTATAACAGTTGGGACCTTGGATGCAAGGCCGTACTGAGTGGATGTTACGGTTGGTCCTTGTCGAAGTACTTGGTATGCGTGATATATATTGTGGGATAATTCCATGGGTAGTGTGAGATGGAAGTGGTAGCTTTCTGTCACGACCCGAACCCGGGCCCGTGACTGGTGCCTTATCCCGGGCACCCTAGTGATACAACATCAGAGAAAATCAGCGGAAATAAAAACATGAACATGAATTAAGAGACAAGATAAATAAACAGGCCAATCAAAACAGTTGCCTTCATCATATATACATAAATACCCGAACAGTTATCCTTTTTTTTTTACAAACCACGCCACAACAAAGGCTGCACTCTAAGATTTATACAACAACTATGACGGACAGGCTCCCGCCATACCCCGAACGCATAAGAACTTACACTCGTGGTAACATACCAAAGATAAGCCTCCGACGAAACGGAGCTTCCCAAAACGCTGAAATGAGATCCTAAACGCGGATCGGCAAATGATGATTTCTACTGCGCAGATGAACGCACCCCGGGCGAGGTCGATAACAGTACCAAGTATGTGAAATCAGAAAATATCAGAAATGAAATCATAATAGTCTATAAAAGCAGAGACAAGTATGATAACCAAACTACGACACACACATAACGCTTATATCAATTCAGGGTCTCACGCCCACAACATCAATCCTCCCACTCGAGTACATTCTTCACTGCCGGCAGTCTATGATATGATAACAAAAAGACAGAAATCCAAATCGGAGCATACCCGCGCTACGATCGTGTCGGATGTCCAAAGGGAACAAATAAGGCAACATTCCAAATGGAAGCATACCCGCGCGCTACGATCGTGTCGAGAAGTCCAAAGTGGAAACAATAAGACAAAGATTCCAAATGGAAGCATACCCGCGCCACGATCGTGTCAGTATGTCCAAAGGGAAACAATAAGACAACAAGGCGGTAATCAAAGTGGAAGCATACATGTGCGCTACGCATCGTGTCAGTATGTCCAAAGCGATTAACAAATGTAACACTATCAACAGAACGCACTGCGGAATTTATCCGCCACCGGCCACGCCCAAGTAAGTTCTCAACAAGTCAACCAACCTCCATCGAGACGCCAGAGTATAGAAACACAATTCTTGCACAACAAAGGCTATCACAACAAGCATAGGCAAGTTTCACAACAACAAGCATAGGCAAGTTTCACAACAACAAGCATAGGCAAGTTTATACACAACTCGAAGTACTTTCATTTTATGCCCAAGTCCGGGTTTTAACCCTAAAGTACTACGTACGTTAAATTCCTTTTAAAGAGATCTATTCCTTTTATCAAAGTCACCCGATACCCGTAGTATAAAAATAGAGTGACTTATATCTTTTAAGTAAACCAAATTAAGGCAACACCATGCCTTCTTTTTTTGACCAAAACACTTCTCTTTTTAAAGTCAAGTTACCACATTAAAACCAATGATAAAACCCTCCTTTTTGTTTTCATAAAGTCGTTATAGCTAACTTCCTATAAAGCTGTTATAATACTTTATGTTTTAAACCAATTTAAGACAACACAATGCCTTTCTTTTCCCTAAAGTTCCAGTTTGCCTAATTTCAATTACGCAAGTCTCTTTTTAGAAAAGTTTCATAGTTCAATGTCTTAATCTCTTTTAAAACAATTGAGTAACATATGCCATAAAGTAGGTTATTCTTGTTCATAATCGCCTTATTAAGCACCATGATCTAGAAAATGTAATATCATTTTGTCTCATCTTAGCTTCTATGCAGATGGAGGTTTCTACTGGTTTTAATAATACTTAATTATTCAATACATTTTCCTTTATTAACGCCGCAGTTGGTTTGTCGATACACATTCGATTTCCAAATCAAGAAACATTATCCCTTTCAAAAACCAAGTACTCATTACTCACGAATGAGGTTTCACACAAACATCCATATTAAGTCAAGTCTCTTATCTTTTAAGAATAAGTCTCTTAACTTCTAAACCATTAAACCGTTCTTTTTATCTCTCTTAAGACGTTACACCTAACTTCTCATAAAGCTGGTATAACTCTTATGTTTTCAAGCCAAGTATACACTTCTTTCAAAAAGGTTTCTTAATCTTTTATAATACTTCAAGGTTCTTTATTATCACACATCAAGTCGGTTATAAGTCAAATCAGTTATCTTTTAAAAAAAACACAAAGCATTTCTCATTTACATAGAGCTGTTATAACCAACTTCCAATAAAGCCGTTATAACACTTTATGTTTAAAAACAATCAAATATATTTAACACATGTACGTCTACCGTACTACATATTTATACACATATCATGCTAGAACAGATAAGAAGAGGTTCACATACCTCGCGACGATTATCGACTAATAGCAAAACGCTCCAAGTACCTCAAACCGTCGGCTACACCTTAAGCCAAGCAGATCACTCCACACGTAGTACTTCAACCTATAGAGGCCACAAGGCGCCTATTAATATCTTTAGATCCCGACTTAGAAAATTCTACAGAAAATTCGGCAGCACCTCCCCCCCCCCCGCAACAGCGTAAATCCTCTCCTCTATCGAGGCCGGCTACCAAGCCAACCAGGGGGGGGTTAACACGTCTAACCGGACGTGTACAATTCTACTACACAGTAATGATACAAGTTCATCTGAATACACCCCATGTAATTACAGTCAGATTCTCTTCTTAAAGTTCAGCTTAAGTCGCAAGACATCACTGTAAGTATTATTCAAAGCTTAAGTCAAAAGACATTGCCGCACAATGTTGTTCATTTCTATATATATAGTATACTTAACTATATACTCCTACAACATGTAATTTCCAATTACAATGAAGGTCAAGAATGTTTACCTCGATAAGCCCAAAATTATCCGAGTTTATATGTCGATCCCGAGCAAGGTTTAGCTCCTACTCCGCGGCGCTCCAACTCCGCTCCAAACAACCCTTAGAAGTTCTAACCAACTTCTACTTAAAACTTCAACTACGGGTGAAGATTTACTTAGGGTTTCGTTTTTGTGACTGAGGGAAGTATAATAGTATTTTCTGGGCTTTTCTATAAGTGTAACCTTGGGAATACTACAAGGTATTTGGCTAAAGTATTTTGGGCATTATAACAATACTAGGAGAGTATTTCTATACCACAACAAGGGGTATTATACGAAAACAACTAGGCTAGGGGGGGGGGATACTTTCGGCTAGGCTAGGGAGGGGGCCTCGGCCGAACCACTTAGGCTGTAGAGGGGGGGGAGAGGGTGTTGGACGAAAAGCTCAAGGGAGAGGGGAGGATTTTTCAAGACTTAGAACAATTTAGGATGAAGAAGTTCATCAACTTAGAGGGGTATTTATAGGTCAAGAAATGGCCAACCAATGGCCAAGATTCATCCAAGTGTTAGGCAAGTGTAGGGCTAGGATTAAGCCATGTGCACCTTATCCATCTACCACACCAACTTGCACAAAATATCCTACAAACTACATGCCACCTTTCTCGTCCAAATTGTCGTCCAAGCCTTCCAATGTGAGGGTGACACATGTCACCCTCCCGTTGGTCCAAAATGTTTCGTCTCTCGGAAAAATCCTTAAAAATTATTAATGACATAGCCGTAATTTTCCCTACGAAAGCTGTGGAAACGTTTCGTCGAAAAACGACTCAAATCGGGTGTTGTGTACAAATTTCGAAACTAGCCAACCTTAAGGCTCAAATTGTATACGTACGCCCTCACGTACATACTCTGGAAATACGGGGTATAACATTCTCCCCTCCTTAGAAACATTCGTCCCGAATGTTCCTTCTCAAGACGGATAACTATGAGGTTCTTCTAACAAGTTGCCAACGCCACACCTGGCCACGAAATATCACACGTTCTCTTCCTTCCTTACTCGTCGCGCCCTTCTCGGACACTTGAACTCCTCTAGTATACGTACCACACTTCAGTCATCGCTTTCCCAAAACTTTGGAGTCACCACCTCCAAACTTGGTCATCTTACTAGCTTCAATCTCCCTTAAGGCCATTCCCGGCCTTCACGATCCGCTTCTGGTCGATCATATCCACGAACTCATACGATGGTTATCTAATCATGGGCCTAGCACCCTCGTGACCCTACCACCTGGCGGGACCACCCAGAGCTGACCCTACTTTGAAACCGGTCGCGGGTTGGCCCTCAACATGGCCCCAACCCGACCCACTTAACGCATCAAGCTCTTGTTTCCCGATCCGAACAATCTTACTCTACAGTCATGAAAGCTACCACTTCCATTTCACACTACCCGTGGACTTATCACACAATACATTCTAGGCAAAATATGCACCGACAAGGATCACTTAAAAACTTGTACTCAAGACGGCGCTTACATCTAAGGTCTCAACTGTAATATTCTAAGGTTCATCATTTTCACCCTCAAGCTTACCCTTCTCACTAACTAGGTTCTACATCACGCTTTTAGCACAAAGCTATCGAACATAACACTAAACACATCATCACAACATCAATAAATACAAAACTCTGTAGGTTAAGGATATACCAAAATAGGCGATTCTGAGGACCGCTTAAAATCGGGAACTTCCACCGCGACCTCTACCGTGGCCCGCCGGTGTATGAACATCCCGCTCAAGCTATGGAAGGTGAAGGACCCGCAATCGACCCGTAGTCAGGCTATCCTACCATACACTCGGCCTGGACAGTTTCTCCCTAAATGGCTCGCTGCCGCATGTAAAACAAACTCCTGACTAGCACGACACTCCCACCGCGAGTCTACCACGCGGCCACAACGAGGTAGGGTGGCTTCACCGCTAACACCCCGCTTCTCCGAAAATTCAACCTCGAGCCCCGACCGCCTCAAAACTCGACGCTCAAGATTGTAGAGACCACTCAGATCGGGCGAGGCGCATAACTAGTTCGCCGCCGAGGCGGTCCTCGAAAATCACCAGCGACCTGCAGCTCGCCCTCTTCGCCGACTTTCGTCATTCCGCCGATTTCTCCGCCTCACCTCCAGTGCATAAGCTCGCATGCGGCAATGTCCATGCCCTACAAGAGCTACACCCAACAACTCTCTAGGTAATCATCGAGCCTCAGAATATATCGCGACTCGATCCTCCATACTAGCTACTAATGCGGGACGCATCTGGCCAATGAGTCGAACTCACATTGTACTCCCGCACCGCACGCCTGCTCGCCAAAACACCAAAAACTGTCGCCCGAGCCCTCTCATCCGTGGCGCAAGTGTGCAAGAAATTCCTTTGAGAACTCGTCCCACAAAGCCTAAGTGCATTCTCTCCCGACAGCTCCCACGAATCAAACCAATCGATCGCGGTATAACGCACCGATGCGAACTAGGACCACCGACTGTCTCCGATGCTCGATCACTCTCATGATTCCAGAATCGCCGGATGAACTCCTCGCGGATCATCCTCGTGTCTCGACCCATAAAACTCGCGTTACACTCGTAAAATCCCGTAGTCTCAAACCGCTCGCCGGGGTTGAATTACGGTGCTACTGGATCGAATCGCCGGCCCACTTATCTCAAGTTCGCCACAACTCGCCATTAATCGGGCCATCTCCTTGTAACCCATTCTCTCGCCCCACTGTAGGATCGAGGCTCGTATTGTGGTCTCTGTAGAGATCGCCACGCTTCTACTCGTATCTCCTTCGCCGCTTTGCCCTTCGCCCGGTTTGCCTTGCGAGGCATAATCGGTAAAACGAGATACGCCGAGGGTTCAACTTACAACACGTTTCTAAGGCACGATCTCGTAATGAGAAGAATGGAAACCAATCTAAATGTCCTATAGCCTCCTCGATTATAGATGTGGTGCACAACACACCGATAATCAAGACTCTACTAGACACGGTCAGACACTTTCCGAGGATTAATCGCTTCGATACCACTTTTGTCACGACTAACCCGGCGTGATCGTGCCTTACCCCGCACCCTAGTGATACAACATCGAGAAAATCAGCGGAAATAAAAACATGAACATGAATTAAGAGACAAGATAAATAAACAAAGCCAATCAAAACAAATGCTTTCATCATATATACATAAATACCCGAACAGCTTATCCTTTTTTTACAAACCCCGCACAACAAGGCTGCTGCACTTAAGATTTATACAACAACTATGACGGACAGGCCCCGCCATACCCCGAACGTCAAGAACTTACGCACTGTGGTAACATACCAAAGATAAGCCTCCGACGAAACGGAGCTTCCCAAAACGCTGAAATGAGATCCTAAACGCGGATCGATACCGATGTATTTCTACTGCAGATGAACGCAGCTCAAGGCGAGGTCAAGATAACAGTACCAAGTATGTGAAATCAGAAATATCAGAAATGAAATCATAATAGTCTATAAAAGCGGGAGATGTGTATGATAACCAAACTACAAGACACACATAATGCTTATATCAATTCGTGGTCTCACGCCCACAACATCAATCCCCGCCTGAGTACCTTCCTCACCGCCATAGCCTATGATATGATAACAACAAGACAACAATCCAAATGGAGCATACCCGCGCTACGATCGTGTCGGATGTCCAAAGGGAACAAATAAGACAACATTCCAAATGGAAGCATACCCGCGCTACGATCGCGGTCATGAAGTCCAAAGTGGAAACAATAAGACAAAGATTCCAAATGGAAGCATACCCGCGCGCTACGCATCGTGGTCAAGATGTCCAAAGGGAAACAATAAGACAACAAGGCGGTAATCAAAGTGGAAGCATACCCGCGCGCTACGATCGTGTCGTGATGTCCAAAGCGATTAACAAAAGTAACACTATCAACCGTGAACGCATCTGCGGAATTTATCCACACCGGCCACGCCCAAGTAAGTTCACAACAAGTCAACCAACCTCCATCGAGACGCCAGTAGTATAGAAACACAATTCTTGCACAACAAAGGCTATCACAACAAGCATAGGCAAGTTTCACAACAACAAGCATAGGCAAGTTTCACAACAACAAGCATAGGCAAGTTTCACAACAACAAGCATAGGCAAGTTTATACACAACTCGAAGTACTTTCATTTTATGCCCAAGTCCGGGTTTTAACCCTAAAGTACTACGTACGTTAAATTCCTTTTAAAGAGATCTATTCCTTTTATCAAAGTCACCCGACAATTCGTAGTATAAAAATAGAGTGACTTATATCTTTTAAGTAAACCAAATTAAGGCAACACCATGCCTTCTTTTTTTGACCAAAACACTTCTCTTTTTAAAGTCAAGTTACCACATTAAAACCAATGATAAAACCCTCCTTTTTGTTTTCATAAAGTCGTTATAGCTAACTTCCTATAAAGCTGTTATAATACTTTATGTTTTAAACCAATTTAAGACAACACAATGCCTTTCTTTTCCCTAAAGTTCCAGTTTGCCTAATTTCAATTACGCAAGTCTCTTTTTAGAAAAGTTTCATAGTTCAATGTCTTAATCTCTTTTAAAACAATTGAGTAACATATGCCATAGGCGAGTAGGTTATTCTTGTTCATAATCAGTCTTATTAAGCAGCCATGATCTAGAAAATGTAATATCATTTTGTCTCATCTTAGCTTCTATGCAGATGGAGGTTTCTACTGGTTTTAATAATACTTAATTATTCAATACATTTTCCTTTATTAACGCTGCAGTGGTTTGTCGATACACATTCTGATTTCCGAAATCAGTAAAACATTATCCCTTTCAAAAACCAAGTACTCATTACTCACGAATGAGGTTTCACACAAACATCCATATTAAGTCAAGTCTCTTATCTTTTAAGAATAAGTCTCTTAACTTCTAAACCATTAAACCGTTCTTTTTATCTCTCTTAAGACGTTACACCTAACTTCTCATAAAGCTGGTATAACTCTTATGTTTTCAAGCCAAGTATACACTTCTTTCAAAAAGGTTTCTTAATCTTTTATAATACTTCAAGGTTCTTTATTATCACACATCAAGTCGGTTATAAGTCAAATCGCTTATCTTTTAAAAAACACAAAGCATTTCTCATTTACATGTGAGTCGTTATAACCAACTTCCAATAAAGCCGTTATAACACTTTATGTTTAAAAACAATCAAATATATTTAACACATGACGCTCACCGACTACATATTTATACACATATCATGCTAGAACAGATAAGAAGAGGTTCACATACCTCGCGACGATTATCGACTAATAGCAAAACGCCCAAGTACCTCAAACCGCTTGGCTACACCTTGCCAAGCAGATCACTCCACACGTAGTACTTCAACCTATAGAGGCCACAAGGCGCCTATTAATATCTTTAGATCCCGACTTAGAAAATTCTACGTAAAATTCGCAAAGACTCTCCCCGCAACAACAGAAATCCTCTCCTCTATCGAGGCCGCTACCAAGCCAACCGGGGGTTAACACGCCTAACCGACGTGTACAATTCTACTACACAAGAATGATACACAAGTTCATCCGTAATACACCCCTATGTAATTACGCTCGCTTCTCTTCTTAAAGTTCAGCTTAAGTCGCAAGACATTGCCGTAAGTATTATTCAGGCTTAAGTCAAAAGACATTGCCGCACAATGTTGTTCAGTTCTATATATATAGTATACTTAACTATATACTCCTACAACATGTAATTTCCAATTACAACAGAAGGTCAAGAATGTTTACCTCGATAAGCCCAAAATTATCCGAGTTTATATGTCGATCCTGAGCAAGGTTTAGCTCCTACTCCGTGCGCTCCAACCCGCTCCAAACAACCCTTAGAAGTTCTAACCAACTTCTACTTAAAACTTCAACTACGGGTGAAGATTTACTTAGGGTTTCGTTTTTGTGGATCGAGGAAGTATAATAGTATTTTCTGGCTTTTCTATGTTGTAACTCGGGAATACTACAAGGTATTTGGCTAAAGTATTTTGGGCATTATAACAATACTAGGAGAGTATTTCTATACCACAACAAGGGGTATTATACGAAAACAACTAGGCTAGGGGGGGGATACTTTCGGTTAGGCTAGGGAGGGGGCCTCGGCCGAACCACTTAGGCTGTAGAGGGGGGGGAGAGGGTGTTGGACGAAAAGCTCAAGGGAGAGGGGAGGATTTTTCAAGACTTAGAACAATTTAGGATGAAGAAGTTCATCAACTTAGAGGGGTATTTATAGGTCAAGAAATGGCCAACCAATGGCCAAGATTCATCCAAGTGTTAGGCAAGTGTAGGGCTAGGATTAAGCCATGTGCACCTTATCCATCTACCACACCAACTTGCACAAAATATCCTACCAACTACATGCCACCTTTCTCGTCCAAATTGCCGTCCAAGCCTTCCAATGTGAGGGTGACACATGTCACCCTCCCGTTGGTCCAAAATGTTTCGTCTCTCGGAAAAATCCGCAAAAATTATTAATGACATAGCCGTAATTTTCCCTACGAAAGCTGTGGAAACGTTTCGTCGAAAAACGACTCAAATCGGGTGTTGTGTACAAATTTTGAAACTAGCCAACCTTAAGGCTCAAATTGTATACGTACGCCCTCACGTACATACTCTGGAAATACGGGGTATAACACTTTCATGACGTGAACTGGTAAGATTGTTCCGGATCGGGGAACGAGAGTTTAGTACGAAGTGGGTCGGGTTGAGGCCATATCGCGAGTCAACCCGCAGCCCGGAATGTGGTGGGGTCAGTTTGAGGTGGTCCCTCTAGATGATAGGGTCACGAGGGTGTTAGGCCCAAGATTAGGTAACCATCGTACGAGTTTGTGGACGTTGCTCGACCAGAGTCGCCGCCGATGAGGTCACCATCTTGTCTTTCGCCAGACTGCTTACTCGCGAGGGTTATGCGAGATGTTATCGTGAAGGTTGTAAGGCGCACGGGTTCCTACTTTTATTATGGCAGTGCGGAGCCCGCTTTATGGCTATTTCTTTTCGAGGTTTTACCAGCGAGGTTAGGAACTCAAAGTAGTCTCGATTGCATCGACTCGCCGACGGACGAACAGCGATTTTATCCGGACATTTGAGGATAGGTTACGCCGATGTTTTGATTTCGTGGTAGTCATAGGATTATTTGCCTCTTGTTGAGTGAGTATTATATAGCTACCATTTTAGTATTCGGATGGTGCCTTATGAAGCCTCAGATGGACGGAAGTGTAGTCACGGCCGATTGGTCTGATGTTGGCAAGGTTCAGATAGTTGGTCCCTACTTGTTTCAGCAGATGTGGATAAGGTGAAGCTTATCCGTAAGAAGTTATTAGCTCGAGTCACCGTAAGTCGCGGTGGATAATCGGCCGACACTTGGAGTTCGTGCCGACGCTGGTCTTCAAGGTACCACCCTGGCGGTGTGACGAGATTTGGATAGCAGGGAAACTTAGCCCGAGGTACTTTGGGCATTTTTAGATCGTTGTAGAATAGGCCAGTTGCCTATAAGTTAGCACCGCAAACCGACTTAGAGACAAGACGTCCGGTCTCCCGTGTTGCTATGTTTGAAAGAGTATCTGAGATCCATCCAGAGTGTTCCCGCTAATGATGACCAAGTTAGAGATAGTAACCCAGATTTTGGAAATCAAGCAATGACAGAAATGTGGTAATGATAAGAGGAAGAGTTCGAGTGTACGGCGAAGATACGACGAGTAATAAAAGAGGCTAAGATGTGTTAAGAAGATGGAAGTGTCCTTTTATAAGTGAAGAGGAAGAAAGTATCCTTTGGACCATGGGTGAAGCAAATGGTATTGTTATACGCTTTAGAGATGATTCTTCGTTGGCTTGGATGTGCTTTTGCAGATGTGGTATTATGGCCAGTGTGGCATAATTGGTTTCGTAAGTATAGTAGTGAAGACTATACCAAGACAGTGTGCTTGGAGACTTAGAAGGAATATTCGACGAATGTTTCTAAGGGGAAGAATGTTACACCCCGTAGTTCCGAGTATGTATACGAGGACGCACGCTCGAGAATCACGACATTTAAATTGGAAAGGAAGAAAGATGTGATTTTTCGACTAAAAGTTTCCGGATTTTGTGAAGGAAAATGTTCGTTAAAGGAAATTGGATTCCCGATTTGGTATTCGGACTTTTGGAATATTTAAGAATTATGGAATTTTATTTCCGAATTGGTCACGCGGCCCACGAGAAGATTTACTGCTTTGTGGCCCACTTTATTTTCGGATTTTTGGCATTTCGGATATTTTCTAAGATGAAATATTTTGATTTAGTAGGGGCGACACGTGTCACCTCAGCGCCATGTTGGCCGAATTGGAGAAGGACAAGTGGGACGCTTAGCGGACAAGTGGCCCATTTTGGTGGTGGCCACTTGTCCCATTTTTGTGGTGAACAAATGGTTGGCCAACTACCCACACACATGTACCCAATCTTCACCATCCACTTGCCTAGATCTTGGCCATTGATTTCCCTATAAATACCCCTTGTGTGCAAGACTTTATTTCATCCACATTAGAAAGTTTCCAAGGCAAAAATTCCCCTCCCTCCCTTAGTGATTTCTCGTCCAAACACCCCCCCCCCACCTTGAGTAGAATTCTTCAAGTATTATTGTTATTCCAAATACTTTAGCCTAAATTCCTTGTGGTATTCCAAAGAAATCCCAACATAAGAGCCCGAAAATACTACTTTATTCCAATAGTCGAAAAACGAAACCCTAGGAAAATCTTCATAGCTTAGATGAAGTGTTAAGAGGAGTTGGTTAGAAACTTCTAATGGTCTCTTGGAGCGGGTTGGAGCGTAATGATTTGGAGCTAAACGTTGCTCAGGATCGACTTATAAACTTGGATAATGTTGGGCTTATCGAGGTAATGATCTTTGTCCCCCTATTGTAATTGGATATTACATGTTGTAGTAATGTATAGTTGAGTATAGTATATGTAGAATGAATATGGATAAGAATTGAACTGTATTTACATAGGATTGTATTTACAGTAAACTTATAGTATTATTGTGGAGTAGAATTGTACACGTCCTGTTAGACGTAACCCCCGGGATTGTTGATTTTGCAGCAGCCTCGTTAGAGAGGAGATTTATGTGGTTTTGGGTGTGCCTAATTTTCCGTAGAATAAGGAATCTTGTATCTAGAATTATTCTATGAAGAGATCTACAGTTAATAGACGCTTGTGGCCTTTATAGTCAAGACTACGAGTAGCGTATTCTACTCGGGCGGTGGAAAAGGCGAGCAAGGTTAGAGTACTTTGGAGCGTTTTGCTAATTGTCGATAATCGTCGCGAGGTATGTGAACCTCTTCCTATCCTTTCTAGCATGATATTTGTGAAATATAATTAGTGCGGTAGACGCACGTGTGTTTAAAGGAAGTTGATTTTCCTTTTGTGTCCTTGACTTGATTCCAAAGTTAAGTGACTTGTTATGAAATATTAAGGACTTGAATTATGTTAAAAAGTTGTAAAACCTCACTCATGAGTAATGGGTGTGTGGTCTTTTAAAGAATAAAGTTACCTTGATTTCAAAAATAAGAATGGTTTTATCATTGGATTTAAATTGATAACTTTTTTTTTTAGGTAAATGCAAATATTATTACTAAAAAGAAAAAGCTGGGAGCTACAATCAGTCGTTGAGGGTTCTCAATCCTCAACGTAAGCATAAACAAGAAATGAAAGAGAGGAGGGATGGGGCGTTCACTCATAGGTGACGTCACAATAGGAAATTAAATCTAAAAACTCAATCTTGGAAGGTTGAAATACTCATTTCACTTCTCAAGCTTGCTGCTTGGCTTTGTTCTTAATGAAATTCTTCCTTGAAGTAACCTCTTGCCATCCATCATTATCCGCACAAAGTGGTGCTTGCATGTGCACACTCGGCGAATTCTGTACACCCAAAGCACTTCTAAAGGACCCTGGGTCAAAAGGAGTTTTAGACCCCCCTCGAGCTGTCTCGGCAAAGGTCCTGACTTGAATAAAATCTCTATTTCCCATCTTTGTTGTAGTGGGAACATCTTGTGCATCCCCCAAATGGTGTTCATGAAGTTGTTTCTCACCCGAAGCTCGATCAAGATTCAAAGCTGTAACGACCCTTCCCGGTATAGAGGGTAAAGTCGTATCTTCGCCATACTGAGGCAAAGCATTCGAATTTTGAGGTTGGGAAGTTTCCATAGGCTTTACTTGTTTCTTTGACTTCTTACACTTTAAATGGCTATGTCCAAATATTTGGCAAATAAAATGCAATCCTGATAATGCTCATATTCCACTTTTTGAACATACATGATATTACTCTGCATTTTACTCTAAATTCTCGCGATCGCTCTTTTCTAACATCAACTTCAATCAATACTCGCATAGTTCATTTTGGACCTCTCTTTAGTAAGTTGATCCGTATAGAGGTATTCCAACACGCGATGCTATTTTACTCAAACCGGTTTCACTCCAAACTGATAAGGGGATGTCACGTAGCAACACCCAAACAGGGATTTTCATAAAAAGATCATCTGAAAGTATCACGTCCTTGTCAACTAGTTTTAACATCAATGTTTTGCCGAATGTCATATAGGCCACCATGAAACACCTTAACGCGATCATCCTCCGACATGAAACTAAGACGGTCCACATACGTCCATAGGAATGATTCGACACTTCACATTCCAAATTTCTTAACAATTGAATTCAGTGCCTCACGTCCTGGGAAAGGGCCCGTGAAGCATCCAATAAGACAATAGCCCCATGTTTCAACAAATGGAACTTCGTCGTTCGCATCAAGTTCTACAATATCTCCTTCTTGTTCAATAAATTGCAATTTCATACCCTTTGCTTCCGAACGAGATTCCGCAAACACCCCCGCATAAGTCATTTTCCATGGAATAGTCTTATCTTTAGGAGCATTTACTGCTTCGGGTGAAGCGAAGGGTTGAGGGTCTATAGGTACGTTATTGGTTTCCGTAGATGAAGTCCAAAAACGTGCATCATTGGAAATAGGTGTCTTAGAAACAACTTGACTTATAAACAACTTGATTTTGGGAAAGGAGAAGTAACTTGATTTAAAGGTATAGGTTACTTGTTTTTAAAAGAGTAAGACCCTTGGTTTAAAAAGTATATTGCTACTTGACTTTAAAAAGGAAAAAGTGTCTTTGTTTTAAAGGAAGGTATGGTTTTGTCTTAAAAGGGTTTAAAAAAAAGAAGGCACGCTTTTGTCTTAAGATTGGTTTAAAGAGAAGGTATGGAAATTGTTTTGGTTTTACTTTGATGTCGTTTGACTTGAGTTTAAATAATAAGAATCTTGAAGTATTTCAAAAGAGTTATGAATCATGTTTGAAAGAAAAGAAATACTTGGTTTTAAAAGCTTAAGTGTTATACTAGCTTTATGGGAAGTTAGGTATACGACTTAAGAAAGATAAAAGGAATGGTTTACTTATTTGTTTATGAAAGTCTTGTATTGATTTCTGGAAAGTGTAGTAAGATGGTTTGATAAGTAAACATGTTATGATGCTACGTGTGTTAGTGTCGTGTGATGTTGTGTAAGGGGGTTATTCTTGTTGTGCTTACGTTGTTAAACGTTAAGCCCGTTGTACTGTTATTATATCACATACCCCCCTGACTTGATATGATGCCGAGGACTTGCCACCCTCGATGCGAGGAATACCTCATGCGGTCTGTGTGACTATGATTCGAGGAATACCACGCGGTCTCGCGTGACCACGCGAGTGCGGAGTTCCAGGATGATCACCCGTGTGTTACCCGACGCGAGGTATACCTCATGCGGTCCGTGTGACTATGATTCGAGGAATACCTCATGCGGTTCGCAGGACTACGCGGATCGCGGAGTCCGAGGATGCCGCGTTAGCTACCCCGATGCGGCGAATACCATGCGGTCATGCGTGACCTATGCGATCGCGGAGTTCCGTGATTAGGCACGCATAATGATACTATGGGCGATTGGCCTTGCTTCGATCATTAGCGCCTAGAAAAGACCGATTCACGTTATATCTATTTTGCTCTTGTTTATCCGTGGCACTATGTGCGATTAAATGGTTGTTAAACGTATTTGTAATTGGTTTTGAAATGTTATGATTTGATTTCGATTTACAATTTCACATACTTGGTACTGTTAGATCGACTCTCCTTCGGGGCCGTTCATGCCGCAGTAGAGGTACACCCGCCGATCCTCGCCATAGGATCACAGTCAGCGTTTTGGGAAGCTCCGCTTTCCGAGGCTTATCTTTCGTATAGTCCCTGTTGTTGTAGGTACTTACATTCGTGGTATGGCGGCCCGCCCCCGTTGTTGTTGTAACATTCTTAGAGGTCTGTAGTACTGTTGTGGGCAGAGTTTGTAAAAGGGATGTAACTGTTCAGGTTCAAGTTTTTATATATATATTCAGAAAGGTAATCGTTTGGTTAGCCTGTTTTCTTATTTCACTATTGTATATCTTGTTTCATGTGTAAGTTTTTTTATTTTTGCTGATTTTCTCTGATGTTGTATCACTAGGGTGCCCGGGGTAAGGCACCAGTCACGGGCCCGGGGTCGGGTCGTGACACATAAGTTTTAGCTAAGTTATATGGGGAGATAGTACAAGATTAACACTTGAAGGAGTTGTGATTGTTGTTGTAACTTGTTGAGTTACTTGTTACGATTGATATAGTAGATATAAGGGTGGATATGGTTGTATAGGTCCTTGGTTTTATAGATCTTATTGTTTGAAGAATGAGGAAAGTAAAGGTCATAGGGGAGGTGCTTCCCAAATTAGCCTAGAATGAGTTTGCCGCTCTTTTCATGTCGGATCTAGCTTCATAACTAAGAAATAGTTTCTGATAATTTATGTTGATTGGCATGAATAATTGACGGTATCTGGTAGCTTGTAAAGAAATACATTAAAGGTATGTTAAGGCTTACTCATTCTTTTCTTGGCATGTTTATTGAAGTGTCGACGTACAATGAAGTGTTTGCTAAAGGGATATGTTGTTCTTCACTCTTGAGAGGATTCCATGGTTCTTGACTTCCTTTGGTTAGTTCTATGAGGGCTAGAGATGATGTAGGTTGCCTTGTTAATTTCTCGCAAAAGAGTATATGAGAAAAGGTATGTTATCATTATAATGGTAGTCCCCAAATGCTAAGTAAGAAGGTAACGATCTTACATTTTATGATAAGTTCCTAGAAAGATAGTATGGCATTTCATATATGTATGTACGTATGGAATACCTATAGGTACATGAAAATAGTAGTATGGCTTACCACCAGGCGGCAACTTCTTGGACAGACGAGTGTTACTACTGAGTTACAGCCTGTTGGGCAGACAATTACCTGCCACCGGGTTATGACATATGGGGAAGACATGTATTCACCACTAAGAAATAGTCGGTTGGGCAGATATGTATTTACCACTAGATGGGCAGTTATTCATTTATTACCAGTTTGACAATTATGTATCGTTGGTTACCACTAGCTGGGCAGACATGTTTTTTACCACTGATCAGTAGGGCAGTCAAATAGATAGATCCATGACATTGATGTAGAGACACAAATAGATTTGTAGGGTAGGCGTGATATTTGTATATGTTATAGCCTCAGTAATAGTTCAGAGACTCAGGTTGCTCCACACCTCTCCATTTTCTGATTATTTACTATTACGCTTTATTTTTGTCGTATATATTTAGTACATTATTCGTACTGATATCCCTTTGCCTAAGGACACTATGTTTCATGCCACGCAAGTTCAGGTAGGCGAGGAGAGGACCTGCCCTGATCATGTGTAGATAACATCATTCATTAGTGAGCGCCACTTCCTTTTGGAGTATTGCTGAGTCGAGTTTATGTTACATCTCTTTTGGTACTTTGGGTATGTCAGGGGCCCTGTCTCGACTTATATTTTGCGTTTACACTCTCCTAGAGGCTTTGTAGATAGGTTCTATGGTGTATAGTTGGTTCGGTAGGTCCTTGTCGCCTTGATATGTATATATATGTTAGGTTGGGATCTTCAACATACAAGGTTTCATGTCGTGTATATCACAGTTATTATTTTGAGGCCTCGTCAGTCCAAACGATTGTATTTTTGTATGATGGTATCCAGGTGGTTTGCTCGAGCCATCCAGAGATGGGTGTTGGCTACACCTCCCAAGGTTGGGGCACGAAAAACTTGGTATCAGAGTAGTTTTGTCCTGGGAAGTCTATAAAGTCATGTAGTAGAGACTTTATTATGGTGTTGTGCACTACATTTATAAACAGAAGGCTACAAGACATTTAGGGTAGTTACCTTTCTTTTTATTCCAAAAGCGATAGAGCTGAAGTGTAAGGAATTGGATTCTTGACCATTTTCCTTATTTTAGATATAGCGATGCCTGTGAATGGAACAACTTTATCTAGACAAAAGGGAAGAGAGGTAGTTGATGAGGGTGTGAGTAGAGTACTACCTATCAGTGAGGGCCAGAGTAAAAACTAGAGTGTGGATATGATACCCTAACATGATTTGTTGAACCCGTCAGCCTTGGAAGAATAGATGATGGAACCAGTGCCTCCAGCCCCTCTATTCAAGACTTATGATGAAGACATGAATCTGTGAAGTGCAACACGATTGTTGACTCGATTAGTGATCGTTCATGCCTAGTGCCAGGGTGCGAGTGCTGGATTATATAATAAGGCAGTCAGTGCGAGGGTCAGATATTTTATCAATCTGGATCCTCCGGTGTTCTCAGGATCTGATCCAAATAAAGATCCACATAATTTCTTAGATCAGATGTACATGCCATTGCAAGTAATACATGCCACAAATACCAAGACATTACAATTGGCTTTGTATAGATTGTGGGATGTCGCAGTTATAGGGTATGAGATGTGGGTACAGCTAGAGGATCGAATGAACCATCAGTAATATAGAAGGAATTGTTTGAGGCTTTCATGCAATATTATCTGTCGGTAGAACTTTAAACGACCAAGTAAGATAAGTTTCTACTTTTACAGGAAGGTGAGATTAATATATAAGAATATATCCTTCAGTTTAATTCGTTGGCTAGGTATGCCCCTACAGTCGTGGACAAAATGAGTGATTGGGTGCTCCGATTTGTGAACGGTTTGAGACTAAATCAGATTAATAAGTGTACTATGGCCTCCTTGAACGTGGGGTGGATATCTCCCTCATCTAGGCATACACTCAGAATCTGGAAGATCAAAAGCGGCAACAACAGAAGGCGGGCAGCGGGAGTCAACCTAAAAGGGCTAGCAGCTTGCCAAGCTAAGTATGATTAGAATTACCATAGGCTTTCAACTTGTCCTACATTTAGTACTCCTTCTCGGGCCCAGGGGCCACGGTATGATAAATCTATTTATTTAGGATCAGATCAGAGTTCCTGAGCTTTGGGATTTCAACATCGGAGAATATCAATGCAGATGAGACCACCACCTCTGCCATGTGATCAGCGTGGTAATACTCATTCCGGGTGATGTCGTCAGGATTATAATGTCTGTTACACTTGTGGGGATCTCGATCACTTTATGTGAAGTTGTCCTATTAGAAATAAAGGTAGTATGGCTCAGCCAACCGGATCAGCAGTAGTTTTTCATCCTTAGTGCATCTCATAGAACGTGGGCCTCAAACAATAGCTGGTATGATCTGAGGAAGGGGTGAGGCATCTTTCCTCGACGGTGGCTAACACCGTAATTATTCTTTGATAGGACGATCGAATTAGGATGCACCTGACTCTGTTGAAGGTATCCTAATGATGTTCTATTATTTTCTTATATAGAATAGGTATTGACCATTTCAGGTTCTACCTTTATGTATTCTATCTGGAGTATAAGTCGATTGTGAACACTAAGTTGTAAAACAGGCCTTATAACGTAACCTCACCCATGGGTGAGTTTTTATAGTAAACAATCTGAGGGTTAAGATAGTAATGTTCCAGCACTGTTTGATATAAACCAATAGATCTTGGGGAAAGTTATAATATGTCTTATGATGTTATGGATAATGGTGTGGTCATGGAAGGCGAACATTATATTATGAGTGGTGCTATATAGTCTATGAGGCAATATATGTGTTTTTATGATACATGATAGGTTGAGGTAGTCCTATGTATAGAGGAAGTCTTGCCAAACTTTTCCGAAAGGAATCAGAACTTAACGTCTTTGGGCTTGATATTCTAACATTCGGGGATGAATATTCTTAAGGGGAGAAGAATGTTACACCCTAAAGTTTTCTATGCAAAGGAGATCGTAACTAGCCGACTTTAGCTCTAGCTTCTCGAGATTCTTTCCGAGGGTCACCTATGACTTAAAGGGACGTTAAGAGAATATATGAAAGGTTGGAGGTCATCGGGATTGAAGTAACTATCCCTCGGCAAAGTTTGATAATGATCGGATGATACGCTAAACATTTCATATTGTAGATGTGATCTGCCTCACAGATGGGGCCGCAAACGATGAACAAAAATTAAGGGGAGTTTTTAGAAGTACGGCCACATATGGGCAAGCATATGGTCCCGCAGATGGTAGGCGGTGGCCGACATTCTTTGCCTATTTATGTGGTGGAGGCCTTATTTCACTTCATTTTCGACCTCTACAAGTCCCAGGCTCCTCTAAATTCTCCCTAGAACATCTACAAGGGTCCCTATACATATCCTAAGATAAATCACTCCCCTCTTCCCTTAGAGGTAAAGTAGAAGTAGTAGAACCACCTAGTTGGTGTTGTTGTGGATGTGCACCTTCTTCTTAAGTAAAAAAAAGTTATTGAAGAGTTTTATTTTGCTGGATTAAGGTATGTTTTCCCTTCTTTTATATGACATTGATCACACATAAGTCTTAGCTAATATGCGATATGGTACAAAATTAACACTTGAAGGAGTTGTGATTGTTGTTGTAACTCATTGAACTTCTTCGTAAGGTTGCTATAGTAGATGTAAGGGTGGATATGATTGTGTAGGTTCTTAGTTGTATAGATCTTATTGTTTGAAGTACGAGGAAAGTAAAGGGCATAGGGGAGGTGCTCCCAAATTAGCCGAGAATGAGCTTGTCGCTCTTTTCATGTTGGATCTAGATTCATAACTAAGAAATATTTTCTAATTATTGTTGTAGATTGATGTGAATGATCGATGATATATTATAGCTTGCAAAGGAAGACATTAAAGGTATGTTAAGGCTCACTCCTTCTATTCTTGGCATGTTTATTGAAGTGTTGATGTACAATGAAACGTCTGCTAAAGGGATATCTTGTTATTCACTCTTGAGAGGATTCCATGGTTTTTGACTTCCTTTGGTTAGTTCCATGAGGGCTAGAGATGATGTTTGTTGCCTTGTTAATTTCTCACAAAAGAGTTAGTTCCATGAGGGCAAGGGATGATATATGTTGTCTTGTTAATTTCTCACAAAAGAGTATATGAGAAAAGTTATGTTATCATTATAATGGTAGTCCCCAAATGCTATGTAAGAAAGTAACGATCTTACGTATTGCGATAAGTTTATAGAAGGATAACATGGATTTTCATATATGTGTGTATGTATGGAATACCTATAAGGTCATGGACATAGTAGTATGTCTTACCATCAAGCGACAACTTGTTGGGCATACGAGTGTTACCACTTAGTTACGACTAGTTGGGCAGACTATTACCTATCACCGGGTTATGACCGGTTGGGCAGGTATATATTCACCGCCAAGCAATGACCGGGTGGGTAGATATGCGTTTACTATCAGGTGATATCAAGATGGACGGTTACCACCAGTTGGGCAGTTCTGTATCATTGGTTATAATTGGTTGGGCAGACACATTGCTTATTATTGATTAGTTGAGAAGTCAAATAAATAGATTCATGACATTGTTGTAGAGTCACAAATAGGGTTATAGGGTAGGCGTGATCTTTGTATATGTTATAGTGTCAACTGTAGTTCAGAGATTCAGGTTACTCTATACCTCTCCTTTTCTGATTATTTACTATTACACTTTATTTCTGCCTTACATATTCATTAAATTATTCATACTGATGTTCATTTGCCTAGGGACATTGTATATCATGTTGCACAGGTAGGCAAAAAGAGGACTCGTCCTTATAGATCGTGTGCAGATAACAATATTTATTAGTGAACTCTACTTCCTTCTGGTGTATTGTTGAGTTGGGGTTATGTTACATCTTTTTTGGTACTTTGTGTATGTCGGGGGCCCTGTTATGACTTATGTTTTGTGTTGACAATCTCCTAAAGGCTTTGTAGATAGGTTATATGTTGTACAGTTGGTTCGATATGACCTTGTCGGCATTGGTATGTATATATATGTTAGGTTGGGATCTTTAACTTGCAGGATTTCATGTCGTGTATGTCACAATTATTATTCTGAGGCCTCATCGGCCCAGTTGATTGTATGTTTATGTAAAGGTATCTAAGTGGTTCGATCGGACCATCCAGAAGCTGGGTGCCGGCAACACCCCCAATGTTGGGGTGTGACAAAGAATGAGTCGACTACAATGAAATATTTGCCCCAGGTTTCCGATTAGAATCTATTCACATGTTTCTTGCTTATGTTTCTTTTAATGATTTTAAACTCTTTCAAATGGATGTCAAAAGTGCTTTTCTAAATGTCTTCATTGTTGAAGATGTTTTTGTCAAACAACCACCCGACTTTAAAAAGTCTTATCATGTATTCAAACTATCAAAGGTTTATACGGTCTCAAATAAGCTCCAAATGCTTGGTATGATATACTGAGTGCGTTTCTAATTGAGCATGGTTATTCTAGAGGAAAAATTGATTCAATTCTATTTATTTAAAGAACATCCTCTATAATTTGTATTATTCAAATCTATGTTGATAATATTATATTTAGAAGTTCTAACCCATCTTTATGCAAGGAATGTTCTAACCTTATGCAAAGTGAATTTGAGATAAGCATGATGGAAGAATTAACATTCTTTATGGGATTGCAAATTCATCAAACTAAAAAAGGAATATTCATATGCCAAAACAAGTATACCAAAGAGCTTATTCAAAAGTTTGGTATGAGTGATGCAATGGTCATGGGAACTTCGATGACTCCCACTTGATCTCTTCAAAGATGATGAAGGTAACCCTGTCGATGTAAAAACTATAGGGGAATGATTGGCTCACTGTTTTATCTTACTACTAGTCGACCAGATATCATGTTTAGTGTTTGCAGGTGTGTTAGGTATCAGTTAGCTCCTAAGGAATCTCACCTTAGTGTTGTGAAAAGAATCATCAGATATTTAATTGGAATAATCTCTCATGGTTTATGATATCCTAAAATCGATTCCATCAAATTAGAAGGTTTTTCTGATGCTGATTTTGCAGGAGCTAAAGATGATCATAAAAGTACAAGTGGTACATGTCAATGACTTGGAAAATCTTTAATCTCTTGGAATAGCAAAAAATAAGGTAGTGTATCACTATCCACCACTGAAGCTGAATACATTGCTATTGGGCAATGCGCTCAATTAATATGGATGATTCATCAATTGAGTGATTATGATTTATTATTCAAACCTGTTAAAATTCATTGTGATAATTCTAGTGCTATTTGCTTACAAATATCCTATGCATCATTCTAGAGAAAAACATATAGATAATAAGCATCACTTTATTAGCGATCATGTTCTTAGAGGCGCTATTGAATTACAATTTGTATGCACTAAAAATCAACTTGCTGGTACCTTTACAAAATCTTTGTTGGAAGAAAGATTTCCCATGCTTAGAAAATCTCTTGGTATTATTGCTCAACCTGTTTCATATTATATTTTCCTTTTATCACAAATTCTTTTCTTCCAGATTTTCTTTAGAATTTGCCATACTTAATTTCTTCTATTTTCTCACTTCTACAAGATCTCCCACTTACCCCATAAATTGAATTTGACCCCTCACATCCTTTCACTCGTCTGACGTCTCTGCCATCTCATCTCCCCATAAAACTCCTTTTCTCTTCATCTTCCACCTTCCGTTCACTCTCTCATTCCTCTCACTTAACCCTATCTCTATCTTCTTCATCCCCTCTGCTCATCCTTATTCCAAAATCTCTATCGTGGTAAAAACCAACAACAACTCTCCCAAAACCACTCACAAAAGCAGTAAAACCCAATCCCAAGACCAAACCCTTCTCTTCTGTTCAAATCAACTCTGAAACCTCTGTGTTCTCTTCTCCACACAAATCCTCAAATTACTTTCCTTCAAGTCCTCTGGTAAATGCACAACCACTATGTGTAAGTACGCCGAATCTTTCTGAAAGGTGAAGTTTAATTATGAATCTGCTTTCTCTGATAGTCGAAACTTTTGGGGAACTCCCTATTCCGACATATTCCTCTCTCTAAAAGGTTAAATCCTCGCCCATGGCTGCATGTTTTATTCTGAAGTTATATCATCTCTCTACTATCACATTCAGAAGTTCTTTGATCACCAAGGTTGGTCAAATGTCTTTTCCTATTCCTAAACTTATATGTATGAATACCACATTCTCATGTTCTATGCAAATCTTCGCATTACTAAAGATGATGAAGTGGAAAATTTAGTCTTTGGAACCCGTATTCTCTTTGATTGTGCTGGTTTTCACAAAAAAATTAACATTCAAAGCTCTGTTTTTTTATTTATCCAAGAGTTTGTCCTTCTGATTTTGAAGTTTCTTTTGAAAAGCCAAAAGATGTATCTCTCTTGATGCCTCTAGCCCTCTCCAGCAATGTTAGGTCCTCGCAACCTCTCATTTGAGAGTGTGTTATTGCTCATATTGTTCCCACCACCATCATGCCGTATGTGGCTTCTCTTTCTACTCTAACCCAATGAGATACTCTGCTTATCTACTGTTTAGTTCATAAGCATAGGATAAATCGTGTCTCCTTCATTATCAATCGTATGCTTAAATCAGTTGTTGACCCCACTAATCTTACATATGATGTGTTTATCACTCACATTATGGAAGCCCATAATGTGAACCATGTTGATCATCCCTCTCTCCTTGTCAAACAGTGATATGACTCTATGACCTTAGCAAACATGGGATATGTTTGTGTGGTTAATGTATGGATCCTTAAGAAGGTTGAAGAGGATCATGGGGTCCCTTGTCCTCCAAACCTCGTGCAATCCAAGCCTTCTTCCCCCTACTTCTCAACTTTCCAATTCCAATGAAATCCTGGAAAAGATTGCTGTTATGATGCCAAATTCGATTCCTTCAAGAATTCTAATTTCCACCCAACTTCAAATGGAGAAGATGAAGGATGCCACTAAGGAAGATGGGGTAGATGTTGCTAGGATGTGTGTCAAGCTTGATCAATCCCTTAAGGATGATGCCAACATAACAACTAAAATCCAAACATGTGTTGATAATATCCCTAAAAAGATGTCTGATACATTTGATATTGTGAAGAATGTAGCATGAACACTTTGTCCTATTTCCTTCGACCCTTTGCTCAGCAACAACAACAACAAGCTCAGAAGCAGGAGCATGAGCATGCACATGAGTTTGACCAGGAGAAGCATCAAGATCAAGGGCAGGATATGGATGCTGATACGACTCAGGAACTTTAAATAGTCGATTATGCCTTTAATACATTTTATTGTTATGTGTTTTGTGGATATAAGTCCAAATAATGTGTTTGTTTTTTGTTTGATGTGCTGCTGATATTGGCAAAATGTATGCTATGCTTCTCTATGTTATTTTATGTCTTTTTTATAGATGCCAAAGGGGGAGAAATAATTCAACTAGTCATGGGGAGTCAACTATATGCTCAAGTCAACTACTCAGGGGGAGCACATCTTATTTACTGATAGTCGACTATATGTATCAAGTCAACTACAAAGGGGGAGCACCATATGAAACAAGGAAGTCACCTTGACTTTGAGTATATTGTAATCATAAAAAAAGGGAGATTGTTAGTGTCAAGCCAATGAATAGCCGACTATTCAGAGGATGTGAAGCAAATCGTGAGCCCAATAACCAATTATTCAATCATCCCAACTAATTGAAGATGCGCCTACAAGACAATAAAGATAACTCTCATCTAAATGAAGCATACTAGTATGCCTAAGGAAAGAAGAATAAATGCAGTACTCAAAATTAAGGGAGTATATACGCAATATGCTCATTAATTGTTCTCTATCTAGAGATCCCTTCAATTAAGAAAGTGTGTCCATTCGCCTACATTGACAAGTAAACAATCAAGGAAGATATACATCAATCAATGAGATACTCCATCAAGTACCAACAAAATATCTAACAAGAAAGGAAAATAATTGAAGGCCGATTCCATCAAGTACCAACGGAATCTCTCAGAAGGAAGAAAAATAATTGAAGACCAATCGGCCTAATGCTCTTGCCTTATTCTTGGAAATTAGGATCCTCCATATTTATGTTTTCCATTGATCAAATCTCTTGGGTTGCTTTCTCTGCTTGGAGAGCCTAAACGGCTACAAGACTGAAGACTATATATGACAGCTCATGAGACGAACAAAACATACTTTTATCTCAACTTCTCAAACTCTCTACTTTACTTTTAATCAATATATTGTAACACTGAGTGAATTATAGTGTAAACAAAAAGTAAGAAGAGATATAGTATAGTTGGTGAGGCATTGTATCAAAATATTAAGAGTGTTTTGAGTGTAGACATCGGAGCTCCATTCAAACCATCCATTGTACCAAACATACTTCAAAAGAGTTGCAGAGAACACCCTTACAACCCAAGGGGACTTGACTAGGATTCATATTGAATCTGAACCAATATAAAATATCTAGTGTCATTTACTTTAGCATTTACTTTCTGCACAATATCTGTTAGTTGTCGACTACTAATTAAAGTTGGTCGACTAAGAAAAATAAAAATTTCAATTCACTCACTCTTTCACTTCCAAGTCACATCCGTCAGTCTCAATCAGAGTGTCGAAACACGCATGAACATTGGGATGTCATATGGGTCACGTCACCCTTACTTTAGGGTTAGAAAAGTCCAACCTTGCTTATATAAGGATAGTTTAGAAGGGAAGGAAAGGCACCTTACTCACTTTGTAACCCTAGCATTACTCTTTTCTCTGAGGAAATATTATTTCTCTCTAAAAGCAATATACACTGAGATCCATTATTTGTTTGCTTATTTTCTTTCTTGAATCATAACTTGCTTATTTTCTCGTATTACTTATCGATCACATTCATATTTTAGCACTTTTACCAGACTCATTTAGGAGTTTCACAGATCATAATCCTTAACCCTTTACCTAAAGGATTCTATAACTTTTCCTACCTACATAATCCTTAACCCTTTACCTAAAGTATTCTATAACTTTTCCTACCTACATAATCCTTAACCCTTTACCTAAAGGATTCTTGGGCTATAAATAGTCTCTACATCATTAGAAGAATTTATTCCATCCATTGTGCATACAACACAACTCTAGGAGGCGAAGATTTGAGACCTAGTTCAAGTATTTTCTTTTCTTTCTTTTGCTTTGTTTATTTCAGTTCATGTATGGAGATTATATTAGTTCTTAGCGTGACTATGGCTAGGAGCTAATTAATTTATTGGGGATTTCCTTGTGATTCACTTGAAACTCTATTCATGAATTAATATATTAGTTTGGTTTCTTCTTCACTTATTTAAGATTTATTCAATAGTTGTTTTGATTGCTTGATAATTAACTGATCACTAGTTTTCATCACTTATATGAGTTCTAATCGAAATCCGAAAGGGGAGATTGTGAATATGCTATAGTTGAATAAACATAGGTTTAAATCTGTCACGACCCATTCCGGGGCCCGTGACTGGTGCCTTACCGGGGCACCCAAGTAGTCATACATCAGAGTAATCAGCGGAAATATAAAACAAGACATGAAACAGTTTATAAAATAAGACACAGTTTATGTGAGAAAACATCGCTTTCGATATATATATAAACATGGTTTAAGAAGCTACATCCGAAATCGCATAACATACGACTACAGCACTCTAAGGAAATATACAACTATGGCGGACAGGGCCCGCCATACCTCGATCAGATAAAACTATCTACAACAGGAGATCATACCTAAAAGTAGAGCCTCCTAAAAGATGGAGCTCCCGACACCAACGTAGAGATCCTAAGAATGTGGATCTAGCACTGCTTCTTACCATGCAGATGAACGCACTTCAAGGAGGTCGATAACAGTACTAAGTATATGAAATCAGAAATACTTAAATGAAAACATATCATTTTTAAAATCAGTTTTGCAAGTATGTATGAAACAACCAGGGACCGCATATAGTGCCACATCATAAACAAGAGCAACAATAGGTAAATCAGAATGTGTCTTTTCTAGGTCGCGAATGATCGAGCAGGACAATTGCCCGTAGTATCACCATGCAAGCCTAATCACGACTCCGTAGTCCGCATAGGCCACTCACATAGGCCCGCATAGGTGCATAACCCCGCATCGAGGGTAGCTACTCCTGCGTCGCCCCGACTCGTAGTCCGCATGGCCACATAGACCGCGTGAGGTATAACCCCGCATCACTAACCGGAACTCCCGTAGCTCGCATAGGTCCTGGACCCGCATGAGGTATTCTCGAATCATGGTCCTGCATCACCGAGTCTACCCCGCGTCGGAGGCGCCTTAACCCCTGCATATGTCAAGAGGTGAGTGATAGTACACTAACATAACAGCTTATCTTTAAACAACATAGGCACAACAATAATACTCTCTTATACAAACGTTACAAGACACTAACACACATAGCATCATGTCATGTCTACTTATCAAACCATCTTATTATTCTTTTCACAATTCAATATAAGTCTGTTATAAACACATAGGTAAACTGTTTCTTTTATCATTCTTAAGTGGTTATACTTAACTTCCCATAAATCTAGTATAACTCTTAAGCTTCTGTTTTAAAAACCAATTAGTTCTCTTCTATTAAAAATGATTCAGTATTCTTTTGAAATGTTTTGATTCTTATTATTCAAAGGCTTAAGCCGAGGCATTCTTAGTAAGTGTTATTATTCAGCTTAAGCCGTGGCATTGCCGTAAGTATTATTCAGCTTAAGTCAAAGACATTGCCGTAGTTATTATTCAGTTAACACATGTACGCTCACCGCACTACATATATATTGTAAAATATCATGCTTTAGGAAGAATCACATACCTTCTCAAATAAAACCACCGCCAAGTTGAATATGTCGCGCAGAGAATCGATTTATAATAGTCGACACGCCTATCAACGCTCGCACTACTTTGTAAACATGATTCTAAACAGAGGGTTCTATATCCTACGGAAAATTGGGCGATTTCCTACCCGTGAGCTACTCAAGTCTCATGAAAACGATCCCATGTAAGTACAATTTGATTATTCTTCTTTAAACCCTTCATCGTGATAACAGCTCAATTCTATTCTCGCAATATTCTTCTAAGTATCTAATACTTATTCTTATACTACTACAGTAAGTATTCTCTAATTCAAAAGAGGGTTAGGATTAGTTACCTCGGTAAGCCCAATAATATCCTAGATAAAGTCGCGCCTGAGCAAGGTTTTGCTTCTAAGTTGTATGCTCCAAGGAAACCTTAGAAGTTTTTCACAACTTCTACTAAGTACTAAGGGATTTGAGCTAGGGTATTTTGGGCATTATAACAATACTAGAAGACAACTTTTCTACCAAGGGAGGGGGGGTAGATTTTGGTTAGCAGTGGGGCCTCGGCCAAACTTCAAAAGGGGAGGGGGGTGTTTGACTAAAAGGCTACAAAGGGAGAGGAGAGGATTTTTAAGACTTGGAAAGGAATTTGTGGATGAAGAACTCTTCATCTTAAGGGGGGTATTTATAGGTCAAGACATGGCCAACCAAGGGCCAAGATTTAGCCAAGTGCTAGGCAAGTGTAAGGTCAAGATTAGGGCAAGTGTCCTTGGCCAACTTGCACACAAAATATCCTACCTAATCCTTGACTTGTGCAAAGGCACAAAAACGCACTTCATTGCCCAATTCGTCCAAATGGGCGATTTCAAGTCCACCAATTGGAGGTGCCAAGTGTCGCCTCCCGTTGGTCCAAAATGTTTCGTCTCTAAAAATCCGCAAAAATTAGAAATGGCATAGCCGAATTTACCCTACGAAAGTCGTGGAAACGTTTCGCCGAAAACTATTCGCTTTGTGAGTTGTGCCCAAAAAAATCGCCCAAGGCCTAAACTTTAAGGCTAGACTTTTATGCGTATTCCCTTACGCATACATACTGAAATACGGTATAACATTCTCCTCCTTAGAAACATTCGTCCGAATGTTCCTTCCCAAGACAGATAACGATAAGGTTCTTCATAACTTAAACAGCTTGCAAAAGCCACACACGGCCACAAAACAACACTTAGGCAAAACGATAATGAAGATTTACCAAGAGGAAAAGTGAATTACCCGGAGGTGTGGGAATAGGTGAGGATACTTCGCCTCATGTCTTCCTGGCTTCCCAAGTCATCTCTCCCCGAGCTCGTTCCGCCACAAGACTTTGACGGAAGCCACGCCCCGTCCGCAGACGTCTAACTCGACGATCGACTATCGCTATGGGAATCTCTCATACGATAACCCCACACCGACATCGTCAATCGGGTGTACCCTAGATGGATCCCCGATACATCTCTCAAGATAAATACGTGAAAACCGGATGCACCGCCACAGATCGGACGGCAGATCCAACTCATAGCAACCTTGCCTACCTGCGGACAATCAAACGGCCCAATGTACCTTGGGCCGAAGTTTCTTCTTCCGAATCTCATCACACCCTTCATGGGTGACACCTTTAGGAAAACCCAATCATGAACCTCGAACTCAAGATGCCGACGACGATGATCTCGTGATACGACTTGCCGACTCGAGTCAATAGCCGCTCTTGATAAGCTTCACCTTATCCATCGCTCACACCAACCGTCCCACTAGCCGCACTCGCCCACATCGAACCAACCTATAGACGATCTGCACTTCCTCCCATACAAGGCCTCATAAGGCGCCATCCAATACCGAGTGGTAGCTATTATTGTACGCGAACTCAACTAGAGGCAAATGATCCTCCCAATACCTCGGTCGATAACACAAAGCTCGCAGATATCCTCGCGGTGCGGATAGTGCGCTACTGTCCGTCTCATCTGTGGATGGAATGCGACTGTGCTCACCGCGTCCTAAACCTCTCGAAAGACCTCCGGAAGTTAGCCAGAACCGGGCTCCTCATGCGATATGATCGAAATAGGGACTTCATGCGATCGACGATCTCTGATGTAAAGTCCGCATAATCCTCACCAAAAGTCGCCCCGACGGAAGAAAGTGGGCTGATTTCACCGCCGACGATAACCCATATAGAATCATGTCTCCTCCGAGTGCGAGGTAATCCGTGATGAAGTCCATGTTGATCACCTCCCACTTCCGTGTCGGGATCTCTATCGCCGCAACAAACCACCGTGCCTCTCGTGCTCTACCTTCACCGCCGACAACACGGGCACCGAGCTACGAACTCGCAACGTCCTCTTCAAGTCATCCCACCAATACACGGATCTAAGGTCGTGGTACATCTTGTCGACCCGATGGATAGAGTAACGCCGCGCAGTGTGCTTCCCAAGAACCTACCGCCAAGTCCTCAAATATCCGGAACACACAACCTCGCCTCAAACCTTAGCACCCCATCACGTGCTACCTCAAAAGGACCCTTGCCTCACGAAGAGTCAGATCACGATATCGAATCAAAGCCGATCCTCGAATCGTTGCCTCTTCACCTCTTCGACGATGGAAGACTCGGCAACCTCACGAACTCTAACCCCATCGCTATCGAATCAATCAAACGGACACCAAGGCTCGCTAATCGATGCAAATCACGAACCATGTCCTCCTCTCTAGCTGCACATCCGATAGGCTCCCATCGACCTACGACTAAGAGCATCCGCCACAACATTGGCCTTCCCGTGGTACAGATATCAACATCGTAATCCTTAAGTAACTCTAACCACCGTCTCGCCGTAAGTTCACTCCTCTCGATGAAGATATACCGAGGCTCTTGTGGTCAGTAAAAATATCCACGCAACCCCATACAAATAGTGCCTTCGCATCTTCAAAGCGTGAATCACACCGCCAACTCCAAATCATGGGTGGGTAGTTCTCGTGTTTCTTCACCGCCGATGCATATGCTATAACCCCGCCATACCGCATCAACACACATCCCAACCCGATGCTCGACGATCACAATACACGACATAACCATCCGACCTCTCGAAGAGTAAGAACGGGCGGCTGCCGCCTTCTTTCAAAGAATCGAAACCCCGCCACAAGCATCAGTCCATCAAACTTGGCGCCTTTCCGAGTCACCTAGTCAATGGTGCGTAGATAGAAGCAAACTTCTCCACGAACCGATAATATCCTGCAAGGCCCGTAAAATCGCGAACCTCTCGGAGTAGTAGGTCAGGCCAAGTCCTCGATCGCTTCGATCTTGGCCAGATCCACTGAATGCCATCACCCCGGCAATATGCCCAAGAAACGCCATCAAGTCAACCAAAACTCACATTTGGAAAACTTGGCATACAATCGCTGTCCCGAGAATCACAAGACAGCCTCAAATGTTCCGCGTGCTCTCGCTCGAGCGAGAATAAACCAAGATATCATCAATGAACACTATCACAAACGTGTCCAAAAATGGTTTGAACACTCGGTTCATCAAATCCATGAATACCCACGAGCATTGGTCAACCCAAAAGACATGACTCGAACTCATAATGCCCGCACGGTCCCGAATGCGATCTGTGGACATCCACTTCTCTGACTCGCACCTGATGATAGTCCGACCGTAGATCAATCTTGGAGAAGCATCTCGCACCCTGCAACTGGTCGAACAAATCATCAATCCTGGGAAGAGGGTATTTGTTCTTAATGGTCACCTTGTTCACCGTCAGATCGACACACACGCGCAGCCGCCCCGCCCTTCTTCTTCACGAACAATACCGCGCCTCCGTGGAGAAACACTAGCCCGGATGAAGCCCTTTCTCCAAAGAAATCTCTAAGCCGATCCTTCACTTCTCAACTCGCAAAGTGCCATTCTCAGATGGCGGAATGGAAATAGGCCGAGTGTCCGCAATATGTCAATACAAAACTCAATCTCTCTCGTGAGGATACCCGGAGGTCGTCTGAAACACGCCTGGGAACTCTCTCGACTCTCGAATCGACGGAAAATCTGGTACCGCAGCCTTCAAGATCAAACACCCGAACGAGATGGTAGATATACCCTTCGCACCATCTTCCTAGCCTCGAGGTAGGAAATAAACCTACCCTCTACGATACCGTGCTTCTCCCACTCAACAACCGGCCTCGTGAAACCGAACTGCATTACTCTCTCTCGCGGTCTACATTGGCGTAGCAAAAGCTAGCCAATCCATCCCCATGATCACGCCGGTCAATCATCTCCAACTCTATCAAGTCGGCCAGTGGTCCGACGATCAGAATGGTCACAGACAAGCTCTATATACCGCCGAGCTACCACCGAATCACCCATCGCGTAGCTACCTCGAAAGTGGTCTATGGACTCGTGCTCTATCCTATCCTACTAGCAACAAGTGGAGATATATAGATGAGTAGAACCCGATCTATCAAAGCATACACATCAAACCCAGAACCGATAAGGTACCGTGACGACATCGGTGAGGCCTCACGATCCCGCTTACCGACAAAGCATAAATGCGTTCGAGGACCGCTAGAATCGGGACCCGCGCCATGACCTCGCCGCGACTGGCCGTCCACGAGTACCTTGCCTCCGGTGAGTAATCGCCGGGATGAAGAAGACCGCGAAAGAACTCGTAGCCGACCCTACCATCAAGAATGCCTCGGTCTGACAAGCTCGATAGTGACTCGCCGCCACAATCAAACAAGCTCCCGTAGCACCACAACTCCCGGCGGATTCGCCAGACGGCCACACCGGCGGGGTGGTCCCGACGCCGCACTTCGCCGCTCGACGCTCAAGTCTCAGGCCCCGGTTCGCTCGAATATCTCCGGGCCGGGCCGAGGACGCATGAGTGATTCGAGCCGTTGTGGTGCACCCAATCTAGGCTGCGAGGCCGCCACCACGATAGCCACCAAAAGACCGCCGCCCCGGTCTTCTTCGCTGCCGTCACAACCCGCGGTCTCTACGCCTCACATCCAAGAGCATGAGCTCGCATGCGGTAATGTCCATACCGGTGAAGAGAAACACCCGCATACGACTCTCGCCATATAGTCATCTACCCTGACGTGGCGGTGCACCCTATCCTCCATAATCGCTACTAACATCGACATATCGAGCCAAAGAATCAAACTCGACATTGTACTTCCCGACAAGGCGCCTCCTCTCGCCTCAGCGGTAAAAATCTATCACCCCGCCTCTCATCTCGGAGGCAAGAAGTGAGCGAGAAAGCCTCTCGAGAACTCATCCTGAGTGGGGACGCGCGTGTTCTCCCGGATAACTCCCATGAATCAAACCAATCGATCGCGGTATCACGCACCGATGCGAACCGGCGTCACGGACTGCCTCGAGGCCTTGATCACCCGTGACGATCCTTCAGAATGACGGATGAACTCCTGCGATCATCCTCCCCTCGACCAGTAAAACTCGCGGGCTACAACTCAAGAAATCTCGTAGCCTCAAACTATTCGCCTCGTGCACTACGGCGCGACCGTGGCTGAGCTGAATCGAATCGCCGATCAGCCTTATCTCGATTCGCCACAACTCTAGCCAATAGTGGGCCATCTCCTTGTACCCTAACTCCTCCGCCCAGCCGGGACGGAGGTGTGGGTACGTGGTTCGCCGGGCCGGCGGCGTCATAGAACTCGCCGATCGCGGTATAGATCGAGCTCGGGCCTCGTGACTCTAGGTGTCCCACTAGCGCCTCCTTCACGCTTGCCTTCTTCCAGGCCCGGGTTGCCTTACGTGGAGGCATAATCACATGTAAAAGGAATACGTTAGAGGGTCCAACTTTAACACGCCTCTAAAGCACGATCTCGAGTGAGAAGAATGGAAACCAATCCTAAATATCCTATAGCCTCTCGATTATTGGTGGTGCACAACACACCGATAATCAAGACTTACTAGATACGGCTCAGACACTTTCCGAGGATTAATCGCTTCGATACCACTTTTGTCACGACCCATTCGGTTCGTGATCGTGCCTTACCGGCACCCAAGTAGTCATACATCGTAGTAATCACGGAAATATAAAACAAGACATGAAAGCTTTATAAAATAAGACACGCTTTATGTGAGAAAACATCGCTTTCGGATATATATATAAACATGGTTTAGCAGCTACATCCGATAATCTGCATACAACATGACTACGCACTTCTAAGGAAATATACAACTATGGCGGACAGGCCCGCCATACCCTCGATCAGACAAAACTATCTACAACAGGAGATCATACCCAAAAGTAGAGCCTCCTAAAGATGGAGCTCCCGACACCAACGTAGATCCTAAGAATGTGGATCTAGCACTGCCGCTTACCGCGGCATGAACGCAGCCCCGAACGAGGTCGACAACAGTACTAAGTATATGAAATCAGAAATACTTAAATGAAAACATATCATTTTTAAAATCGGTTTTGCAAGTATGTATGAAACAACCAAGGGACCGCACATGTGTCACATCATAAACAAGAGCAACAATAGGTAAATCAGAATGTGTCTTTTCTAGGTCGAATGATCAAGCGGGCCATTGCCCGTAGTATCACCATGCAAGCCTAATCTCGACTCCCAGAGTCCGCATAGGCCACTCACATAGGCCCGCATAGGTGCATAACCCCGCATCGAGGGTAGCTACTCCTGCATCGCCCCGACTCGTAGTCCGCATGGCCACATAGACCGCATGAGGTATAACCCCGCATCACTAACCTGGAACTCCCGTAGCTCCGCATAGGTCCCCTGGACCCGCATGAGGTATTCTCGAATCATGGTCCCAGACCGCCTGAGTCTACCCCGCATCGGAGGGCAGCTTAACCCCCGGTAATATGTCAAGAGGTGAGTGATAGTACACTAACATAACAGCTTATCTTTAAACAACATAGGCACAACAAGAATACTCTCTTATACAAACGTTACAAGACACTAACACACATAGCATCATGTCATGTCTACTTATCAAACCATCTTATTATTCTTTTCACAATTCAATATAAGTCTGTTATAAACACATAGGTAAACTGTTTCTTTTATCATTCTTAAGTGGTTATACTTAACTTCCCATAAAGCTAGTATAACTCTTAAGCTTCTGTTTTAAAAACCAATTAGTTCTCTTCTGTTAAAAATGATTCAGTATTCTTTTGAAATGTTTTCAGTTCTTTATTATTCAGGCTTAAGCCGTGAGGCATCACTGTAAGTGTATTCAAAGCTTAAGCCGTGAGGCATTGCCGTAAGTATTATTCAGCTTAAGTCAAAGACATTGCCGTAGTTATTATTCGATTAACACATGACGTCTACCGCACTACATATATATTGTAAAATATCATGCTTTAGGAAGAATCACATACCTTCTCAAATAAAACCACCGCCAAGTTGAATATGTCGCAGAGAATCAAATTTATAATAGTCACACACGCCTATCAACGTTCGACTACTTTGTAAACTTCTAAACAGAGGGTTCTATATCCTACGGAAAATTGGGCGTACTTCCCTACCCGGTGAGCTACTCAAGTCTCAGGAAAACAAATCTATGTAAGTACAATTTGATTATTCTTCTTTAAACCCTTCTACCGTGATAACAGTTCAATTCTATTCGCAATATTCTTCTACGGATCTAATACTTATTCTTATACTACTACAGTAAGTATTCTCTAATTCAAAAGAGGGTTAGGATTAGTTACCTCGGTAAGCCCAATAATATCCTAGATAAAGTCGCGCCTGAGCAAGGTTTTGCTCCTAAGTTGTATGCTCCAAGGAAACCTTAGAAGTTCTTCACAACTTCTACTAAGTACTAAGGGATTTGAGCTAGGGTATTTTGGGCATTATAACAATACTAGAAGACAACTTTTCTACCAAGGGAGGGGGGGTAGATTTTGGCTAGGCTAGGGGGGGCCCTCGGCCAAACTTCAAAAGGGGAGGGGGGGTGTTTGGACGAAAAGGCTACAAAGGGAGAGGAGAGGATTTTTAAGACTTGGAAAGGAATTTGTGGATGAAGAACTCTTCATCTTAAGGGGGTATTTATAGGTCAAGACATGGCCAACCAAGGGCCAAGATTTAGCCAAGTGCTAGGCAAGTGTAAGGTCAAGATTAGGGCAAGTGTCCTTGGCCAACTTGCACACAAAATATCCTACCTAATCCTTGACTTGTGCAAAGGCACAAAAAACGTGCACTTCATTGCCCAATTCGTCCAAATGGACGATTTCAAGTCCACCAATTGGAGGGTGCCAAGTGTCGCCCTCCCGTTGGTCCAAAATGTTTCGTCTCTCGGAAAAATCCGCAAAAATTAGAAATGGCATAGCCGGAATTTACCCTACGAAAGTGTGGAACGCTTCGCCGAAAACTATTCGTTTTGTGAGTTGTGCCCAAAAAAAATCGCCCAAGGCCTAAACTTTAAGGCTAGACTTTTGTACGTATTCCCTTACGTACATACTCTGGAAATACGGGGTATAACAAAATCGTGGATGAAAATACCCCGATACTTGTGTAGCTTAATAGGTTATTTGTTATACCCCGTATTTCCAGAGTATGTACGTAAGGACGTACGTAGAAAAGTTTGAACTTTAAAGTAGGCTTGGACGAAAATATTTTGTGCACAACACCCGATTAGAATCGTTTTTCGACGAAACGTTTTACATAACTTGCGGCGGAAAATTCGCTATATCATTTTTAATTTTTGCGATTTTTCCGAGAGACGAATATTTTGATCAACGGCAGGTGACACTTGTCACCTCAGTGGACGGTAATGGCGCCCCCTCGACGATCGGGCATGTTTTGTGGCTTGCTTTGTGGCCTAAAACTGGGTCCATGTTTTGTGGAGTAGGTTAGGTGCACTGGGCACATCTTGGCCCTCCACCTGCCCCCACTTGGCTTGATCTTGTCAGTCGGTTTCCTATAAATACCCCTTAGTTGAAGACATTTCTTCATCCACAAACCATTTTCTAAGTCTTGAAAATCCTTCCCTCTTGGTAGTGTTTCGCCCAAACACCCTCCCCTTGAGAAGGCCCTCGCCGATGCCCTCCCCTCGCCGAAAGTATTCCCTCCTAGTGGTGCACTGCAGGTACCCCTTGCCTAGTTGTTCTCATAAAATACACCCTCTCTTGGTAGAAAATACTTCCCAAAGTATTGTTACTATACCAAAATACCTTAGTCGTATACCTTGTAGTATTCCAAAGTTACCTCTATACGTAGAGCCCTAAATACTACCTTATGTCCTTTGTCTCAAACCGAAACCCTAAGAAAAATCTTCATACTTGGTGAAGTATTAAGTAGAAGTTGCGTAGAACTTCTAAGGGTTGTTTGGAGCGGGTTGAGCGCCAGAGTAGGAGCTAAACGTTGCTCAGGATCGACATTTAAACTTGGATAATTATGGGCTTATCGAGGTAATATCTTGTCTCCCTATTGTATTAGAGTTTTCATACTATTGAAGTATAAGAATTGAGTATAAGTTATATACAAGGAAAGTATATAAGAAGAGAATTGAACTGTAATAGGAGGATATTACAGAAAAGACTGGAACTGAAATCGCATCAGTAGAATATTAATGTGGAAGTTGATAGGCTTATATAACCTTTATAGGTTGAATGTTCTGCAAGTAACATGTACTACTTGAAAGGTGGACAAGGCTAGCCGGGTTATAACCGTGGAGCGTTTTGCTAATAGTCGATAATCGTCGCGAGGTATGTGATTCTTCTTATACTCTTGAGCATGATATTTTAAAGTATATATATAGTACGGTAGACGTACGTGTGTTAACTGAATAATAATTACGGCAATGTCTTTTGACTTAAGCCTGAATAATAATTACGGCAATGTCTTTTGACTTAAGCCTGAATAATCTTGAAGTATTTCAAAAGAATACTGAATCATTTTTAACAGAAGAGTAATACTTGGTTTTAAAAGCTTAAGAGTTATACTAGCTTTATGGGAAGTTAGGTATAACGGCTTAAGAGAGATAAAAAGAATGTTTTATTGATCTTAAAAGATAAGAGACTTGATCTTAAAGGATAAGAGATTTGTCTTAATTGAATTAATCTGAATTTTGTAAAAAGAGTGTGAAACCTCATTCGTGAGTAATGAGTACTTGGTTTTTAAAAGGAATAATGTTTTACTGATTTCGGAAATCAGAATAGGTATCGAACAGACCACAGCAGCGCTAATAAAGGGAAATGCATTGACTAATTAAGTATTATTAAAACCAGTAGAAACCTCCATCTGCATAGAAGCTAAGATGAGACAAAATGATATTACATTTCCTAGATCATGGCTGCTGTTATAAGATTGTTATAAACAAGAATAACCTACTCACATATAAGGCATATGTTTCTCAATTGGTTTTAAAAGAGAATTATATCATTAAGTAATTAATACTATGAACTACGAAACCTTTCGAAAAATGAGAAACTTGAACATTTGAAATTAGGCAACTTGAACGTTTGGAAAATAATGTTGTTACTTGATTTTACAAAGGGAAGTGTTTTGGTTTACTTAAAAGGATAGTCACTCTATTTTCATACTACGGGTATTGTGTGACTTTTGTGAAAGTAACGTATTTTTTAAAGAGTTAATGTATGAAGTACTTTGGGGATAAAAACCCGAACTTGTTTATCATAAAGTAGAAAGTATCTTGTGTGAATAACTTGATTGTGTTGGTTTGTGATAGCCTTGTAATACTTTCTTGTTGGTTTGATAAGTAAACATGTTAGGATGCTACGTGTGTTAATATCTTGTGATGTTTGTGTAAAGGGGTTTTCCCTCGATCGCGCTTATGTTGTTTAACTATCAGCCGTTATGTTGGTATTGTACCACTCACCTTGACATGATCCCGGGGGTTAAGCTGCCCTCCGATGCGGGGTATATCTCGAGCGATGCAGGACCATGATTCGAGAATACCTCACGCGGGTCCCGGACCTATGCGGAGCTACGAGTTCCAGACAGTGTGCGCCTTTATGGTCATGCGGTCTATGTGCGCCACGCGGATCGCGAGTCCAGCGGATGCCGGGAGTAGCTACCCGATGCGGGAATACCTCACGCGGGCCATCGAGTGGCCTACGCGAGTCGCGGGAAGTTCGTGGCTAGACGCGCGCATTAGATATCGCGCGAGTGGCCGCTTTGATCATGTGACGGCCTAGACAGATCTCATGATACGATTTATGACCTTGTTTGTACCGTGGTTTTAGCGATCGGCTATGCCTTCAGATTTACCTCAGACGGTTTTATGATGACACAGTGGGACTCGTGTTCATGTGTATTCCTTGGTGCTTTTATATCATAGATCGCCAGTGGCGGGAAGGTATTCCACGCATGATTGATGTTGTGGGCGTGAGACTCATTGTTATATTTGAGTGATGACTTTAAGGGCGTGATGTCACGACCGACCAAGCTCGCGATCGTGCCCTACCAGGCACCCTGCTCTGTATACATCGAGAATAGCAATGAACATACATGAAATTTATAAAATAAAATAACGAGAAATTAAACCACGGGTTAGCCGATAAGGCTACCTTCCCGACACACATACATATACATAACAACAAGAATAAATCCACTTTCCTTTTACAAACCGACCCACAATATGTAATTCTGCACTTAAGAATTTCAATCATGGGACAGGGCCGCCATACCCCGAATGTACATAAGTCTACCACATCGTGAAACCGTACTAAAAGATAACCTCCTGGAGTGAAAGGGCTTCCTTCCAAAATCGAACAGAGATCCTAAGAGCAAGGATCACCAACTCAGTACCTATCACTGCGGCATGAACGCACTTCGGGCGGGGTCGATAACAAAAATTTAGTATGGAAATGTAAGTAAAATGCAATAACCAAATCATGTCTGTATAAAAGAATGCCCTTTTAACTCCTGAAATCAATCATATATTAATCGTTCCTTTCCTTCTTTCAATAAAATTTAACAACATATTCTGACATACATACTTAAGGGTTTAATCCAGTCTTTTTCACATAACTTACATATCTTACATAACATAATCCGGTCCATTTATGGACGCGTGTATCCGATGAATCATGTGACATAATCCGCCCGCTGGGCCTCGGTGCATTGTGGAATCATGTAGCATAATCCGCCCGCTCGGGCCTTGTAAGATGACGTAACCCGCCTAGGTGTAGGCTCGGGTAATATGGCGTAATCCGCCTATGTAGGCTCGGTGTATCTCATAACGTAATCCGGCCTATTTGTAGGCTCGGTGTATTTCATAACGTAATCCGGCCTATTTGTAGGCTCGGTGTATTTTCCTTACATAACATTTTAAACCGTCTTATTACTTCTTCTTAAGTCGTCATAACAACTTCCCATAAAGCTGTTATAACAACCTTTCATTTTAGAGAACATAAGACACTTTTATTCTTACAACATTTAGGAAAAATTGGATCCAAAGATACTACATACATACATACTTAAAAAGAATCATATCGTTTAAAACTTCATAATCCTTAAAAGACAATCAAAGTTCTTAGTCTTAAAACTCCATAACATACTTCCTTTCAAGCCCAATTACTTATACAAAAAAAATATAAAGTTCCATACCTTCCAAAACCAAGTAATTTATTCCCTTAAAATCATATAACTTCAAGTCATTCTCGAACATAAAATCCACTTACTTACTTTGAACAAATCAAGGCACATAGCCTTTAAATCAAATCTCAAAATTTCCTAACCATTCTTACCAACGTCTCCCATAAGACCTATTAAGGACTTAGGACAATTTAAACATACTTTTAATTTAGGATCAACAATGTGAATACTTCTTAACTTCTAAGGGTAGAAGGAATCATGAAATACTATCACATGGATATTTCATACGTAGGATCATGCCAAAGAAAGAAGAGGTTCACATACCTCGCGACGATTGTCGACAAGTAGTAAAATGCTCCAAAGTACTTCAACCTTGAGCTATTCCATTCTTCAAGTAGGATACGCTATACTTAGTTCTTCAACCTATCATGGTCACAATACGTCCATTAACCTCTTACTTCAAACGTAGAATATTCTAAGTGCTAAGTCGCCAAATTCTATAGAAAATCTGACAAAGACCTCCTTTGTTTTTACTTACTTTGCCACCTTTTTCAAGGCCGAAATACAATAACCAAACAGCCCCAATTGGCTCACAACAATATAGAAGGTAGTCCAATACAAATGAATAACCAAACAAATTTCCAATTGGCTCACAATTTAGAAGGTAGTCCAATACAAATGAATAACAAACTACAAGTCCAAATTCGCCACCTCGAGTTCAACAATACCTATTCTTATCCAAATTCTATTTCAATCCAAGTTATTAGCCTAACATGATATCAAGTCGCATTTGATTATAACAACTAATTTCTTCAAGTAAGTAACATGCGACGATTTCTAATAAACGACCAATTAGTAATCAAATTTTCAAGTGGCTTGCACAACATTTCGGATTAAGCTACTAGCAATCCATAATACTTATAAACTTCAACATACCAACTTCATGCTATCAACATGTAAAGCTAACAACAACAATATAAATACATAATCTTGTAACACCTTAAAAGACAAGATTATACCTTAACGATTCTTAATCCAAATCCAAATCCAAGTCGCCCTTAGTAGTTTAGAGCCTCTCCAATATACTTCAATCCGCTTTGAGACCCTTAGAACAACACCAACAACTTTCCTTCCAACTTCCAATCCAAAACCTAGAAAGCCACTAGGTTTTCACTTTGCGACTAATACGAAACTATCTTTTACGAGATTTTTCTATTGAGATACACTCACTATACACTGGGAACCTTGGTTTAAAGTGGGAGCTTATAGACAAGAAACAAATTTTTTTCATGGAGCTAGCCAAACCCGAGACCTCTTTGAGAGAGTTCTTGAAATTCTTGAAAATTATTCTAAGTGTGGAACTTAGTCTTGCTACTAGTAGTAATATATGGGACACTGAGGGTTAAGATGTGTACAATTGGGTGGCTAGGATGAAGTCTTACTAAATATCAAAACTTTGTGGGTCCATTGACTTGGTCAATATTGTCAAGCTCTCTACATTGCAAGACTTGTCATCTAAGACTATGGTCAATGACCATATTGGCCATGCCTAAATTCGACCAAGGCATCATAAGGGGAGGTGACACGTGTCGCCTCCCATTCACAATAATTCGCTTTCCGACAAATCCATAATTAGATAAATTTTTACAAGTCTCAAATCTTAACACTTGCGAGTTCTTACGTACTACCTTAAAACATGTCTTGTAAATACGGGGTGTAACATTCTTTCCCCCTTAGAAACATTCGTCCCCGAATGTTCTTTCGGAGCTCAATCTATCATTCCTTGGCATAGTCTCATAAACTTGCACTTAGCAATACCTAATTATGCCACATATGGCCCTAATATACCGCACTTGCATATTTATCCATCACAAACCAAACGAGGAAACAATCCATAGTGTGCATCATCACTATATACTCACATTCAAGGCCTAAAAGGATTATCTTTTCGTACTTCCAACTTACTTCTAGATACGTACATAATTTCAATATTATCCTTCGATACTTAAACATAAAATAACCTTATCATGCATACAAATCTGAAAGGGTCAAGATATACCCGAATTCATATAGGTGGTTCAAAGGACCGCTAAAATCGAGCTTCCACCACGACTCGCCACGCTACGGCAGTATGAACATCCCGCCTAGCCATCAAGGCGAAGAACCCGCAACCGATCCGGTAGACTTTTCTATCCTCCCGCAACTCTCCTACTAGGACAATCCTCAACATATGGCCCCGACGGCCACAGTAAAACAGCACCAAGAAGACGACGACATTCCACATGGTGATGCCGCCACACCGTGAATACCGAGGAAGAGGGCCCCGACCGCTTAACCCATGCGCAGATAATGACCAAGCCCTCGAGCTCGACCGGCTCCCGACTACCCGATCGATCTAACCTCCTCCGTAAAATCCGGGAAGGAGCACTCGTGTCGGTGAATCAGACCTAGCTCGCCGTTGAGGCTCTCCGCCAAAATCACCTGAACCCTCGCTGCTCGCCTCTGGCCGGCTCGTCCGTCGATCCTCTCTCCTCGCCTCAATCTCAGGCATATGTCTGCATCCCGCAATATCCATTCCTGGCCGGGCGGCCACTCCTGTGCAAGCGGTGATCATATAACGGTCTAGTCCCATAACATAGCGATGGACTCTATCAGCCATGTCAGCCACAATAGTGCGCATACCTGGCCAACGAGTCAAACTCCGGGTTGTACTCCCTGATGGTTCTCTCATTCTGCCTCAATGACAAGAACCTATCAACACGGGCTCTCCTCATCTCAGGAGGCAAAAGTGACCAAGAAAGGCCTCTGTGAACTCATCCCAAACCGCCGGACGAGCACCCACCCTCTCGACTCCCAAGACTTAAACCAGTTCAACGCAATATCGCAGAACCGTAAGAAGCTAACACAACCGATTTCGACTCGAGGCCCTAAGCATCTGCATAGTCCGTAGTCGCGAACAAACTCTTGGGGATCATCCTCGGATCTCGAACCATAAAACTCGGGTGGACTACAACCTGCAAAGTCCCGAATCCTCAAACCGTCGCCTAGGGTTAGCTACCGCTCCGGCCACGCCTACCACTATGCTAGTCAAAAGCCCGACCGCTCTCTATAATCTCTAAGTGCCCCCAGGCTGCGGAACTAGGCTCGCACGAATCTCTGGAGCTACCGCCGCCTCGGCTCTAATATCGCCGGCGTGGCCGAACTCGCCGACCCGCCTACTACCTCGGGCATAGTCCGTGCCCGACTGTAACTCTCTCGCGCACCATCGCGGTTCTGGCCGCTTGCCCTTCTCGGGCCTGGTCGCTTCCGCGAGGCATAGCCGATTCGCATACATAAGAATACGCCGAGACGGATCAACCTATTAATACATCTCTTCGCACGATCTCGAGTGAGAAGAATGGAAACAAATCCTAAATGTCCTGCAGCCTCTCTCGATTATAGATGTGGTGCACAACACACCGATAATCAAGACTCTACTAGACACTGGCCTCAGAAACTTTCCAAGACTAAGCGCTCACGATACCACTTTTGTCACGACCACCCAAGCTCACATGGTGCCCTACTGGGCACCTGCTCATGTATACATCGTGAGAATAGCAAATGAACATACATGAAACTTATAAAATAAAATAACGAGAAATTAAACCACAGGTTAGCCGATAAGGCTACCTTCCTGGACACACATACATATACATAACAACAGCAGTCACATCCCTTTCCTTTTACAAACCGACCCACAATATGTAACTACAGACCTCTAAGAATTTCAACTGCGGCGGGACAGGGCCCCGCCATACCCCTGAATGTACATAAGTCTACCACATCAGGGAAACCGTACCAAAAGATAAGCCTCCGGAGTGAAAGGGCTTCCTTCCAAAAACTGAACAGAGATCCTAAGAGCAAGGATCACCAACCTGTGTACCTATCACCTGCGGCATGAACGCACTTCGGCGGGGCCGCATAACAAAAATTTAGTATGGAAATGTATAAAATGCAATAACCAAATCATGTCTCAGATAAAAGAATGCCCTTTAACTCCCGAAATCAATCATATATTAACCGCTCTTTCCTTCTTTCAATAAAATTTAACAACATATTCTTACATACATACTTAAGGGTTTAATCCACTTTTTCACATAACTTACATATCTTACATAACATAATCCGTCCATTTATGGACGCGTGCTTCATGAATCATGTGACATAATCCGCCCGCTGTGGGGCTCGGTGTCTTGTGGAATCATGTAGCATAATCCGCCCGCCGTGGCTCGGTGTAAGATGACGTAACCCGCCTAGGTGTAGGCTCGGGGTAATATGGCGTAATCCGCCATGTGTAGGCTCTGTATCTCATAACGTAATCCGGCCTATTTGTAGGCTCGGTGTATTTCATAACGTAATCCGGCCTATTTGTAGGCTCGGTGTATTTCCCTTACATAACATTTTAAATCGTCTTATTACTTCTTCTTAAGTCGTCATAACAACTTCCCATAAAGCTGTTATAACAACCTTTCATTTTAGAGAACTTAAGACACTTTTATTCTTACAACATTTAGGAAAAACTGGATCCAAAGATACTACATACATACATACTTAAAAAGAATCATATCGTTTAAAACTTCATAATCCTTAAAAGACAATCAAAGTTCTTAGTCTTAAAACTCCATAACATACTTCCTTTCAAGCCCAATTACTTATACAAAAAAAAAATATAAAGTTCCATACCTTCCAAAACCAAGTAATATATTCCCTTAAAATCATATAACTTCAAGTCATTCTCGAACATAAAATCCACTTACTTACTTTGAACAAATCAAGGCATATAGCCTTTAAATCAAATCTCAAAATTTCCTAACCATTCTTACCAACGTCTCCCATAAGACCTAGTAAGGACTTAGGACAATTTAAACATACTTTTAATTTAGGATCAACAATGTGAATACTTCTTAACTTCTAAGGGTAGAAGGAATCATGAAATACTATCACATGGATATTTCATACGTAGGATCATGCCAAAGAAAGAAGAGGTTCACATACCTCGCGACGATTGTCGACAAGTAGTAAAATGCTCCAAAGTACTTCAACCTTGAGCTATTCCATTCTTCAAGTAGGATACGCTATAATTAGTTCTTCAACCTATCATGGTCACAATACGTCCATTAACCTCTTACTTCAAACGTAGAATATTCTAAGTGCTAAGTCGCCAAATTCTATAGAAAATCGGACAGCACCTCCTTTGTTTTTACTTACTTTGCCACCTTTTCAAGGCCGAAATACAATAACCAAACAGCCCCAATTGGCTCACAACAATATAGAAGGTAGTCCAATACAAATGAATAACCAAATTTCCAATTGGCTCACAATTTAGAAGGTAGTCCAATACAAATGAATAACAAACTACAAGTCCAAATTCGCCACCTGAGTTCAACAATACCTATTCTTATACAAATTCTATTTCAATCCAAGTTATTAGCCTAACATGATATCAAGTCGCATTTGATTATAACAACCAATTTCTTCAAGTAAGTAACATGCGACGATTTCTAATAAACGACCAATTAGTAATCAAATTTTCAAGTGGCTTGCACAACATTTCTGATTAAGCTACTAGCAATCCATAATACTTATAAACTTCAACATACCAACTTCATGCTATCAACATGTAAAGCTAACAACAACAATATAAATACATAATCTTGTAACACCTTAAAAGACAAGATTATACCTTAACAATTCTTAATCCAAATCCAACCAAGTCGCCCTTAGTAGTTTAGAGCCTCTCCAATATACTTCAATCCGCTTGTTGAGACCCTTAGAACAACACCAACAACTTTCCTTCCAACTTCCAATCCAAAACCTAGAAAGCCACTAGGTTTTCACTTTGCGACTAATACGAAAACTATCTTGTTACGAGATTTTTCTATTGAGATACACTCACTATACACTTGGGAACCTTGGTTTAAAGTGGGAGCTTATAGACAAGAAACAAATTTTTTCATGTGGGAGCTAGCCAAACCCGAGACCTCTTTGAGAGAGTTCTTGAAATTCTTGAAAATTATTCTAAGTGTGGAACTTAGTCTTGCTACTAGTAGTAATATATAGGGACATGGAGGGTTAAGATGTGTACAATTGGGTGGCTAGGATGAAGTCTTACTAAATATCAAGACTTTGTGGGTCCATTGACTTGGTCAATATTGTCAAGCTCTCTACATTGCAAGACTTGTCATCTAAGACTATGGTCAATGACCATATTGGCCATGCCTAAATTCGACCAAGGCATCATAAGGGGAGGTGACACGTCGCCTCCCATTCGTCACAATAATTCGTTTTCCGACAAATCCATAATTCCGATAAATTTTTACAAGTCTCAAATCTTAACACTTGCGAGTTCTTACGTACTACCTTAAAACATGTCTTGTAAATACGGGGTGTAACACGTGAGTCCCTGACTTGACATGACTGCTTATTTATTGTGAACTGTAGTTTGGTTATCATACATGTCTCCTGCTTTATATAGACTACTATGATTTCATTTACGATTTTCGCACATACTTGGTACCAGTTATCGACCTCTTTGGGCCGCGTCATGCCGCAGTTGAGGTACACCGCCGTTGATCCTAGCTCGTGGTCACAACAGCTTGGGAAGCTCCGTTTCTCCGAGGCTTATCAGGTATAGTCCCCGTCGTAGTAGGTGCCACATTCAGGTATGGCGGGGCCCCGCCCCGCCATTGTTGTCATGTCACTCTTAGAGGTCCAGAGTACCGTCAGGCGAGTTGTAATGGGATGTAACTATTCGGTTTTAAGTTGATTTATATATACGCCAAGGCAAGTTTTCTCAGACATCGCTTTGCACTTCTTGATATTTCATGTCTTGTTTTATGTTCCGCTGATTACTCTGATGTATGTCTACTTGGGTGCCCGGGGTAAGACACCAGTCACGGGCCCGGTTTCGGGTCGTGACATTATTGCTCTTAATCCTCCTTTGTAGTCAATCTTGTCATCAAAAGATAGAAGGGTTCTCCATTGGGGTTGAGTGTTTATATTACCTTAACAGGAGTATAAAACGGTCTAGTTAACCTGCTATCTTAACGTAGAAGAAGAAGTTAGTCTAATTGTATTAAGGATTGAATAGAGTGGATAGTTGATGATCTTGGAAGCCCTAATTCTCCATCATAACTGATTTAAATCAAAGTATTTTCATAATTAGTTTATTTCCTGCATTATTAGTTTAGAATTCCAACTCAATTAACGTTAACCAAATAGAAACTAAAGCATAGATAATCGGTATTTGAAAACCAGTCCCTGAGGACGATATTCGGTCTTACCTAGACTATATTACTTGTAACGATACGTGCACTTGCATTAAGCGTGTGTATAAATTGCGCATCAAGTTTTTGGCGCCGTTGCCGGGGATTGACGTACTTTCAATATCGATTTATCTATTCTTATTTCTAATTTGGTTGCTCCAAGAACAAGTTTCTAACTTGTTCTGCGAGCATCTTTTTATCACCTTTTGTTGTTTTCTTATTTTGCAGGTTAAATTCGAAAGAAAAAAAACAAAAAATCGAAAAAATAAATAAATCAGGACACATGGACTACTACTATCAGAGACAGTGGAGTCATCAACAACAGCTTAACCCACAGGTTCTAGAGGAAGATCTAGATGAGTTGAAGGCAGGCATACTCAGGCTCACCAAGTGCCAGACTCAGTTTATGGCTGAGACAAGGGAGTCCCTAAAAAATTTGGAGACCCACATAGGGCAACTGATGGATAAGATGAGCAATACACCTCAAGCAAATCTGCCTAGAGACATCATTATGGGAGGTGGTAAGAAAATTGAGGAGCCTGAACCACACCAAGCTATTGAGGAATCTGGCGAGATAGTTGGTGTAGAGAAGGAAAAGATTGCTGAGATCCAATTATTCACCTTTTTGGATTCTGTGGAAATTATTTTTCCTGCACCTATTGCAGAAGAAACACCACCAGCTATCACTGTTTATCCCCAGATAGGAAGTCCATACCATCAAGGGCACCCCCTAGAGTTGAGAGATGTAGGGAATTTCACTGATCCCTACATTATAGAGAGCCTAAAAGACAAGTCTGTCTTGTGTACTTGGGGGATAATCATATGTCTGAGGCCCTTGTTTGAAAAAGGTGTTGTAGGAAAAGTGAGACCTGCAACAAACACTGTGTGGATTGCAAGAAGTTCGCAGAAGGATCAGCCGGGCACTAGTAAAGATTAACTGCGTCCGGCTAAAAGAAGTTAAAGACAACGCTTGTTGGGAGACAACCCAATGTTTTCAATTATGTTAGTTTGATTTTTATCTTTAGTTTGTTTTATTTTGTATTGAACAGTCTCACGGTCTTGAGTTCTTGTTTTGTGTTGTTGGATGACAGGTGGACTGAAAGCTAACTCTGAGGAAAAGGAGCAAGAACGCTGAAAAAAAGGAAAAGTCGTTGCCGCACGCCGCCGAATCGTGGCTGGCGAACTTCAGAGAGTCGCGAAGATTGGGCTCCACGGCGCCAAATCTCAGGGCCGTGGTGCCTAAGGTTCAGAGGCCCAGACGCAATGCAAATTCCAGAATTTTTCCTCTCGGACCTCCATTATGACCGATGTGTTGTGTCAGTAAGTTGTACCTATTTTTAGTCTTCACACATTGGGGACAATGTGTCGATTAAGTTTGGGGGGTGTCTTATTGTTTTTGAGTCTTTTTGATTTGTTTTGTGTGTTTTTGAGTATTTTTGAGTTATTTTTTTATTATTATTATTATTGATCATGCATGCTGTAGTCACTTGAAACGCCTAATGAAGTAAAGTGAGATAATGTAATGGAATTAGAAGTAACCATCTGAACACCTAGGTTAGATATGCCAAAAATTCATGAAATCGAACTATTTGGGGTATCTTGCTTGATTTATGCATTGTTAAGTGATTAAACCTATGTGTCTGCTTGCTTGTTATTTGAGGCGAAATAGTTAGGATATGCATGTTAGGGAGATGATTCAGATATTTCTTTGTTAGCCCTTTCTTATCATTTTTACCTATCTCTGACATAAAAAATTGTATCCCTAGTCAGCCCCATTGAGCAAAAAATATGACCTTTCTTTGACACCCTATAATTCCATATTTGTGCCATAAGTGAAAAATTGAGTTGTTGGAATATAAAGTGTTGAAAAAGAGACAAAAGAGAGTGAACAATTTTGATGCATCCCAATGAAAAATAATAATAAATAGGCAAAAGCCTAAGTTTGGGGGTGCCTACAATTCATCAGACATCTTATTCTCTCAAAACAAAAGAGGGGAAAGATATGTATGTGGTTAAAAAGAAAATCAAAAAAAGAAGAAGGGAAGAATCGAAAGCAAAAAGAGCTTATGGTACGTAAGTTGAGCCTAAATGCCTATTTTTACCTACTCCTGTCTAAGCCTACATTACAACCCTGAAAAGCTCGATCTCTAATGTGTGTATCCATGATTAGTGGAGAATAGCAAATGAACAGGCCATAGGATTGTGAAATTAACATGCATAGTTAGGTATTCTTACTTCCATTGAGTATGATTAAATTGAATTTGCGAAATATCTGACTTGAGTGTTTAGAATGCTAAAAATCCATGCTATATGTTCCTGCATATTATCCTACTAACTTTCATGTTTTTCTAAGTGACAATTGTGCAGCAAATTGATCTGTCTTTGAGTCATTTTATTTTCTTTTCTTTCGTGTCTTTATTTCTATCTTTTTTATCTTTACTCGAGGGCGAGCAAAGGTTAAGTTTGGGGGTGTTTGATCGGTGTATTTTATACACATTTTTGAGTCATTTATAGTTAGTATTTTACTCATTTCATTTATGTTTAGTATAGTATTAGGGTCGTTTTCCTTTCTTTTGTGTCACATCGGTCATAAATGGAGAAATGACAAAAAGGAGATGAAATGAGCATAAATGAGATGGAATTGCACACTAAAAGGGCCAATAAATGAAGCCTAAGAAGTTCCGGGAAGTATAGAAGAAATCAGACGAAGACCGGACGAAAAAAGGACGAAGAAACGAAAAATCCGGAAGAATGCCGAATTTGACACATTTTCAGGGTCCAAAAGGGATAACTTTTCCTATCTACATAATCCTTAACACTTTACCTAAAGGATTTTATAACTTTTCCTACCTACATAATCCTTAACCCTTTACCTAAAGGATTCTATAACTTTTCCTACCTACATAATCCTTAACCCTTTACCTAAAGGATTCTTGGGCTATAAATAGTCTCTACATCATTAGAAGAATTTATTCCATCCATTGTACATACAACACAACTCTAGGAGGCGAGGATTTGAGACCTAGTTCGAGTATTTTCTTTTCTTTCTTTTGCTTTGTTTATTTCAATTCATGTATGAAGATTATATTAGTTCTTAGCGTGACTATGGCTAGAAGCTAATTACTTTATTAGGGATTTCCTTGTGATTCACTTGAAACTCTATTCATGAATTAATTTATTAGTTTGGTTTCTTCTTCACTTATTTAAGATTTATTCAATAGTTGTTTTGATTGCTTGATAATTAACTGATCACTGGTTATCATCACTTATATGAGTTCTAATCGAACCGAAAAGGAGATTGTGAATATGCTATAGTTGAATAAACATAGGTTTAAATCGTGGACGAAAGTACCCCGATACTTGTGTAGCTTAATAGGTTATTGCTCTTAATCCTCATTTGTAGTCAATCTTGTCATCGAAAGATAGAAGGGTTCTCCATTGGGGTTGAGTGTTTATATTACCTTAACATGAGTATAAAACGGTCTAGTTAACCTGCTATCTTAACGTAGAAGAAGAAGTTAGTCTAATTGTATTAAAGATTGAATAGAGTGGATAATTGATGATCTTGGAAGCCCTAATTCTCTATCATAACTGATTTAAATCAAAATATTTTCATAATTAGTTTATTTCCTGCATTATTAGTTTAGAATTCCAACTCAATTAACGTTAACCAAATAGAAACTAAAGCATAGATAATCTCCAGATTTGAAAACCAAACGAGGGCGATATTCGGTCTTACCTAGACTATATTACTTGTAACGATACGTGCACTTGCGTTAAGCGTGTGTATAAATCGCACATCAGCCATGCTCAAGGCACATAACAAATTGATAAAACACATAGAGAGGGTTGTGACCACTATAGCTGAACATTCCAGGGTTTGGACTCCAATATCAAATCAAAATACGACGAAAGTCTCGGGGAACCAAAAACCAGCAAAATGGAGGCTAATGGTGCATTATAAAGGATATATGCTTTAATAAAAGGGCTTCTCAAGGATAAAAAAAAATGAATGAGTGGATGAATCAAATATCGAGAGCACCACCTATAATAAAGGACGTAAGAGCCAGGAAATATAGGGTATTGATATTCGAAAAGCGGCCCTTGTCCCTATGATGAAGAGATTCAAAACACCTAACATACCTATGTATATAGGACCACAGACCCCCAAAAGCATGTGATAACATTTGAAGCAGCCATTACGGGGCATGCTCTGAAACATCACGAGATTGAATCCATCATGCTGAAAAAATTCAACTAGACGCTCATAAAGGAAGTACTCTCTTGGTATACTCATTTACCTGAAAACTCTATTGACTCTTTTGCTACTTTTGCAGATGATTTTTTAAGGCTCACGCGGGAGTTCAGATGGTGGAAACACATAAACTAGATGTGTTTTCGATAATGTATCATAGAGACGAGTTGTCGAGGGGATTCATGGATAGGTTTCAAAGGGAGAGAATGTTGTTGCTAGTAATCCTAGAATATTGGGATGCGGCTGCATTTACAGATGGTTTGAAACCAAGCAGTTCGAATACGTCCTGGAAATTAAAGGAAAACTTGAGGGAATTTTCAACCAAAACGTGGAGTGAGACAAACCTCAAATACACGACTAAGATACGTATTGAGGAGGATCAATAGATGTCAGCACCAGTAGATGTCAGTGGACGCCTAACAAAAAGGTCATACTAAGGGTTTAGTGAAAGTACCATAAGTCATCGCGGATCGTTCGAGCCGTACAATGATCGCGGATTTCCTAGCCATGGAAAAAACAGGGGTAACATCAGAAACAATTATGGCCTCGTTGGGAAGGGCTCCCCATGGCCTGAAGGATCAACATCAAGAGGAACTGGACCCCCAAAATTGTCGGATCATAACTTTAATATAAATGCGGCAGAGATGGTGGCAGTAATGAAAACGATTAAGAAATCTAGATTTTTGGAAGAAATACGAGCATACTCGGATAAGGGAAATACCAGGTTATGGTGTCACTTCCATAGCACACATGTGCATACTACGAAAAACTGTAAGAATCTGAGGATCGAGGTGTCCTAACTACTGTGAGTGGGGTACTTGAAAAAAATACATTAGTTACCGGGAAAAGTTCAATCTGAGCCAGAACCCTGGGCAAAGGCTAAACAAAATGCCTCAACCTACTCATACTATCAACATGATCTTCAGGGAAGAGATGGTGAACATAGTCACATACACGTTGCTCAAGAAGTCTAAGATCTCTGTCATAACTATGAGTTGCACCTAGTGTTACACCCCATAATTCCAGGACATGTTTATAAGAACGTACGTAAGAACTCAAAAATGTTAAGATTTGAGACTAGTAAAAATTTATCGGAATTATGGAAATGTCGGAAAACGAAATTGTCACGACCGACCGGCCGCGATCGTGCCCTACCCGGCACCCTGCTCGTATACATCGAGAATAGCAATGAACATACACAACATACAACATGTTTAGACAATAACATCACAGCTAGCCGATAAGGCCGCTTCCATAAAATATGCATAATCAAAAGAAAATCAGATAACTCTTGCATTTCATGTACCAAACCACAAATGTGACTACGCACTCTAAGAATAACAATTGTGGCGGACAGGTCTCGCCATACCCCGAATGTACATAAATCTACAACATCGTGGAAAGATCGTACTAAAAGACAAGCCTCCGAGAAATGGAGCTTCGACGTCGATAAGTGATCCTAAGAATGAGGATCCACCACTGCTACTCCCTACCGCGGATTGAACGCAAATTCGAGGAAGGGTCAAGACACAATATGTACTAAGTATGTAAAATCGAAAATACGTAATTACATCATGAGTTTAAAACAAAGCCGAGACATGTATTATAATCAAATTACGATAATCGTGCCTTACTAACAATGAGAGTAAATAGAGTATACTTACAACATAAAAATAGGAAGCTCACGATCAAAGCAGACCACCCGCCCGCGGATCATTAAGCAATCCTACTCACGAGACTATTTCACCCGCGATAGTCGTGTGGACCCGCATGAGGTATTCCTCGCAGGACTATTTCACCCGCATAAGCCCTTACGGACTCGCGTGAGGTATTCCTCGCATAGGTCAGACTACCGCACGGGACTATTTCACCCGCATAAGCCCTTACGGACTCGCACGAGGTATTCCTCGATCACGGGTAGCAAATCCACTAATATGCAAATGCCACAAACCCGGAATGACCCCGTAATGAATAATATACCACTAGCACAAACCGGCTATCATACATAACATAAGCACTACCGGCTTATCATACAATATATAAGCAAGTTAAGAAATCCCCTAACTTCTTATTATTCTCGTTCATATACACTCTCATTTTAGTTTACTTAAGGCACTAACATGTCTTTTATAAAAAATCCGGGAATTTAACCCAAGTACTACATACTTCCACTCTTTTGAAAATGACTCTTTTTCGTATAAAACTTCCAAGATACTATTAACCGTAGTATCAAGTCAAAATTACTTTTCAAGACAAGTCACAATACCTTTAGAAATAAAGTTAGGTTTCTAAACAAGTGACTCTTTTTCTTATAAAACCTTAGGCAATTGATGCCTTAAAATCAAATTGCCTTTCATTAAATCAAGTCATTTATCCTCATTTATCTTTCCATAAAGCTAATATAACCAACTTCCCATAAAGTCGTTATATTCACTTTATACCTTAGTCAAATACAATTTCCTATCCAAGGGACTTATACGTTTAAAACGAAACAAGTATCACATACTTTAAAACTCTTCAAGTCCCTTAACTTTAATAAAACTTAAGACATCCTAAATACTTTCAAAGAAGTGAGTTAATCTCCTAACTCACCCAACTTGGCTATTCTTAAAACAAGTAAAGGATATCAAGGTTTTGTACGTCTACCGTACTATATACGTGCAACTAATCATGCTCAAAAGATAGGAAAGTTCTACATACCTCTTCGGGTAAATCCACTTGCTAAGTACAATATCCCGCCCGTAGTATGTCAACCTATAATGTCCACAATACGGCTATTAACGTCTTACTTCAAACGTAGAATATTATAAGTGTAAAGTCACTAGATTCTACGGAAAATCGGACAGCACCTCCTTTGTTTCTACATACTTTGCCACCTTTTTCAAGGCCGAATTCAATAACCAAACACGCCACATTTAAGGCCCAATCAATGCAATTAACAATAGGGGATTACACGCCTACTAGACGTGTAAAATTCCGCCCCACAAAAGGTATCAAACTAATACAAACTACTAGTCCAATTCGGCCACATTGAGTACAATAACACCAATTCTTATCCAATTTCCATTTCAATCCAAGTTATTAGCATAACAAGATATCAAGTCGCAATCGATTATAACTACTATAATCTTCAAGTAAGTAACATGCGACGATTCTAATAAACGACCAAATTGTAATCCAACTTTACATGGCTTAAATGACATTTCGGATTTAAGGCTACAATCAATCCATAATACTTATAAAACTTCAACACATATACTTCATGCTAGCAAACATGTAAGGCTAACAACAATATATAATCTTGTAACACTTAAGAGACGAGATTATTACCTCAACAATTCTTAGTCCAACTTCAAATCCGAAGTCGCTCCTTAGCAACTTAGAGCCTCTTCTAGACACTTCAATCCGCTAATTGAGACCCTTAGAACAACACAAACAACTTTCCTTCAATCTTCCAAACAAAACCTAGAAAAGCAACTAGGTTTTCATCTTGCGACTAACACGAAAACTATCTTTTTCCGGGATTTTTCTATTGAGATACACTTACAATACACTCATGAACCTTGGTTTAAAGTGTGGAACTTAATGGACAAGAAACAAAAAAATTTCTTTTCTTCTTGGAGTGAACCCGAGAGCACCTTGTGTGTTCTTCCAATTTTTCTTGAAAATTTTCTAAGTGTAGAAGTAAGTCTTGCTACTAGTACCACTATATAGCACAATGGAGGGTCAAGATGTGTACAAATGGGTGGCTTGGATGAGGTTCTCTTAAATATCAAGACTTGTGGACCCATTGACCAAGTCAATTTTCTCAAGCTCTTCAAGTTGCAAGACTTGTCTTCCTAACAAGGGTCAAATGACCCTTTTGTCCATGTCCCATTTCGTCCAAGGCAACATAAAGGGGGGTGACACGTGTCGCCCTCCCATTTGTTACAATATTACGTTTTCCGACAATTCCATAATTCCGATAAATTTTTACAAGTCTCAAATCTTAACATTTCTGAGTTCTTACGTACGTTCTTAAAACATGTCCTGTAAATACGGGGTGTAACATTCTTCCCCTCTTAGAAACATTCGTCCCCGAATGTTCTTTCGGAGTCAAACTTATAATTAGCGACATAGTTTCTTTTCACAACCCCGACATACCAATAGTGCCACATATGGCCACATAAAAGCATTTAAGAAAAATAAATACTTCAATTTAAAGCTTGACAAGTAGGGAAAACGAATTACCTGAAGGTGTAGGGAATAAGTGAGGATACTTCCTCAACATGTCCTCCTCCGCTTCCCAAGTCATCTCCTCCCGGTTATCATTCCTCCACAAGACTTTGACGGAAGCCACATCCTTGGTCCGCCGTCGACTGGCGATCGAGTATCGCTATGGGACTCTCTCATACGATAACCCCTCTCACACCGGACCTCACTAGCAGGAAAACTCGCTGGATCTCCGATACACTTCCGCAACATAGAAACATGGAAGACCGGATGTACCGCCTCTAACTCTGATGGCAGATCCAACTCATAGGCAACCTTGCCTACTCGACGGACGATCTGGTAGGGCCCAATGTACCTTGGGATAAGTTTCCCCTTCTTTCCGAATCTCATCACACCCTTCATGGGTGACACCTTCAAGACCCAATCGCTCACCGAAACTCCAAATGTCGACGCCGATTATCCGCGTATGACTTCGCCGACTCGAGCCGCTATCACCTCTCCGGATAAGCTTCACTTATCCACACCACTGAACCAAGTGCGGGCCAACTAATCGCACCTCGCCACGTAGAACCAACCAATCGGCGATCTACATTTCCGCACATATAAAGCCTCGTATGGCGCCATCTGTATACTGGAATGGTAGCTGTTGTTATAAGCAAACTCCACAAGAGGCAAATGATCCTCCCAGCTACCCCTGAAATCAATCACGCAGGCTCGCAGCATATCCTCAATCGCGGATAAGATGCGTTACGCCGCCCGCCACCGAGGATGAAATGTCAGATCGAGACTCACCTGTGTCCCTAATCCCTTCTGGAAAGTCCTCAGGGTTAGCCAGAACCGGGCTCCCTATCTGATATAATCGACACCGGGACACTGTGCAACCTCACAATCTCTCTGATGTACAATCTGGCATAGTCCTCAGCCGAAAACGTCGTCCTGACTGGAAGGAAATGGGCTGATTTCGTCAGCCTGTCAACATCATTGACAACATTCAAAGCAACAAACCTGAGAGCAGAAGGAAGAAAAGGTTTGAAAAGGAGTGGGTACACTAAATCTGAAATGTAATATGTGCATAACTGCCTTGCGTACTAACATTACAGGTTCTTGGTACTTCGATAGTGGTTGCTCACGTCATATGACAGGTACCAAAAGTCTCTTGAAGGAGGATGAAGCATTAAATGGAGGGTACGTGACCTTTGGAGAAGGAAGTAAGAGTAAAATTATTGGTAGAGGAACTCTTAATGTTCCAAATCTACCAGCCTTGAATAATGTGCTTCATATAGAAGGTTTAGTTGTTAATCTCCTTAGCATAAGCCAACTATGCGATGACGATCTAGAGGTGAAATTCAACAAACTTGAATGTAAAGTTACAGATTCTGCAAACAAGTGCGTCATGTCAGGAACCTGAACCGGAGATAACTGCTATCTAGTAGGTAGAGAAGAGTTTTGCAGCTCCGCAAAGGTAGGTGACTTGACACTTCGGCACCAGAAGGTGGGACATGTCAACTACGGCACCTTGGAGAAGCTGATCTCGTTTGAAGTTGTCAAAGTATTCTCAGACTGGATTCAAAAGATAAAATATTGTGTGAAGATTGAAGGGAAAGCAGACCCGAGTATCTCACAATATTGCCCAATATGACGGACAACATTCATGTATGTCTCATTGTTTTCAATTATTGCATATAAATCTTATGGGTCCAATTGAGGTAGATAGCCTAGGAGGAATGAGATACTCTTATGTGATTGTTGATGATTTTTCTAGATTTACTTGGATATATTTTTTAAAGGAAAAGTCACAAACCTTTGAGATGTTTAAAACACTCTACTCTAGAATTAGAAATCTGTTTTGTTCTTCAATTTTCAGAATAAGATCTGATCATGGAAAGGAATTTGAAAATCAAATCTTTGCGAAATTCTGTGAAAAGAAAGGCATATTCCATGAATTTTCGGCACCAAAAATACCTCAACAAAATGGGGTTGTCGAGAGAAAGAACAAAACTTTACAGAAAATGGCAAGAGTAATGTTGAGTTCTAAGCAGTTATCTAAAAGGTTTTGGGCAGAGGCCTTTAACACATCATGTCACATAAGTAATAGAGTTTATCTAAGGCCAGGGGCCAAGATGACACCCTATGAACTATTAAATAGAAAGAAACCTACAGTGAGATACTTCCATGTCTTCAAAGTGTGTCTATATTCTTAATGTGAGGATAAATCAAGCAAATTTGACTCTAAGAGCAACAAGGGGATATTTGTCGGCTACTCTCAGAATAGCCATGCTTACCGAATATACAACCTTCGGACAAAGACCATCCAGGAGTCTGTTAATGTGATTTTTGATGATCCGCTGGATATATCTGGAAGATCTTCAAAAAACAACATTGTGGTTGCAGTTGAAGAGGAGCGACCCACTGAAGCAACAGATGTTGTCCCAGATATTGTTCCAATATCAGAAGTCACATCTGAACCTCAAGAAGAGAACACAGGGAATGAAGTAGAGGAGGAGTCTGCTACTGAGCTGAATGATCAAGTGAGAAGAGACCCTCCATCGAGGATTAGAAGGAACCATCCGCCCGACCAAGTGATAAGGGGAGCTTTTTAGCAGAGGTGAACAAGAGAGAAAGAGCCAGTCAATTACCGAGAGATGGTAAGGTATATGTGTATGTCCACCATATACCAACAGGTTAGTCTTTCTTGTTTTACATCTACATTGGAACCTAAGAATATTGGGGAAGCATTGAAAGATAATTTTTTGATACAAACTATGCAAGATGAGCTTGAGCAATTTACCCGAAATGAGGTTTGGGATTTGGTACCACGACCCAATAACACTAATGTTATTGGGACTAAGTGGATATTCAAAAACAAATCAAATGAGTTAGGGAAGATTGTGAGGAACAAAACTCGACTTGTTGCTCAAGGATATATACAAGTTGAAGGTATCGACTATGACGAGATCTTTGCTCTTGTGGCTAGACTTGAGTCAATAAGGTTGCTTCTTGCTATTGCTTGCTACTTGAAAATTACCTTGCACCAAATGGACATTAAATGTGTCTTTCTCAATGGATACTTGGACAAAGAAGTATACGTTGAACAACCAAAAGGATTCGAATATCCTCACCATCCACAACATGTATACAAGCTCAAGAAAGCTTTGTATGGTCTAAAACAGGCACCACGTGCATGGTATGGTCGTTTAACTAACCTTCTTATTGATTTTGGTTTTATCCGTGGAGAAGCTGACAAAACTTTATTCATCAAAAGACACGGAGTAGATGTAATCATAGCTCAAATCTATGTTGATGATATTGTATTTGACTGGACTAAAGAATCTTTCTTGAAGTCATTTGTCGAAGCAATGTCTACAACATTTGAAATGAGCATGATTGGAGAACTAACATTTTTCTTAGGCTTGCTGATTAAACAGGTTGAAGAAGGGATTTTGTATCCCAGAGCAAGTATGCCAAGAATCTTGTTAGGAAGTTTGGTCTGGAAAATTCTAAACACATGAAGACTCCAATGGGCTCTACGCAGTAGGTATGTAAAGACGATGTTGGACAAGTTGTTGACCCAACATTGTACCGATCTATGATAGGTAGCCTCTTATACCTTACTGTCAGTCGCCCTGATATCATGTTTAGCATGTGTGTTTGCGCCAGGTTCCAAGCCAGTCCCAAGGTATCTCATCTTAATGTCGTGAAACGTATCATATGATATATTGCCGGTACAAGTGACTTGAGAATTTGGTATTCTAGAGACACTAATCCTAATCTAATAGGGTATAGTGACTCGGATTGGGTCGGTGATGTCGACGATAGGAAAAGCACTAGTGGTGGTTACTTTTATCTTGACAACAATCTAGTCTTATGGTACAATCGTAAGCAAAATTGCGTGTCACTCTCGACTGCTGAATCCGAATATGTGGCAGCCGGAAGTTGTTGTACTCAACTGATTTGGTTACGACATATGCTTGATGACTATGACATTTCTAATAACTCAATGATTTTGTACTGTGATAATCTGAGTGCTATTAATATTTCCACAAATCCTGTTCAGCATTCACGTACAAGACACATAGACATAAGACATCATTTTTTAAGAGACTTAGTGAAAAAACAACTAGTTCAAAATGAACATGTTGATACTCTTTCTCAACTAGCTGATATTTTTACCAAATCCCTAGATCATGAGAGATTTTCTAGCTTGGAAAAATCTCTTGGTCTCTGTTTTCTCTGAAAATAAGACAGGCTAGGTAAATGTTGTCCTAAATGTTGACCGAACATTCTGGGTAATATTTACTATTTTAGTCAATGTGCAGGATGTGTGTTGTAGTAATGTTGCACTGTTTTTCAAAAGGATCAAGCATGACTTCACAAGGACAAGGTTTGAATACGATATTGTTCCCTGCGATGATATATATATATATATATATGTATATCATAAAAAGGAAGTTTCATAAGAAGGCGAAGCCTCTACAAAGATTTGGTTTTACACAAAAAGAGCAAAGCTCTAAGTTTGGTATCGTTCCTATTCTATAGGAGTACCATGTGCTTCAAGGAGGTTGAAAATTCCTGATTTTTTTTATCTATATGTGTTCAACTAAGTTGATTAAGGACAATGGTAAAATGTCACATTTGTCCAGCGATCAATCTCATAGGAAACATATACAGAAAACCATTTGCCAAATCAGAAAATCCTTGGAGTCTCAAAATGCTGGTTGAGCTTTGAAATGTTGCCAACATCATTCACAACATCGTGTTCCAGTACATTGTTCAATCGTGTTTTTTTTTGGGTTGTGATATATAACACGTCTCTTTAAATAACGAAAATCCAAAAATTGGAGGACCGTTGTTTTTTAAATTTTTTTGATGTCATGTAAAATCCTTTGTTTTAGGTATGTAAAATCCAGTACATTCTCAGTTCTGAGTTTGCTATGAAAGACTTAGGACCCTTGAGTTATTTTTTGGGGATTGTTGTCACTCGTTATGCAGGTGAATTGTTCTTATCACAGAGGAAGTATGCAGCTGAGATTATTGAGAGGGCTGAGATGTCATCCTTTAAGTCCACTTCCACTCCAGTTGATACTAAACTCAAGTTGGGTGCTGCGGCTGGCACGCCATATGAGGATCCAACCCTCTATCGCAGTCTTGTAGGGGCCCTTCAGTATCTTACGTTCACACATCATGTATTATATATGCAGTACAACAGATGTGTTTGTTTATGCATGATCCCAGAATTGAGCCCATGAATGCGCTCAAACGCATTATTAGGTACATCCAGGGGACACTTGATCATGGCTTACATTTATATCATTCGTCGACATCTACACTTGTCTCATATACAGATGCTGATTTGGGTGGTTGTCCTAACACCAAACGGTCTACGTCTGACTATTATATGTTTCTTGGTAATAACTTGGTCTCATGGTCTGCAAAACGTCAGTCAACGTTGTCCCGTTCTAGTGCAGAGGCCGAGTATCGAGGGGTAGCCAATGTGGTCTCCGAGTCATGTTGGTTACGTAATCTTCTATTAGAACTTCATTGTCCTATTGAGAAAGCTACATTGGTTTATTGTGATAATGTTAGTGCCATCTACCTTTCTGGGAATCCGGTTCAGCACCAGCGCACTAAACATATTGAGATGTACATTCATTTTGTTCGAGAGAAGGTAGCTCGTGGACAAGTACGCGTCTGTCATGTCCCTTCCAGATATCAAATTGTAGACATCTTTACATAGAGTCTTCCCCCGGTTCTTTTTGAAGATTTCAGAGACAGTCTCAGCGTAGGAAGACCGCCCGCTATGACTGCGGGTGTGTGTTAAAATACATAAGCCCATCACGGGCATAGTATATTATGTATATTAGGAATGTATATTGTAGCATAATTAGACTTGTACTATTACCATAATTGTATACTTAGTCTCTAAATAGAATATGATTTTATATGTATAATAGGAAAATGATTTTCCTATATGTAACTTGTATATATACCCCATTTATTAATGAGAATAATCAAGAGATTATTTCTTTCAATTTTAAACGAAAAGGTCATTTTTGAAAGGTTGGACCTCAGGTTCTCGTCCTTTAATGGAGTTTTTCTGTAAAAAAATGAAGTAGGGGAGCGATGGGGAAAATGATGGGTCAAATCTTTACTATCCGCTTTAACGCAACGATTTATTGTGTGAAAGTATTTAATTGCGTCGTTACAGTTAACTTCTTTCACGTAATATTTATTGTGTTAAAGGTAGTTTTATAATTTTTTTAATCGCGTATTTAGTTACAATCCTTTTTTGTTGGGTCATTTAAGTTGCGGACTTCGTACGCAGAGGAGTTAGGTTGGTATTACTACTAACTACAAGGGTTCAAATGAAAGTAAATGACAAATGGAGTATTACTACTAACTACAAGGGTTCAAATGAAAGTAAATGAGAAACAGAGCGTTGAAATGCAATACTCAGAGAATTGGTCTATTTTGCCCCACTCGTGACTATAATATATAGACCTTTCTGATTCTACAAGCTAACACAGATCGAGTCCCTCATTCTCTTCTCTGATTTCCCAAGGTTTGCATACATAGAAGACTTGTCTGTTGTGGATGGCGACACCGATGGCGGAGGACAGCAACTTTGAAGATGAGCTGTATGCGATGTCCACTGAAGATATTATTAGGGCTTCGCGTCTACTTGACAACGAAATCCGAATTTTAAAGGTGAAGATCTTTATTCAAATGTTTTTGTGAACTGTGTAGTTTAATTTAATGGAGTTGAATTTTAGGAAGAGCTGCAGAGAACGAATCTAGAATTGGATTCATTCAAGGAAAAGATAAAGGAGAATCAGGAGAAAATTAAGCTTAACAAGCAACTTCCTTACTTGGTCGGCAACATTGTTGAGGTATGTTATTACTATTAGTTTTCGTGTTTACTTTGAGATAACTGATATCCTCTGCGTATCCTCTTGTTTGATAACTACTTCTAGGCCTGTATATTCCGGAATTATGAAACTAGGGCTTAAAGACCCTCACTAATCATCCTTTGTTACATATATTCACTGTCTATTGATAAGTTATCGTAAAATAAAGTTGAATATCGGAAGAAAGAAAAAAAACATTTTACGATGAGGCTATGAAAAAGCCTTTAGTATAAGAGAATACAACAACGGAGAAAACAACAATGCCTCAATCTCAAACAAGTCGGGATCGGTTATATGAATTCTGACTAACCGCGTTTCTTCACTTAGATTCATCTCAGGGCAGCATTATATAAAATAGAAATAAAAAGTATTAAAAATTATCTATATTTCTTATGGCTTAAAAATTTCAAATAGGGCCAAAAGACTCCTAAAAGTATAGGAACTAAAGTAGATGTACTAACATGACTGAAACATATTCCCTACTAATTGGTATTGCCTATATAAATCTTCCTATTTTTTGCTGAGTCTCTGTGAGTCCCAAAAGATTGTAGGTCCTGATAACTTCCTTCGATGTGATTTTAGGTATACCTTGTCCCTTTTTAGTATATCCACTCACCATGGTTTCATACTTACACATTGGTACATCTGGAGGTCGATGCGGAACATGATTAAACTATCTCAACGAACCTCTCATTGTATCCTCAATGTGTGCTAGTTGTTCCTTCTGGAAGATAGGCTCATTTGATATTGTTGAGTCTTGTATGACTACACATCCATCTTAGTATCCTCATCTTTGCGACACTCATCTTGTGTATGTGTTGGCTCTTAGCGGTTTATATTTGCTTCCTTAAAACATTGCTGGTTTTATAACTGTTATATAAAATTTACCTTCACTTTGTAAACATCCTCTCACACAACACCATGTAGCCTTTTACCCATAAAAAAGGCAATCCCGTAGAACTTCTCCATTTCAACTATTCGGTTTTAATTCTCTGTGTAACGTCTTCATCTTTCATTCCATTCTCTTGGAACAACAAGCCTTGAATTATAAATTGTTTTAATTTAGGCACCAATCTCACCTCAACTTCACTTTCTTCTTATGCTTGACTAAACTTGTAGTCAGTCATACTTTTTCTTATCCTAAACCGTTACTTTCTATGCTTCTCCATAATTCAAGGTTTTGGCTGACACCCCTCGCTAGTTTCCTTAATTAGCTCAATATTATTTGCAAAAACATACACATTGGAACCTAAGATTTGCATTTTAACCTGTTGGATGACTGGATAGTTTGCACATCATGTATATAATATTTTTTGAACATCAATTAGATAAAGTATGACTTGTCCCGGAGAAATGGGATGGACCTGATATTTTGGAGGAGGTAATGAATAATGTCAATGGTGTCTCAAGAGTGTGGTCTAGTGGTCAATGAAGTAGGTTGAGAAGCATGAGGTCCCTGGTTCAAATCTCAACGGAGACAAAAACACTTGGGCGATTTGTTTTCATGCGTCATAGCCTTGGTGGACATAATTACTTGGTACCTGTTGCTAGTGGGAGGTGACAGGTATCCTGTGGAATTAGTCGAGGTGCGCTCAAGCTAGCCCGGACACGACGATTATAAATAAATGTCAATAGTGTTATTAGAGCAGTAGAATGGGTGCACAGCCAGGGAGTATTCTTAGCCTATGATTTCTGATTGCACCAGAGGTTTAGAAAGAGAAGTATTGGCAAAATATTTATGACCATTTAATAATGTGAAGGATAGCCATCTACCATGCTAAACATCCTAGGCCAGGGTGGCCAGTAAATCTTCTTGGTTCTAGCTCCGGGGAAGCAAACATCAATCACAAAATTTTCACTAGACTACTTATTGTCCATTCGACCCAATTGTTGTGGGAAGTAAGAAAAGAGAGGGAGATCTATAATATTTAAAGGACCAACTCCACATGATATCTTATCCAATTTATAGAACTTGTGCTATTGTGGAAATATGAGATTTTGAATATTATTTTATTTTTATTATCTCAAAGAGATGAAATATATATATACAACCTAGAATCTGAACTAATAAATACAAATAGCTAATTCTAGAAACTACAATATTAAAAATCCCCTAATTTTAGGAAGAATAAATGTACATAATATTTGGTATTAATACCAAATTGATTCCTATATACAACTGTGGTCAATCTTCCTAATTTAGGATTCCTAATTTAGGAAATAAATCCACACTCCCCCTCAAGCTGGGTTGTGGATATCAAACATCCCAAGCTTGCACATTAATTCTTCAAAACTGGTTCTTGGGAGAGCTTTAGAGAGAATGTCGTGATTTGAAATCTTGATGGAGTATAAATGGTTTGAATAATGGCATTCTCAATCTTCTCAGTGATGAAGTGTCTATCTATCTCAATGTGCTTAGTCATGTCATGATGAACAAGATTTTTTGCAATCACGATGGCGACTGATTGTCACAAAGCATTTGGATAGACTCTTATAAATACTCCCGATTCACCAAGTAACTTTTTCCAAATTCCTCACAAATCACGAGAGCTAGAGCTCTAAATTCAGCCTCAGCTGAGCTTCTAGAAACAACTGACTGTTTCTTACTCCTCCATGTTACTAGATTACCCCAAACATAAGAACAAGAACTCAAGTACTCTTACATGCATTATATCTCATGCGATCTGCGTGATGTACACTCTGATTTCTTTATTTTCACTCTTCCTGAAAAGCAGACCTTTTCCTGGAGTCATCTTGAGGTATCTAAGGATTCTTGTAACAGCTTCCATGTGTTCCTCTGTTGGATTATTCATGTATTGACTCACCACACTGCGGGAAAACCAATATCAGGTCTAGTGTGAGATAAATAAATAAGGCGTCCAACTAGCCTTTGATATCTCCCCCTGTCCACAGGTGTCTGATCTGCCCCCAAGCCAATTTTCTTGTTCGATTCCATTGGAGTTGAGGCTGGTTTACACCCAAGCATTCCTGTTTCTTTGAGTAAGTCTAGAACATACTTCCGCTGAGAAACAAAAATGCCATGTCTTGATCGTGCAATTTCCATGCCAAGAAAATATCTGAGATACCCTAGATCTTTAATATCAAATTCCTTTGATAAGAAACTTTTCAACCTTACTAGTTCCTCCTTGTAATCGCCTGTTAATATTATATCATCAACGTAAACAATTAGGATAGCTATCCTTTTATCTGAGTTGAGTTTGACGAGCGTGTGATCGCTCGACATCGAGTATAGCCATTCGAGCGATTGACTTAGTGAATTTTCCAAACCATGCTCGTGGAGATTGCTTAAGACCATATAGAGATTTTTGAGTCTACATACTTTATCTGGTTGGATGAATTCTCAAAACCAGTGGAATATCCATATAGACTTCTTCAAGATCTCCATTCAAGAAAGCATTCTTAACATCTAGTTGGTGCAGTGGCGATCTGGTTTACAGTGAGAGAGTAGAACACGGATGGTGTTTAGTTTAGCAACGTGCAAAGTCTCGATAATCTATCCCGTAAGACTGAGTGAAACCCTTAGCAACCAAGCGAGCTTTAAACCTCTCAATGCTACCATTTGCTTTATGCTAATGGTGAATACCCACTGCATCCCAGCCTCTTCCCAATTGGCAATTTTGTGATTTTCCAAGTACCATTCTTCACTGGCGTTGATCTCATCTTGTGCGACCTTTTTCCAACTAGGATCGATCAGCGCCTCTTGGATTGTATGGGGATCCGTACCATCAGAGTAGAAACAAATGCACGATAGGATGGAGATAAGATTTTGTGGGACACAAAGTTGCGATAGGATGTTGAGTACAAGTTCGAACACCTTTTCTTAAAGCAATAAGCAGATCATCATTTGTATGAATAACATTATCATGACTAGGATTACTCAAACCTGAACGTGTTTCTGGAGGATGTTGATCCAGTTCTGATTCATGGTGGCACTCGAAATGTGTTCGATCTTTTAATTCTTTTTCAGAATTTTTTCTTCTTTGGTAGACACGGATCTCTTTAGGTTCTTGTTGAGACTCAATAGTCATAGGTGGATCTTGATTTTCTATGACTTGAGAAGAACTAGATGGACCTTGATTTTCCATGACTGAAGAAGTCGATGGAGTGTCCTTGACTGGATTGGAAAATTGAGCAAGAGGTGGAGTATGAGTATGAGTACCCGGAATAATGTCAGTATGGGTACCTGGAATACTCTCCCAAAGATGAGATTCATTTACATTCTCCCCCTGAATCTCAGATTTGTAGTAAGCATGTTTTTCAAAAAAAGTTACGTCCATAGAGTTATAAGTTTTTGGTGGTAGGAGAATAACACTTATAACCCTTTCACGATGAGGAATAACGATAAAGATACATTTGATAGACTTAGGATCTAACTTACTACGATGTTGTGAATAGAGATGTACAAAAATAGTGCATCCAAAGATCTTAGGGTCAACAAAACTAATGAACCGTGTATGAGGGAATAGTTGCAAAAGAGTTTGACAAGGAGTTTGAAATTTTAGCACCTTGGATGGCATCCGATTGATGAGATATGTAGCAGTAAGAATGGCATCACCCCAGAAAGGTTTGGGAACATGAGTCCCAAACATGAGAGACCGAGCAACTTCAAGAAGATGTCGATTTTTGCGTTCAGCAATTCCATTTTGCTGAGGAGTATCAACACAAGAGCTTAAGTGAATGATGCCCTGTTGTATCAGATAAGGGCTAAGAACAGAATTAAAAAAGTCTTTGGCATTGTCAGTTTTGAGAATTTGAATCTTAGTTTGAAACTGTGTTTGAATCATAGAATGAAAGCGCTGAAATATTTCACTCACTTCTGATTTATTTTTCATGAGAAATACCCAAGTTAATCTCGTGTGATCATCTATAAATGATATAAACCATCTTTTTCCCGTTATAGTGTTGACACGCGAAGGTCCCCAAACATCACTATGAATTAATGAAAAAGGTTTGGATGGTTTATATGTTGATCTAGAGTAACTATTGCGAGTGTGTTTTGCAAACTGACAAATTTCACAGCAAAAAGTGTTTGGATTTTTATTAATAAACAAAGAGGGAAACATTTTTGACAAATACAAAAAATTTGGATGACCAAGACGATAGTGCCATAACATAATATCACTATCTTTATTAGAACAAGAAATAGACTGATTATTCAAAGAAAGTAAACTAGACTTTTGGGCTGTTCTGGTAGATTGAGTTTCATTCCTTAGAACATAAAGACCAGAACACATCTCAGCACTGCCAATCCTCTTCCCCGAATCCAAGTCCTGAACCACACAAAGATTTGAGAAAAATTTAGTCACACAATGGTGGTCACGAGTAAATTTACTAATAGAAAGTAAATTATAATCCAATTTCGGTACATAAATCTGATGTGAGAGTTAGGTCCTTATTTATGATGACTGAACCCGAACCCTTAACTTTAGAGAGTGTACCATCAGCAATTTTGACAGTATGATTTCCTGTACTCATGTGAAACTCAGAAAAATTGGATGCATCTCCTGTCATGTGATCTGAAGCCCCAGAGTCAAGAATCCAAGATTTGGTAGTTATTTTATTGACAAAATAAGCTACTGATTTATTACCTCGTTACGCCAACATTCCGATTACTCGAGTAGCGGTCGTGAGTGGAGGAGGCCCGACTTAGAATCTTCTGAAGAGCCTCAAGCTGAGCTTTAGTGAATGGAGTTGACTTAGTTGCATCACTCTTTCCTTCATTTGTGGAACGATAGTGGCGGAACATTCCACGACTCTGCGATCACCCCAAGATTTTGGCTTCCATTTGGAGGCTTTCCATGGATTTTCCAGCACATTTATTTGTAGTGTCCAGGTTTTCGGCAGTGATCACACTAGGGGCGTCCCTTATTTTAACGAGTATCGGGTAGCAGTGGGATTGTCTTGAGCGTGGTGATGCTTACGATCCAAGATAAATTTTGAGAACCCATCATAACCTTTTTCCTACTTTCTTCAAGACGGACTTCGGAGAATGCTTCTTTGACCTTAGGAAGGGGCTTGGTGCTCATGATTCGACTCCGCACTGCATCAAGATTTTTGTTGAGGCCATGAAGAAATTTGAAAGTTCTCTTTTTCTCCACAATAGTACGATACATAGTAGTATCGTCACTGCATTTCCAGGCATATTCTTCAAATAAATCCAGTTGCTGCCAATACCGTGTGAGTGTGTTGAAGTATTGTGTGACCGAGGTATCATCTTGGCGGAGATCGTACAAGGCAGATTCAATTGCAAAAAGTTCTAAGGTATTTTCAGAACTTGAATAAGAATCTTTGACAGCATTCCATAATTCCTTTGCTGTGGCATATAAGGGAAAATTTTCTCCTATATCATTGTTCATAGAACTGATCAGCCATGATTTAATCATATGATTATCAGATTTCCAAGTTTTGAATGTAGGATCATCTTGTTTTGGAACAGAGATTTCACCCGTGAGATACTCCTCCTTGCCTTTTCCACCAATATACATCACCACAGATTGGGACCATTGAAGATAATTGTGTCCATTGAATTTGTGGCTGGTAACCAGAGAGATAGCTTCATTGCCATGAGAGAGAGTTGGAGTAGAGGAGGTTACCTCTGAGATAAAGTTGTCTTTTTCGGCAGCCATGGCAGTCAGAAAAGGACAGAAATGGACACACGGAGAAGAGGAGAAAAAAAAAATTGGAGGGCTAGGCAGCAGATTCTGGCTCTGATACCATATGAGATTTTGAATATTATTTTATTTTTATTATCTCAAAGAGAGGAAATATATATATACAACCTAGAATCTGAACTAATAAATACAAATAGCTAATTCTAGAAACTACAATATTAAAAATCCCCTAATTTTAGGAAGAATAAATGTACATAATATTTGGTATTAATACCAAATTGATTCCTATATACAGCTGTGGTCAATCTTCCTAATTTAGGATTCCTAATTTAGGAAATAAATCCACAGGAAATATTAAACTTGTGCTACATGTATAGATGAGGCTTTAGCGACCAGCCAAATCATTCTATTGCCTTTCTTTTTTGCCTTTTGCTCTGTTTTTTGCTAACTGTTTAATTGATGTTACAAATATCCCTGCAATCATGAATGAAATATCACTTGCTATTCCCAAAAAAAGACACTGATTGGTGCCAGGGGAGAGAGGAGAGGGCTGGCTATTGATTGTATGTTTTGCAATGCTTAAGGGTACATGTGTGTATAAGAAGGCATATTTTTACATTTCTGACATGTGATTTTAAGAAATCAAATTGCCTAGAAGACCTTGTGCAAGACAATGTATTTGCACATAGTATTATGTCTCCTTTCTCTTTTCCTTAATCTTTTGTTTTGCTTAAGAAAGGAGTTTATGCAAAGTGGGAGGATAGGGCAATTTATTTTTGAGGCACTCACTTGATCCTTGTCTTTTCAGATTTTGGAAATGAATCCAGAGGAAGAGGATGAGGAGGATGGTGCAAATATTGATCTTGACTCACAAAGGAAGGGCAAATGTGTCGTGCTGAAAACATCCACGCGCCAGGTGAGTCGTTACACTCATAAAATTGTGTAACTATTTTTTTTTTGAGATGCTTAACTGCTGAAATTTTCTTCTTCAAAGTAGTGTTCTTTTAATTGATCCTCCCAAAGCTTCTTTTTCATTTATGTGCTTTTTATGGTTGAACTTCATAACTAGGTCCCTGTGCTCCATTTGAAAGCCATTTGATTTTAGCAAAAATATTTGAAGTCCTTTCTTCTTGCCAATTGTAGACAATTTTCCTGCCCGTTGTTGGCCTTGTTGACCCGGACAAGTTAAAGCCTGGTGATCTGGTCGGAGTAAACAAAGACAGTTATTTGATATTAGACACATTGCCATCTGAATACGATTCACGGGTTAAGGCAATGGAAGTTGATGAAAAACCAACTGAAGACTACAATGATATTGGAGGCCTGGAGAAACAGATTCAAGAACTCGTAGAGGCAATTGTTTTACCTATGACGCACAAAGAACGGTTCCAGAAATTAGGCGTTCGTCCTCCAAAAGGAGTTCTTTTGTATGGGCCTCCTGGGACTGGGAAAACTCTCATGGCCCGAGCCTGTGCTGCACAGACAAATGCCACTTTTCTTAAGCTAGCAGGACCGCAGCTTGTGCAGGTGAATTTTCTTCTACTTCCTGTGTTTTTTATGTTTACTTGTTTTAATTCATATGAGATACTCTGCATGTGCATGTTATTCTTGTACCTCGTATCTCCTTCTCTTAATTTTTATTTTTTCTACAAGTAATGTATCCCTGTTTTCTTCTTTCCTTGCAATTGGGACAAATAGTTGCTCTAGAATGCATTCATTAGTAAAAAATAGCTTCTTAGGTGGTGGAACATGAATTATGCATTTTTCATGGATGGTATAGTAAACATCTACGGGTTTAGGAACTAAAGTATATCAACGAAGTAGTGTATCTATAACTACACAAGGGTGAGAGGTCACTCTCGCATGCATTCTCAAACTTTCATATTTCTCTCTAGGTTATTTGTTCACGGCATGGTTTTGATGTCAAGCAACCATCTCCCAGTTTTTTTTTATAAGAGAAAACCATCTCCCAGTTATCCATGTATCCGGAGGGGAAATACTCGTTACGTCAGTAACATTATACGCTACAGACTTCAGAACATGGAATAGGCATAACTAGCTATCTTATTTTCTTATAAGAGAAAACCATCTCCCAGTTATCCATGTATCTGTAAGGGGAAATACTCGTTACATCACTAACATTATACACTACAGACTTTCAGAACATGGAATAGGCATAACTAGCTATCGTAATTGAATGTGTCAAGCTGATTTCCATAAACTGATTTACTAAGAAAACTGTTTCTGAAAGAGAATTTCATATCATGACATGTAATTTGCATTTAGAAGTTTATGATTTAATTGTTTGGCATTCTGAAGTTACTACCCAATTAGTGCATAAAACAACTGTGCCTCATTTATACTGCTTATTAAAGAAACCCTGTACTAAATATAGATGTTCATTGGAGATGGGGCAAAACTTGTTCGTGATGCTTTCCAGCTGGCAAAGGAGAAATCACCCTGCATCATTTTTATTGATGAGATTGATGCTATAGGCACAAAGCGTTTTGATAGGTAACCATGTTGCTGATGTTCTTTTCACTTACAAATGTTTGAATCTTACACAGACACATAATATGCACTCATGCTATATGTTATGACTGAACAAATTATCACTTTTTTTGATAAGTGAAATTTCACACTAAATCTCCTTATATAATAGGCAGACTCTTGCTGATGTTCTTCTCGCGTACAAATGTTTGAATCTTACACACATAATATGCAGACTCTTGATATATGTTATGACTGAGAAGATTATCACTTTGTACTTAATGAAAGAAGTTTTAGTCTAAACCTCTTTATAGATGCGGTACAGCTGTATCTTCACTTACTAAATTATGTTGTTTGATCGCAGTGAAGTTAGTGGGGATCGAGAGGTCCAAAGAACTATGTTGGAATTACTTAATCAGCTTGATGGTTTCAGCAGTGATGATCGGATAAAGGTTTTTTCTCTTGCTTGTAATAATATATTTCTACTTTCGCGTACCTTAAACTAGTTTGGACATTTAGAACAATTTTCCGTTTACCAATTTGTGTGGTATTTGTTGTTGGGATTGTAAAATTTAACTGCACATCAGTGCAAAAAGGTTGACATGGTAATTTCTACTATACATGGTGATTTTAACTATTCTGGTTCTCTACTTTTTGAGTGAATTGTATTGGTCTCTTTCCTTTACTTTCAGGTGATAGCAGCAACGAACAGAGCTGATATTTTGGATCCTGCTTTGATGCGGTCTGGTCGATTGGATCGTAAGATTGAGTTCCCCCATCCTACAGAGGAAGCTAGGGCTCGAATCTTGCAGGTAAGTCTTCCTCTAAACTTTCCTGATTTCTTTTTTATAGCCCTTGCTTGCTTATAAAAAGGAATAACAAGTCTGTCTATAAATGCTGCCTCCTTTCCTTAGTCTAGGAAATAAGTTCTCCAGCGTTTTGGGTTTTAGTGTCTTTTGACTCTTTATGGGAATTGCAGATTCACTCTAGAAAGATGAATGTCAACCCCGATGTCAATTTTGAGGAGTTGGCTCGATCCACAGATGATTTTAACGGGGCTCAATTAAAAGCTGTGTGCGTTGAGGCTGGCATGTTAGCACTTCGCCGCGATGCCACTGAGGTCCCTTTCTTTCTCCTTGATTTCTCTAGTATTTGTGGCTTCTCCACGTGTGCGTGAATGCACTGTGGAGCTGATATTCTTGCTATGATCTTTATCTGTTTTGCGCAATTTCTCTAATTTAATTCAGGACAATATGGATCTATCAAAAACACAAAAAAACAGATAGCCGCAATGTTTCTTGAATATGATTACATTGCTTGAATATGATCTTGTTAGTTGGCCTAACATCAGGAAAAAAAAGAGAAGAATATAGCTGCATGTCTGTTGCATCTTATCATGCTAGTTGACCAAAAAAGTTTAGGATGTTTGGATTAATTGCACACGTCAGAAGCTTAAAATCTGAATAATATGAACATCGCAAATGTTTTAAAGTACTGAGAAGTTTATTACAATTTTTTTCGTGAAATGTGATCTGTTTATTTACACAGCCCCAAGTAGTTTTTGACTGCTATAGCGAAATGATGTTACAGAGAACATTTAATTAACATAAGATTAAAAATTGACTTAAAAAAACTTTGTTATAGTGAAATGTTATAGACGACGACTGATATATAGAGGTCTCCACAAAGATGCAAAGCTGTTTTTGGCTAAAAAAGTAATATTTTATTTCAGATGTCAAATTCTTCTTCCCACAAGTAGTAAAATTATGTAGCACACCCGCAAGGGTGGATCAATTGGTTGGGCATGGAGCTTCCATACTGGAGGTCTCAGGTTCGAAACTCCCTGCCTACGATAGCAGGGATTTTCCTTCTTGGTCGAGCTCGTCGCATGGGGCTTGCCTAGTGCGGGTTATTTCTCCTGTGTGTGGTTTACAGGCTATTGCACATGAGCGGGGTTGCTGCGGGTTCCCTTGTAAAATAAATTAATTATGTAGCACACTTGTAACAAACTAGTTAGGACTTTCAAGTGGTAATTAAAAATTCACATTTTACTAGTCCAAATGAAATAGGCCCTTAATGTGAGACGGTTTCAACTAGTGGGGTTTGATAGTTGTTGGTCCTGTGAAGCAAAATTAAAATTGAAGCTAACAATGGATGGAACGCATTCCCAACTTTTTTATGATTTGCATGCTGTAAGCGTTAATTTTATGTTTAATGTTTTGCAGGTGACCCATGAAGATTTCAATGAAGGTATTATTCAGGTTCAGGCTAAGAAGAAAGCCAGCTTAAACTACTATGCTTAAATCAACTAGATGTGCCATACAGAGCACCTTTATCTTTTTAAAGTTAAGATTGGCACTGTAATGCCCTCCCCTCCCCCCATCCATTGGAAATGCCTTTTTTAGTGCTAGACTCTTGGCTGTTAATTTGCTCGTCTAACAAATGGTGCATGGTATTATTCTGATATTTTCTTAAATTTGTTTTCCTTATAGTTTATCCTTGTCTGACTCGACGCCCTACAAAAGCCTAAAAGAGATATCAGCTATTAGGGTAGTTATTAATTTTAAAGGAAAGTAGGATATGGTAATTGAAGATTTACATTATACAAACCAGCTCAACCAATATTTCCTTTTTAGCAAAACCATCTAGCACTAGGCTAAAATGGGAATGGAATAAATAAATCAAAGCATACAAAAATCTGGAAACAATAAAAGCAGAAATAAAGCAGCAAAAAGCAAAGACAACTATGCTAAAACAAACTAAAAGGCCAAAAGTTGCTCAAAATAGACGAAACATGCAAAAACATATGACAGTTAACTGCAGCATCCAAAAGCCCTGGTTTGACGTCATTTCTAGTCACCTTGAAGCTCTCATTAGGTGAAGGATCCTTCAGGCTTAGAATGGTGCCGACTCTATACAAATATCAATGAAGTAGCATGTCTCTAGCAGAAGTTTAAAACATGTGTTGAGTGAACCTGAATGAAATTTTCCTCCATTGATAATTACTTTTATTGAGATTCTTCCAATTGAATGAACTAAAAGTGATAGATCTTTAGTAGATGAAATGTCAACAAGTATGTTTCTATTATCAGGTTTTTGCTATATAAAAACTGAGAATAGTTAGTCATTCCGGATGTATCTTGTATGCTGTAATTTGGAACTTGTTGAGCAGACTTCTTTATTTAGTAGCCTACTATTTATTTGATATCTGCTAAGGCATTCATGCGGTTCCCTTGTTCAGTGACTTGAATCTCAAGCTTGACATTTGCATTTTATCCACATTGACTAGCCTCCTTCAATTTATGAAAAGAATGGAACTATATTGCACTTGCAAAATCAAAAACAGGTTAGTAAGATAATTTGCCAGCTGGTTTCCTTTCCCGATCACATGGACACAATCTGTATTTCTCCCTTCTTTCTCCAAACCTTTATCTTGTACCTCCATACATATATTCCATGGCACATCCCATTCACCATCCAACACTTTCTTTATAGTAAGTGAATCGGTTTCCATAATCAGAGGCATAAATTGATCATCACACAATGTTCAATTCCATCCGGATAGGTTTTGCTTCGGCATAAATATTAGTAGTATCAGCAATCCTGATTGCACAAGCATATATGAAATCATCCCTATTGTTTCTAATACAGAAAGCAATAGAACGTAGACCAGGATTGCTCTTTGAAGCTGCATCTGTGTTGTATTTATATCATCCTTGAGGAGGACACCTCCACTGTAGAGGTCTGCATACTACCTGAGGCCTGTATCCCTCTAAGAATTGTATCATATGTGGCCAAGTAGCCACAGTTCTTCAACCATGGATATCGCACCTTATCCAGGTGATATAGGTTGAGGTTAATCTCATACGACTCTACTTCTTGCCATTATCCCTCCAGAACTGTTGTATTTCTCTTCTTCCATTTTTTCATAGAATTGGAACAGGTGCTGCTGATGCAATGATTTAAGTTTAGGTGCATTCCACCATTGAATCATAGCCAGATATGTAGCTCTTTAAATCTAGTTTCCAAAAAAAATAAATGATGCATGATTTCGACACTCCAATTAGGAGATATAATCTTTGTTTATTTAAGTTGCGCACAACTGTATTTTTATTTCGGGTTGCTGCATCAAATTCGTTTTATCTAGTTTTCACCAAAAATCTTATTGATAAAAGTGATTTATCAGGTTTATCATCAAGAACACAACATATAGCTTGATCTGTATTGCAAAACTAACATGAATTTTGGTTAGCTTGTTTATGATCAATTCATAAAGATATATGGATATATGAATGACTGTGTTTATTCATGATGTAACGACTATAATATAACATAAGTGAGACCTAGTCAAATAAAAAAGTCCCATCAGATAGAAAATTAAATTAAAACAATATTAAGAATATCATTCGTGCCTCCCACTATTTAGGGATAGTAACGTACTAGATTCAGGATATGAGTTTGTTGTGCCAAAGCCAAGGCCCATGTCGTGAGAAAATGTGACTGTCTCTTTAAAACATGAGATGTTAATATGGAATTTTGAATGACTCAGTTTGTTGTGCCAAAGCTAAGGGTGGGAACTTCAAATTTCATAAAATAGAAATGCATCTTCGAATACATTACCTAAGGAATCTGGATTTTAAGTTGGACTATATGTGACTGACCCCTCCATTCTTTCCTGAAAATTTTCTTTGTGCATTATTGCATTCCTATATTATGAAGTGGTGGGTATGACGTAATTTAGCCTTATTTTTTGTTGTGCCAAAGTCAAGACTATGAGACATAAGAGATCATCAAGAGTTATATATATAAAATATAATTCTTTTTTGGATATTTGTATGATTAAGTTGAATCTCTGTATACATAATTCTACTTTCTCATGGGTATTGGACACCGCATGTGGTGATCATATATGTAATTCTTACCAATGTTGACCAAAATTAGAAAATTGGCTAAAGGTCAAATGGAGCTTCGAACTGCCAATGGTGCAAAAGCTTCTGCCTTAGTCGTACGAAATTTATGTCTTCTATTTCCTTCTAGCAAGTTTGTTGAACGGAATAATAATTATTATTATTATGTACCAGAATGTGTGCAAAATATTGTATCAGTTTCCTTGTTACTTGAACAAGGTTATGATTTGGATATGAAAAGGAATAGTTGTTCATTTCATCATTCTGGTGTATTGATTCTACAAAATATGGTCTTTTATTCTTGGATGCGAAGAACAATGTTGAAAACATTAATCATATTAGTATTAAATGAAGAAGAGATAATGTTAACCCGACTTACCTCTGGCATTGCCGCGTGGGTCATGTCAATGAGACAAGACTTTGAGTTGCACAAGGAGGGTCTTTCGTTTATACAACTTATGAATTACGTCTTATAGGTAAGATGACCAAAATTATTAGGCCTTAAACACATGTATGTGGACCAATATGACAACTCAAGCCCGAGGAGTGTATTCTTACTTTGCCACATTCACAGATGATAAGTATAGATTTGGATATGTGTATCTTATGAAACACAATTCGAAACCTTTGAAAAGTTTAAGGAATACCGGACTGAGGTTGAGAAACAAATAGAAAAAGTATTAAAACTCCTAGATCAAATCGAGGAAGAGAATACTTATCTAACGATTTCTCGATTATCTCAAAAAGAAACAACAAGAAAAACATACTCAGTATAAACCCACAATTGAGATACGGGGAGGGTAGGATGTACGCATCTTCTACCTTTTGCGGGGTAGAGAGACTCGGCCCAAAAGAAATGTAATCAATGCAGGGTTATATGAAAAATAAGGCAACAAAATATAAAGATACAAAATAAATGGTACAACATAATAATACACACATAAAAATAATGATTAACGCAATACTAAAATAATAAAACTAAGAAAAGGAGAAGAGGAGATGGAAAGGCTAGCCCCCCACCTCTCTCACACACATCGCGACAAAACTCAAATACCTACTATCATTTTATCCTAATCCTCGACCGCCAAATTTTTCTATATAAGATCATGTCCTCAGTCAATTAAGTTGAGCCATATCCTGTCTAATCACATCCACCCAGTTCTTCTTTGTCCTACCTCCACCTCACTTAACTCCTACGACCGTTAATATCTCACACCTCCTAACTGACGCATCCTCACACCTCCTCTTCTCATCCCCAAACCTTCTCAGTCTCACTTCCTTCATCTTGTTCTCCATGGGGGCCACTCCGATCTTATCTCATTTATCTTCATTCCTAATCATATCTCTCCTAGTATTCCCACACATTCATCTGAGCATCCGTATCTCCGCTACTTTCATCTTCTGAATGTGGATGTTATTGTCTTGCCAACACTCTGCCCCATACAACCGTTCTGATCTAACCACAACTCTGTAGAACTTATCGTTCATCATAGGCAACATCTTCTTATCACAAAGCACCCCGGAGGCAAGCCTCCATTTCATCCACCCTGCTCCAATACGGTGGGCGACATCATCGTCAATATCCATGTTTTCTTTTAAAATGGACCATAGATACTTGAAACTCCCTCTTTTGGGCATAACTTGTGCCTCTATCTTCACTTTCATATATGTTTCTTGCGTCACGTCACTGAACTTGCATTCCATGTACTCCGTCTTAGTCCTTCTTAACCTGAAACCTTTAGATTCTAAGGTTGTTTTCCAAACTTCCAACCTATCTTTAACGCCACTATGCATCTCATCAAGCAAAACTACGTCATTTGTAAATAACAAATACCATGACACCTCCTCTTGAATACGTCACGTAACATCCATCACTAAAGCAAATAGAAACGGGCTAAGGACTGACCCACTGGTGCAACCCCATCACGACCCGAAAATGTTTAGAATACCTTCCACTGTCCTAACCAGAGTCTTGGCACCCTCATATATGTCCTTAATTGCCCTTATGTAGGCCACACGCACACCTCTAGACTCCAAGCATCTCCAAAGGACCTCTTGGGGGACTTTATCATATGTCTTCTCCAAATCAATAAACACCATATGAATGTTACACCTCGCAGTTTTACGTTCCATCGTGTCACTGATTGATACCGACATTCTGGTAAGATATGTGACATTTTGGAAGGATAATGAGATTTTATAGGTTGTCTATGGAAGTATCAGAATATGTTTCGACGAAAATCTGCAGAATCTCATTTAACAGCCAAAAGGATGGACCGTACAAAAGTGTACGTACCATCAAATTAGACCGTCAATTTGTCGGTGGCCGACTTTAGTTCGGGTTAAATTGATTTTAAGGCCATTTTTGGCCTTTGTTTGACAAAACATTTCCTTAACCCTCCCAACAGATTTCAATGGTTTCAAAGTTATTTCAAGGTGATTACACCATAATTCTACATCCAAAAGCTAGGATAAGTGAACGAACATGCTTCTATGGAGTTGCCTGCACTTGAGGTTTGTTCTTGGTTCTAAGAAAATTGGATACATGGTTATATTTTTTGTGCAAGGGAATATTAACACTCCCTTTCTTGTACTTAAGCTTATTCATGTGTTAGTTAACTGTTTGGATAAAAAATCTACAAGTTAACACCTTAAATGACGAAAGATGTTGTTGTCTTGATTTCAGATTATTTGGAGGCTGCGTAGATGACCTGTTGTTAATAAAAATTACGGGATGTATCTTGATTATGTTGTAGATGCTGTTGTTGTGCTTTTTTAAAATGGTGATCTCGATAATGGAATTATAAGCTAGAAGAAGGAATGGCTAGGAAACATGTAAATGTTGTTCTTGTTGATGTTAACTTATATAGTGCTAATTTTGTAAGATTTAATCTATTTAATGGAGTCGTAAATACATGGATAGCATGGTGGTGATAAGTAGGGGTGACAATGAAAGTTGTTGTGATAGAATATATTGAACTTGAATCATGATTGACCCGAATTGTCTCTAATACGTAGGATATCGTTCGAAGGGTGGCCGGAGAATTGTAAACTAGCATTGTTCAAGCAACAAAAAGGTATGCTAAGGCTCACTCTTTATTTCTTTTGGCATGTTCTACAAAGAAATATAACTATAACACTGTTACTCCAAAAGGAACTATATTCACAAGATTTAAGCTTGTGAACCGCATGATTTCATATTGCCACAATTCATGACTGTTATGGTTCTTTGTCGGGATCACTTCCCGCCTTGATAGAATTTTGAATCTTATGTCTTCTTGTGATCCTTATTGACTCTCAGGTAGTTGATACAAACACAATTACATAGCGATAATCGGAGGATAATGACCTTGAGATTGGATTCATAAGACACTTCATAGTCATTCTTTGCACTACACTTATATGTATATATCTATTTTCTTATCGAGTCACGCTATAGTCAGCTGGGTACAATGCTTATATACACACACAACTGAAGTTGATTCTAACATTACCGAGACTTATATCTGGGCATGGTACGACCGAGTCCTCTACGAGTTTGGGTAAGATATGATATGTCATGATTTGCCCCACATAGTGGCTTTATACTACATAATATATATATATATATATATATATATATATATATATATATATATATATGGCCCCGATGAGTGACTTGATTTTTACAGACATGCATATATATCCATACATGTGACAAGGTAGGCCCTCAAGTACAAATACAGATGTAGATCATTCCTCATAGTAAGTGGCTTGACTCACCTGAAGGTTTGTCACGCTGCTTTCTTCCGGAGTTATCTAGTGAGCTGATAGGTATGATGTGTGTATATATGTATATAGTAGGGTATGACGAGGCCCTTTCCCGACCACATGCTATTGTTATACTCTTGACAAACTTATAGATAGTCATGTTGTGTATTACGGTCTTCTGTGTAGCCTTGTCGGCCTCTTCAGTAGATTTATTGCATTTATGTCGGCCTTGTTGTATATATGTATGTATAGGTTGGGATTTTTTTACATGCAGGTGATTAAGTCTCTATTAAGATAATCATTTACCAGAGGTCATGTCGGCTTATGTGTTATTAAGTATGTCGCAGATATCAGGATTAGTACGCTCAAGATTTAGGGTGCGGGTGCCGCCCCATAGGGTTGAGGTGTGACAAACTTGGTATCAGAGCAGGTCAGTCTACTAGCCGTGTCTATTAGGGTCTTGCTTATAAGTGTGTTGCGCGCCACACTTTTAAATAGGAGGCTATAAGAAATTTAGAATGTTACTTTCATTGAAATCTAGATCGTGCGTTAGAGCAGACTCGTAAGTATTTGAATTTCTATTTTCTCACCTTGATTCTCTTTTTCAGTAATGCCTAAAATCAAAAGAATATACCATTAGCAAGAATACAATTAGAAATGCGGGGAAGGTCCCAGCCGATTGTCAGCCGTTAATATGGATTCAAGGACTATAAGGACACCCGAAAGAAATATGAGTTATTCTATGGAAGAAGATCTGTCGATAAAAGAAAGGACTAGAAGGACACCCGAAAGAAATATGACTTATTCTATGGAAGAAGATCCATCGATAAAAGAAAATCCGTCCATGGAAGAAGATCCTTTTATGGAAGAAGATCCATATATGGAGAACATCCATTATGGAGGAGGACCTATCTGAGACCTCATAAGAATTTCCCTTCTAAGTGTCATCAATTCTAGTGATGTTTCCAGATTATAGGAGGGCCCGCACAACACCGAAATTATCCAGAAAATAGTTGTTTCCTATCAGTTTAGGTATGAACGGTACCATGTACGAAACAACGCCCCCAATTATCATTCCAGAGCAGGGTCATGTTCAGATACCCCCAAGGGTTAGGCCTTTTGAGAGACCAAAGAGCCCATTATCATAGAAGTCGGTTAACCAGGGTTTGCTAAGAACGAGTAGAGGTGAGGAAGAAGTGATCTGTAGACATACCAGAGGTTTGGAATAGAAATAGGTAACGAACGATTAGTATTGCGAGACGTGTCTGATCGAACATCTTAGGTGGAATTTAGGCAAACAGAAGGAGATGTTTGAAGTAGTAGACCATGATGTTATCAAATGAAATGAGGCATGACAGAGAATCTTTATCCGCTATCGAGTTATGTTATGGATGTGTTAGCCTTGGATCGTAAGGCCAGAGAATGCCCCAAGGTATTTCAGTTGCTATGTCATCAGTGTGGATAATTGTATTATGGGAAATGTCCGTATGATGTTGAGGAGTGTTATTGGTGTGGAAGCAGAAGTCATATAGTATATAGATGCCTGAGATTGAGTCAAATGGAATAGCAGGTCCCGATGTTATTCAGAGTTACACAACTAACTAGGTATGTTGATAATTTTACTAAGAATAGAAGTTCTTATGATCGGTTGGTTACCATTAATATAGAAAGTGTGTCATACATATGTATATAGACCATAAATGGATAACCAAAGTGGAAGGTGGCAAATGAAACTCTAGTTGCATTCAATTTCTAAGTAAAATGATTCAGGAACCAACCATTTCTTAGCCACCACTGTAGGCATTTTATCGGGTTCGTACACGCAGCGGAATTTGAAAATTTATGTTTCAAACCCGACTTTCGGTCAAACTGTAGTATGATTATATGATGTAAAATAAACACAAAATAATAATGTAATACTTTGACAGAAGACTTACATTTTGGAGATAGCAATCCAAAATTTAGAGCTTTGTGTAGTCCGAGGATGCATACGCAAACGTTCCTCGATTTGCAAGTTTCTGGAAAATTTTGATGTAATTGCTAAGTCTAGAATGCTAGGGATTCCAGTAGAGCTTTAAAAGAGATTAAGTCTCTTGCTTGGTGTATTGAAATGGAAGGGGGAATCCCCTCTATTTATAGTAGAGAATAGAGGCTTTAGGGTTCCCATGGGCCAGGCCCAGCAGAAAACCGGATGGGTCAAATTCGGACCGCCAGAACATGCCTCGGCGCCACGGCACTGCATAAGTGGCGCCGTGGCGCTGACACGTAATTTTGGCGCCGTGGCGCTGAATCATGGCACCGTGGCCCTGTCCCATTTTTCTGCCCTTTCCTATTTCTAATATCCCGGTTATCAATCGAACACACACACATATATATATATATATATATATATATATATATATAATCTCCTTCTAATTACATCCTTCAATCGATGAAACATTTGACTTAGTGTTATCCTTCAGGCCTTTACATATCGACACTAATAACATTAGGATCTTCACTAACTCTGGAAGCTGTGAAAGACGAACTCAATATGTAAAGTTTAGCTACACGAAACATGTGAACTGAACCTATATGTGGGAAGATAAAAATTCTTTCATTCAAGACACACTAATCAAGCTTAGGATTTGTCAAATGTCTATCCAAATGGCTTGATCATTATATCTCATCTATATTAGTCGACAACAGGACCATATCAAAGATATGTCCATTGCGTTGGCCAACGACTTAGTCAACCTAATATCTTATGAGTATCTAAGTGTTCTCTCGAATATACATTCAAGGAATGAATCCTAATCTTAGTTCAACTACCACCTTTACCACTTCGTAACGTACCCAAACAAGCCGCGTCTCGACCTATAAAACATTTGAGCTTAGGACAGGATCAAAGTACATTACTCCGTGAATAAGGTGCGAATCAACCTCAAGTCTATGGACTTCTATCTCCCACACACCGATGACACTTTAGACATATAACAAATAGTGCATCAGTAGGGTATACCAATACTTCAACAAGTATCCATGCGTCCATCACGAGTTGCCATAACTCATAGCAAGTGAGACATACTACATCCCCTAAGGATATGATGCAGACCACATGTCGACGTATCATATATCATCGATGTCCCAATCTCGATGATCATTAGTCGAGGCGATTTAAGAGTTACGTTATACTATAATTCTCACATCATTGATAAACACGTAAACTCTAGGGATGCATTTATAGAATATTATAAACAATCATCTAATAATTCAAGAAATGCAAATGCCATAATATTAATCATCATTAATATATAAATATGAATGTGTATAAAGTATATTTTGTCCTAATACAGATTGTCTCTAGGATATACATATACTTTTAATCTCCCACTTGGCCTAGAACCAATCATCAACATATCTAATACCCATGTTCTCAAAATGACCATTATGCTTCACCAATCTTAATGGTTTAGTAAACGGGTTTGCTAGATTATTGTCTGTGGGAATATATTCCATCTTGATATCTTCAGCTTCCATCATCTCTCGGAGAATGTGGTACTTCCTCGGTACATGCATGTTTCTGTTTGTTGCTTTCTTTGTTTGTGCAATTGCACCAGTGTTGTCACAATAAATGGTTATTGAACAACTAGCACTCGGAACAACCCCTAGTTCCTTCAGGAACTTAGAAATCGCGACAACTTCCTTAGCAGCTTCCGATCCAGCAATGTACTCCGATTCAGTAGTTGAGTTTGCAGTAGTAGCCTGTTTGGAACTCTTCCAAATCACTACTCCTCAGTTGAAAACAAAAGTGTAACCAGACTGAGATTTGAAATCATCAATATCTGTCTGGAAACTAGCATCGGTATACCCAGTGGCAACCAGCTCTTTTTCTCCACCATAGACTAGAAAGTAATCTTTAGTACGTCTGAGGTACTTGAGAATAATCTTAACTGCTTTTCAGTGTTCCTCACCAGGATTCTGCTGGAACTTGCAAGTCATACTAAGTGCAAAGGCCACACCTGGACTAATACAAGTCATGGCATACATGATCGATCCTATAGCCGAAACATATGTGATCCTCTTCATGGACTTAAATTAAATAGTAACCCCCAACTCCTCCACAAGGACTGAACCACTTAGGAAGACCGTGAGACGTGATGAGTTTTGTCAATTAAAGGCATACACTATACCTTCTTTATTGTAGAATATAGCAGGGTTTTTGATATTAAGTGATGAGATTTTTGAATCATATGGTATATTTTTATGAGCCAAGCGGGCGAGAATAGATGGTTGAAGATAGTTTATGATAAAGACTTTATTTTACAGAAAAGCGACGATAAGTGGTAAACGAGTGTCTGGTAAACACAAGTGAAAGTGTTATGATAAAGTAATGAGGCAGAAAGATATTTCTCAAGCTAATAGACCTACAAAAATATGGTAATGGTAAGGACATCGATAACGATATTAGAGTGGGGACCTAAAACAACATGATTACCATTAAAGATAAGGATATTAGTAAAGAAATGGTACTTAAAATTTTCTAGCCAAAAACATAATACATGATGTCCACAAATGATGGTACCAGGAGTACACTAAGGCAAGAAATCCTTAAAGGAATTAAAGTCGTTAATGTATAAGTTAATTGGTTGAATGTCAGATAGAGAAAATCTCTAATACGAATTAAAAGGGGAAAGTCCGAATCAGTGGTAAGATTGCGACCGACTACGATTTGAAATTTAAATACGTTAAGCACTAATTCCACCACAAATGTCGACAAGACGTTTAAGTATATATAAGCAGAAGTAAGGACGAATGAAACCGACGTAGGTATATAATGAAGTGAAAATGGTCCAAGGTAAACGATAATGAATATCACTAAGGAATAAGAGCAAGTGAACAAAGATATGAGCGGACGAGTAATGGAAAATTTAGAATTGATGAATGAACTAGAAACTCCACGAGAAAGATAATGCAATGGCTGTGAGGTTAAATGAAGTTGGTTGTGACGAAAGTCGAAGTTAGTAAATAAAGGAAAAAGTGTTAACTCAAGTACGGTGATCACAGGGGGATCAAGTAGATCAGCGCCCTGCAGAGGTATATTATTCAGTAAAAATGGGGGCATGATGACCTATAACATGAGCAATACTGAAAAATGACACGAGTATGTCAAAGGTTTGATTTTGGGAAAAGTTGTACAGGAGATACCCAATGGATTGATGGTTGAATATGACTTATAAAGGATCTCTGAGTTACAAGGGACACCTGTTGCACTCTTAGTATGAAGTAAATGTTGTTCTCAGAAAAGCACCAGTCCAGAGTCATTATAATAGTAGACACTTAAGAAATAAGGTCAACAAAAAGGGGAAATAACTTCGAAGGTGAGAGAATGTCTTGTTTCTAGTAGTTAATTAAAAAGGAAAAAATAAGGTAAATAAAAAAAGGATGATGCAAATGGAGAAATAATACCTGAGCAGATATGGGGTACAACTACGGAATAATGAACCTATCTTAGAATACATAGCATCTCTAATGAAATATGCAAACTCGAGATGTTATGAGAAGCAAAAGGTTCTAACGTAATGAACATGGAGATAAGGAATAATAGGATCGTGTACCGTTGAAAATGAGGGCCATTATGGAAGCTACAAAAAAAGAATCAACCCAAAGAGGTAATAGGTGGCTAGCCATAATAGAAACCAGGCGATGATAACTACCCGAAGCAGATGGAAAATGAATTCTTTTTTATATTGGGAATTGGGGGAGCATCAAGGCAAATAACCCCGTCTAGAGTCCATTGGGATATGCTATGATGTGGAGTAAAGGAAATAGCGGGAACCTTATAAAGATCTAAGAATTTAGTATATTGGTAAACAACGCCCAAGGAAATTTATTACATGAAGACTATCTAGTGGTCCGAGGATTGTTGTGGGCCATATCATTACCATTAGAAACTATTCTGGTTTGGGAGATTAATACCTAAATGAACCATCATCTGCATCATAACAACTAAGACTGCCTATATAATCAAAGTTTAGCCGACAATTTATCTTGAAAGTTATCTCAAGCCGTTTTACAATCACTTCTTATGATAAACAGTTCTTGGAGGAACCAGTCAAAAGAGTCTCTGAATAATTAGGATTACCCTCACTCCGTCCTAAAGGAGTCAATTAAAACTAAGGTCAGACCACCAGACACAGGTAGTCAGTGAATGTATGGGATTAGTAAGAAGGTTGGACTAAGGATCGATAACTGTTAAATGAAATACTAGCAAATCGACAAATATAGGATTATGTATAGCAAGGGAATATGACTCTTATTGAATCACAGAAAGGGAAGGGACCCGAAGTAACATTATTGAATTTGATATAGGGAATCATAAGGAAATACTTAGCTTAATGCGGGGATGTTTTAAGAGATTGGATTTCAAGAGCATGATACATCTTGACAAGAAAGAAAGATTTCATCTGAGTATATATGTGATCACAATACTGAACTCAGTAGAGAACAGGTAGAGTATAATCCAAACCAGAGATTTTTATTGGAGATTCACTTCAAGTACTGCCATAATGGAAATGTAAAAGTGAAAAGAAACTTATTGACAAAAGAAATTCCAAGACCAATGAGTTGTTCCTAATTTACGTCTTTAGGTGGGATAATTTGAATGTATTAAGAAAGGACCGTATAAAGATATAATAGAAAAATGGAAAGGAAAAAATGGATTCAAATAGCCCTATCATATCCAAATAATTGACTTTGACGATCATCGTGCCGTAATCTCTCATCATAACCTCACTTATGCTCCATGAGAGCTTTGGCACCTAAACCCCATCACGAAATGAGAATTGTAACAAAGAACAGAAAGATATAGTTCAGACATTAGGAATCCGTGATTCGAATGAATTACAGTTTACTAAAAAACTTTATAAAAGAGATATATGAACGTGTAGAAGATGATGATATACCAACAGAAATATCCTTATGTAATCCTATGAGGTAATAACTATAGCATCTGATTGTGCGATAGGTTGAGATAGTTCTTTATACAAAAGAACTCTCCCAGAATTTTCAAAGAATACAAGAATCATTATACTCGGATGTTTCAAACTTCAGCTTCATGTAAATATTCGTGCAATACGGTTCTTCTATTCTTATTCTGTTCACTAAAGTTGATCCATGTACCTTATTTAAACGGTGTTGCTGAAATAAGTGTATCAGGCACAACTCAAGTGTTAGTGGGAGAACGTTAAGGTGAGTTATGTAACACCTTTTTCTTGTTATTATAAGTCCAATCGATCGCGTGAGGCCAATTTGATGATAACGTGCTATTATATTGCCCTATGTGGTATTGCATGTGTATTTAGCTTTGTTAGGTTTTGGATAGTCCTGTTTACAAGGGAAAATCTGCCAAAATTTCTAGAAAACTTGAGATTTAGAATATCTTCAACATTTGCGGATGAATATTTTTAAATGGGAAAGGATGTTACACCTCATATTTTTACATTCCGTCACGTCGCCTGTTAATACTTGCATTCCAAGAAGATATGTTACCTTACAGAAGGATAATGAGAGATTATATGTTGTCTACGGAAGTATCAAAGTATATAGAAGTTAAATGGATCGAAGAACATATATTTCGACAAAAATATGTAGAATCTTAATTTGATGGCCAAAAGGACGGACCGTAAAATTTGGAGCCCCACCATATTTTTGAGAAAATATTGTACGGTCCAAATTGACGGACTGTACAAAATTGTACGGACCGTCAAATTGGACCGTCAATTTGGTCAGTGGCCGACTTTACTTCACGTTTAATTGATTTTATGACCATTCTTTGACCAAACATTTCCCTAGCCCTCCAAACATATTTAAATTGTTTTGAAGTGATTTCAAGGCGATTACACCATAATTTTACATCCACAATCTAGGATAAGTGAATGAGCATGCTTCTATGGAGTTTCTATGCAATTGAGGGTTGTTATTAGTGCTAAAAAGATTGGGTACAAGGTTATATTTTCTGTGGAAGGTAAGATTAACACTCCTTTTATTGTACTTAAGCTTATTCATGTGTTAGTTAAGTGTTTGGGTAAAGAATCTACAAGTTAGCACCCTAAATGACAAATGATGTTGTTGTCTTGATTTCAGATTGTTTGGAGGCTGAGTATATGACTTGTGGTGATTAAAAATTATGGGATATAACTTGATTATGTTGTAGATTCTATTGTTGTGCTTGTCTAAAGTGGTGGTCTCGATAATGGAATTATAATCTAGAATAAAGAATGACTAGGAAATATGTAAAGGTTGTTCTTGTTGATGTTAACTTATATTGAGCTGATTTTGTAAGATTTAAGCTATTGAATGGAGTCGTAAATACATGGATAGCATGGTGGTGATAAGTAGTATATAGATCAAAATTCGTATAGGTCAGCTGTATGAATTATGGCATGACACATGACACATGATGCTGAGTCGGGCCTACGCCAGACTATAGCGCTACTAGTTTGTATGTACGATACCGGGAGTGATACGAGCAAGGCCGGTACCGGTAATAAAGAAGGTTAAAAGCAATTTTCATCGTAACGGACGATCGTTACCAAAGCCGGTCATGCGACTTCCAAAATCCTTTGAATGGAATTTATTGAGAGATGGATTGTCCAATTATTACAATATTTATTCTCCTATATTTGTGAATGCATATATCGTGGGCTATGTACCCGTGCAAATCATGTATAAAAAGGACACTTCATTCTATTATAACCGATCAGATTCTAGCTATTACAAAATACTTCTTATTATTCTCTTGATTTCTGGGATTTCATACAAATTACAATTACTTTGCCCCGAAGCTTCCACAAGGCTCAGGATAATCTTTAATTTATCTTGTCTCGTTATTATTTATTTACAGCATAATTCATCTAGAATTCTTATCTAACGTGTCACTTGAGATATACATGTCCCTGATCACGTATATAAATTCAATTATACCATTTTATGGGTAAACAATTTGGAGTACACCATGGGGCCTGAACAATTGTGGTGTCACAAGTGACCCTTTTACTAATCTACCTTTTTCTTTAAGTCTTATTGTTTGTTCAAATAAGATAGATGACAGGAATAGATAACATCGACGACATCACAAGCAATTTGGTGCCAAATGGTTTGACAAGAGGAACCACAAAACCTAAAGATCTGACGCATAAAGACGGAGTCACTTCCGAAGAAGGTCAAAATGATGATGTTCCCACTGATGAAACACGTGAGGAAGCCATAAAAATTCTTTGGTCACAGAACGCTACAATGACCATAGAGTTGGAGCATTTGAAACAGTTTCAAGAGGAGTTCATCTCCAAAAATATGGGCAGTTCTCCAGTAGAAGGACCAGTTCCTCTACCACATACACTTGGAGAAATCGGTAATGGTCGTGGCAGAACTAGTGATGATTAAGGAAGATTTGTAAATAATGGTTTAGAGAGCGAAGTCCCTAAAAATGTGTTTCAGGAAAAGGTCCTGAAATTCATGAAGGACATGACAAGAAAAATTGATACCAATGCACAGAAGGCAGAAAAAACTGTCCAAGAGTTTCGGCGCCATTTTAATCAAATACCATGGGTTTCTCCCATTGTTGATGGCCTGGATGCAAAAAAGTATATTTAATTGGCATATAAGCCAGAGGCTGCGCCAGAATTGACCCCCAAAAGGTTTAAAATGCCTTTTGTGGAAAAATATGACAGAACTGCTGATGCACATGAGCATATCATGGCCTATACTACGCTTGTGAAAGGAAATGATATAAGGGAATACGAAATATAATCAATTCTGATAAAAACGTTTGCTAAACACTTACTAAGAGGGCTCTGACATGTATTGACAACTCCCTGAGCATTATATTGGTTCATTCGCCCATCTCGCTGACATGTTCATAAAGACTCATGCGGGGGTTCGAAGGTGAAGACACGCAAAGCGGACATCTTTTGCATCACATAAAGAGAAACAAAACTTCTTAGAGACTTCATTACCCAGTTCCTAAAAGAACGAATGCTACTACCCACAGTCTCGGATGAATGGGTTGTAGATGCTTTCACTAAAGGTTTAATCTTTCAAGTTCAGATACTTCACAAAAGCTTAAAGAACATCTCTTGGAATTCCATACTACAACTTGGGAAGATATGCACAACCTGTATGAGTCTAAGATCCGCATTGATGATGATATGTTTGGAACTAAAGCCGGGAGTATCTTTACAAAGGTTAAAAAAGGGAATTTCTCGAAAAACCGTTATCAACCTTATCCTCCCACCAGAAAGCAAGGAGGTGGACAAGGTTTTCGCTCCTTTGATAAATAAAATTGATGGATAAAAGGAGGGGTGATTTTGCTTAAGTGTATCGCGTGTGGAGGATGTTCGGGTTGACCCAAAAATGGATGGCAATATTGGGTTCTCGGATTCTCAGATTAAAGGGACAGTGGGGTATTTGATGGTAATTGTTATACCCCGTATTTCCAGAGTATATACGTAAGGACGTACGTACGACAATTTGAGACTTAAAGTTTGGCTAGTTTCGAAATTTTGTGCACAACCCCCGTATAGAATCGTTTTTAGTGAAGCGTTTCTGAGAACTTGCGAAGGAAAATTCCGGCTATGTCGTTTTGTATTTTGCGGATTTTTCCGAGCAGCGGAACATTTTGGGCCAACGAGAGGGTGACACTTGTCACCTCAGTGAAGCGATAATGGATGGCCGGTTGGGTCACGGGTTTGGGGCGATTGGCTCCTTGTTTTAGCCTTGTTTTGTGGCTTGTATGGTGCCTGGTTTTGTGCCATGTTTGGTGGAGTAGGGATAGGGTGCACTTGGCTTGATCAAGGCCTTACACGTGCCTTGCACAGGGCTTGATCTTGGCCATTGGTTGGCTTTTGGTTTTCCTATAAATACCCACTAAGCAGAAGACTTCATCATCCAAAATCTTCCAAGTCTTGAGTCCTCTCCTCCCCTCTTGAGTTGTTCTCGTCCTAAGCCTTCCCCTCCCCTTTGAGTGGCGAGAGCCTCCTCCCCCTTAGTAGTGTTGGTAGGGTACCCCTAGCCTAGTTGTTTCGTATAATACACCCCTTGGTAGAAAGTATTCTCAGTATTGTTATAATGCCCAAAATACCTTAGCCACTTACCTTGTAGTATTCCAAAAGTTACCTCTATCGTAGAGCAGGAAATACTACCTTTTGTCCTCTTAGTCTCAACCGAAACCCTAAGGAAATCTTCATAGTTGGTTGAAGTATTTAAGTAGAAGTTGGTTAGAACTTCTAAGGGTTGTTTGGAGGCGGATTGGGCGCCTGAGTAGGAGCTAAACCTTGCTCAGGATCGACTTTTATAACTTGGATAATTTTGGGCTTATCGAGGTAAATATTCTTGTCCGCTTGTTGTAATTGGGAATTACATGTGGTAGGATTATATAGTTGAAGTATACTATATATAGATCTGAACATAGCTTTGCGACAATGTCTTTTGACTTAAGCCTGAATTTAAAGAAGAAGCTGATGTAATTACATGGGTGTATTCTGATGGACTTGTGGTATTCTTGTATAGTAGAATTGTATCGTCCGGTTGGGCGTATAACCCCATGGTTGGCTTGGTAGCGGCCTCGATAGATGAGGAGATTTCTGACATTGCGGGAGGAGATCTTCTTGAATTTTACGTAGAATATGGGCAGTGCGGTTAGAAGTTAATAGGCGTTTGTGGCCTTATAGGTGGAAGTACTACGAGTGGCGTATTCTACTTGAAGAGTGGAAAAGGCTAGCGGGTTCTGATCTTGTGGGCGTTTTGCTTATTGTCGATACTCGTCGCGAGGTATGTGAACCTCTTCCTATCCTTCAGCATGATGCTTTGTAAACTATGTAGTGCGGTAGGCGTCTGCGTGTTAAATGAGTTGGTTGGTTTAAAACATAGGGTGTTATAATAGCTTTATGGGAAGTTAGTTATAACGACTCTATGTAGGTAAAAGATTGGTTTATTGATTGTAGAAGTTAAGAGACTTGATCTTGAAAGATAAGAGACTTAACTTGTTTTACTTGGTTATTAACATTTTATTAAATGTGTTGTGAAACCTCATTCGCGAGTAATGAGTACTTGGTTTTAAAAGAATAATGTTTCTTGATTTGGAAATGAGAATAAGTGTCGAGCAAACCACAATGGCGCTAATAAAGGAAGGTGTATTGACAATTAACTAATTGTTATTAAAACCGATGAAACCTCCATCTGCATAGAAGCTAAGATAAGACAAAATTGTATTACATTTCTAGATCATGGTTTGTAACAAGATTGTTGTAAACAAGAATAAGCGGCTCACGTCAAGACATATGTTACTCGATTGTTTTAAAGAGATTAAGACTATGAGTTATGAAACCATACTAAAATGAAACTTGAGCATTTGAAATTAGGCAAACTTGAACGTTTGGAAAATAATGTTGTTACTTGATTTTACAAAAGGGAAGTATTTTGGTTTACCTAAAAATGTGAGTCACTCTATTTTTATACTACGGGTATCGGGTGACCTTTATGAAAGGAATGGATCTCTTAAAAAGGAATTTAACGTACGTAGTACTTTAGGGTTAAAATCCGGACTTTGATATAAAATGGAAGTACCTTGAGTTGTGTGTAACTTGCCTATGCTTGTTGTTGTGTAACTCGCCTATACTTGTTGTGATAGCCTTTGTTGTGCAAGTGTTGATATCAGATGACTTCTTGGGAAGGAGTGAATCTTTTTATAAAAGTCTAGAAGTATGGTAATTTGCTTGAGCTTGTTTGTGATAGCCTGGTTGTGCGGTATATTGTTGTTGATGTCACATGGACATGTCTGCCGTCACGAGTCGGGGCATGTGGCCGTATGGCGGGGTTGATTACGATATATTGTTATTGTGGTTACATGGACATGTCTGCCGTCTGCAGTCGGGCGTGTGGCGTGCGGCGGGGTTAATCACCCGGTATTATTGTTGATAATGTCACTTGGGCGTGTCTACACCCGTCACATTCGGGGCATGTGGCCATGGGGCATTGTTATTATTGTTGCATCATGGGCATGTCTGCCGATGCACGAGTCGGGGCATGCGGCCATGATGCGAACACGATTGATGTTGTGGGCGTGAGACCCATAGTTATATTTGAGTGATGACTTGAGGGCGTAAGTCCCTGACTTGACATGACTGCTTTTATGTTGGGAACTATAGTTTTGTTATCATACATGTCTCCTGTTTTTATATAGTATTATGATTTCATTTCTGATATTTTCTGATTTCACATACTTGGTACTGTTATCTTGACCTCGCCCGGGGATGCGTTCATCCGCGAGTAGGAGTACATCGGTAGTGGATCGCTCATGGGATCACGATTGGCGTATTGGGAAGCTCCGTTCTCGGAGGCTTATCTTTTGGTATGTTACACGAGTTGTAGGTTCTTGTACATTCGGGGTATGGCGGGGCCACTGTCGTCATGTTGTATAAAAACTCTTAGAAGTGCATGTAATCTTGTTGTGGCGGGGTTTGTAAAAGGATTAAAGCTTACGTTTTGAAAGAGTTGTTTTATATATTTTATTGGAAGGTAACCGTTTGGTTGGCCTTTGTTTATGATCATATATCTTATTTCTTGTTTAAGTTTTATATTCCATTGGTTTTCTCGATGTTGTATCACTAGGGTGCGAGGTAAGGCACGATCACGGGCCGGATCGGTCGCGACAAAAGTGGTATCGAGCGATTAATCCTCGGAAAGTGTCTGACCGTGTCTAGTAAGTCTTGATTATCGGTGTGTTGTGCCACATCTATAATCGGGAGGTTGCGAGACATTTAGGATTAGTTTCCATTCTTCTCATTCGAGATCGTGCCTTAGAAGCGTGTTGTAAGTTGGACCCTCAGCGTATCTCGTTTTACGATTATGCCTCCGCGCAAAGCAACCAGAGCCAGAAGGGCAAGGCGGCGAGGCGCTAGTGAGATCTGAGAAATGCGAGCGCGAGCCGGACAGACACGAGTTGTGCTTGACGGCGAGTTTTGCGACGCCGCCGGCCCAGCGAGTTTAGAACGCGGCGATGGCTGCTGAGACCACGATACTGAGCCTCGGTCCACGGCCTAGGCGAGATGAGATGGGGTACAAGGAGATGGCGATTCTTTGGCGAGTCGTGGCAGATATGAGATAAATTTGGATCTGGCGATTCGATGCACCGATGGTTCACCCCGGCGAGATAGTTTGAGGCTACGGGACTTTACGAGTTGTAGCCTTGAGTTTTATGGGTGAGGCACGAGGATGATCCGCGAGAGTTCATCCGGCGATTCTGGTCGTAAGTGATCAAGGCTTGGAGACCGAGTCGGTGGTCTTAGGTTCGCATCGGTGCGTATACCGCGATCGGTGGTTTGGTCGTGGGAGTTGTCGGGAGAGCATGCGCTTCCGGCATATGGGGCGAGTTCTCGGAGGCATTCCTCACTCACTTCTTGCCTCGCGGATGAGGAGGCGCGGGCGGCAATTTATGATCTTTGAGGCGAGAGGCGTGCGGTTCGGGAGTCTGGCGTGGAGTTTGACTCGTTGGCTCGGTATGTCCCGCTTTAGTGGCAACCATGGAGGATAGAGTGCACGCTACGTCAGGGCTAGATGATTACCAGCGGAGGCTTGTTCGAGTGTAGCTCTTGGTAGGGCATGGACATTGCCCGCGTGCGAGCTCGTGCACTGGGATGTGAGGCGCGGAGAGGTCGGCGGATTGACGAATCGTGAGAAGAGGGCGAGAACAACGGGGTCCTTTGGTGACTTTCGAGGCGAACCGCCTCGAAGCATACTAGTTTTGTACCTCCGCCGGTCGCAGTGGTCTTCCAACCTTGAGCATCCAGTATTCGGGAGGCGGTCGAGGGCTCGAGGTTCGAGTTTCGAGGAAGTAAGGGTGTTGGCAAGATCACCCCTACCTCGGTGTGGTCGATGTGGTAGACCGTATTTCGGGGAGTGTCGTGGTGCCAAGGGAGCTTGTTATTTTTGCGGCCAGCAGGGCCATTTTGCGGCGTATCCGACCAAGGGTATACGGATGTTACGACTCGACGCCCGAGATCGATGGTTGGTTCATCACCCTACGATTATGCGCCTGCGTAGGCCTATGATTTAGTGGCGCGGTGGATCTGGTATATCCTTAACCCTCTAGAGTTTTGGTATGCTTGTTATGATGATCTCATTATTGTGTGCTATGTACGGATAGCAGGGTGTTAATGGTGGGTTAGGAAACATGGTTAGTTGGAAGGATAAGTATGGGGGCATGGTAAGTGTGAACCTTAGACTATGTCACGATTGAGACCTTAGAGGTAAGGTCGTCTTGAGTAAAAGATTTATTTCATGTTTGACCCTTATCAGAGTAAGTAGTACGTGGGAATTAATTGTGTGATAAGTCCATGGGTAGTGTGAGATGGAAGTGGTGGCTTTCATGACTTGATTAGGTAAGATTGTTCCGTTTCGAGGAGCAAGTGTCGGCGCGATTGTGGGTCGGGTTGATGGCCGCTCGCGGGTCAACCGGCAGCCCGGTTTTAGGTGGGGTCAGTTCTGGGTAGTCCCGCCAGGTGGTAGGGTCACGAGGGTGCTAGGCCCAAGTTTAGACGACCATCGTATGAGTTCGTCGATATGTTCGACCAGAAGCGGTTCGTGAAGGCCGGGAATGGCCTTAAAGAAGATTGAGGTTAGTAAGATGACCAAGTTTGGAGGTAGTGACTCGCGGTTTTGAAGCCCAGGCGATGGTGAAGTATGGCACGTCTGAGTGACACTAGAACCTCGAGGATCGCGTGCGATTCGGTACCATTGTTGGGTCACGGGTGACACTAGAACCTCGCGGCAAAGTGACAAAAGTGGTATCATACGGCGAGTAAGGAAGGAAGAGAGCGTGTGTTATTTATTGGCCAAGGCGTGGCGTTGGCAACTTGTTAGAGGAACTTTATCGTTACCGACTTGAGAAGGAACATTCGGGACGAATGTTTCTAAGGAGGAGAATGTTATACCCGTATTTCGGAGTATATACGTGGGGCGTCGTCGACAATTTGAGACTTAAAGTTTGGCTAGTTTCGAAATTTTGTGCACAACCCCGTATAGAATCGTTTTTAGTGAAGCGTTTCTGAGAACTTGCGAAGGAAAATTCGGCTATGTCGTTTTGTATTTTGCGGATTTTTCCGAGCAACGGAACATTTTGGGCCAACGAGAGGTGACACTTGTCACCCTCGAGTGGCGATGTGGATGGCCGGTTGGGTCACGGGTTTGGGGCGATTGGCTCCTTGTTTTGGCCTTGTTTTGTGGCTTGTTTGGTGCCTTGTTTTGTGCCATGTTTGGTGGAGTAGGGATAGGGTGCACTTGACTTGATCAAGGCCTTACACTTGCCTTGCACATGGCTTGATCTTGGCCATTGGTTGGCTTTTGGTTTTCCTATAAATACCCACTGGCTTGAAGACTTTATCATCCAAAATCTTCCAAGTCTTGAGTCCCTCTCCTCCCTCTTGAGTTGTTCTCGTCCTAAGCCTTCCCCTCCCCCAGGTGGCCTTGTGGCGAGAGCCTCCCCTCCCCTTAGTAGTGTTGGCGAGGGTACCCCTAGCCTAGTTGTTTCGTATAATACACCCCCTTGGTAGAAAGTATTCTCCAGTATTGTTATAATGCCCAAAATACCTTAGCCCTTACCTTGTAGTATTCCAAAGTTACCTCTATCGTAGAGCAGGAAATACTACCTTTTGTCCTCTTAGTCTCAAACCGAAACCCTAAGGAAATCTTCATAGTTGGTTGAAGTATTTAAGTAGAAGTTGTTTAGAACTTCTAAGGGTTGTTTGGAGGCGGATTGGAGCGCAGATAGTAGCTAAACCTTGCTCGGGATCGACTTTTATAACTTGGATAATTTTGGGCTTATCGAGGTAAATATTCTTGTCACATTTGTAATTGGAAATTACATGTGGTAGGATTATATAGTTGAAGTATACTATATATAGATCTGAACATAGCTTTGCGGCAATGTCTTTTGACTTAAGCTGAATTTAAAGAAGAGAAGCTGTAATTACATAGGGTATTCTGATGACTTGTGGTATTCTTGTATAGTAGAATTGTATCGTCAGGTTGGACGTATAACCCCTGGTTGGCTTGGTAGCCGGCCTCGATAGAGGAGGAGATTTACGCTGTTGCGGGAGGTGCTGCTGAATTTTATGTAGAATATGGAACCGTGCGGTTAGAAGTTAATAGACGTTTGTGGCCTTATAGGTGGAAGTACTACGAGTAGCGTATTCTACTTGAAGAGTGGAAAAGGCTAGCCGGGTTCTGATCTTGTGGGCGTTTTGCTTATTGTCGATACTCGTCGCGAGGTATGTGAACCTCTTCCTATCCTTACAGCATGATGCTTTGTAACCTATGTAGTACGGTAGACGTACCTGTGTTAAATGAGTTGGTTGGTTTAAAACATAGGGTGTTATAATAGCTTTATGGGAAGTTAGTTATAACGACTCTATGTAGGTAAAATATTGGTTTATTGATTGTAGAAGTTAAGAGACTTGATCTTGAAAGATAAGAGACTTAACTTGTTTTACTTTGTTATTAACATTTTGTTAAATGTGTTGTGAAACCTCATCCGCAAGTAATGAGTACTTGGTTTTAAAAGAATAATGTTTCTTGATTTGGAAATGAGAATAAGTGTCGAGCAAACCACAAATCGCTAATAAAGGAAGGTGTATTGACAATTAACTAATTGTTATTAAAACCCGATGAAACCTCCATCCGCATAGAAGCTAAGATAAGACAAAATTGTATTACATTTCCTAGATCATGGTCATGTAACAAGATTGTTGTAAACAAGAATAAGCGGCTCACGTCTGAGACATATGTTACTCAATTGTTTTAAAGAGATTAAGACTATGAGTTATGAAACCCTTCTAAAATGAGAAACTTGAGCATTTGAAATTAGGCAAACTTGAGCGTTTGGAAAATAATGTTGTTACTTGATTTTACAAAGGGAAGTATTTTGGTTTACCTAAAAATGTGAGTCACTCTATTTTTATACTACAGTATCGGGTGACCTTTATGAAAGGAATGGATCTCTTAAAAGGAATTTAACGTCGTAGTACTTTAGGGTTAAAACCCGGACCTTGATATAAAATGGAAGTACCTTGAGTTGTGTGTAACTTGCCTATGCCTGTTGTTGTGTAACTCACCTATGCTTGTTGTGATAGCCTTTGTTGTGCAAGTGTTGATATCAGGTGACTTCTTGGGAAGGAGTGGATCTTTTTATAAAAGTCTAGAAGTATGGTAATTTGCTTGAGCTTGTTTGTGATAGCACGGTTGTGCGGTATATTGTTGTTGATGTCACGTGGACATGTCTGCCGATCTGCAGTCGGGGCATGTGGCGTGCGGCGGGGTTGATTACGATATATTGTTATTGTGGTTACATGGACATGTCTACACCGTCACGAGTCGGGCGTGTGGCCGTGCGGCGGGGTTAATCACCCGATTATTGTTGATAATGTCACTGGGCGTGTCTACACCGTCGCACTCGGGGCATGTGGCCGTGGGGCATTATTATTGTTGCATCATGGGCATGTCTACACGTCACGAAATTAGGGGCATGCGGCCGTGATGCGAACACGATTGATGTTGTGGGCGTGAGACCCATAGTTATATTTGAGTGATGACTTGAGGCGTAAGTCACGACTTGACATATTCGCTTTTATGTTGGGAATCGTAGTTTTGTTATCATACATGTCTCCTGCTTTTATATAGTGTTATGATTTCATTTCTGATATTTTTCTGATTTCACATACTTGGTACTGTTATCGACCTCGCCCGAAGTGCGTTCATGACGCAGTAGAGTACATCGGTAGTGGATCCCGCTCATAGGATCACGATTCAGCGTATTGGGAAGCTCCGTTCTCCGAGGCTTATCTTTTGGTATGTTACCACGAGTTGTAGGTTCTTGTACATTCGGGGTATGGCGAGGCCCTGTCCTCATGTTGTATAAAAACTCTTAGAAGTGCATGTATCTTGTTGTGGGCGGGGTTTGTAAAAAGGATTAAACTGTTCGTTTTGAAAGAGTTGTTTTTATATATTTTATTGGAAGGTAACCGTTTGGTTGGCCTGTTTTATGATCATATATCTTGTTTCTTGTTTAAGTTTTATATTCCGCTGGTTTTCTCTGATGTTGTATCACTAGGGTGCCCGGGGTAAGGGACCAGTCACGGGCCCGGGATCGGGTCGCGACAGTAATTTTAGGATAGGGTAGTGGGAATTAGTTCAAGAAGTTTTGTGGGGTGGTTGTATATACATTTAGGGCACGTGTGATGGACCAAAATTGGTGGTTGGGTGGTGGAAAGTTGGCGGAATACCACCTAAACAGTGAGGTTCTCGGCTTATCGGCTACTGCCGGGCAGTGGGAATGTAGTGGCTGTTTCGATTGGATTATGGGGGAGTTGGGTTTATTAGTTTTGTGGAGGTGTTCTAGGTATATTTAGGGTCAGGAATATGATCGTGACATGGTGGTTTGGTCGTTCAAAGGTTATGGTACCGAACTGAGGCAGTGAGGTCTCGGTTAGTGATTGTAGTGGACTGTTTGTGTGTTGTCGGGCTTGGTTGGTTATTTGAGTGAGGTTTTTGGTTATTGGCGTTTATATTGAATGTTAAGGGGAGTATTCTGGAGTGTTTTGGTGGAAGGGTTGAGGTAATTTGGTCGAGGTATAAACTTGTAATGCGAGATGCATGTCCGGACGCACACCAAGTGTTGTAGGTTACAAACTTAAGTAGGGGGGATGAATGATTTTGGTGAAGTGTTGGCTTTGGTGATTTCAGTTGGATATTTAGTAGTTGGGGATTTTGGTGAGGTATGTAACATATACACAAGGATAGAGGAACGGGTGCCCGAACCGACACCAAGAATTGTTTGATCAATGCCAATAGGTCAAGACCGGGGTTGCTATTAGCAATGCCCGAGAACTAGCCTAATGAGGGTGATCGAGCCCTTTAGCTACCCAAGGCTTATACTAAGTTGGGTCACACAAGTACCAACCTTCTTTTACCACCAAGGGGGGTTCTTCGAACTTGGGTATAGACTCGGTCACACAAGTCTAATCTAACTTACACCGAAGAAAAGATGATCCACTCAAGGATCGGATAAGTTTCAACACACAAGTTGAAGACTTTGTTTTATACTTAACTAAAATCAAGCATGCCTTTTTAAAAGTCCTAAAGCCCTATTTATAGTATCCTAAAGACCATTCTAGAAGACAAACTAAATGACACAAACTCTAGCTAGAACCTTTCGGCCAAATGGGGACAAATGGGAAAGGGTTCAGGTTTTCTTGGTGGCCAAGAGTGTTTCGAACAAACCAAGATAATGGGAAAGGTCTTGGATTTTCTTGGGGGAAGAATAAGGTTCTTTCACACTCCCTTTGTGGAGTCCAAGTCGAATAAGGGATGAATTGGGCTTCTCAAGGATCTTATCTTCTTGGAATGGGTTTCGAAGCTTCTATTCTTGGTGTTTGTGTGTTGAACCATTTCGGTTAACTCCTCTTCTCCCCCTTCGATGACTTTGAAGTCTTCAAAATAGCTAACTTTATGAACTTTTTGGTTCATAAATTCTTTCCTTGAAATCCTTATCTTCTAGATGTCTTTTGTCCTTGCCATGGTGTACTCTCGGCCTAGTCATCCTTATGACTTATTAATGGTGTCCTAATTAATGGTGTCCTAATTAATGGTGTCCTAATGTAGTTATTTAATGGCCTACTATTTCCTAAGCTAAGAGCTAAAATATAAGCTACGTAATAAAAGAAAACAACAAGCTAAAAGAAAACATGGTCTCGGTCAAACCAACAAGAAGGCCGAAAATACAGTGTCTTCTTGAACCATCACGTAATAAATCTAATACTATTCTATTTTTCATGCCATGTTAGGCATCTAAGTGTAGAATTACGGGCAGCCCTTGGCAACTTTAACAAGTCTCCTCTAGGCTCATGATGATAGTTTAAGTCCACGAGCTTTGTTTCATCAATCTCCACTTCTTTGAAAGAATTTGCGTTCAAATTCGTTCCATCTAGATATGAAACACTTTTCTCAACAACAAGTGTTGATCTAGTATTTTCACCATTATATAGGACCGAAAGTCTCATCTTGTAGGAGCCTTCTTCAAAATTTGCCAAATACAGATCTGAATACAAGACAATTGGTTTTGACTTTACATGATGTTCATGTTGTATTTAAGATTCCACAAGGCATGAAGTATGGCCATAGGTATAAAAATGACACGGTGCACCTCTCAAGTTTGTGTTAGAGCTAAATATGTTATCTATACCTTTTTCATGTTTGATGCTCAATGGTCTTTCACGGCTTGGCACGGGTAGGACTGGGGCTTCACAAATCTTTTCCTTCAAGACTTCAAAGATTCTTGTTGCTCCTTGGAATCATTCATACTCATATTTATTCATTAGTTCGTTGATAGTGTAGCAAGGGTACAATAATTCCATATGTCATGATGAAAGAAAGAATCCGCACTAAAGTAACCATCTACCGCAATGGCCCCCGTAGGTGCGGGCCATATTTGGCTAGGTTCCACCGTGATAGGATCATTACACTTGACCTCGGATAATGTGGTGTAACCTATGGGTAGTTGGAGCATGTTATGGATGAAGCTCATGGAAGAGTTTGGAATATTTCACAACTCAAATGGCCTCACAAGTTCTTCACACAAATCATTCTCAATCTTGAAGGGCAATATCTTGCAAGGAAGGTTTACTCTTGGAAATTGATTGTCCATTCCTTCCTTAAGTGTAGTTAAGCCCAATTAGCCAAACATAAGCCAAGTCAAGTGTCTCTAATGGACCAAGGGTCTCGTGATGAACAAGTCCTTACTCAGAAGTAGTGGACTAGAGAGAGCAATGAACTTTGGTCTTGAATTAGGACGGGACTAATGGATATTCCTCTAGCATCATGATTAATGTTAATTGGTGGCTCTATAGTCAAAATAATGGCAGTAAGGGCACCATAGTTTCTGATGGCATGAGGATATGAAGAATCCGAGACATGTAAGATTCTTACCGCACTTGCATTTGTACATTTGGACCCTTCTTGGGTGGTAGCACATGGGTGCCACTTCTCATGTTCTTTTGGCACCAACTATCGTTCTTGCCATCAATAGTCTTGGTGAGTAGACAATGAACTCCTTGAAATAAATCAAGGGCAAGTTCACTATCTTCCGTCGGTAGTGTTCCGGATGCAACATCATTCGGGATTTCCTTCACGTCGGCAATTTCTAAAACTTTCGCAATGTTCTCCCTTTCATTGAGAGCCAATGAGTCCATAGGACTCCCCTTCTTAGATTCTTCTTCTACCCTTCGTGCATCATGTATTAGAGATTCGGCTTTATGCTTCTTTGCACGTCGGATTCTAATATTCTTCACCTCACTAGGTGATATTGGCACTAGTCAGATCTTCTTATCATCTTTATGAAAGGAATAATTATTCATTCCTTCATCATGTTGTGCCGTTATGCCAAGTTGACATGATTTTCCCAACAAAATATGACATGCATTCATGGGGAGGATGTCACACCATACTTCATCTATATACGTTCCAATCCGAAAGATAACAAGAGTTTGTTTTTCTATTTTTAGCCTTTCGTCTTGGTCTTTGGAGAACATACGGGTGAGGATGGTTGCGGGAAGATAGGTACAATTTGTTTACCATCTCCATGGAAACCGTGTTGATACTACTTTTCCCGTTAATGATCATGATGCACACCTTGTCTATTATTTTGTATCGAGTATAAAAAAATTGTTCACATTGTGTCTCCTCATGTTCATCAAGTTGAACACTTGGCACATGTCGAAGAACTAAGTTTTCACACACTTCCACAAACGTAACATCTTCCTCCACAATGTTTTGATCATACAATGGATTACAAAAGGAGGTATTGCCATTTTCATCAACATGATACAATGGATTATTAAAAAGGGTACGATCTTGTTTCCTCTCTCGGAATTCCTTGAATTCGGTATTCTATATAGAAATTGAATTCCCATAACCGTGGTATTCTTTATCTTCATACATTGAATTGCTTTGGAAAACCCTTGGCTTAGAATTTCTACTCACGGCCTGATCCGAAAGTTCCACTTTAAAGGTTTGCACTTTCTCCTTGGCAATTTTGGATAGGAACTTATTCATTTCATCACTTATTGGCTCATAGCGTCAAAGTGTGGGATGGGATGTACTTGATATGATATCTATGATGGGTATAAGTATGGGTGATGTTGGGGAAGTGGATCGGGTGTGGAGGATGTTTGAGTTGACCAGAAAATGGATGGCAATATCGGATTCTCGGATTAAAGGGACAGTGGGTGTTTGATGGTGATTTTGGGATATGGTAGTGGGAATCAGGTCAAGGTGTTTTTGGGGTGGTTTTATACACTTTGAGGGTACGTGTGATGTCCAGTACTTGGTGGTTGGGTGGTTGAAATTTTGGGGAATACCACCATAACAGTGAGGTTCTAGGTTTATCGGCTACTGCTGGGCAGGGGGAATGTAGTGGCTATTTTGGGTGGATTCAGGGGGATTTTGGTTTAGGCGTTTTGTGGAGGTATTCAGGGTATGTTTTGGGTCAATGATATTATCGAGACATGGTGGTTTGGTTGTGGAAAGGTTGCGGTACAGAACTAAGGCAGTGAGGTCTCGGTTAGTGATTGTAATGGAATGTTTGTGTGTTGTCGGGCTTGGTTGGTTATTTGCGTGAGATTTTTGGTTAATGGAGTTTATAGTGAATGTTAAGGGAGTAATCTGGAGTGTGTTAGTGGAAGGGTTGAGGTAATTTTGTGGAGGTATGCACTCGGAATACGCGATGTAAGTCCGGATGCACACCAAGTGTTGTAGGATACAAACTCAAGTAAGGGGGATGAAAGATTCTGGCTAGGTGTTGGATTTGGTGATTTCGGTTGGATATTTAGTAGTTGGAGTTTTTGGTGAGGGATGAAAGATATACACAAGGATAGAGGAATGGTGCCCGAACTGACACCAAGAATTGTTTGATCAATGCCAATAGGTCAAGACCGGGGTTGCTATTAGCAATGCACGAGAATTAGCCTAATGAGGGTGATCGAGCCCTTTAGGTACCCAAGGCTTATACTAAGTTGGGTCACACAAGTACCAACCTTCGTTTACCACCGAGGGGGTTCTTCAAGCTTGGGTATAGACTAGGTCACACAAGTCCTAATCTAACTTACACCGAAGGAAAGATGATTCACACAAGGATCAGATAAGTTTCAACACACAAGTTGAAGACTTAGTTTTATATTTAACTCAAATCAAGCATTCCTTTTTACAAAGTCCTAAAGCCCTATTTATAGTATCCTAAAGACTATTCTAGAAAACAAACAAAATGACACAAACTCTAGCTAGAACCTTTCGGCCAAATGGGGCCAAATGGGAAAGGGTTCAGGTTTTCTTGGTGGCCAAGAGTGTTTCGACCAAACCAAGATAATGGGAAAAGTCTTGTCTTTTCTTGGGGACAATGAATGGTTCTTTCACACTCCTTTTATGGAGTCCAAGTCGAAGAGGGGATGAATTGGCCTTCTCAAGGATCTCATCTTCTTGGAATGGGCTTTGAAGTTTCTATTCCTGGTGTTTGTATGTTGAATCATATCGGCCAACTCCTCTTCTCCCCCTTGGACGCCTTTGAAGTCTTCAAAATAGCTAACTTTATGAACTTGTTGATTCATAAAGTCTTTCCTTGAAATCCTTATCTTCTAGATGTCTCTTGTCCTTGCCAAGTTGTCGTTTAAGTCAGCTTTTGTCCTTGCCATGGTATACTCTCGACCTAGTCATCATTATGACTTATTAATGGTGTCATAATGTAGTTATTTCATGGCCTACTATGTCCTAAGCTAAGAGCTAAAAGCTAAGTAATAAAAGAAAACAACAAGCTAAAAGAAAACATGGTCTCGGCCAAGACCAACAAGAAGGCCAAAAATACAATGTCTTCTTGAACCTTCACGTAATAAATCCAATACCATTCCATTTACCATGCCATGTTAGGCATCTAAGTGTAGAATGACGGGCAGCCCTTAGCAACTTTAACAAGTCTCTCTTCTAGGCTCATGATGAAAGTTTAAGTCCATGAGTTTTCTTTCATCACAAATAACAAAGGGGGATCCAGGCGAAACAATCAAGGAATGGTGAATTATGAGAAATGTAATTCGTCTAAGGGTGTTGGATATCTGAAATTATCCAAATACAATTTTAATATCGATGAAGAATAGATGGTGGCGGTGTTAAGAACTCATCCGACATCTTGACCACTGAAACCATTGTAGTCTTATCTGAGTAAAAGAGACCAGTCCTTCTGATGCTCCATGGCACTCATGGGCATAAAACTGTGGAGTGCAGACATTTATGAGAATAGGTGGTAGGAATGCTAAGCAGGGGCCATCTCTAAGAATATTTGAGCGAGATAACTCAGAATAATTATGAGTGAGGACCACCTGTAGAAGTTAAGATTAATCTGGCTATTCCACCCATGTTATAAATATGATATTTGGTGGATCAATGATTGCTGCCATATCTTTCACGATAACTAAAAAGATGAAAATTTCTGTGACCCGAGAAAAGAGGTTTCGGGAGATACCTGACAAACATACTATTACATTCATTGAAGAAGACGTTGCCGGTGTAATCTTTCCCCATAATGATGCACTGGTGATCGCTGTACCTATTGACTTCTTCCAAGTGAAAAGAGTTCTAATTGATCCCTAAAGCTCAACAAATATAATCAGACTGAAGGTGGTAGAAGAAACAGATATGGTAGACAAAATAGTTCCGGCTTCTAGAATCATTTCGGGTTTCAACATTTCAAGTAAGACCACTAAGGAGAATTGGACCGACCAGTGGATGCAATGATGGTTATTAAGATGACAAACTTCTACGTCCCTGATGGGGATATGAGGTACAATGCAATATATGGGAGACTGTGGATACATGACATAAATGAGGTCTCATCAACATTGCATCAGTTAGTGAAATTCCCTACATCGGAAGGGATTCAACAAATTCAAGGTGAACAACCCGCTGCCAGGGAGATGTACGCCATAGATGAACCAGAGGTGGAAGCATACCCCAAATGGAAATTATAGGAAGTGGAGCCGATACCAGAAAATGACCACTAGTGTCACGACCCGTTCCGGGGCCCGTGACTGGTGCCTTACCTGGGCACCCAAGTAGCCATACATCAGAGTAATCAGCGGAAATATAAAAACAAGACATGAAACAAGTGTAAAATGAGACACAGTTTATCTGAGAAAAGTCGCCTTTCGGCATATATATATATAACCAAAATTTGGCAGTTACATCCCAACTGTACAACAGGACTACAGACCTCTAAGAAGATAAGCAACTATGGCGGGACAGGGCCCCGCCATACCCTGAATGTACAAAACTACCTACAACAACAGGGAGATCATACCCAAAAGTCGAGCCTCCGGAGAAGATGGAGCTCCTGACACCAAAGCAAAAGATCCTAAGGATGCGGATCTAGCACTGCTTTCCTTACTGCGGCATGAACGCGGCCCGAAGGAGGTCGATCTGCAGTACCAAGTATATGAAACTATAAAAATCAAACGAAATCAAAGCTTTTAAAACCACTTACCAATACAATCAAGCGGCACATAGTGCCTGATATAAACAAGAGCAAACTAGGTATAAGGTAACTGGTCTTTTCTAGGCGCTAATGATCGAAGCAAGGCCAATCGCCCGTAGTATCATTATGCAAGCCTAATCTGGAACTCTGCGATCGCATAGTCACCGCGCACCGCGTGAGGTATTCTCGCATCGGGGATAGCTAACCCCGACATAGTCCTGGACCCCGAAGTCGCGTAGTCACGCATCGCGTAGTCACACGTCACGACCGAACCGGGCGTGGTCGTGCCTACCGGGCACCCTAGTGATACAACATCGAGAAATCAGTGAACATAAAACACAACATGAAATAATGCAAAGAAACACATGTTTATCTGAAGAAAAGTTGCCTTTCGGCATATATATATATAAAAACTTAGATCCGACGATTCATCCCATTACAACCACGCTTGCAGCGATTACAGACCTCTACGAATGATATGACAACAACGACGGGCGGGGCCCGTCATACCCTGAATGTAAGTACTCTGACAACGGGGACTATACGAATAAGCCTCCGGAGAAACGGAGCTTCCCAAGCATTGACTGTGACCACATGAGCGAGGATCAACAACGGTGTACCTCTACTGCGGCATGACGCGGCCCGAAGGAGGTCGATTGCAGTACCAAGTATGTGGCCGAAAATACGTAAATGAAATCATAGCGATCTATATAAAGCAGAGACATGTATGATAACCAAACTACGATTCCACAATAAATAGCGATCATGTCAAGTCGGGACTCGCGCCTCAAAGTCATCACTCAAATATAACTATGGGTCTCACGCCACAACATCAATCATGCCCGTGGAATACCTTCCTCACCGGCGATCTATGAGATAAAAGTACGAGGAATACACATGAACACGGGTCCGCTGTGTCATAATAAAACCGTCTGCGGAGGTAAATGCGAAGGCATAGCCGACTACTAACACCCACAGTACTAACAAGGTCATAAACTGTATCATAAGATCTATCTAGACCGCCACATGATCGAAGCTGGCCACACGCCCGCAGTATCAAATGTGCGCGTCTAGCCCTGGAACTTCCCGCAGCTCCGCATAGGCCAACCTCATAGGCCCGCATGAGGTATTCCTCGCATCGAGGGTAGCTACTCCCGCGTCGTCCCCGACTCGCGATCCGCGTAGCCACATAGACCGCATGACCATAAAGGCCGCACACTAACACGAACTCTCGTAGCTCCGCATAGGTCCCCTGGACCCGCATGAGGTATTCTCGAATCATGGTCCCAGACCGCCTGAGATATACCCCGCATCGGAGGGCAGCTTAACCCCCGGGATCATGTCAAGGTGAGTGGTACAATACCAACATAACGACTGATCGTTTAACAACATAAGTGCGATCGAGGGAAACCCCTATACACAAACATCACAAGATACTAACACACGTAGCATCCTAACATGTTTACTTATCAAATAAACAAGAAAGTATTACAAGGCTATCACAAACCAACACAATCAAGTTATGCACACAAGGTACTTTCTACTTTATGTTAAACAAGTTCGGGTTTTTATCCCCAAAGTACTTCATACATTAACTCTTTAAAGATCCGTTTCTTTCACAAAAGTCACACAATACCCGTAGTATAAAAATAGAGTGACTATCTTTTTAAGTAAACCAAAACACTTCTCTTTGTAAAATCAAGTAACAACATTCTTTTCCAAACGTTCAAGTTTGCCTAATTTCAATTACTCAAGTTTCTCATTTTCGAAAGGTTTCGTAGTTCATAGTATTAATCACTTAATGATATAATTCTCTTTGAAAACAATTTGAGAAACATATGCCTTATATGTGAGTAGGTTATTCTTGTTTATAACAATCTTATAACAGCAGCCATGATCTAGGAAATGTAGTATCATTTTGTCTCATCTTAGCTTCTATGCAGATGGAGGTTTCTACTGGTTTTAATAATACTTACTTAGTCAATACATTTCCCTTTATTAGCGCCGCGTAGTGCATTCGATACTTATTCTGATTTCCGAAATCAGTAAAACATTATTCCTTTTAAAAACCAAGTACTCATTACTCACGAATGAGGTTTCTTACTTTTTAACAAAATTCAGATTAATTCGATTAAGTCAAGTCTCTTATCTTTTAAGATCAAGTCTCTTAACTTCTAAAATCAGTAAACCATTCTTATTACTTCTCTTAAGTCGTTATACCTAACTTCCCATAAAGCTAGTATAACTCTTTAAGCTTTCAAACCAAGTATTACTCTTCTGTTAAAAATGATTCAGTATTCTTTTGAAATACTTCCAAATTATTCAGGCTTAAGTCAAAAGACATTGCCGTAATTATTATTCAGGCTTAAGTCAAAAGACATTGCCGTAATTATTATTTAGTTAACACACGTACGTCTACCGTACTATATATATACTTTAAAATATCATGCTCAAGAGTGTAGGAAGAATCACATACCTCGCGACGATTATCGACTATTAGCAAAACGCTCCACGGCTAAAACCCGGCTAGCCTTGTTCACCTTTCAAGTAGAACATGCTACTTGCAGAACATTCAACCTATAAAGGTTATACAAGTCTATCAAAGTCTAGACTACTCTGTAGATTATTCTTCTGATGCGATTTCAGTTCAAGTCTTTTCTGTAATATCCTTCTATTACAGTTCAATTCTCTTCTATGAATCTTATATTCATTTCCATATTACTACAGTATGTAATTTCCAATTACAATAGGGGGACAAGATATTTACCTCGATAAGCCCATAATTATCCAAGTTTAAATGTCGATCCTGAGCAACGTTTAGCTCCTACTCTGGGCGCTCCAACCCGCTCCAAACAACCCTTAGAAGTTCTACGCGACTTCTACTTAATACTTCAACCGGCTATGAAGATTTTCCTTAGGGTTTCGGTTTGAGACAAAAAGGACATAAAGTAGTATTTCCGGGCTCTACGTATAAAGGTAACTTTTGGAATACTACAAGGTATAAGGCTAAGGTATTTTGGGTATAGTAACAATACTTGGAGAGTATTTTCTACCAAGAGGGGGGGTATTTTCACGAGAACAACACCATAAGGAGGGGGGGGTAGGTACTTCTCGGCCAAAGTCCACTAGGAAAAGGGGGGAAGGGTTTCGGCCAAGGGCCTTCCCAAAGGGGGAGGGAGAGAGCTTTCAAGACTTAGAAGTTTGGATGAAGAAGTCTTCACAAAGGGGGGGGGGGTATTTATAGGAAGATCAATGGCCAAGATCAAGCCATGTGGGGGGAAAGTGGAGGGCCAAGATTTGCCCAAGTGCCCCCTATCCCTACTCCACAAAACAAGGCACAAAACAAGGCACAAAATAAGGCACAAAACATGGCAAAAAACCGTGACCCAATCGGCCAACTAGCACGCCCACTTGAGGGTGACAAGTGTCACCCTCCCGTTGGTCCAAAATATTTTGTCTCTCGGAAAAATCCGCAAAAATTATAAATGACATAGCCGGAATTTTCCCTTCGCAAGTTTTGTAAAACGTTTCGTCGAAAAACGATTCTAATCGGGGGTTGTGAACAAAATTTCGGTCCTATGCCTAACTTAAGGCTAAAACTTCCGTACGTACGTCCTTACGTACATACTCTGAAAATACGGGGTATAACATTCTCCCCTCCTTAGAAACATTCGTCCCGAATGTTCCTTCTAAGTCTCAAGACAGATAACGATGAAGTTCCTCTTAACTTAAACAAGTTGCCAATGCCACACATGGCCACAAAATAACACACGCTCCAATACTTAATCCAAGTCTACTAGGAATCACCTCTATGTTCTCAACACATGCTCGCTTCTTCCCTTACTCGTCGTACCCTTCTCGAACACTTGAACTCTTTCTCATAACTTACCACATTCCTGTTACTGCTTCAGTTTCCAAAACTCTGGGTTACTACCTCTAACTTGGTCATTATTAACTGGGAACACTCTGGATGGATCTCCGATACTCTTCCGAACATAGCAACATGAAAGATCGGACGTACTGCCTCCTACGTCGGACGACAATACTAACATATAGGCAACCTGGCCTACTCTTCACATAATCTGAAAAGGCCCAAAGTAACTCGGGCTAAGTTTCCTCTATTTTCCAAAACTCGTCACACCCTTCCGGGGTGGTACCTTCAAGAAGAGCCACCGTCAACCTGAACTCCAAGCGTCGTCGCCGATCATCCGTACGACTTCTGTGGACTCTGAGCTGCCAATAACCTCTCCTGGATAGGCTTCAACCTATCCACATCCTACCGAAACAAGTATGATCCATCTATCTGAATCTTGCCAACATCGAACCAATCGACCGGCAACTCACACTTCCGCCCCTACAAGGCGTCATAAAGTGATATCCGAAAACTGAAATGGTAGCTATAAAACACTCCCTCAACAGGAGACAACAATCCTCACAGCTACCCCTGAAATCCCAATACTGGCCCGAGGGCGAATGCGATTCTGAGACTCACCTGAGTTCCTAACCCTGCCTGGTAAAACCTCCAGAAAAAGAAACAGCCGTAACCTGGGCTCCACTGTCTGCCATAAGGTGAAGGTAGGCACCTCGTGCAGCCTTACAACCTTCCTGATATAAACATCTCGCATAACTTACTACCGAGTACACGGTTTGACTAAAAGATAAGACGGGCTGACCCCATCGGCCCGACTACTGGTCGAATGCATCCACGAACTCATACGCTGGTTAATTAAAATTGGGCCTAACACCCTCGTGACCCTACCACTTGGCGGGACCACCCCGAACTGACCCCACCACAAAATAGGTCGCGGGTTGACCCGCGATTGGTCCTCAACCCGACCCGCTATCGCGCCACACACTTGCTCCCCGATCCGGAACAATCCCACAATCAAGTCACGAAAACCTAGTGGTCTTCTTAGCTCGACTACCCCCTTTCATTTCATACCACCCGGGACTAATCACACAGACATATCTCACGTGCACTATGCACTCCGATAAGGGTCAAACGTAAGCTAAATCTTTTACTAGAGATGGCCTTGCCTCTAAGGTCTCCACGTATAAAACTCTAAGGCTCACACTTTCCCTTATCCCCCAATCTTACCCTTTTAACTAACCATGATTTCTAATCACAATTATCATACATACAATCTCTAGAGGGTTAAGGATATACACAGTGTCATCGCTTCACTCCTTAGTCGTTTAATCAAACTCGCCTCGTAGGCGATACTAGGGAAAATGATGAACTGGTCACTGATCATGAAGGCTGAGTCCTCCTACTTACATCCCTCCTACTAGGACATTCTTTCGACACATGGCCCTGACGGCCACATGTAAAAAAAACAAGTACCAACTAAAAGACGACATTCCCCGGGATGGCTCACACATTGTGAATACCGGGAAAAATCAATCCGGCCGGCCGAACCTACGTAGCTGTGAACCGGAAGCTCTGGAGCTCTGACCAACTCCGGCTTATCCCCAAACGTCCTGAACCCTGTGGAGAACCACTCTGCTCTGGCGGAGGCGCATATCTAATCTGCTGCTGAGGTGGTTCGCCTCGAAAGTTACCAAAGGACTCTTTGCTCGCCTCTTCTGCCTCGTTAACCCGTCGATCCCTACGTTTCTCGGCCTGCTGTGCATAAGCCTGTACGCAGGCCATGCTCATGCCTGACCGAAGAGCTACTCTTGCACAACCACTTTCTTAGATATTCATCAAGGCCCGCGATAAATCAATACATAAAATACTCTCTGGTTGCTAATTCCATAGCTAGTAACAGGGTCGCCTCTTTGCAATCTATATTCTCCGTTCCCGGTCGTGGAACTGAAGGTTCATATATCATGGTCGCAGTAGGCACTGCTGCCGCTGTGCTAAACTCTGCTGGGCCGTGACGAGCGTAACTCCCGAACGGCACCACCCGGTGATGATTGGGCTGTGCCTCGTAACCTCTGCTTTACTCGCAGCCTCATGGCCGCTTGCCTCTTGGGCGGGTTGCCTTACACGGAGGCATAGCGGTAGGGAAAGAAATACGTTAGAGGTTCAACTTATAACACAACTCTAAGCACGATCTCGAGTGAGAAGAATGGAAACCAATCCTAAATATCCTATAGCCTCTCGATTATTGGTGTGCACAACACACCGATAATCAAGACTCTACTAGATACGGTCAGAGACACTTTCCGAGGATTAAGCGCTCGATACCACTTTTGTCACGACGAACCGGCCTGCGGATCGTGCCTTACCTGTGGCACCCTAGTGATACAAGATCAGAGAAATCAGCGGAACATAAAACACAACATGAAATAATGCAAAGAAACACATGTTTATCTGAAGAAAAGTTGCCTTTCGGCATATATATATATATATATAAAAACTTAGATCCGAACAGTTACATCCCATTACAACCCTGCCCACAACAGATTTCATGCACTTATGAATGATATGACAACAACGACGGGACAGGGCCCCGTCATACCCCTGAATGTAAGCACCTACAACAACAGGGGACTATACCAAGATAAGCCTCCGGAGAAACGGAGCTTCCCAAACGCTGAACTGTGACCCTATGAGCGAGGATCAACACTGGTGTACCTCTACCTGCGGCATGAACGCAGCCCCCCGAAGGAGGTCGATAACAGTACCAAGTATGTGAAATCGAAATATCAGAAATGAAATCATAGCAGTCTATATAAAACAGGAGACATGTATGATAACCAAACTACATTTCACAATAAATAAGCAGTCATGTCAAGTCAGGGACTCACGCCCTCAAAGTCATCACTCAAATATAACTATGGGTCTCACGCCCACAACATCAATCATGCCCGTGGAATACCTTCCTCACTGCCGGCAGTCTATGATATAAAAGTACCAAGGAATACACATGAACACCAGGTCCCACCTGTGTCATAATAAAACCGTACGGGGTAAGTACGAAGGCATAGCCGACTACTAACACCCACAGTACTAACAAGGTCATAAACTGTATCATAAGATCTGTCTAGACCGCCACATGATCGAAGCTGGCCACACGCCCGCAGTATCAAATGTGCGCGTCTAGCCCTGGAACTTCCCGCAGCTCCGCATAGGCCAACCTCATAGGCCCGCATGAGGTATTCCTCGCATCGAGGGTAGCTACTCCCCGGCATCGTCCTGGACTCGCAGTCCGCATGGCCACATAGACCGCATGACCATAAAGGCCGCACACTAACCTGGAACTCTCGTAGCTCCGCATAGGTCCCCTGGACCCGCATGAGGTATTCTCGAATCATGGTCCCAGACCGCCTGAGATATACCCCGCATCGGAGGGCAGCTTAACCCCCGGGATCATGTCAAGGTGAGTGGTACAATACCAACATAACGGCTGATCGTTTAACAACATAAGCGCGATCGAGGGAAACCCCTATACACAAACATCACAAGATACTAACACACGTAGCATCCTAACATGTTTACTTATCAAATCAACAAGAAAGTATTACAAGGCTATCACAAACCAACACAATCAAGTTATGCACACAAGGTACTTTCTACTTTATGTTAAACAAGTTCGGGTTTTTATCCCCAAAGTACTTCATACATTAACTCTTTAAAGATCCGTTTCTTTCACAAAAGTCACACAATACCCGTAGTATAAAAAATAGAGTGACTATCTTTTTAAGTAAACCAAAACACTTCTCTTTGTAAAATCAAGTAACAACATTCTTTTCCAAATGTTCAAGTTTGCCTAATTTCAATTACTCAAGTTTCTCATTTTCGAAAGGTTTCGTAGTTCATAGTATTAATCACTTAATGATATAATTCTCTTTGAAAATAATTTGAGAAACATATGCCTTATATGTGAGTAGGTTATTCTTGTTTATAACAATCTTATAACAACAATCATGATCTAGGAAATGTAATATCATTTTATCTCATCTTAGCTTCTATGCAGATGGAGGTTTCTACTGGTTTTAATAATACTTACTTAGTCAATACATTTCCCTTTATTAGCGCTGCTGTGGTCTGTTCGATACTTATTCTAATTTCCGAAATCAGTAAAACATTATTCCTTTTAAAAACCAAGTACTCATTACTCACGAATGAGGTTTCACACTTTTTAACAAAATTCAGATTAATTCGATTAAGTCAAGTCTCTTATCTTTTAAGATCAAGTCTCTTAACTTCTAAAATCAGTAAACCATTCTTATTACTTCTCTTAAGTCGTTATACCTAACTTCCCATAAAGCTAGTATAACTCTTTAAGCTTTCAAACCAAGTATTACTCTTCTGTTAAAAATGATTCAGTATTCTTTTGAAATACTTCCAGATTATTCAGGCTTAAGTCAAAAGACATTGCCGTAATTATTATTCAGGCTTAAGTCAAAAGACATTGCCGTAATTATTATTCAGTTAACACACGACGCATCGTACTATATATATACTTTAAAATATCATGCTCAAGAGTGTAGGAAGAATCACATACCTCGCGACGATTATCAACTATTAGCAAAACGCTCCACGGCTAAAACCCGGCTAGCCTTGTCCACCTTTCAAGTAGAACATGCTACTTGCAGAACATTCAACCTATAAAGGTTATACAAGTCTATCAAAGTCTAGACTACTCTGTAGATTATTCTTCTGATGCGATTTCAGTTCAAGTCTTTTCTGTAATATCCTTCTATTACAGTTCAATTCTCTTCTATGAATCTTATATTCATTTCCATATTACTACAGTATGTAATTTCCAATTACAATAGGGGGACAAGATATTTACCTCGATAAGCCCATAATTATCCAAGTTTAAATGTCGATCCTGAGCAACGTTTAGCTCCTACTCTGGGCGCTCCAACCCGCTCCAAACAACCCTTAGAAGTTCTACGCGACTTCTACTTAATACTTCAACCGGCTATGAAGATTTTCCTTAGGGTTTCGGTTTGAGACAAAAAGGACATAAGGTAGTATTTCCGGGCTCTACGTATAGAGGTATCTTTGGAATACTACAAGGTATAAGGCTAAGGTATTTTGGGTATAGTAACAATACTTGGAGAGTATTTTTTACCAAGAGGGGGGTATTTTCACGAGAACAACACCACAAGGAGGGGGGTAGGTTCTTCTCGGCCAAAGGCCACTAGGAAAAGGGGGGAAGGGTTTCGGCCAAGGGCCTTCCCAAAAGGGGAGGGAGAGAGCTTTCAAGACTTAGAAGTTTGGATGAAGAAGTCTTCACAAAGGGGGGGGGGGGGTATTTATAGGAAGATCAATGACCAAGATCTAGCCATGTGGGGGGAAAGTGGAGGGCCAAGATTTGCCCAAGTGCCTCCTATCCCTACTCCACAAAACAAGGCACAAAACAAGGCACAAAGCATGACCAAAAACCGTGACCCAATCGGCCAACTAGCACGCCCACTTGAGGGTGACAAGTGTCACCCTCCCGTTGGTCCAAAATATTTTGTCTCTCGGAAAAATCCGCAAAAATTATAAATGACATAGCCGGAATTTTCCCTTCGCAAGTTTTGTAAAACGTTTCATCAAAAAATGATTCTAATCGGGGGTGGTTCGGGCCTGGATCGCGGTCAGGGGTCTCAGCGCCGCGGCGCCGGAGGCATGGCCGCGGTGCCAAGGCGGGTGATTGTAGGGCCGCGGCGCTGGAAGTCGGCCGCGCGCCGGCGTATCGAGGGGTCGCTGAGTTTCAGCGCTGGCGCCGGAAGCAGGCCGCGCGCCGAAGATCCGAGGGTTCGCAGGAGTTGCGGCGCCGCGGCGCCGGAGGCAGGGCCGTGGCTCCGAGGCGGGAAATCAGGCGGAAAAAACTTAGGAAAAGTCAGATTTTTATTTTGAAAGGGCCTGAGTGGGGGACAAGTGTCCCCCCCCATCTGATTTTTACATGCAATATATTGACCAAGTCTTAAAGACTTGGTCATTTGTCATCTCTCTTTGAAAAACCTCTTCCTTCTCTCTAAGTATTTCAAGCTCCTCCTTCTCTCTAAAAATCCAAGAGGGTTCTAGCCTTAAGAAAAATCCGAAAAATTAAAAGACAAGAAGGAAGCTTGTGGCTAGCTTGTGAAGGTGGTGGTGGTGGTATTCTTGGTAGAAAGGCTAGCAAATTGTTGGATAAAATTTGGCTAAGGCTCTAAGGTAATGATTCTTCCTCTATTATTAGTTTATAGAGTTGCATGTTAAGAAGAAAATACTTATGGTGGTAAATAATGCTCTTAGAGTCATTGCATGCTAGAAATGTGGGTTGAATATGAAGGATTTGGCTAAAGGAATATTATGAGCATGTTGTAGCCTAAAAACCACCTTAGAATTGTTAAGTGTACTATTATAACTTATGGGGCAGAATTTTACACACCCAAGATTAGGTGTGTAATCCCCTTTGTGTTGGTTTGGTTGTTGGGCCTTAATAAGGCGTTTGAATGTTGAAAAATCGGCCTTTGAAAAGGTGGCAAAGTGAGTAGAAACAAAGGAAATACTGCCCAATTTTCCTTAGGAATTGATAACTTGAATTTGGAATTTCTACATTGAAATTAGAGGTTAATAAACACACTATGGTTATTATAGGTTGACATATTACTTGCGGTAGTTGGACTTAGCAAGCGGATTGACCAAGGAGGTATGTAGAGCTTTCCTATCTCTTGAGCATGAATAGTTGTATCTATGTAGTACGGTATACGTACAAGATTTGATAATCTACACTTGTTCTAAAGTATATGATACTTGTTTCATTTCAAAAGTATAAGTCCTTTGGTTTGAGGGAAAATGTTTTGACAAAGGGATAATACTAATATAATGACTTTATGGGGAGTTGGTTATATTAGTTTACTTGAAAGGTTCACAAAGAAAGGTTTACTCTAATTAAAACAAGTACGGGTAAAGGATTTGAAACTAAGAAAGGTGAATTGATTTTTAGGCATTGGTTGCCTAAGGTTTTAAAGGAAATGGAGTCACTTGATTTAGAAGCCTATTATATTTCTAAAAAGGAAATGTGACTTGTCTTGAAAAGAAATCGTAACATTGATACTATGGTGATTAGTATCTTGGAATTTTTGTATAAAAAGAGTTTTTCTTAAAAAGCTAAGTACATGGTACTTGGGTTGAATTCCCGGATTTTCTATTAAAAGACATGTTAGTGCCTTAGGATACTAAAATGAGAGGATATATTAATAATGCTAATAAGAAGTTAGGGGATTTCTTAACTTGCTTATGTTATGATAAGCCGGTAGTGCTTAGGTATGATATGATAGGCCGGTAGTGCTTATGTTGTGTATGATAGCCGGATGAGCTATGTTATATATTTGTATTATTACGGGGTAAACCCCGGGTTATTATCTATGCCATGGATTTGCTACCCATGATGCGAGTGCGGCGCTTGCACTACGCGATCCGACCACGGGATCCACGGGTGAAATAGTCCAACGCGAGTGCGGCGATAGTATCATGCGGATCCACGGGATCCATGCGGGTGAAATAGTCCCACGCGGGTGAAATAGTCCCATGACGAGGCGGATGACCTCACGCGGTCCACAGACCCATGCGGGTGAAATAGTCCCGCGAGTAGGATCGCTAACGATACTACGGGCGAGGTACCCTGTTTTGATCGTGAGCCTCCTATTTTTATGCTATAAGTTTTATACTTGTTACTCTCATTGTTAGTAAGGCACAGTGCAAGGAAATTGATTTTTATCTATGACTCCAGCTTATCTTTGACTTGTGATATTACTACAGTATTTTCCAGTTTTACATACTTGGTACGTTGTGTACTGACCCCCTTCCTCGGGGGCTGCGTTCATGCCGCAGGTAAGGGAAAGCAGGTGGTAGATCCTCATTCCTAGGATCTCTTGCTCAGGTGTCAGGAGCTCCATTTCTTCGGAAGCTCGACTTTTGGTATGGTTCTCCCCGGTGTTGTGATATTTTGTACATTCAGGGGCATGACGGGGCCCTGTCCCGTCATAGTGCTACTTATTCTTAGAGGCCTGTAGTCTTGTCATAACTTGGGTTGTTTAAGGATAGCTGTTCGATTTGATGTACTTTTGGGGTAGCCATTTTGGGCTAGACTGTTTATACTATTATGGTTGTTTTACCTTGAGTTTATTTCCGCTGGTTTTCTCTGATGTTGTGTCACAAGGGTGCCCGGGTCAAGGCACCGGTCACGGATCCGGGGTCGGGTCGTGACAAAAGTGGTATCAGAGCAGTTAATCCCTGGGGGTCTACAGTCCGATCTAGTAGAGTCTTGATTATCGTGTTGTGCACCACATCTATAATCGTGAGGCTACGTGGATATTTAGGATTGGTTTCCATTTCTTTCACTCTAAGATCGTGCAATGTAGCCGTGTTATAGGTTGAATTTCCTCCGACGTAAACTTTGTGTGTATCGCTTATGCCTCCACGCAGCGACCGCGCCCGTAAGGGCAAGGCAAATGGAGGAACTACTAGTAGGCACCGAGGGTTACGAGGCACGTGCCCGCCTTACGGATGAGGTGTTTTGACGGCGAGTTCTACCACGCCGCCAACCCCAAGAAGTCTCGAGGCAGCAGCAGCTGCCATCGAGACCATGGTACCCGAGCCTCACCCAAAGAAATGGGGCGAGGATATGGGCTACAAGGAGATGGCCCGCGATTAGCCGTGATTGTGGCTGCATACGAGGATAGCTGAGATGCAGCTCCATTGCACCGTAGTTCAAAGACAGAGCCGCTAGCTTGAGACCGAGGACTTTTGAGTTGCACCGCCGTAGTTTTATGGGTCGAGGCCCGAGGATGATCCTCGTGAGTTCATCCGGCTTGCTGCGATCATGAGGGTGATCGGGCTTGAGACCGAGTCGGTGGTACTAGGTTCGTGATCGGCCGCGGACACCGCAGCTGATCGTATGATTCATGGAACCGCCCCGGGAGCATGCGCTCACCGCTTGGGGACGAAGTTCTCGAGGCGCATTGGCCATTTCTTGCCTCCGCAGATGAGGAGGGCTCGGGCCGATAGATTTTTGACGCTGAGACAGAATGGGCGGACGGTCCGGGAATACAACATGGAGTTTGATTCATTGGCTAGGTATGTGCCCGCTTTGGTAGCAGACATGGAGGACAGGGTGCACCGCTATGTCACAGGACTCGATGATCACTTGGCCGAGAGTTGCACGGGGGTGGCTCTTCAGCCGGGCATGGACATTGCCCGCATGCAGGCATATGCACTGGGTGGCGAACGCAGGGGCCGACGGATCGACATGTATCAGCAGAAGAGGGCCAGGACAGCAGGGTCCTCTGGTAGTTTTAGGGGTAGACAACCCCAGCAGCAGACCAGATTTGCACCACAGCCGGTCCAGAGCGCTCCTCCACCATCTTCGGGACGTACAGAGTATTCAGGAGCAGGACAGGGTTCCAGGGCTTCGGGTTTCCAGAGGGACCAGAGTTCCAGTCAGATGAGGCCCCCTATGCCTCGGTGTGGTCGATGTGGTGATTGCCATTATGGGGGGTGTCGTATTCCTCCAGGAGCTTGTTACTCTTGTGGCCAGCAGGGCCATTTGAAGAGAGATTGTCCGTCCAGAGGCGGCGGGAGTGCCATGGCTCAGCCGACAGGTTCAGTTGCTGGGTCTTCATCTTCAGTGGTTGGGCGCCCCGGAGGGCAGGGTGTTCACGGGCCAACAGGCCGCGGCAGGGGTCGTGGCAGGGGTTCCAGTTCCAGCGGTCCTCAGAACCGCATTTATGCTATGTCCAGCCGCCAGGACCAGGAGGCGTCACCTGATGTCGTCACAGGTACATTGTTGGTCTCTTGCTGTGATGTTTATGCTTTGATAGATCCAGGTTCTACCTTGTCCTATATATCTCCTCATATTGCTGGTAGAATAGGGATAGAGCCCGAGTCCATAGAATCCTTTGAGGTGGCTACGCCGGTAGGTGCTTCGGTGGTAGCTGAGCGGGTATATAAGGCTTGCCCAAAGGACTATAGATGGTCGCCGACTCTAGCCGACTTGATAGAGTTGGATATGCGGACTTCATGTGATTATGGGTATGGATTGGCTAGCGCCTTGCTATGCCAATGTGGACCGCAGAGAGGTTAGTTCGGTTCCGTTTCTGGTGAGCCGGTTATCGAGTGGAAGGAATACCGATCGCCGGCGGGTAGGTTTATTTCTTACCTCAAGGCTAGGAAGATGGTACGGAAGGGTATATCTACCATTTGGTTCGTATTCGACATCGAGGTCGAGATACCGACCTTCCGCCGCCGTTGTTAGAGAGCTTCCACGTATTCCGCACGAAGCTTCCGGGTATCCCTCCTGAGAGGGAGATTAAGTTTTGCATCGATTTGGCACCACACTCGACCGATATCTATTCCGCCATACAGGATGGCACCGGCCGAGTTGAAGGAATTGAAGGATCAGCTGAAAGATTTGCTGGAGAAAGGCTTTATTAGGCCAAGTGTTTCTCCTTGGGGGGCGCCAGTGTTGTTTGTAAAGAAGAAGGATGGGACGCTGCTTATGTGTATTGATTACAGGCAGCTGAACAAGGTTACTATCAAGAACAGGTATCCCCTCTCCAGGATTGACGATTTGTTTGACCAGTTGCAGGGTGCAAAGTGTTTTTCCAAGATAGACCTGCGGTCTGGTTATCATCAGGTGCGAGTTAGAGAGATAGACATCCCAAAGACTGCATTCAGACCCGTATGGGCACTATGAGTTCAGTGGTGATGTCTTTCGGCCGACCAACGCCCCAAAGAAGATTCATGGATTTGATGAATAGGGTGTTCGTGCCATTCTTGGATATGTTCGTTATAGTGTTTATTGATGATATCTTGGTGTATTCACGCACGAGCAGAACATACAGATCATTTGAGGACGGTATCGAGTCCTCCGAGACCGCAATTGTATGCCAAGTTCTCGAACGCGAGTTCGTTAGCTTCAGTGGCTTTCTTAGGGCATGTTATCGGGCCATGGTATTCGTTGATACAACTAAGATTGAGGCGTCAAGACTTGGCCTGCACTCCACTACACCGACGGAGGTGCGCACTTTGGGCCTTGCAGCTATTATCTGAGGTTTGTGGAAAAGTTTGTTTATTTCAAAGATTTTGACTAAGCCGACTCGCAAAGCTATGTTCCGTGGACGGATACTTGTGAGAAAGTTTCCAGCTAAAGGAGAGGTTGACGACCGCCTCAGCTTCTTACTCTTCCGCAGGGTTTAGATGGATATGTGGTTTATTGTGACGCCGTGTGTCGGGCTTGGAGTGCGTCGATGCAAAGACGGCAAGGTTATAGCTTATGCATCTCGACAAATTAGGAAGCATGAAAGAACTATCCCACACATGACTTGGAGTTGGCCGTGATTCATGCCTCAAGATCCGGAGACATTATTTATATGGAGTTCACGTGGACATTTACACGCACCACAAGAGTCTCCGACATCTTCACCGTAGGAGCCGAACTTGGCGCATACGGTGGTTGGAGCTACTTAAGGATTACGATGTTGATATTCTGTACCACCCAGGGAAGGCCAATGTAGTTGCAGATGCCCTTAGTCGCAGATCGATGGGTAGTCTGTCTGTTGTTCAGCCAGAGAAAAGGGATATGGTCCGAGAGTTACATCAGCTAGCGAGCCTTGGGGTTCGTTTGGTTGATTCTGTTAGTGACGAAATTCGGGTTCGAGAGGTTGCCGAGTCTTCCATCGTCGAGGAGGTGAAGAGGCGACAGTATGAGGATCCGATTTTGGTACGGTACAGAGATGCCGCTGTTCAGAAAGAGAGGAGTCTGTTTGAGGTAGCGCCTGATGAGGTGCTAAGATTCGAGGGCCGGTTGTGTGTTCCCGATGTGACAGGACTTCGTCAGCAGATTCTGAGAGACACGCTTCGTTATTCTATTCATCCGGGATCGACTAAAATGTATCGTGACCTCAGATGCGTGTATTGGTGGGATGGCCTAAAGAGGGACGTTGCGGAGTTCGTGGCACAGTGCCCGAATTGTCAGCAGGTTAAGATTGAGCACCAGAAGCCCGGTGGGCTGTTGCAGGATATTGATATTCCGACTTGGAAGTGGGAGGTGATAAATATGGATTTTATTACAGGACTACCTACCACTCAGAGGAAGCATGATTCCATTTGGGTGATTGTCGACAGGCTGACGAAATCAACCCATTTTCTTCCGGTCAGAACGACGTTCTCAGCTGAGGACTATGCCAGATTATATATTAGAGAGATTGTGAGACTGCACGGAGTCCCGGTGTCGATTATATCAGATAGAGGAGCCCAGCCTCGCCTAACTCGAGGTCCTTTCGTGGCGGATTAGGACACGGGTGAGTCTCAAGACGGCGTTTCATCCTCGCATCGACCGACGGACAGCCGAGCACTATCCGCACACTCGAGGATATGCGCGGGCTTGTGTTATTGATTTCGTGGGTAGCCGAGGATCATTTGCCTCTTGTGGAGTTTGCTTACAACAACAAACTACCATTCCGGATTCGATGGCGCCTTATGAAGCCTTATACGGGAGGAAGTGCAGGTCACCTATAGGCTGGTTCGAGGTGGGAGAAGTTCAGTTGGTCGGGCCAGACTTAGTTCAGCAGGCAGTGGATAAGGTGAAGCTTATCCAGGAGCGGTTGTTAGCGGCTCGAGTAAGTCGTATGCAGATCATCGGCGTCGACACTTGGAATTTGAGTTAGGTGATTGGGTTTTTCTAAAGGTATCGCCCATGAAGGGCGTGATGAGATTTGGAAAGAAGGGGAAACTTAGCCCAAGGTACATTGAGCCGTATCAGATTGTCCGCAGGGTAGGCAGGGTTGCCTATGAATTAGAGCTGCCGTCCGATTTGGAGGCGGTACATCTAGTTTTCCATGTGTCCATGTTGCGGAAATGTATTGGAGATCCATCTAGAGTGCACCCGATTCAGGATGTCCAAGTGACAGAGGAGTTATCGTATGAGGAGAGTCCCATAGCGATACTCGATCGTCAGGTTAGACGACTTCGGACGAAAGACGTGGCTTCCGGGCGTCCTATGGCGGAATGTGAATAGGAGGAAATGACGCGGAAGCGGAGGATGAGATGAAGAAGAAATATCCTCACTTATTCCCTATACCTCCGTGTAACCCACGCTCTAAAATTGTTGGTCTTTAAATTTAGTATTTATGCTTGAGTTTTGTTGTGGCCGTGAGCGTCTTTATTCGAGTCTATGCCGATATTGTAATTTGAGTAGAGTAAGTTTAGAGAACATTCGACGAATGTTTCTAAGGGGAGAATGTTATACCCCGTGCTTCGCCCGATCGCGTCGGGTCTCCAGCGGCCACGAGGCCGTGGCGCCGCGGCGCGTGATTAGGGCCGCGCGCGGTCGGGCCGCGCGCCGGCGTACCGAGGGTCGCTGAAGTTTCAGCCGCGCCGGAAGCGAATGCGCGCGGAAGATCCGAGGGTTCGCAGGAGTTGCCGCGCGCGAGGCGGAAATCAGGCGGAAAAAACTTAGGAAAAGTCAGATTTTTATTTTGAAAGGGCCTGAGTGGGGGACAAGTGTCCCCCCCCATCTGATTTTTACATGCAATATACTTGGTCATTTGTCATCTCTCTCTTTGAAAAACCTCTTCCTTCTCTCTAAGTATTTCAAGCTCCTCCTTCTCTCTAAAAATCCAAGAGGGTTCTAGCCTTAAGAAAAATCTGAAAAATTAAAAGACAAGAAGGAAGCTTGTGGCTAGCTTGTGAAGGTGGTGGTGGTGGTATTCTTGGTAGAAAGGCTAGCAAATTGTTGGATAAAATTTGGCTAAGGCTCTAAGGTAATGATTCTTCCTCTATTATTAGTTTATAGAGTTGCATGTTAAGAAGAAAATACTTATGGTGGTAAATAATGCTCTTAGAGTCATTGCATGCTAGAAATGTGGGTTGAATATGAAGGATTTGGCTAAAGGAATATTATGAGCATGTTGTAGCCTAAAAACCACCTTAGAATTGTTAAGTGTACTATTATAACTTATGGGGCAGAATTTTACACACCCAAGATTAGGTGTGTAATCCCCTTTGTGTTGGTTTGGTTGTTGGGCCTTAATAAGGCGTTTAAATGTTGAAAAATCGGCCTTTGAAAAGGTGGCAAAGTGAGTAGAAACAAAGGAAATGCTGCCCAATTTTCCTTAGGAATTGATAACTTGAATTTGGAATTTCTACATTGAAATTAGAGGTTAATAAACACACTATGGTTATTATAGGTTGACATATTACTTGCGGTAGTTGGACTTAGCAAGCGGATTGACCAAGGAGGTATGTAGAGCTTTCCTATCTCTTGAGCATGAATAGTTGTATCTATGTAGTACGGTATACGTACAAGATTTGATAATCTACACTTGTTCTAAAGTATATGATACTTGTTTCATTTCAAAAGTATAAGTCCTTTGGTTTGAGGGAAAATGTTTTGACAAAGGGATAACACTAATATAATGACTTTATGGGGAGTTGGTTATATTAGTTTACTTGAAAGGTTCACAAAGAAAGGTTTACTCTAATTAAAACAAGTACGGGTAAAGGATTTGAAACTAAGAAAGGTGAATTGATTTTTAGGCATTGGTTGCCTAAGGTTTTAAAGGAAATGGAGTCACTTGATTTAGAAGCCTATTAAATTTCTAAAAAGGAAATGTGACTTGTCTTGAAAAGAAATCGTAACATTGATACTATGGTGATTAGTATCTTGGAATTTTTGTATAAAAAGAGTTTTTCTTAAAAAGCTAGAAGTACATGGTACTTGGGTTGAATTCCCGGATTTTCTATTAAAAGACATGTTAGTGCCTTAGGATACTAAAATGAGAGGATATATTAATAATGCTAATAAGAAGTTAGGGGATTTCTTAACTTGCTTATATTATGATAAGCCGGTAGTGCTTAGGTATGATATGATAGGCCGGTAGTGCTTATGTTGTGTGTGATAGCCGGATGAGCTATGTTATATATTTGTATTATTACGGGGTAAACCCCGGGTTATTATCTATGCCATGGATTTGCTACCCATGATGCGAGTGCGGCGCTTGCACTCATGCGGATCCGGACCACATGATCCATGCGGGTGAAATAGTCCCATGCGAGTACGGCGATGGTACTCATGCGGATCCACAGGATCCATGCGGGTGAAATAGTCCCATGCGGGTGAAATAGTCCCATGACGAGGCGGATGGCACGTGCGGGTCCACAGACCCACGCGGGTGAAATAGTCCCGAGTAGGATCGCTAACGATACTACGCGAGGTACCCTGTTTTGATCGTGAGCCTCCTATTTTTATGCTATAAGTTTTATACTTGTTACTCTCATTGTTAGTAAGGCACAGTGCAAGGAAATTGATTTTTATCTATGACTCCAGCTTATCTTTGACTTGTGATATTACTACAGTATTTTCCAGTTTTACATACTTGGTACGTTGTGTACTGACCCCCTTCCTCGGGGGCTACGTTCATGCCGCAGGTAAGGGAAAGCAGGTGGTAGATCCTCATTTCTAGGATCTCTTGCTCAGGTGTCAGCAGCTCCATTTCTTCGGAAGCTCGACTTTTGGTATGGTTCTCCCCGGTGTTGTGATATTTTGTACATTCAGGGGCATGACGGGGCCCTGTCCCGTCATAGTGCTACTTATTCTTAGAGGCCTGTAGTCTTGTCATAACTTGAGTTGTTTAAGGATAGCTGTTCGATTTGATGTACTTTTGGGGTAGCCACTTTGGGCTAGACTGTTTATACTATTATGATTGTTTTACCTCGAGTTTATTTCCGCTGGTTTTCTCTGATGTTGTGTCACAAGGGTGCCCGGGTCAAGGCACCGGTCACGGATCCGGGGTCGGGTCGTGACAAAATTTCGGTCCTATGCCTAACTTAAGGCTAAAACTTCAGTACGTACGTCCTTACGTACATACTCTGGAAATACGGGGTATAACACACACAGACCGCATGAGGCATCCCTCGCATCGGGATAATACCCGAAATGATCAATCCTGGAACTCCCGCAGCTCCGCATAGGTCACACAGACCCGCATGAGGTATACCTCGCATCGAGGGCGGCTAACCCTCGACATATCAAGTAAGGGGGTGTAAGTGATATACTATCAGTACAACTGCTTACCGTAAACAACATAAGCACAACAAGGGAACCCCCTTTACACAAACATTACAAGACGCTAACACACGTAGCATCATCATATGTCTACTTATCAAACTAACTTACCACACCTTCAGAAAACATTTTATAAGGTTTTTGTAAGCAAATAAGTAAACTGTTTCTTCTTATCTTTCTTAAGTCGTTATACCTAACTTCCCATAAAGCTAGTATAACACTTAAGCTTGTTAAAAACCAAGTATTCCTTTTTCTTTCAAAAATTATTTATAATTCTTTTGTAAATACTTCAAGATTCTTTCATTTAAAACTCAAGTCAAAGGACGTCAAGTAAAACCATGTTCAGTTTAACACACGTACGTCTACCGTACTATATATATTTAAAATATCATGCTTAAGAGGATAGGAAGAATCACATACCTTCTCGGCGAAATCCACCTGCCAAGTCGAATATGTCGCGCGCAGAGTATCAACCTATAATAGTCAAATACGTCTATCAACGTCTAGACTACTCTGTAGGACATTCTAAGCAGAAGGTTCTTAATTCTACGGAAAATTGGGCAGCACCTCCCTACCCGTCAAACTACTCAAGTCTCATCAGAATACAAATTCTATGTAAGTACAGTTCAATTCTTCATTTATATTCTTCTGATGTGATTCAGTTTAATTCTATTCTTTAATACCCTTCTATGTATCTTATACTAAGTTCTATACTTCTACAGTATGTAATCTCTAATTACAATAGAAGGATAAGATATTTACCTCGGTAAGCCCAAAATTATCCAAGATATAAGTCGATCCTGAGCAAGGTTTAGCTCCTAATCTGAACGCTCCAAGAAACCCTTAGAAGTTTCTACACAACTTCTACTTACTACTTCAACCAACTATGAAGATTTCCCCAGGGTTTCGTTTAGTGACTAATGGAGATAAGATAGTATTTCTGGGCTTTTAGTATAGAGGTGACTTTGGAATACTACTAGATATCTGGCTAGGGTATTTTGGGGATAGTAACAATACTTGAGAGTATTTTCTACCAAGGAAAGGGCTTTGCCGAGACTACAAGGAAGGGGAAAGGGGTGTTTCGGCTAAGCTCTTCACAAGAGGGGAGGAGGCTTTGGACGAGAGCTTCTCTGAGGGGAAGTTTGGAGACTTGGAAGATGATTTGTGGATGAAGAAGTCTTCAACTCGAGAGGTATTTATAGGACTTTCAAGGGTCAAGATGAAGGCAAGTGGAGGGCAAGTGGAGGGTGTGGATTTGCACAAGTGCACCCTATCCCTACTCCACAAATCACTCACAAACATTGACCCTTGGTTTAGGCCTCAAAACATGCCAAGATCGTGCAAGCCATTCGGCCACTTGACCGACCACTTGAGGGTGACAAGTGTCGCCCTCTCGTTGGTCCAAAATATTTCATCTCTCGGAAAAATCCGCAAAAATAATAAATGTCGCAGCCGTAATTTTCCCTTCACAAGCTTTGGAAGACGTTTCGTCGGAAAACAATTATTTTCGTGGGTTGTGCACAAATTTTCGTCCCTATCCCTACTTTAAGGCTTAAACTTTTGTACGTACGCCCTTACGTACATACTCAGGAAATACGGGGTATAACATTCTCCCCTCCTTAGAAACATTCGTCCCGAATATTCCTTCCCAAGACAGATAACGATAAAGTTCCTCATAACTTAAACAGTTTGCAAATGCCACAGATGGCCACAATACAACACTTAAGCAAATATGACAATGAAAATTTACAAGTAGGAAAGTGAGTTACCTGGAGGTGTGGGGAATAGGTAAGGATACTTCTGCCTCATGTCCTCCTCAGCTTCCCACGTCATCTCCTCCCTGAGCTCGTTCCGCCACAAGACTTTGACGGCCACGCCCCGTCCGCAGACGCTTAACCCGACGATCGATTATCGCTATGGGAATCTCTCATACGATAACCCCGGCCACCGACATCGTCAATCGGGTGCACCCTAGATGGATCCCCGATACATCTCTCAAGATAGAAACATGAAAACCGGATGCACTGCCTCAAGATCGGACGGCAGATCCAACTCATAGGCAACCTTGCCTACCCTGCGGACAATCTGATACGGCCCAATGTACCTTGGGCTGAGTTTCCCTTTCTTCCCGAATCTCATCACACCGCATGGGTGACACCTTCAGAAAACCCAATCATCAACCTCGAACTCGGATCGCCGACGACGATGATCTGCGTATGACTTTCATCGACTCACGGTATCGATGCCGCTCCTGGATAAGCTTCACCTTATCCACTGCCTGCTATATCAGGTCTGGTCCCACTAACTGCACCTCGCCTACATCAAACCAGCCTATCGGCGATCTGCACTTCCTCTCATACAAGGCCTCATAAGGCGCCATCTGAATACTGGAGTGGTAGCTATTATTATATGCAAACTCAACTAGAGGCAAATGATCCTCCCAGCTACCCCTGAAGTCAATAACACAGGCTCGCAACATATCCTCAAGGGTCTGGATAGTGCGCTCTGCCTGTCCGTCTGTATGAGGATGGAATGCGTGCTCACTCACTGCGTCCTAGACCATTCGGAAAGACCTCCAGTTAGCCATAAACCGGGCTCCTGCCGGATATGATAGAAATAGGGACCCATGCAATCGACGATCTCTCGGATGTAAAGTCCGCATAATCCTCACCAAAAAGTCATCTGACGGGAAGAAAGTGGGCTGATTTCACGACCGTCGACGATAACCGGATAGAATCATGCTTCCTCTGAGTGCGAGGTAATCCTGTGATAAAGTCCATGTTGATCACCTCCCACTTCCAGGTCGGGATCTCTATCGTCTGCAATAAACCACCAGGCCTCTGGTGCTCTACCTTCACCTGCTGACAACACGGGCACTGAGCCACAAACTCTGCAACGTCCCTCTTCAAGCCATCCCACCAATACATAGATCTGAGGTCGTGGTACATCTTGGTCGACCCCAGATGGATAGAGTAACGCGCGCTGTGTGCTTCCCCTAGAACCTGCTGCCGAAGTCCTACAATATCCGGAACACACAACCTGCCCTCAAACCTCAGCACCCCATCAGGTGCTACCTCAAAAGGACCCTTCCCCTCACGAAGAGCCGTATCACGGTACCGCGTCAAAACCGGATCCTCAAACTGTTGCCTCTTCACCTCATCGACGATGGAAGACTCGGCAACCTCTCGAACTCGAACCCCACTGCTATCAGAATCAATCAATCGGACCCCAAGGCTCGCTAGCTGATGCAACTCGCGGAACATGCCCCTCATCTCTGGCTGTACATCTGATAGACTCCCCATCGACCTACGACTAAGGGCATCTGCCACAACATTGGCCTTCCCCGGGTGGTACAGGATATCGACATCGTAATCCTTGAGCAGCTCTAACCACCGTCTCTGTCGTAAGTTCAGCTCCTCTGGTGAAGATATCTGGAGGCTCTTGTGGTGCAGTATAAATATCCACATGAACCCCATACAAATAGTGCCTCGGATCTTGGCGTGAATCACCGCCGACTCCAAATCATGGGTGGGGTAGTTCCTCCATGTTTCTTAAGTGTCGGGATCGTGCGCTATAACCTTACCAGTGCATCAACACACATCCGAGGCGACGCCGACGTCACAATACACTACATAACCGTCTGGACCTCCGGAAGTAAGAAGCGGCGGCGTCGATCTCTCGCCCGAATCGAAACCCCGCCACAAGCATCAGTCCATCAAACTTAGCTTCCTACGAGTCGGCTAGTCAATGATGCGAGATGAAGCAAACTTCTCCACGAACCGCCGATAGTAACCTGCAAGGCCCGGAAGATGCGCACTGGCCGGAGTAGTAGGTCTAGGCCAACTCTCGATCGCCTCGATCTTGGCGTATCCACCCGAATACCATCGGCCCCGACAATATGCCCAAGAAAAGCCACCGAAGCCAACCAAAACTCACATTTGGAAAACTTGGCGTATAACTGCTGGTCCTGGAGAACTCTCAATACCGTCCTCAAATGCTCGCATGCTCCTGCTCTGAGCGGGAATAAACCAAGATGTCATCAATGAACACTATCACAAACGTGTCCAAAAATGGCTTGAACACTCGGTTCATCAAATCCATGAATATCGCCGGAGCATTGGTCAACCCGAAAGACATGACCCTGAACTCATAATGCGTCTGCAGGTCCGAATGCGATGCTAGGGACATCCGCCTCTCTAACACGCACCTGATGATAGCCCGATCGCAGATCAATCTTGGAGAAACATCTCGCACCCTGCAACTGGTCGAACAAATCATCAATCCTGGGAAGGGTATTCATATTAATGGTCACCTTGTTCACCGCTCAGTAATCAACACATGCGCAGCGTCCGCCCTTCTTCTTCGAACAATACCGCGCTCCCTGGGAGAAACACTAGGTCGATGAAGCCCTTCTCGAGAAATGTCTCGGTGGTCCTTCAACTCTCTCAACTCGGCGGTGCCATTCTGTATGGCGGAATGGAAATAGGCCGAGTGTCCGCAAGACATCGATACAAAACTCTATCTCCTCTCGGGAGGATACCCGAGGTCGTGGAAACACATCCGGGAACTCTCGACTCTTTGGGCCGAAAATCTGGTATCGCGACCTCGATTATCAAACACCGAATGAGGTGGTAGATATACCCCTTCGCACCATCTTCCCGGCCTTGAGGTAGGAAATAAACCTACCCTCGGCGACCACGGTGTTCCTCCCACTCAATAACCGACTCCAGAAATCGGAACCGTACCACTCTCCTGCGATCTACATGGCGTAGCAGAGGCTAACCAATCCATGCCCATGATCACATCGAATCAGTCATGTCCAACTCTATCAAGTTGGCTGGTCGACGATCGCATAAAGTCACCGGGCAAGCTCTATATACCCGCCGAGCTACCACCGAATCACCCATCGCGTAGCTACCTCGAAAGGTCTATGGACACGTGCTCTATCCCTATCCTACTAGCAATAAGGGAGATATATAGGGCCAGTAGAACCGGATCAATCAAGGCATACATCACAAAACCGATAAAGTACAGCGGCGACATCGAGCGACGCCTCACGGTCTGCCGGGTGGACAAGGCATAAATGCGATTCGAGGACCGCTAGAACTGGACCAGCGCCACGACCTGCCGCGACTTGCTGGCCCATGAGTACCACGCCTCGGGCGATTAAGCAGGAGATGAAGACCCGACGAAAGACCACCGTGGTGACCACTATCTGCGCCGCCTTGGTCGGACGGGCCTTGCAAAGTGACCCCCGCCGCAAGCATAACAAACTCCCAGTAGAACCGCAACTCCGTAATGGGATCCACCGCGACGGCCACACCGGCGGGTGGTCTCGATCGGTTAGTACCCGCTACCCGGAACTCGAAGCCACGGGCCGACACCGCCCCGAATACTCTGGTCATCGAAGACGGTGTAGGAGTGCTCTGAGCTGGCTGGGGTGCAAATCTAGTCTGCTGATGAGATCGACCACCCCGAGAACCACCAAAAGACCCTGCCGCCCCGGCGCCTTCTTCTGAAATCGACAACCCGGCCTCTACGCTCTCACATCCTAGTGCATAAGCTGCACGGGCAATGTCCATGCCCGTGAAAGAGCTACGCTGTGCAAGACTACGCCAAATAATCATCCGGCCGGTGGCGTGGCGGTGCACTCGGTCCTCCATATCCGCTACTAACGCCGGACATATCGAGCCAACGAATCGAACTCAACGTTGTACTCGAGCGTGCGCCTCTGCCTCAAGATCGAATCGCCGGCCGTGCCCTCCTCATGCGAGGCGAAGTGGCCGAGAAAAGCCTCGAGAACTCGTCCCAGTAGGCGGGACGCGTGCTCTCCGACAACTCGCGAAGTCAAACGATCGGCTGCGGTATCACGCGGCCGATCGAACGAATCACGGACTCGGTCTCGGCCTTGATCACTGCGTGATCCTCAGAATCGACGGATGAACTCTGCGGATCATCCTCGTGCCTCGACCGTAGAACTCGGCGGGCTACAACTCGAGAAAATCTCGTAGCCTCAAATTATCCGATCTCGTGAACCACGCAGTCTTCTTTGGGCCCAGGCTGCTGCGTCGGCCTATCGCCGTATGCCACGATCTCGGCGATGGCGGGCCATCTCTCAGTAACTATCTCATTTGCTCCGGTGTGGGAGGAGTGCGAGTTATACCGTATTCTCGTGGTATGTATGCGAGGACGTGCGTGCGAGAGCACGATGTAAAAATTTGGAAAGAAAGAAAGATGTCGGTTTAACGGAAAAGTTTCCGGTTTTTTTGTGAAGAAAAAGGTTCGTTAATGAGAATTGGTTTCCCAGATTTGGTATATGGGCTTCTTATATTATATTCGAATTTTGAGATTTTTTTTTCGGAAATAGTAACGTGGGGCCCACGGAGAAATTCTGATTTTGTAGGCCCGCTTTGTTTTTGAGATTTCCGGTATTTTGGATATTTTCTAAGACGAAATATTCAGGCGAATCGGGCGACACGTGTCACCCCCATGTGGCACCCTTGGCCGAATTTACCTTTGTGCATAACACCCGGTTAGAGTCGTTTTTCGACGAAACGTTTTGCGTAGCTTGCGAAGGGAAAATTCCGGCTATGTCTTTTCTTATTTTTGCGGATTTTTCCGAGAGACGAAACATTTTGGACCAACGGGAGGGTGACATGTGTCACCCTCACAATGGAAGCAAGTGGGCGTGACTTGGCGATTGAAGGGGCAAGTTGGTGGTTGATATTTGTGTAGATATTTGTGAGGGTTTTAAGGAGTAGGGACTAGGGTGCACTTGGCTTGATCTTGGCCTTACACTTGCCTTGCACATGGCTTGATCTTGGCCATTGGTTGGCCTTTGGTTTTCCTATAAATACCCCCCTAAGCTTGAAGATTTCTTCATCCAAAAATATTCCAAGTCTTGAGTCCCTCTCCCTCCCTTTGTGTGTGTTCTCATCCTAAGCCTTCCCCCTCCCCTCGAGTGGCCTTGTGGCGAGAGCTTCCCCCTTTGTGGTGCTAAGTAGGGTACCCCCAGCCTAGTTGTTTTCATATAATACCCTCCTGTGGTATTGAAATACTTCTCCAAGTATTGTTATAATGCCCAAAATACCTTAGCCTTTACCTTGTTGTATTCCAAAAGTTACCTCTTTACGTAGAGCCCGGAAATACTACCTTTTGTCCTTTTAGTCTCAAACCAAAACCCTAAGGAAATCTTCCTTGTTGGTTGAAGTATTTGAGTAGAAGTTGGTTAAGAACTTCTAAGGGTTGTTTGGAGCGGATTGGAGCGCACGGAGTAGGAGCTAAACCTTGCTCAGGATCGACATTATAACTTGGATAATTTTGGGCTTGTCGAGGTAAATATTCTTGTCCCCTTATTGTAATTGGAGATTACATGTGGTAGGAATATATAGTTGAGGTATACTATATATAGAATCAACATTATTGTGGCAATGTCTTTTGACTTAAGCTCAAGAATAAAGAATCGAATGTATTTACATAGGGTGTATTGCAGTAGACTTGTGTAGTATTCTTTGTGTAGAATTGTACACGTCGGTTAGGCGTGTAAACCCCACTGGTTGGCTTGGTAGCCGACCGATAGAGAGGAGATTTCTGTTGTGGCGAGGGGAAATCTTCTTAATTTTACGTAGAAAGATGGGAACTTGTGTTTAAGAGTTAATAGACGTTTGTGGCCTTTATAGGTGAAAGTACTAAGAGTAGCGTATTCTACTCGAGAGTGGAAAGGGCTAGCAAGGTTGTAGTACTTGGAGCTTTTGCTTATTGTCGATAGTCGTCGCGAGGTATGTGAACCTCTTCCTATCTCTTCTAGCATGATATGTGTGAACTATGTAGTACGGTGACGTCATACGTGTTATTGTATTTGATTGTTGTAAAACATAAAGTGTTATAACGGCTTTATGGGAAGTTGGTTATAACGACTTTATGTAAGTAAGAAAAATGGGTTGTGGCTTTTAAAGGATAATCGATTTGATTTATAAGCGGCTTGCGTTATAATAAAACTCAAGTATTTCAAAAGATTTATGAATCGTTTTGAAAGAAGTGTAATCTTGTGTTTGAAAACTTAAGAGTTATGCTAGCTTTATGGGAAGTTAGGTATAACGGCTTAAGAATGTTTCTTGATTTGGAAATCGAATGTGTATCGACAAACCACCGCAATGATATAAAAGGAAAATGTCTTGACTAATGAATTGTATTATTAAAACCGGTAGAAACCTCCATCTGCATAGAAACTAAGATAAGACAAAATGATATTACATTTTCTAGATCATGGTCATTGTAATAAGAATGTTGTAAACAAGAATAACCTACTCTCACGTGAGACATATATTACTCAATTGTTCTAAAAGGAATCAAGTGATTAAGTTTGGGAACTATGAAACCATTTGAAAATGAGAAGCTTGAGTAATTGAAACTAGGCAAGCTGGAACTTAGGAAAAGAATGTTGTTACTTGATTTTGAAAAGGAATGTGGGTTGGTCATCCTAATACTACGTATCGGGTGACTTTTATAAAAGTAATGGATCTCTTTTAAAAGAACTTAACGTATGTAGTACTTTGGGGTTAAAAACCCGACTTTGGCATAAAATGAAAGTACTTTGAGTTGTGTGAAACTTGCCTATGCTTGTTGTGAAACTTGCCTATGCTTGTTGTTGTGAAACTTGCCTATGCTTGTTGTTGTGAAACTTGCCTATGCTTGTGATGATAGCCTTTGTTGTGCAAGTATGGTATTTACGTATTCTGGCGTCTCTCGATAGAGGCGTCGACTTGTTGAGAACTTACTTGGGCGTCTTTGGCGGTGATGGAGAATTCCACGGGTATGTTTCCATTTTGATTACTGTCTTGTCGTTGATGTCACATGGACATGTCTGCGACGCAAAGATTAGGGGCATGCGGCCGTGCGGCGGGTTGATTACCCGATATATGGTTATTACCGCAACATGGGCGTGTACCTGCCGTCTGAGATTCCGGCATGTGGCGTGCGGCGGGTTGACCACCGATATATTGTTATTCAGGTTACATCGGCATGTCTACACCGTCTGATATTCGGGGTACGTGGCCGTGCGGCCTTGTTGTGTTGCATCACGGACATGTCTACACCGTCAAGATGGGGGCACGCGCCGTGATGCGACGTGATGGATGTTGTGGCGTGATACACATAGTTATATTTGAGTGGTGAATTTGAGGGCGTGAGTCCCTGACTTGACTGCTTTTATGTTTCGTACTGTATGTTGGTTATCATACATGTCTCGCTTTTAGGCTATTATGATTTCATTTACGATGTTGTGATTTCACATACTTGGTACTGTTGTCTTGACCTCCGGGGTGCGTTCACGCCGCAGTAGAGGTACATCGGCCGTGGATCCGCTCTTAGGATCTCATTTCAAAGTGTTGGAAAGCTCCGTTCCGTCGGAGGCTTATCTTTGGTATGTTTCCGAGTTGTAGGTTCTTGTACATTCGTGGTATGGCGGCCCTGTCCGTCATAGTTGTTGTAAATCTTAGAGTGCAGCCTTTGTGGTGGCGGGGTTTGTAAAAGGATAACTGCTCGGGTTTTATGTATATATCAAGAAGCATTGCTTTGGTTGCTGTTTATTTATCATGTCTCTCATTTCATGTTTAAAGTTTTTATTTCCGGTTTTCTCGATGTTGTATCGCTAGGGTGCGAGGTAAGGCACGATCCACGCCCAAATTCGGGGTGTGACAGTGGTATCGAGCGATTAGTCCTCGGAAAGTGTCTGCACCGTGTCTAGTAAGTCTTGATTATCGGTGTGTTGTGCACCACATCTATAATCGTGAGGCTATAGGACATTTAGGATTGGTTTCCATTCTTCTCATTCCGAGATCGTGCCTTAGAGTGTGTGGTAAGTTGGACCCTCCGACGTATCTCGTTTTACGATTATGCCTCGCCAGGCAACCGGTGCCGAAGAGCAGGCAGCGAGGAGGCTGCTAGTGGGATACTGAGAGGAATGCAGGCGCAGCGGTCAAGACTGAGTTGTGCTTGACGGCGGGTTTGTAGCGCCGCCCGGCCAGCGAGAGGTTAGAGCGCAGCAATGGCCGCCGAGATCGCGATACTGAGCCTCCATCCCACGATGCGGGCGAAGAGATGGGTTACAAGAGATGGCGATTATTGGCGTGGTTGTGGCGAATATGAGGGCAGTGAATCGGCGATTCCGGTTCAGCAAGACTGATGGTTCACCCGGCGAATAGTTTGAGGCTACGGGACTTTACGAGTTGTAGCGCTTGAGTTTTATGGGTCGAGGCTCGAGGATGATCCGCAGGAGTTCATCCGTCGATTCTGAAGGATCATCACGGGTGATCAAGGCTTCGAGACCAGTCAGTGACGCCGGTTCGCGTCGGTGCGTGATACCACGATCGATTGGTTTGATTCGCGAGCTTTCGGGAGAGCATGCACCTCCAGCAGTCTGGGATGAGTTTTCGGGGGCTTTTCTCACGCACTTCTTGCCTCCGCAGATGAGGAGGGCACGGTCCGACAAATTTTATTGTTGACCGAGAGAGAGGCGACTGTCGGGAGTACAATGTCGAGTTCGATTCTTTGGCTCGATATGTCCTGCGCTTGTTGCGAATATGGAGGATAGGGTGCATCGCTACGCCACCGGGCTAGATGATTATATGGCGAGTCTTGTGCGGTGTTTCTCTTCACCGCATGGACATTGCCGCATTCGTGCTCATGCGGAGTGCGAGGCGCAGATCGACAGGCGGACCGCTTTCGGCGAAGAAGGCCAAGACGGCGGATATTTTAGCGACTTTCGAGGCGGACCGCCTCGGCGAACTAGTTATGTACCTCCGCCATTGCAGAGTGGTCCTCCGCAGCCGGGACCGGGATATTCAGAGCGGTCGTGGCTCCTGTGTTTGGATGTTCGCGAGTAGGGGTGTTGGCGGATCGACCCACCTCGGTGTGGTCGATGTGGTAGACGCATTTCGGGAGTGTCGTAGTACCAGGAGCTTGTTATTCTTGCGGCCAACAGGCCATATGACGAGAGACTGTCCGACTGTGGTAGCGGTAGGATAGCCTGACTACTTAGGCGATTCACGGGCCACGGTAGAGGTCGCGGTGGAAGTTCGATTTTAGCGGTCCTTGAACCGCCTAGTTTCGTATATCCTTAACCTCGTAGATACTTGTATGTATTGATGTTAATGATGTGTTAAGTGTTATGTTCGGATAGCTTTGTGCTAAATGTGATTTAGACACCGGTTATTGTAGAAGGGTAAGTATGGGGGCATGGTAAGTGTGAACCCTGGATCACGATTGAGACCTTAGAGGTAAGGTCGTCTTGAGTAAAAGATTCGCTTTATGTTTGACCTTTATCGAGTGCGTAGTATACGTGGGTTTTATTTGTGTGATAAGTCCATGGGTAGTGTGAGATGGAAGTGGTAGCTTTCATGACGTGATTTAGCGAGATTGTTCCGTGTCGGAACGAGGGCTTGACGCGATTGTGGGTCGGGTTGAGGACGTGATACGGTCAACCCGTAGCCGGATTAAGGTGGGGTCAGTTCTGGGTGGTCCTCCGTAGTAGGGTCACGAGGATGCTAGGCCCAAGTTTGTATGATCATCGTATGAGTTCGTGGACGCGTTCGACCGTAAGAGGTTCGTAAAGGCGGGAATGGCCTTAAGGAAGTTTGAGGTTAGTAAGATGACCAAGTTTGGAGGTAGTGACTCGCAGATTTTTTACTAAGTAATGACTGAAGTATGGTACGTCTTGGGAGAGTTCAAGTGTTCGAGAAGGGCACGACGAGTAAGGAAAGAAGAGGGCGTGTGTTATTTTGCGCTGGCGTGGCGTTGGCAACTTGTTAGAGGAACTTCATCGATATCCGTCTTGAGAAGGAACATTCGGGACGAATGTTTCTAAGGAGGAGAATGTTATACCCGTATTATCGTGGTATGTATGCGAGGACGTGCGTGCGAGAGCCACGGCGAAAAATTTGGAAAGAAAGAAAGATGTGAGTTTCACGGAAAAGTTTCGGTTTTTGTGAAGAAAAGGTTCGTTAATGAGAATTGGTTTCCCAGTTTGGTATATGGGCTTCTTATATTATATTAGAATTTTGAGATTTTTTTTGAATGGTCACGTGGGGCCCACGAGAAATTCTGGTTTTGTGGGCCCTTTGTTTTGAGATTTCCGGTATTTTGGATATTTTCTAAGACGAAATATTCTGGCGAATCGGGCGACACGTGTCACCCTACGTGGCATCCTTGGCGAATTTACCTTTGTGCACAACACGGTTAGAGTCGTTTTTAAAGCGTTTTGCGTAGCTTGCGAGGAAAATTCGGCTATGTCTTTTCTTATTTTGCGGATTTTTCCGAGAGACGAAACATTTTGGACCAACGGGAGGGTGGCGTGTGTCACCCCACAATGGAAAGAAGTGGGCGCACTGGCGATTGAAGGGGCAAGTTGTTGGTTGATATTTGTGTAGATATTTGTGAGGGTTTTAAGGAGTAGGGGCTAGGGTGCACTTGGATTGATCTTGGCCTTACACTTGCCTTGCACATGGCTTGATCTTGGCCATTGGTTGGCCTTTGGTTTTCCTATAAATACCCCTAAGCTTCAAGATTTCTTCATCCAAAAATATTCAAGTCTTGAGTCCCTCTCCTCCCTTTGTGTGTGTTCTCATCCTAAGCCTTCCCTCCCCTTGAGTGGCCTTGTGGCGAGAGCTTCCTCCCCTGTGGTGCTAGTAGGGGTACCCCACTAGCCTAGTTGTTTTCGTATAATACCCTCCTCGTGGTATTGAAATACTTCTCAAGTATTGTTATAATGCCCAAAATACCTTAGCCTTTACCTTGTTGTATTCCAAAGTTACCTCTGTACGTAGAGCCCGGCAATACTACCTTGTGTCCTTTTAGTCTCAACACCGAAACCCTAAGGAAATCTTCCGCGTTGGTTGAAGTATTTGAGTCGAAGGTGGTTAAGAACTTCTAAGGGTTGTTTGGAGCGGATCGAGCGCACGGAGTAGGAGCTAAACCTTGCTCAGGATCGACATTATAACTTGGATAATTTTGGGCTTGTCGAGGTAAATATTCTTGTCCCCTTATTGTAATTGGAGATTACATGTGGTAGGAATATATAGTTGAGGTATACTATATATAGAACTGAACATTATTGTGGCAATGTCTTTTGACTTAAGCTCAAGAATAAAAGAATCGAATCAGATTTACATAGATCAGACAGCAGAGACTTGTGTAGTATTGCTGTGTAGAATTGTACACGTCCGGTTAGACGTGTAAACCCCCCCCCCCCTGGTTGGCTTGGTAGCCGGCCTCGATAGAGGAGGAGATTTACGCTGTGGCGGGGGGGGGGGGAGGTGCTGCCGAATTTTCTGTAGAAAGATGGGAACTTGTGTTTAAGAGTTAATAGACGTTTGTGGCCTTTATAGGTGAAAGTACTAAGAGTAGCGTATTCTACTCGAGGAGGAAAGTGGCTAGTGCGTTGTAGTACTTGGAGCTTTTTGCTTATTGTCGATAGTCGTCGCGAGGTATGTGAACCTCTTCCTATCTCTTCTAGCATGATATGTGTGAACTATGTAGTACGGTAGACGTACATGTGTTAATTGTATTTGATTGTTGTAAAACATAAAGTGTTATAACGGCTTTATGGGAAGTTGGTTATAACAGCTTTATGTAGGTAAGAAAATGGGTTGTGGCTTTTAAAGGATAACTGATTTGATTTATAACGGCTTGGGCGTTATAATAAAACTCAAGTATTTCAAAAGATTTATGAATCGCTTTGAAAGAAGTGTAATCTTGTTTTGAAAACTTAAGAGTTATGCTAGCTTTATGGGAAGTTAGGTATAACGGCTTAAGAATGTTTTATCGATTTCGAAATCGTAATGTGTATCGACAAACCATCGCAATGATATAAAAGGAAAATGTCTTGACTAATGAATTGTATTATTAAAACCAGAGAAACCTCCATCCGCATAGAAACTAAGATAAGACAAAATGATATTACATTTTCTAGATCATGGTCATTGTAATAAGAATGTTGTAAACAAGAATAACCTACTCTCACGTGAGACATATATTACTCAATTGTTCTAAAAAGGAATCAAGTGATTAAGTTTGGGAACTATGAAACCATTTGAAAACGAGAAGCTTGAGTAATGAAACTAGGCAAACCGAACTTAGGAAAAGAATGTTGTTACTTGATTTTGAAAAGGAATGTGGGTTGGTCATCCTAATACTACGTATCGGGTGACTTTTATAAAAGTAATGGATCTCTTTTAAAAGAACTTAACGATGTAGTACTTTGGGGTTAAAACCCGACTTTGGCATAAAATGAAAGTACAGTACTTTGAGTTGTGAAACTTGCCTATGCTTGTTGTTGTGAAACTTGCCTATGCTTGTTGTTGTGAAACTCGCCTATGCTTGTTTTTGTGAAACTTGCCTATGCTTGTGATGATAGCCTTTGTTGTGCAAGTATGGTATTTCGTATTACCGCTCTCGATAGAGGCGGTCGACTTGTTGAGAACTTACTTGGACGTCTTGGCGATGATGGAGAATTCCACGTATGTTTCCATTTTGATTATCGCCTTGTCGTTGATGTCACATGGACATGTCTACACCACGCAGATTCCGGCACGCGGCCACGCGCCGTTGATTACCCGATATATGGTTATTATCGCAACATGGACGCGTCTACACCGACGCAGATTCCGGCATGGGCTGCCGCGGGGTTGACCACCCAAGATATCGTTATTGAGGTTACATACGGGCATGTCTACACCGACGCAGATTCGGTACGTGGCCACGCGCTTGTTATTATTGTTGCATCATGGACATGTCTACACCGTCGCAGATTCCGGCACGCGCCATGATGCGAACGTGATGGATGTTGTGGCGTGAGACCCATAGTTATATTCGAGTGGTGAATTTGAGGCGTGAGTCCCCGACTTGATCGCTTATGTTGCATCGTATTTTGGTTATCATACATGTCTCCCGCTTTTTAGGCTATTATGATTTCATTTACTGATTTGTGATTCCACATACTTGGTACTGTTAGATCGACTCTCCTTCGGGCCGCTCATGCCGCAGTAGGTACATCGGCCGTGGATCCCCGCCTAGGATCTCATTTCAGCTGTTGAAAGCTCCGCCTGTCGGAGGCTTATCTTTGGTATGTTTCCAGAGTCAGAGGTTCTTGTACATTCGTGGTATGGCGGCCTGTCCGTCATAGTTGTTGTAAATCTTAGAGGTGCAGAGCACTTGTGGGCGTGGTTTGTAAAAGGATAACTGCTCGGGTTTTTATGTATATATACCGGCAACCGCTTGGTTGGCCTGTTTATTTATCATGTCTCTCATTTCATGTTTAAAGTTTTTATTTCCACCGGTTTTCTCGATGTTGTATCGCTAGGGTGCCCGGTAAGGCACCATCCACGCCCGACCGGGGTGTGACATGTGCATCGTGGTCTCATCACCACCGCCGCGCTCCTAAACTCGCTGGGCCGGCGACGCCGTGGAACTCGCCGCCCTGCATAGATCGCACGAGCCTCGTGACTCGGTGTCCTACTAGCGCCTCCTACCGCTTTGCCCTTCTCGGGGCCCGGTTGCCTTACGCGAGGCATAATCATAAAGAAAGGAAATACGTTAGAGGTCCAACTTATAACACGCCTCTAAGGCACGATCTCGAGTGAGAAGAATGGAAACCAATCCTAAATATCCTATAGCCTCTCGATTATTGGTGTGGTGCACAACACACCGATAATCAAGACTTACTAGATACGGTTCATTGACACTTTCCGAGGATTAATCGCTTCGATACCACTTTTGTCACGACTTCGCCCGGCCCGTGGATCGTGCCTTACCCGGGCACTCAAGTAGCCATACATCAGAGTAATCAGCGGAAATATAAAACAAGATATGAAACAAGTGTAAAATGAGACACAGTTTATCTGAGAAAAGTCGCCTTTCGGCATATATATATATAACCAAAATCTGGCAGTTACATCCCAACTGTACAACAGGACTACAAACCTCTAAGAAGATAAACAACTATGGCGGGACAGGGCCCCGCCATACCCTGAATGTACAAAACTACCTACAACAACAGGGAGATCATACCCAAAAGTCGAGCCTCCGGAGAAGATGGAGCTCCTGACACCAAAGTAAAAGATCCTAAGGATGCGGATCTAGCACCTGCTTTCCCTTACTGCGGATTTAACGCAAACGGGCCAGAGGTCAAGACAACAGGTACCAAGTATATGAAACTATAAAGTACTGAAATGAAATCAAAGCTTTTTAAAACCACTTACCAATACAATCAAACCGCACATAGTGGACTAAAACAAGAGGAGTTAGAGAGATGTTTCTCTCACTAGGCGAAAATGCTCTCAACATTTTTTCCTAGTTGCTCTTCTACGTCTCCTTTCTTCTATGATTTTCATCAACTAAGGTACTACACGGATTGTTCTTTGATCTAATCCATCCTACGTAGAAGTTTGTGTGTTCATTTCATGTTCACTTTAATTGATTTGTTATAGAGTGAGTTATCTTCCTTCTAGCCATGAGAAAGAATATAAAGATTTCAGCCAAAAGAAAGAAAGAAATTAGTTTGATTATTCAAGATTTGATTTTGAAGAGTGCATTTCCGGGGCAGCGGTGGTGGCCATGGGTCTTGACGGATATCCCGGTCATTCATGTATGTTGGGTGGTCCCGGTTGCGGGAGGGTCGTGATGGTGATAAGGGTTGTGGTTGAAACCCACGGGTCACCGCTCTTTGTGTTTGAGTCCAAAGTGGCTTTTCCGGCAGCTTGGTAGTCGGAAAGGCACCGCGTTCCGTAGGCTCACTTGACTATGGGGATCGCGGATCTTGATAGGGATCCCGGTCGAAAGCTGGTATGGAGGTGGTCCCGTTGCGGGAGGGTCGTGTTGATGTTCATGATTTGTGGTTTGAACCTCGTCGCCGATCCTTGGTTTCGAGTACAAAGAGGTTTTTCCGGCGCACTTTGGACGCCAAGGTGAAAGCGGGTCTCAAGGTTGGTCTCGTTGATTATGGTCGGTGGGTGGGTACGGGTCTTGGGTGAAGTCCATGGGCCACCGCCTTTGGTTGTTGAGTCCGAGATAACTCCTTTCCAATTGGCCTTGGAAATGCTAAGGTTTCGAATCCAAGGGTTTTTATCCAAAAGAGGTCTAGTAATTTGACGATTCAATGGTTGCGGATGTCAATGGCACGCCTCATTTATTAGGTGCTCCAACCGAAGCTGCTCCTAATCCCATGGTCCTTGGGAGTGACAAGCCATCTCATTTAAGGCGACTTCGAAATTCGATTTCGGTGGGAACCGGTTTTGACAATAGCCCGCCTCATTCAATGGGTGCTACAATCGAAATTGCTCATATTCCAACGGATCTTGGTAAGGCAAAAGCTGCGGAAGTTGAGGGGTTTTCTCTCCAAAAGATGCCTATTAACTCAAAACTTTTAATTGGCATGGGGAATGTAGAGTCATCTCGTTTTAATGAACTTCATTACTCGATTTGGGGGGCAACCGGTGTTGCCAAAACCGAGAGCCATAGGAACTCTAATGCATTAATTGATAATGTATTAATACAACAAAAGACTTTTGGGACACCAATTCCCAATGATACACGTTTTTTGACTTCATTTGCGGAAACCAACACTTTTCATGGTGGCCCCTATACGATTAGAAGTGCTTTGGGTATCATGAATACGCCGAGGGTGTACATGCAAACACCACTTTGTGCGGGTAATGATGGATGGCCAGAAGTTACTTCAAGGAAGAATTGTATCAAGTACAAAGCCTAGCAGCAATTTTGAGAAGTGAAAAGAGTATTTCAACTTTCCAAGATTGAGTTTATGATTTAATCCTCCCGTAACGCCACCGTCAGTGTGAACGCCCCATCCCCACTCTTTCATTTCGTGTTTATGCTTACGTTGAGGATTGAGAACCCTCAACGGATCGATCAGAGCTCCTCGCTCTTTTCGTTTGTTCTTTTATAATATTTGCATTTACCTGGAAAAAAAAAAAACGCACATAGTGCCACAATATAAACAAGAGCAAACTAGGTATAAGGTAACTGGTCTTTTCTAGGCCGCTAATGATCGAAGCAAGGCCAATCGCCCATATTATTATTATGCATGCCTAATCCTGGAACTCCCGCAGTCCGCATAGGTCACACTGCACCGCATTTAGGTATTCTCGACGGATAGCTAACCCCGCATCGCCCCGACGCCCGAAGTCCACATAGTCACACAAACCGCATGAGGCATCCCTCGCATCGGGATAATACCCGGAATGATCAATCCTGGAACTCCCGCAGCTCCGCATAGGTCACACAGACCCGCAGGAGGTATACCTCACATCGAGGGCGGCTAACCCTCGACATATCAAGTCAGGGGGTGTAAGTGATATACTATCGCATAACCGCCATCAGTAAACAACATAAGCACAACAAGGGAACCCCCTTTACACAAACATTACAAGACGCTAACACATGTAGCATCATCATATGTCTACTTATCAAACTAACTTACCACACCTTCAGAAAACATTTTATAAGGTTTTTGTAAGCAAATAAGTAAACTGTTTCTTCTTATCTTTCTTAAGTCGTTATACCTAACTTCCCATAAAGCTAGTATAACACTTAAGCTTGTTAAAACCAAGTATTCCTTTTTCTTTCAAAATGATTTATAATTCTTTTGTAAATACTTCAAGATTCTTTCATTTAAAACTCAAGTCAAAGGACGCCAAGTAAAACCATGTTCGCTTAACACACGACGCTCACCGCATATATATATTTAAAATATCATGCTTAAGAGGATAGGAAGAATCACATACCTTCTCGGCGAAATCCACCTGCCAAGTCGAATATGTCGCGCGCAGAGTATCAACCTATAATAGTCAAATACGTCTATCAACGTCTGGACTACTCTGTAGGACATTCTAAGCAGAAGGTTCTTAATTCTACGGAAAATTGGGCAGCACCTCCCTACCCACAAACTACTCAAGTTCATCAGAATACATCTATGTAAGTACAGTTCAATTCTTCATTTATATTCTTCTGATGTGATTCAATTTAATTCTATTCTTTAATACCCTTCTATGTATCTTATACTAAGTTCTATACTTCTACAGTATGTAATCTCTAATTACAATAGAAGGATAAGATATTTACCTCTGTAAGCCCAAAATTATCCAAGATATAAGTCGATCCTGAGCAAGGTTTAGCTCCTAATCTGAACGCTCCAAGAAACCCTTAGAAGCTTCTACACAACTTCTACTTACTACTTCAACCAACTATGAAGATTTCCCCAGGGTTTCGTTTAGTGACTAATGGAGATAAGATAATATTTCTGGGCTTTTAGTATAGAGGTGACTTTGGAATACTACTAGATATACGGCTAGGGTATTTTGGGGATAGTAACAATACTTGGAGAGTATTTTCTACCAAGGGGGGAAAGGGCTTTTGCCGAGACTACAAGGAAGGGGGAAAGGGTGTTTCGCTAAGCTCTTCACAAGAGGGAAGGCTTTGGACGAGCTTCTCTCAGCGGGGAGGGGAGTTTGGAGACTTGGAAGATGATTTGTGGATGAAGAAGTCTTCAACTCAAGGGGGTATTTATAGGACTTTCAAGGGTCAAGATGAAGGCAAGTGGAGGTCAAGTGGAGGGTGTGGATTTGCACAAGTGCACCCTATCCCTACTCCACAAATCACTCACAAACATTGACCCTTGGTTTAGGCCTCAAAACATGCCAAGATTGTGCAAGCCATTCGGCCACTTGACCGCCCACTTGAGGGTGACAAGTGTCGCCCTCTCGTTGGTCCAAAATATTTCATCTCTCGGAAAAATCCGCAAAAATAATAAATGTCGCAGCCGTAATTTTCCCTTCGCAAGCTTTGGAAGACGTTTCGTCGGAAAACAATTATTTTCGTGGGTTGTGCACAAATTTTCGTCCCTATGCCTACTTTAAGGCTTAAACTTTTGTACGTACGCCCTTACGTACATACTCTGGAAATACGGGGTATAACAACTAGGTTCCACCTGTAGAAATAGTATCAACCTATCCAGAAGAGGAGTTTTCAGATCGGTATCAAATACTCAGATTTTTTCAGGTACCGGATGAATCAGATGCCACCAAGTCCACTGTAGAGGAATTAGAGCAAATCACACAACATCTGGAAACTCCCGATAGGAAGGTATACATGCGCACTGGATTAACCCCGGACCTCAGTGATTTAATTCTTAAATATCTTATATCTAACATTGATTTCTTTGCATGGTCTCATGAAGATATGCCAAACATTCCTCCAAAAGTCACAAATCATAGGTTGGGCCTGGATCTTAGTTTCTCTTCGTTACGATAGAAAAAACGGCCGATAGCCGAACTCTGCAATAGGTTTGTTAAGGAAGAGGTAGCTAGACTACTCAATATAGGATCAATCCGAGAAGTAAAATACCCGGACTGGTTAGCAAATATAGTTGTAGTACATAAAAAGAGGAATAAATTTAGAATGTCATTAATTGCAAAGATTTAAATAATGCATGTCCTAAAGCCTCATTCTTCATTGATTAGATGATCGATGCTACGACCGGGCATGAGATAATGAGTTTTCTCGACGCGTATTCCGTGTATAATCAAATAAGGATACACCTAGAATACCAAGAAGAAACATCTTTTAAGAACTTTTGGTACTTATTGTTACAACCTTATGCCTTTCGAACTAAAAAAAACAGGGGAATATATCAAAGGTTAGTAAATAAAATGTTCGAAAAACAAATAGGTAGAACAATGAAAGTATATATAGATGATATACTTGTTAAGAGTCTTTATGATGAAGACCATTTAAGTCATTTGCAGGAAATCTTTGAGGTTTTGAGCAAGTACAATATAAAGCTGAATCTTGAGATGTGTGCCTTCGGGGTTGGCTCTGGTAAATTCTTAGGTTTCTTGGTTTCCCAAAAGGGGATAGAGATAAATCAAGAAAAAATAAAGGCTATCAAAGATATACCAGACATACTGGAGGATGTCAAAGTAGTGCAACAGTTAACCGGTCATGTGGCGTCCTTAAGTAGATTTATATCCGGTTGTCGGAAAAATGTCATAGGTTCTTCTCACTTTTAAAGAAGAAGAACGACTTTTAATGGACTGCCACATGACAATGAAGTAGAGTATGTGGCTTTGATTGCATGTTTAGAACTAGCTCAAGAACTGTGTTCAGAAATCATCAGAGTCAAATAAGGTTCAATGATGGTAGTAAACCAAGTCGCCGAAATGTTCGAGGCCAAAGAAGAGCAGATATCGATATACCTTAAAAAGGCTTTGAAGCTGTTGTCCCATTTCGAAGAATAGATGGTGGTACATATACCCTAGGAGGAAAACATAGAGGTGGATGTGCTTGCAAACTTAGGCTCTAGCACGAAGGCTGAGGGTTCTAAAACCGAGTCGGTTGTTCAGTTGTTGCATTCGGTGCTGGATCTCGTTGGATATGATAAAATAAATTTAACGAGCCTAACTTGGGACTGGAGAAATGAATTCCTAGATTATCTTTTGAAAAAAAATCTCTTGGAGGACCCGAAAGTATCCAGCACTTTGAGGACCAAGGATGCCCGATACTGTGTCGTAGGTGGAAAGCTTTACCATAGGTGTTTTAATGGCCCCCTAGCCCGGTGCATGGCCCCAATGAAGCATATTATGTTATGATAGAATTCTATGAAGGCATCTATGGAAATCATTTAGGAGAAGGATTCCTAATGAGGAAGATCATGAGGGCTGATTACTATTGGCCCCTGATTCAGGAGGATACAAAAGAATTTATGCGGAAATATGATAAGTGCCAGCGACATGCACAACTGTTACACCAATCGAGAGAAGAGCTGCATCCATAGTATCCCCATGGCCATTTAAGAAGTGGGAGATAGACATCGTCAGACCCTTACCAGCAGCTCCATGATAGGTATCTCAAATTATGTTTATGACTAACTATTTTTCTATATGGATTGAAGCTGCATATTACATAAAGATACGGGAGGAAGAGGTGAATGATTTCATTAGGAAACATATCATTTGTCATTTTGGCATCCTTAAGGAGATAGCTTGTAACAATGGTCAAAATGTCATCGGTGCCAAGGTCACAAATTTCCTTGATGAATTGAATATCAAGCAGATCACCTATACCTCCTATTATCCCAATGCAAATAGACAAGAAGAGTCAACAAACAAGACTATAATCCAACATTGAAAGAAGAAATTGGAGGCTGAAAAAGGAAATTGGCCGTCCAAATTATCGGAGATTTTATGGGCATTTCGAATCGCGACAAAAATGTGTACTGCAGAAACTCTTTTTTCCATGGTTTATGGTCCTGGTAGAAGTTGGAACTCCAAGCTTGAGATAAATCCGAGCTGAGGAGAAATCAAATACAGAGGCAATGCCATTACACTTGTATTTGCTTGAGGAACGTCGAGATTTAGCATACGTCCGAATGTTAGCCCAAAAGCAAAGAATGGAGCGTTACTATAACCGACACACAAATCTTCGACACTTCAAACTCGGGGACATGGTGCTCCAGAAAGTCAATTAGAGTACCCACGAGCGTAATGCTGGGAAGCTAGGAGAAAACTGGGAAGGACCATACAATGTAGACGGTATTGCTGGTAAATGAGCTTATCAACTAGCTGACCAGCAAGGCAATATACTTCCTAGAAATTAGAATGTAAGTCACTTGAAGAAGTACTATGTGTAGTAGGTCTAAGCATGCGCTATACTCTTTTCTCTTTGACCGGTTTTTGTCCCAATTGAGTTTTTCTCGCCCAGAATGGAGTGAAGATTTTAAAAATTTTGAAATTTTAACTCTTCTAAGAAGCACCAACATTGGGGACTACTCGGATATTCAAATTATATATAACCGTACTGACCACACTAGATGGAAACAAGATTATTCTTGTAATTGTCTTCATATTTGTAAGCCAAAGGAATCAATAAAAATTTCCTTTTATGATTAATAAATCTTTGGCATCACGAGCATAGAACGTATGTTGTTATACTAAACATATCGAAAATTCTATGCTATAATGAATGAGATACATCCTTTTCTACATGCCATAATAGGCATCAATTAAAAGATGAAAAGAAAAACTCATTTTTGCAATTTAATTAAGATTATTAGAATTATTGTAAACTTCATGTCTTAACCTATTATGATAAATAGAACCTCAAAGCTAGGTTCCCGATCAAAAAGCAAAGTAATGAAGTTTGAACTAATGGTTTCTTGTGAAAATAAATAAAGAGTGAAAACTTGGAGTACAATTGAAAAGGGAAATTCATTCTTTCATGTTCTTCCGGACTAAAACTAGTCCGGGTACAAAAGACACTAACGGTCCAAAAAGTGACCGATAACAAAACAAAACACTGAAATAAAAACCCTTGCAAAAGGTTATGACCTGTTCTCTCCATGGTTTGTCGGGGGTGCTACTGGTGGTGTTCTTGATGTTTCTAATAAATTATGAAAAGTAGGGGCTGAATGAGGTTGGTCTGAGGCTGATGCACTGGGTACATTGTCAGAGGTAGAAGGCCCATGCTCTGGAGAGTGAAGAGCTTCAGCATCCGAGAGGACTTAATCATCTTCAGCACTCTCAGATGAAGCATTGTCTTCTTCTATGGGTAGGGAGCCATTAGAGCTATTAGCACAGGCCATATCTAATTGTTGAGCCTTGATAATCTCCTCATCAATTTTTATAAGGACAATCTTCATGTCACGACCCGACCCCGGGGCCGCGACTGGTGCCCTATCGGGGCACCCTGTCAGGTACACATCAGAGAATAGCAGCGGAACATACATAATACAAAATTTCTATAAGGTAAACATCACTAGCAAGCCGACAAGGCCGCCTTTCATAAAATAACTTAATCGAAAGTGAAACAGTACAACTTATTCTTACAGCCCAAACCACAAACGTGACTACGCACTTAGAATAACAATCGTATGGACAGGCTCGCCATACCCCGAATGTACAAAGTCCATAACCTCGTGGAATCATACCAAAAGACAAAGCCTCGGAGAGATGTAGCTTTCCAAGAAATGAACAGTGATCCTAAGAGCGGATCGCCAGTTACGTAACTCGACTGCGCAGATGAACGCAGCCCCGGGCGAGGTCGCATAACAGTACCAAGTATGTGAAATCAAAATATCGTAATGAAATCATAATAGCATATGTAAAGGCGAGACATGTATGATAGCCAAACTACAAGACACAACATATACGCAGCCTACGTCAAGTCGTGACTCACGCCCTCTAAGTCATCACTCAAATATAACCATAGGTCTCATGCCCATAATATCAATCATGCCCGTGGAATTCCTTCCTCACTGCCGGCAATCTATGATATAACAACACTAAGGAGTATACATGAACACTAGATCCCACCTGTGTCATCAGAACCGTACGAGGCAAGTACGAAGGTATAACTACCAGATCCACCCTGCATCCTCAACCGACCGGGGCAAGTACGAACGCCAGCTACCAGATCCACCCGTACCAACAATACTATACCTGAATCACGAAGCTGACCGGGGCAAGTGCGATAACCTCTACCAGATCCACACTGCGTCACATCGCTGACCGGGGCAAGTACGTAGGCTAACCACCAGATCCACCCTGCATCACACCACTTCGCCCTAACCCTGACCGGGGCAAGTACGAAAGCCAACTACCAGATCCACCCTGCATCACGTCTCTGACCGGGGCAAGTACGAGGGCTAACTACTAGATCCACCGCATCGAGACCTCGTGGAGAGCTAATCCATGGAATAATCATCAACAGGAAACGAACCTCATCATGGCCGCATACCCGTGGAATCCTCCATCACCGACAGACGCCAAATAGACTCATAACTACATGCTTTTAATTCGAATGCAATACCATGCCTTTACATAAACCAAGACAATTACCATGCCTTCTTTTCACATAAACCAAGAGAATTCTTATTTAAGCAAGCCAAAGTACTTATCAAGGCACACATAGAATAATTCTCAATTAAACAAGCCAAAGTACTATGTCGCATATTCTTTCAAAGCCTCCTTTTTATATAAAATCCAAGATACTAACACCCGTAGTATCAAGGCGTATCTATTTTTCAAAGCAAGTTACTACACCTTTAGAAAACTCGTTTCAAAGCTTGAAACCAAGTAACTTCAATTTTTCACAATCTAGACAACTTATGCTCATTAATCAACATAGACAACTCTCATAACCTTCCATAAAGTTATTATAACCAACTTCCCATAAAGCCGTTATACTAACTTTATGCTTTAGAAATTTAAGACATCCTTATCCTTTCATAAGGCCGTTATAACTAACTTCCCATAAAGCCGTTATAACTCCTTATAAACCATTTCGTTCTTTTACTAACCAAGAGACTTATACTTCAAACAAATTCATACAATTTTCAAAATACTTCAGGCCTCTTATCTTTTAGAAAACAAGTTTCTTACCTCAAAAATTTAAGTCTCTTATCTTTTAGAATAATTCAATACTCAATACTTTCACACCAAGTACTCTATACTTCATTAAGTCAAGAAATCCTTGTCTACCTTATTTAGGATAAACCACTCCTTAAGAACAAGCGGGTTAACTTCTTAACCCAACCACTTAGACATTTTCTTAAAACAAGTCAAGTATAACAAAAGGGTTTACTTCATTTAAAACACGTACGTCTACCGTACTATATAGTTATAACTACTCATGCTCAAGAGGTAAGAAAGTTTCCACATACCTCTTCGGTCAATCCACTTGCTAAGCTCAAACTACCGCAAATAATATGCCAACCTATAACAACCATGATACGTTTATTAACCTCTAATTTCAATGTAGAAATAATCTAAGTTCAAAGTCACTAAATTCTATGGAAAATCAAGATTTCCTTTGTTTCTACATACTTTGCCACCTTTCTCAAGGCCGAATTTATCATCCAAACGCCACATTTAAGGCTCAACAATCCAACATTTTAAAGGGGATTACACCTCCAAACTTGGGTGTGTAAAATTCTGCCCCATTAGGTACAACAATTCACTAAATAATTCTAAGGTAGTTTTTAGGCTACAACATGCTCATAATATCTTCTTAACCAATTCTTTTATATCCAAACCACATTTCTTGCATGCAATGACTCTAAGAGCATTATTTACTATCAAAAGCTCTTCCTTCTCTCTTAAAAGTTCAAGCTCCTCCTTCTCTCTAAAATCCCAAGAGACATTCTAGCCTTAGGAAAAATCTGAAAAACCTTACGACGCATCATGTAGCCATTATTGATCATGGCTAGAGTATACTTGTCAATGGTGGTCGAGACTTCTTCCTGTGCAACTTTAACAACTTGAGTAAACTCAGTTCCAGTAGCATAAAAGAGTTTATTGGCTAGGACCAACTTAGCAATTTCTTCCCGTTGTCGCTCATTCTGAGATGTAGAAGCAGAAAGACAGTACCTCAAGGACTCGGTGTCTTTCTTCAACGTTTCTATTTCTATTTATTTAATTTGGAGACATTCGGAGAAGGTGCTCACATCAACCTCAAGTCCAGAGAGGCGCATCGTCAGATTTTACATAGTGTCTGATGCCTCATTCCACTTTTTATGCTAATCCCCGACCCGATCCTCATGTAAAGTAGTATGCTGCCTATAGGCATCTTTCTCTTCCTTTATATGCTTAAGTTTTCTGCATAACTCATCAACTTTGGCAATTTTACCTATGTTATTATCAGCCGATGAACATCATTAACCCTTTCAGTTTGTAGGGCAATTTATTCTTCGATCATACATTAAAGCCCTTCGTAGCAGAGGAAGTTGGCATGGAAAATGGGTATAATTTGTTATAGTAGGTTACACAGTGATAAGTAAAGCATAAACATATCAGAAAAAGTGATACCTTAGCTGCAACATGCATCCCCTCATTGATTAGGCATTTGGAGGACATCCGAAGAGTCTTCCTCTTATCCCTTTCTGACGCCACATGCTACATATAATTAGCCACTACAACAGGCTTAGAACAAAGATGGAAATCATTAGGGAGCTATATGATTATAACTATAGGCTGACCTATCGATGCTGGGTATTTATTTACCAACTCATCCTTTGCGAAGAAGAAACTCGGTCTGGGAAAAAGGAATTTCATTATCTTCTTCTTGAACTATGGTCAATATGAATGGAGACCCGAGATGTCCAACAATTAGAGGGATAGTGGTGTTTGTTGGTGCATGCAGGGGTTGGCGTGCAGCAGTGCTTACCGGGGCAAATGAGGCATTGATGTAACCGGTGCCATAACTGGCTACTTCCATTTCAGCAAAGTGTAGGGGGTTGCATTTTGCCTTCTTTCCAAAGGTTGTTATCCCTCGGTACCTTCATCATCCAGGCCCACCACGGGGAGAGAACCAACCGTTAAACCGACAATGTTGGGAGGAGTCCAGTCAGAGTGATCGATAGTCTTTTTTCTAAAACAGTTTTGCCCCTACTGGGGGATAGAAAAAGATTCACCTAGTAGGCTTTTCTATTCACGGGCCTCTTGAATCATGAGAGTATCCACTTCTGGGTCAGCAATTTCCTCTTCAAGAGGAGTGATGTTTGTTTATTTGGAAAGACCTAGAAAAAGAAAAAATGATTTTGTTGAAAGGTTAAAAAACAAGTACAAGATTTTGAAATAAGCATTACGGGGTATACCATGGTTATGGGGTACTCATTTTTTCTTTAGAGCAAGTTTTTCCACGTCGAAGTTCCATGGTGGACACGTTAAGGATCCTCTGAACCCAGGTCCTAAGGTCGTCTATGTTCATAGTCTCCCATATGGTGGTTGAAGAAAAAATTCAACCCATTCAAAAGAGGAAGATGCTTTCTTAGGGAAAAAGACATCATAAAAAACATACAGTGATGGTTCCATCCATCTGTGATTGAGCGGCTATTTTCGGGGGAAAGGAGATCGACAGTTCGAATTATGATATATCTTTCCATCCAACCTCAATCAAGGTCATCATCAAGACTGGCAAGAATGGTCTTGCTCCCCGACAATGCAGATTAATAAAGCCGTCACGGAAATTGCGTGGAGAGTAAAGACGAATCAGGTGGTACAAAGTAAATTTGATCTTGGCTTCCTGAGTGAAGTGTCGAAGGCACACGACTACCCTCTATATCAGAGGGTCCACCTGAGCTATTGTTACACCCCGTAGTTCCAGGATATGTATGTGAGGACTCACGTACGAGAATACGACACAAAAATTGGAAAGGAAGAAAGATGTGATTTTTCGACGGAAAAGATTCCGGATTTTGTGAAGGAAAAATGTTCGTTAAAGGGAATTAGATTCCCAGATTTGGTATTCGGACTTTTTGGAATTTTTGATAATTATGAAATTTTATTTCCGGAATTGGTCACGTGGGGCCCACGGGAGGAATTTACGGTTTGTGGGCCCACTTTATTTTCGGATTTTTGGCATTACAGATATTTTCGGAAGATGAAATATTTTGGACGAGTAGGGGGGCGACACATGGCACCCCCATGTGGCTCATTGGCCAAAAAATTAGGGGGACCACATGAACACTTGGACGATTTTTTTGGGGGACAAGTGACAAGCCACTTGTCCCATTTTTTTGGGGGACAAGTGACAAGCCACTTGTCCCATTTTTGTGGTGGACATTTGGTAGGCAAATTACCCACACACTTGGACCCAATATTCACCATACACTTGCCTAGATCTTGGCCATTGATTTCTCTATAAATACTCCCCTTAATGCAAGACTTCTTCATCCACACTTAGAGAGTTTCCAAGTCTTGAAAAATTCCCTCCCCTTTCCTTGTGAGCTCTCGGCCATGGGCTGAAATTGTGAGCTAATGTTGTCCAAAAATTCTTAAAGTTTTAAGTGTTCTTCCTTAGAGTGTTAGGAAGATTGTGTACCAAGAGTTGGAAATATTTCACACCCCTAGCCTAGAAACCTTACCTTGGCCGAAACTTGCCATAGTTTTAGCCTAAGTGTTCTTCACTTTTTGGAGTTGGATCTTGAAGAGAAGTTGTTTAGAAACTTCTAAGGGTTGCTCGGAGCGGGTTGGAGCATAAGGAATTGGAGCTAAGCTTTGCTCAGGATCGACTTATAATCTTGGATAATTTTGGGCTTATCCAGGTAATGATCTATGTCCCTATATTGTAATTGGATATTACATATTATAGTATTATTGTGGGGCAGTGTTGTACACGTCCGGTTAGACGTGTAACCCCCCCTTTTTTTGGAGTTGTTGGCTTAGTAGCGGGCCTTGTTAGAGGAGGAGATTTTTGTGGTTGTGGGGGGGAGGTGCTGCCGAATTTTCCGTAGAATATGGAACCTTGTATTTAGAAATGTTCTACGAAGAGAACTAGAAGTTAATAGGCGTTTTATGGCCATTATAGGTGGAAGTACTACGAGTAGCGTTTTCTACTTGGAGGGTGGAAAGGGCTAGCAGGTTCTGATGCTGGAGCGTTTTGCTAATTGTCGATAATCGTCGCGAGGTATGTGAACCTCTTCCTATCTTCTCTAGCATGATATGTTGTGAACTATGTAGTACGGTAGACGTACATGTGTTAAATGAATTTGGTTGGTTTAAAACATAAAGTGTTATAACGGCTTTATGGGAAGTTTGTTATAACAACTTTATGTGGGCAAAGAAATGGTTTGGGGTTTTTAAAAGATAAAAGACTTGATGTGAAATAATAAGGACTTGGGTTGTGTTAAAAAGTTGTGAAACCGCTTTAATGAGAAATGGGTAATTGGGTTTTAAAAGGAATAATGTTATATTGATTTCGGAAATGAGGACAAGTATCGAACAAACCACTGCAGCGTTAATAAAGGAAAATGTATTGACTAATTAATTATCATTAAAACCAGTTGAAACCTCCATCTGCATAGAAGCTAAGATAAGATAAAATTGTATTACATTTTCTAGATCATGGCCGCTTTAATAAGATTGTTATAAACAAGAATAACCTACTCACACATAAGGAATATGTTACTCAAATTGTTTTAAAAGAGAATTATGTTATTAAGTGATTAAGACTATGAACTACGAAACCTTTCGAAAATAATTAGGCAAACTTGAATTTTTGGAAAAGAAGGTTGTTACTTGTCTTTAAAGAAGGGAAATTATTTTGGTTTACTTAAAATAATAGTTACTCTGTTTTGGATACTACGAGTGTTGGTATCAGGTGACTTCTTGTGAAAAAATGGATATTTGTAGGAGAATTGAAGTATGGTAATTTGCTTGTGCTTGCTTGTGATAGCCTTATTGTGTAAAAGTTGTATTCCTATGCTACCGCGTCTCTCGATGGAGCCGGTATATTGTTATTGTTGTTACATGGACATGTCTGCACCGATCACGAATTAGGGGCATGCGGCCACGCGGGTTAATCACCCGGTATATTGTTATTGTTGTTACATGGACATGTCCGCACCGATGCGAATTTCGGCACGCGGCCATCTGGCGGGTTAATCACGTATATTGTTATTGTTGTTACATGGACATGTCCGCACCGTCGCACTCGGCATGCGGCCGTACGGCGGGTTAATCACCCGATATATTATTGTTGTTACATGGACACGCTGCGCACTGGCGAGCATCGCGGCGTACGCGTGGGTTAATCACCGGTATATTGTTATTGTTGTTACATGGACATGTCTGCCGTCACGAGTCCGGCATGCGGCCATGCGGCGGGTTAATCACCCAGATATTGTTATTGTTATTACATGGACATACGCACCGTCTGACTCCGGCATGTGGCTACGCGCGGGTTGATTACGATATATTATTGTTATTTACATGGACATATACGCACCGTCTGCACTCGGGGCATGTGGCGTGCGGCAGGTTGATTACCCGATATATTGTTATTGTTGTTACATGGACGTATACGCCGCGATGAAGAATTAGGGGCATGTGGCGTCTGGCGAGTTGATTACCCAGATATCGCATTGTGCATCCTGGACATGTCTACACCGATGGAGAATTCCGGCATGTGGCGTGATGCGCATGATTGATATTATGGGCGTGAGACCTTGGTTATAATTGAGTGATGACTTTGAGGCGTGAGTCCCTTTGACATGGCTTTTATGTTATATCTTGTAGTTTGGTTTTCATATATGTCTCTGCTTGATATAGACTACTATGATTTCATTTACGATATTTTGATTTCACATACTTGGTACTGTTGTGCGACCTCCTTCGGCTGCGTTCATGCCGCAGTAGAGGTACTTGGTTGTTGATCCTCGCCATGGATCACATTTCAACAGACAGGAAGCTCCGTTTCTCCGGAGGCTTATCTTTTGGTATGTTTCCCTGAGTTGTAGGTTCTTGTACATTCAGGGGTATGGCGGGGCCCTGTCCCATCATAGTTGTTGTTACACTCTTAGAGGTCTGTAGTACTGTTGTGGGCAGGGTTTGTAAAGGATGTAACTGTTCAAATTTTCTGTATATATGCAAGAAGGCAACCGCTTTGCTAGCTTTGTTTTCTTATGTTGTATCTTGTTTCTGTTTAAGTTTTATTTCCGCTGATTTTCTCGATGTTGTATCACTAGGGTGCGGTAAGGCACGATCGCGAGCCGAGCTGGTCGTGACAAAAGTGGTATCAGAGCAGTTAATCCTCGGAAAGTGTCTACAGACCGTGTCTAGTAGAGTCTTGACTATCGGTGTGTTGTGCACCACATCTATAATCATGAGGCTACAGGATATTTAGGATTGATTTCCATTCTTCTCAATCCGAGATCGTGCCTTAGAGCTGTGTTATAAGTTGGACTCCCTCTGGCATATTCTTATGTACCCGTTACGCCTCTACGCAAGGCAACCAGAGCCCAGAAGGGCAAGGCAGCAGAAAGAGCTGCGAGTAGAGCACAAAGGGTTACCAGGGCACGGGCGGCCATTATCCGAGGCAGCGCTCATTCGGGAGTTCTGCGGCGCTAGCCCAGGAGAGTTTAGAGCAGTAGCTACTGAGACCACGATACCTGGGTCTCCAGTTCCACGACCAGGAGCCGAGGATATGAGTTAGAAGGAGATGGCCCAAGTTACTAGCTAAGTGGTGGTGGGAATGAGACGACGGAACCTGGTTCCAAAGCAGCAGTGATTCACCCTAGATCCGATAGTCCGAGACTTGGATTTCTTGAGTTGCGATTCGCGAGTTCTATGGATAGAGGCGAGGATGATCCTCGGTGTCGTGCTAGTTTGGGAGATTGTTATATTTGCGGCCGTCGGGGCCGTATGATGGGAGGATGTCCAAGTAGGAGGGATACAAGAGGATGACTCGGCTCTGGGTCGGCGGGTTGATTGTTCGAGAAGGGGTGTTAGTCGGATGAGGTCACCCACTGCGTTGTGGCTATTGCAATAGACTCCACTATGGGAGTGTCGTGCTCGGCGACTTGTATGCTTGCGGCCAGCGGCCATTTGGTGAGAGTTTGTCCGGCAGGTAACACGGATGTAGAGACTTCGGCCGGGATCGGTGGTTGGTTCATCGCCTTGTATAGCTAGGCGACCTGCAGGGCAGGATTATGATTAGAGCGACAAAGGGAAAGTGAGGCAGTAGTTGCGGAGATATCTTTAGCCCTTAAGAGACTTGTTTATGTTGTTATGGTAGATACATGTGGAGTGCTATGTGCGGATATCATTGTGTTAAGTGCGAATTAGAAAACGTGGGTAGTTGGAAAAGGGGTAAGTCTAGAGACGAGACAATTGTGAGCCTTAGAATTTATAACAGTTAGGACCTCGGATGCAAGGCCGCCTTGAGTGGATGATTTTACGGTTGGTCTTTGTCGAAGTACTTGGTATGCATGAAATATATTGTGGGATAATTCCATGGGTAGTGTGAGATGGAAGTGGTAGCTTTCATGACGTGAATTAGTAAGATTGTTCCGGATCGGGGAACGAGAGAGTTTGGGCGATAGCGGGTCGGGTTGAGGCCAGATCGCGGGTCAACCCGCAGCCCGGAGTGAGGCGGGGTCAGTTCGAGGTGGTCCCGCCAGGTGGTAGGATCACGAGGGTGCTAGGCCCAAGTTTAGGTAACCATCGTATGAGTTCGTGGATATGTTCGACCAGAATCAGATCGTGAAGGCCGGGAATGGCCTTATAGGAATTTGAGGTTAGTAAGATGACCAAGTTTGGAGGTAGTGACTCCAAGGTTTTGGAAACTGAAGCGATGACTGGAGTATGGTACGTGTACTAGAGAGAGTTCGGGTGTACGAGAAGGGTACGACGAGTAAGGAAAGAAGTGAACGTGGGTTAACAAAATAAAAGAGATCATTTTGTTGTGAAGTGAAGATGCGAAGGGAGTATCCTTTAGACCTTGGGTAGGAGCTTATGGTGATGTTATACACGTTAGAGGTGATTCCTCGTTGGCTTGGATTGGAGTTTTTCGCGTATGTTATATTATGGCCATTGGTGGCATAATTGGTTTCGTAAGTATAGTAGTGAAGGCTATACCGGCGCATGTATGTTTTGAGACTTAGAAGGAACATTCGGGACGAATGTTTCTAAGGGGGGAAGAATGTTACACCCCGTAGTTCCAGGGTATGTATGTGAGGACGTACGTACGAGAATACGACACAAAAATTGGAAAGGAAGAAAGATGTGATTTTTCGAGATTCCGGATTTTGTGAAGGAAAAATGTTCGTTAAAGGGAATTGGATTCCCAGATTTGGTATTCGGACTTTTTGGAATTTTTGAGAATTATGGAATTTTATTTCCGGAATTGGTCACGTGGGGCCCACGGGAGGAATTTACGGTTTGTGGGGCCCACTTTATTTTCGGATTTTTGGCATTACGGATATTTTCGGAAGATGAAATATTTTGGACGAGTAGGGGGGCGACACATGGCACCCCCATGTGGCTCATTGGCCGAAAAATTAGGGGGACTACATGGACACTTGGACGTTTTTTTTGGGGGACAAATGGCAAGCCACTTGTCCCATTTTTGTGGTGGACATTTGGTAGGCAAATTACCCACACACTTGGACCCAATCTTCACCATACACTTGCCTAGATCTTGACCATTGATTTCTCTATAAATACCCCCCTTAATGCAATACTTCTTCATCCACACTTAGAGAGTTTCCAAGTCTTGAAAAATTCCCTCCCCTTTCCTTGTGAGCTCTCGAACATGGGCTGAAATTGTGAGCTAATGTTGTCCGAAAATTCTTAAAGTTTTAACTGTTCTTCCTTAGAGTGTTAGGAAGATTGTGTACCAAGAGTTGGAAATATTTCACACCCCTAGCCTAGAAACCTTACCTTGGCCGAAACTTGCCATAGTTTTAGCCTAAGTGTTCTTCACTTTTTGGAGTTGGATCTTGAAGAGAAGTTGTTTAGAAACTTCTAAGGGTTTCTCGGAGCGGGTTGGAGCATAAGGAATTGGAGCTAAGCTTTGCTCAGGATCGACTTATAATCTTGGATAATTTTGGGCTTATCGAGGTAATGATCTATGTACCTCTATTGTAATTGGATATTACATATTGTAGTATTATTGTGGGGCAGTGTTGTACACGTACCGTTAGACGTGTAACCCCCCCTTTTTTGGAGTTGTTGGCTTAGTAGCGGGCCTTGTTAGAGGAGGAGATTTTTGTGGTTGCGGGGGGGAGGTGCTGCCGAATTTTCCGTAGAATATGAAACCTTGTATTTAGAAATGTTCTACGAAGAGAACTAGAAGTTAATAGGCGTTTTATGGCCATTATAGGTGGAAGTACTACGAGTAGCGTATTCTACTTGGAGGGTGGAAAGGGCTAGCAGGGTTACAGTACTTTGGAGCGTTTTGCTAATTGTCGATAATCGTCGCGAGGTATGTGAACCTCTTCCTATCTTCTCTAGCATGATATGTTGCGAACTATGTAGTACGGTAGACGTACATGTGTTAAATGAATTTGGTTGGTTTAAAACATAAAGTGTTATAACGGCTTTATGGGAAGTTCGTTATAACAACTTTATGTGGGCAAAGAAATGGTTTGTGGTTTTTAAAAGATAAAAGACTTGATGTGAAATAATAAGGACTTGGGTTGTGTTAAAAAGTTGTGAAACCGCTTTAATGAGCAATGGGTAATTGGGTTTTAAAAGGAATAATGTTATATTGATTTCGGAAATGAGGACAAGTATCGAACAAACCACTGCAGCGTTAATAAAGGAAAATGTATTGACTAATTAATTATCATTAAAACCAGTAGAAACCTCCATCTGCATAGAAGCTAAGATAAGACAAAATTGTATTACATTTTCTAGATATGGCTGCTTTAATAAGATTGTTATAAACAAGAATAACCTACTCACACATAAGGCATATGTTACTCAAATTGTTTTAAAAGAGAATTATGTTATTAAGTGATTAAGACTATGAACTACGAAACCTTTCGAAAATAATTAGGCAAACTTGAACTTTTGGAAAAGAAGGTTGTTACTTGTCTTTAAAGAAGGGAAATTATTTTGGTTTACTTAAAATAATAGTTACTCTGTTTTGGATACTACGAGTGTTGGTATCAGGTGACTTCTTGTGAAAGAATGAATATTTGTAGGAGAATTGAAGTATGGTAATTTGCTTGTGCTTGCTTGTGATAGCCTTATTGTGTAAAAGTTGTATTCCTATGCTACCGCGTCTCTCGATGGAGGGCCGGTATATTATTGTGTTGTTACATGGACATGTACGCACCGATCTGAGAATTCCGGCATGCGGCCACGCGGCGGGTTAATCACCCGGTATATTGTTATTGTTGTTACATGGACATGTCTGCGCGATCTCCGGCATGCGGCCGTACGGCGGGTTAATCACCCGTATATTGTTATGGTTGTTACATGGACATGTATACGCCGTCACGAAATTAAGGCATGCGGCCATGCGGCGTGTTAATCACCCGGTATATTGTTATTGTGTTGTTACATGGACATGTACCGCGATCTGAAATTCCGGGGGCATGCGGCCATGCGGCGGGTTAATCACCCGGTATATTGTTATTGTTGTTACATGGACATATCTGCACCGATGCATAATTCCGGGGGCATGTGGCCATGCGGCAGGGTTGATTACCCGATATATTGTTATTGTTGATACATGGACATATGCGCCGTCTGCGCACTCCGGCATGTGGCCGTGCGGCAGGTTGATTACGATATATTGTTATTATTGTTACATGGACATGTACGCACGATGAAGAATTCGGGGCATGTGGCGTCTGGCGAGTTGATTACCCAGGTATCGCATTGTGCATCCTGGACATGTCTACACCGATGGAGATGTCACGACCCGACCTCGGGCCCGTGACTGGCGCCTTACCCCGGGCACCTTAGTGATACAACATCAGAGAAAAACCAGCGGAAATAAAAACTTATGAAAGAAAACAGTGAACTAAGAAAACAGGATAACCCAAACGGTTACCTTTTGTACATAAAAGAAAACTTGAACAGTTACATCCTTAAAAACTCAGCCCACAACAGTGCTACAGACCTCTAAGAATTTTAAAATCGTAATGACGGGACAGGGCCCCGCCATGCCCCTGAATGAACAAAAGTCTACTACTTCAGGGAACCGTACCACATGACAAGCTTCCGGAGATATGGAGCTTTCCGAGAACTGAACAATGATCCTAAGAGAGTGGATCAGCAAGCTATGTACCTCAACCTGCGGCATGAACGCAGCCCCCCGAAGGAGTCGATAACAGTACCAAGTATGTGAAAGCGTAAAAATCAGAAATGAAATCATAATAGTCTATATAAAGCAGGAGACATGTATGATAACCAAACTACAGTACACAACATATAAGCAGTCATGTCAAGTCAGGGACTCACGCCCGTGAAATCATCACTCAAATACAACCCGGGAATTTAACCCGCACAATGGCCGCATGCCCCGACATCTCACCTCGGTATAAGCATGGCCATGGAACCATCCTAGTGGGCCCATACCCGTGGACCATCCAACGTGTCAGTATGCCCAAAGGAAATAACAAGATGATACTCACTGTGGAAGCATACCCGTGGGCTACCCAACGTGTCAGTATGTCCAAACAAATAACAAGATAACACTCCTAATGGAAGCATACCCGTGGGCTACCCAACGTGTCAGTATGTCCAAGAGGATCGATACAGTGGAAGCATACCCGTGGGCTACCCAACGTGTCAGTATGTCCATCAATCAACCAGGTAGCCGGCCCTCCATCGAGAGACTCGGTAGCACACAACCAAACATTTGCACAACAAAGGCTACCACAACAAGCAGAGGCAAGTTACACACAACTCAAGGTACTATACATACTTCTTACCACAACGTCAAGTATACCATTAAAACCCAAGTATTTAACCCCTTTAAGATCAAGGTACTCCTACCTTTTTATAAACAAGCCATGTCTTTCCATCACAAGGAGTTCAATATTTGAAAACAAGTTACTTCCCTTTTCCCAAAATCAAGTTACCATTTAAATCTTAATAATGAATCCATTCTTTTATTTTCCAAAAAGTGAACCATGCCTTTCTTTTAAACCAAAACACTTCAAATTCTTAAGTCTCTTTTCTTTTAGAAATCGAGTTCCTTACTTTGGAACTTTTAAGAAAATCAGAACTTGATTTCAATAATTCTTATTAGAGCAGCCATGATCGAGGAAATGTAATACAATTTTGTCTTATCTTAGCTTCTATGCAGATGGAGGTTTCTACTGGTTTTAATATAATTAATCGTCATTACTTTTTCCTTTATTAACGCTGCATTGGCTTGTTCGATTCTTATTTCCATTTCCGAAATTTATGTAACATTACTCTTTTAAAAACCAAGTATTCATTTCTCACGAATGAGGTTTTATACTTTTCAACACCAATTAGGTCAGTTATAAGTCAAGTCTCTTATCTTTTGAAAATCACAAACCATTCTTTTACCTACATAAAGTGGTTATAACAAACTTCCCATAAAGCCGTTATAGCACTTTATGTTTTAAACCAACCAATTACCACTATAAACATTTATGAGACCAATAGGGCTCATTCTTTAACCACCGAGTACCCGTTACTAACGGATAAGACTTTACTACTTTTTCCACACAATGAAGCCCTTTACACTTCATATCAAGTCAAGACACAAAAGGGAAATCAAATTCCTTTAACACATGTGCGTCTACCGCACTATATATTTTACAAATAGTCATGCTGAAGAGGATAGGAAGAATCACATACCTCGCGACGATTGTCGACAATAAGCAAAATGCTCCACAGTACTATCTCCCTTAAGAAGAATATGTTACACGTAGTACTTCAATCCTATAAGGGTCATAAAACGTCTATCAAACTCTAGCTTCGAACGTAGAATAAACTAAGTGCAAGGCCCCTACATTCTACGGAAATTTGGACATAACTTCCTTTGTTTCTATTAACTTGCCACCTTTCTCAAGGCCGAATTCAATAACCAACGCCACATTTAAGGCACACAATTCAGCTAACCACAAAGGGGATTACACGCCTTTACAGGACGCGTAAAATTCCGCCCCACAACAATATAAAACAAAACCAATACTTTCCATGCCATTCTTGGCCAACAATATAACCAATCCTAAATCCTTTCCAATTTAAGTTATTTAGGTATAACATGATATCTAGCCCTAGACATCTTCAACAACTACAATTTCCCCCTTTAAAACATGTGACGACTAAATTGGTAACCAAATTGAAGTTACAATCTTAAGGCTAACATGCCAATTTCGGTTTTCAACAAGACAACAAGATCCAAATCTATTCAAACTTAATATATAACAGCCTCAGGCTCATTTCTAAATTTAAACTTAAATATCACAGCCTCGGGCTCAATTCTAAACTACTATGACAAGTATTAACTCAAATCCAAGAGGAGGGGAAACTTTTACCTTTGGAGAAGCCCACAAAAGCCCCTTTTTTCCACTTCTTTTCCGTCAAACTCGTCCACCAGCGCTCCCCACAAGTTTACCCACACTTTTCCTTCTTGCCGCCGCTCCAACAATTTCCTCTTAGGCTAGGTTTTCTTCAAAAATCTAGAGAGAAGGGAGAGGATTTTCATTGGGAGGGTTTTGAAATGAAATGGCCAAGTCTTCCAAGACTTTGCCCTAAAATAGGACCCTATTCTGGTCAAAAGGATGGGAGGGACACTTGTCACCCTCCCATAGGCTTATAACAAAATATCCCCTGATTTTCGCCTGTTACCGCAGAAAAATCCCGCCTCGGCGCCGCGGCGCTTCCACTTCCGAAAAGTTCCAGCATTCCGGCGCCGCGGCCCTGCATTCCGGCGCCGCGGCGCTGCAACCTCTGCGAACCCTCGCATAATGGCGCCGCGTCCCAAGATTCGGCGCCGCTGAACCCTGCGAAACCACTGCTTTGCCTAACTGCGCACCGAACTTGAAACTTCCATAACTTTTGACTCCGATGTCCTATCGTAGAATGGTTTGTTGCGTTGGGAACTAGATTTAACGGACTATACACTAGGCTTTTTAAACACCTTACAATTCTTAACAACTGGGGTACAACACTCCAAGGTAGACTCAAATCCGTCCAACACATATTTGCCAACTTACCTTATAACTTTCAATCTTATAATCCTTGGTATGTTCTTATCTTAACTTCTAGAATTTACGGGGTGTAACAGGAGAATTCCGGGGGCATGTGGCCATGATGCGGGCATGATTGATATTGTGGGCGTGAGACCCTTGGTTATAATTGAGTGATGACTTTGAGGGCGTGAGTCCCTGCTTTGACATGACTGCTTTTATGTTATGTACTGTAGTTTGGTTATCATATATGTCTCCTGTTTTATATAGACTACTATGATTTCATTTACAGTATTTTCAGTTTCACATACTTGGTACCTGTTGTACTGACCTCCTTCGGGGGGCTGCGTTCATGCCGCAGGTAGAGGTACTTCGGTTGTTGATCCTCGCTCATAGGATCACAGTTCAACGTATTGGGAAGCTCCGTTTCTCCGGAGGCTTATCTTTTGGTATGTTTCCCTGAGTTGTAGGTTCTTGTACATTCAGGGGTATGGCGGGGCCCTGTCCCGTCATAGTTGTTGTTACACTCTTAGAGGTCTGTAATCGTTGTGGGCGGGGTTTGTAAAGGACGAATCGCTCAATTTTTCGTATATATGCAAGAAGGCAACCGCTTTGCTAGTCTGCTTTGTATCTTGTTTCCTGTTTAAGTTTTTATTTCCGCTGATTTTCTCTGATGTTGTATCACTAGGGTGCCCGGGGTAAGGCACCAGTCGCGGGCCCGAGGTCGGGTCGTGACAGCTATGCATACCTTGTACCAACGGCAAAATTCTAGAATGACATCATCTATCTCATCCCAAAGTTTCATGGAAAAGGGGTAAGTATAAACATAAGAATACCTTTCTTTGTAAGTGGTGATTCTTTCCTCACTAGTTGGAATTAGAACATCAATTGTTTCACAGTCGCAATAAGCCTTCACCGTTGGTAGAATATTGGCAGTGATTCGGGTTTTAAAGTCACCGGTGGGGGTATCCCTACTGCTGGGTAGGACCTTTGAAGTTGTCTTTTCTTAAAGATCATGAGTAAAAGACCATGTATTTGTTAAAATAGAATAAACCGAAGGGTTTTGGTTTGAAGCGGTCCCTGCCTAAGGGTTAGGGTTTTTCCTATAAGAAGAAGTGTTTTTGCGTATGAAAGGGTTAGTCATGTTTGTGATAAACATGGAGATATCTTTAGAATGCCAAGGTTTATTTTGTAAAAAATAAGATATGAATGGCTAAACCCTCAAGTTGGTAGAATATATATGTAAGTGAAGAAGTTGTGTCATCATTTGAAAGAAGGAGGTGTTGAATGCCAATCGGCAGTAGCATATGGGTTTCAAATCAAGGATGATTAGATGCGTCACACCTCAAACTAAGGGTGTGTGGTCGGCACCAGTGCCCTGCTGGCCCGATCGTACCACTCTGATGACTAGTCTTTTGTACAAGTAGAACGTTCGACCGACAAGGCTGTACTGGAATATATCACAATAACGACACTATATAAGAGCGATTTACCAAACATATATACATAACTGAACTGACAAGGTCACAACATGGTTTAACAAAAGATAACTTAGCTAACAAGGCTACACACCAACACCATACTTACCAAGATAAGTATGTGAGCCTCTACGAGTAACTAAACTGACATATGGCTAGGACAGGGCCTTGACCTACCTAACTGTACATAACCCTACAAATATACTTTATAGATAACCAGGAAGCTCTGGGAAGGTGAAGCTTACTTACTGATGGCTAAAATTGATATCTCCTACTGTTGTGGCCTAGTAGAGTCTATCAAAATCTACGGCATGAACACACAGCCCCTCTGACAAAAGGGATGCCAATACGAAAGTGTAAGCAACCATGAGGGCACATGGGTTGAATAATGAAATTCTAAAACTTAATACAACCTGTCTGGATAGGCTTTTATTGTATAACTTACTTTCGTCTTATGGCGAAAGTTATAACATGCCATTACTCTTATGTGTATATATGGATATGCAATGCAATATGCACAATGATTTATGTATGTGTTGTGGAATAAACAACCCAACATATATATATATATATATATAATATGCAACCCGATCCAATATAGGTATATGTCATGGAATATTCAATGTCACACCCCGAACCCCGGGCCGGTGACTGGTGCCCTACCTAGGAACCCTCCTATTCATACAATACAATATACCGCGGAAGATAAATAACACTCATTGTTTTTTCTTAAAACCAAGGCAAAGCCGATAAGGCTGCCATAATATAAATCACCAAAAAAGGGTCTACACTGTCCAATAATGTAAATACAACCCTAGCCAGTCCAGCCCACATATGAATATAGACCTCTAAGATTTTGGACAAATACTATGACGGGACAAGGCCCCGCCGTACCTCTGAATATACCTATCCATAATGACAAGATTCAGAATATTGGAGCTATCCCAAAATGCTGAACAAGGATCCTAAGCTCACGGATCCACAACTGTGTACCTAGACCTGCGGACATGAACGCGGCCCGAAAGTCGACAACAGTACCAAGTATGGAACGAAAAATACAGACAAGATGCGAGATCATAAGCTGTACAAAAGAATAGCGGCAAGTATGAAAATCAAATACCGATCCTACCGTCATATAACAATCGAGCCAATCAGCGTACCTTGTATCACTGTACTACTATAACACCGTACCACTTTCACATATGAAAGCCATGTCAAAATCAGGGACACCTGCCCTCAGCATATAATATCACAGAAGCATGCTCGTGGAATACAACATCACTGTCAGCATGTAACGAGCATAATATATAACCAGTTATCTCAAAGTTAGGGACACATGCCCTCAAAGTCATTATACAATTCTAACCATGGGTCTATTTCACCCGCATAGGTCACGTGGACCCGCATGAGGCAATTTCCTCGCATAGGACTGTTTCACCCGCATAGGTCACGTGGACCCGCATGAGGTATTCCTCGCATAGGACTATTTCACCCGCATAGGTCACGTGGACCTGCATGAGGTATTCCTCGCATAGGACTATTTCACCCGCATAGGTCACGTGGACCCGCATGAGGTATTCCTCGCATAGGACTATTTCACCCGTATATGACTATTTCACCCGCATGGACCCTGTGGGCCCACAATGAGTATATCCGCCATACTCGCATCATGGGTAGAAAATCCATGGAAATGTATAATGTCTTGGGGGTTTACCCCACAATTATACTCAAAAGGTGTATAACGTCTTGGGGGTTTACCCTGCATTTATACTCATAACACTAGCACCAATGACTATCATGAACAACATATACAAGTTAAGATAATCCTTGACTCTCATCATCATAAAATGAATAAACCATTATTTTAGCAAACCAAGACAATACCATGCCTTTCCTTTTTAACAAACCAAGACAATTTCCATGCCTTCCTTTTTAAACAAATCAAGACAATACCATGCCTTCCTTTTCAACAATTCAAGACACTTACCATTTAAGCAAACCAAAGTACTATCAAGGCACAAGATAGAATGACTATCATTTAAGCAAGCCAAAGTACTATCAAGGCACTAACACACCTTGCATCACTAAGGATTAAAGTCCATTTCGACAATGTACGTGAGCCGTACATTCACTTTATAAACTTAATTTCTATTTTAGGACAACCCAAGTACTACATGTATCGTTAGGAAGTAGGATCCAATACATGTATCATTTTGAAACCATCATTTAGGAGATCGAGACACTTATCATTCCAAGTATCTTTCTAAGATATGATTTTGGCAAATCAAGGTACTAGACCTCACGTGCTACTTTAAAACATCTTTGAACATCAAAGTGCCACATATCATGTATTATATTGAGGACTTAATCATGGACATTCTCACACGATTTTCTTAAAACATTTTAAACCATCCCTTGACTTTCCACAAAACTTGTTATAACAACTTCTCATAAAGCCGTTATAACCTTCATTTTAGAAAACTAAAGTACTACCGCGTCTTTCCTTTTAATACAACCAAGGAATTATCATATCATGTAAGGGAATTGAACCCAAAGTACCTTGTACATCTATTCTTTATAAAAGAATCGTTTCATGAAATATTAGGGTGTTGGACCCAAAAGTACTTTCACTATTAAAACCAAGTTACTTACTCTTTTAAACTCAAGTAACTTATACTTTTAAAACCAAGTAACCTTATTCCTTTAAATCAAGTCACTTACTCTTTCCAATCAAATCATTTATTCTCTTTAAATCAATCAAGTAACTTATACCTTTAACTCAAGTTACTTCCCCTTTCAAAATCAAGTCTCATGTACTTACAAAATTAATACTTTTATGAGCCGTGAATAGGTTATACTCGTTTATAATGATCTTGTTAAATCAGCCATGATCTAGAAAATGTAATACAATTTTGTCTTATCTTAGTTTCTACGCAGATGGAGAATTCTACTTATTTCAATATAATTGATTGTCGATACATTTTCATTAACGCTGCAATGACTTGTTCGATAACTATTCTCATTAGTGTAGTAAATTAGCAAGGTCACTCGACTCCAATACATCCTAACGACTCTTACCAACATCCCCCATAAGACTTGGTAAGAAATTAGGAATATTCTAGACATGCCTTTAGCATAAAATCAATAACATGAATACTTCCTATGACAAGGAAAGTATACTCAAGAACAAGTCATGTATACTCCTAACAACAAGGCAAGTATACCTCAAATATCCAGTCATGTATACTCCTATCAACAAGGCAAGTATACTTCAAACAACAAGTCATGTATACTCCTAACAACAAGGCAAGTATACTTCAAATATCAAGGCAAGTATACTCCTAACAACAGGGCAAGTATACTTCAAATATCAAGTCATGTATACTCCTAATAACAAGACAAGTATACCATAAAAATACTCATGTCTATAGAAAGAGGACAAGTATACTTCAAATATCAAGTCATGTTCACAAACCTCGTGACTACTAACCAATACGACAAGTAGCAAAATGCTCCAAAGTACTTCAACTTCATCGACTATTCCTTAAGCCAAGTAGACTCTGCTACACGTAGTACTTCAACCTAAAATGGCCATAGTACTTCTATCAATATCATACTTACTATTGTAAGACTTATACCAAATAATTGCCCTCTAATTCTACGGAAAATCGGCAAAGACTTCCTTTGTTTCTACGCACTTTTCCACCTTTTCTAAGGCCCGTATTCATCAACCAACAAGCCACATTTAAAGGCGCAACCAACAGTTAACCAAAGGGGATTACACGCCTAATTGGACGTGTAAAATTCGGCCCCACAATTTATATAAAACAGTCCACAATTAATCCATTATTAAGGGTACAATGTGAAGCCTTTAACACCCTTATTCTTTAGGACTTCCATTAGCCAACTACTACATTAATCATGCATGTTTAGGGGCTGATTTTCCAGCATAATAACACCCCAAAACAGTCCATAAAACGATGTCTAACAATTTTAGGCAGTTTTCGGCTAACAACAACTACAACAATACAAAGTCCTTTTCCTTAATTCCTGTTAACCCAATTCTCATTCCAACATGTTATATAAGTTATATAATCTATATCCAACAATATTTCCTTCATTATATAACATGAAATATGTGAAAATAACGACAATAAAAATCAACGAATCTATTGTCGATAAAAGTGCTACTCTCGGCCCACTCTTCCAAAGTAGGGCATGCACACTTTATTTTCCATATATTCCTTAATACAAGTTCATCTATATACTATAATAATGAGTAATATCCAATTACTGCGGAAAAAGAAGAATCATTACCTCATTTTTGTGCCCAAAAATGTCCCGGGCAGAATGCTACGTTTTGGTCCGCAGTTTTCGTTTCGCTCCACTTCTTCAAGTTTCAATCACATATATGTATCCTCTACAACCTTAGGAGAAACGTCTCTTCACGTTTCGCTTCCAAAAAGTCGACGGAAACCCCTAGGGTTTCATCACCATTCTCGGCCCAATGAAGATTTGAGGTTAGTGGTGTGTTATCTTGGCTAATCACTAGGTTAGGGACCCTAATCATGTGTTAATAAACTAACTTGGAAGGTTTAAGAATTTTTGTCCAAGAATCTTAGCCAAAACCGAGAGCAACAATATAGAGAGGGGAAATATATTTCTTGAAAATGTTCCAAGTGTTGGAAGACTTGTCTTCCACCTCCTCTCTTGTATATTTAATATATCTCTAAGGTTGGATGCTTGACAAGTGTATGGCCTTATGTGTAGCAAGACAAGTGGAGTGGGACCCACCTCCACTTGTCTCCAAATTATCTAAAATGGTCAAAGTCTTCCAAGACCAAGACAAGGGGGGTGGGGGTGTTCCACGTGTCACCCTACCATTCGTCTAAAATATTTTCACCCTCCAAAAAGTCCATAATTGGCCAAAATATCGAGAAACTTGTGGACCCCACAAAATTATAAAATTTCCCGGGTGGGCCCCACATGACCAAATCCTAAAATAAAATTCCATAATTCTAATATATTCTATGAATCCCACATACCAAATTTGAGAATCATATTCCAATTAATGAACCTTTTTCCTTCACGAGGTTCCGAGATTTTTCCGGAATTTTTCATTCTTTCTAAAATTCAAATCCCAATTTCTCACGTACGTTCTTATCTCAAACTGTTGAAAATATGGGGTGTAACATTCAACCTGATCCAATATATGTATATGTTGCGGAACGTGCAACCTGATCCAATAAATGATCATGATTGTATGCATGATAATATCAAATGGCAATGGAAATCAGGGATGTGGAACATACTGTGATAACAATAACTCTTTTGCCTCTTTTGACACTCGTAAACTCTATGGCTTTATCTGGATATGACTCATGGCCGACTCAACGATTGACTCCTTAGAATGCGTCTTTATGAATGTCACGACCCGAACCCGGGCCCGTGACTGGTGCCTTACCCCGGGCACCCAAGTAGACATACATCAGAGTAATCAGCGGAACATAAAGACAATACATGAAACCAGTGTAATAAGACAGTGAAATAAGACAAAGCAACCAAAAACGGTTACCTTCAGTATAAATATAAATAGCAACTTTTTCAACATGAACAGTTTAATCCTTTTTACAAACCCTGCCCACAACAGTACTACTGACCTCTAAGAATGATATGACAACAATGGCGGGACAGGGCCCCGCCAAACCCCTGAATGTAAACACTTACGACGACAGGGGACTATACCACTGATAAGCCTCCGGAGAAACGGAGCTTCCCAAACGCTGAAATCAGTGACCACGAGCTAGGATCAACGATCGGTGTACCTCAACTGCGGCGTGAACGCAGCCCGAGGAGGTCGATAACAGTGCAGTATGTGAAATCAAAATACATATCGTAAATGAAATCATAGCATCATATAAAGCGGGAGACATGTATGATAACCAAACTACGATTTACAACAAAGCGGTCATGTCAAGTCGTGACTCACGCCTCAAGTCATCACTCAAATATAACAATGGGTCTCGTGCCCACAACATCAATCATGCGTGGAATACCTTCCTCATCACGGCATGCTATGATATAAAAGCACCAAGGAACACACATGAACACCGTGTCCCACTGTGTCATAATAAAGCTATCAGACGGTAAGTACGAAGGCATAGCCGACTACTAAAACCACGCATTACCAACAAGGTCGCGAATCAGATCATAAGATCTGTCTGACCGTCACATGATCAAAGCCGCCACTTGCCCGCGATGTCAATGTGCGCGTCTAACCTCGAACTCCCGCACTCCGCATAGGCCAATCTCATCGCCCGCATGAGGTATTCCCGCATCGAGGGTAGCTACTCCCGGCATCGCCCCGACTTCGCGCCGCGTAGCCATGGACCGCATGCCCATAAAGGACGACACTAACCGGAACTCGTAGCTCGCAGGCCCTGGGACTGCGTGCATAGGTATTCTCGAATCATAGGTCCATCGACCCGCCGAGTCTACCCGCGTCGGAGCGACTTAACCCGGAATCATCTCAAGAGATGAGTGATGTAAAATACTAACACAATGACTTATCGTTAAGCAACATAAGCACAACAAAGGATAACCCTTTACTCAACATCACAAGATACTAACACACGTAGCATCCTAACATGTTTACTTATCAATCAACAAGAAAGTATTACCAGGCTATCACAAACCAACACAATCAAGTTATACACACAAGGTACTTTCTACTATATGCCAACAAGTTCGGGGTTTTATCCCCAAAGTACTTCATACATTAACTCTTTAAAAGATACGTTACTATCACAATGTCACACAATAACCGTAGTATAAAAATAGAGTGACTATCCTTTTAAAGTAAATCGATTACTTCTCTTTGTAAAATCAAGTAGCAACATTCATTTCCAATGATCAAGTTTGACTAATTTCAAATGTTCAAGTTTCTCATTTTAGAAAGGTTTCAGTAGTTCATAGTCTTATTCATTTAAGAATATAATTCTCCTTTAAACTATCCGAGAAACATAAGTCTTATATGTGAGTAGGATATTCTCGCTTATAACAATCTTATTACAGCCCATGATCTAGAAATATCATTTTGTCTCATCTTAGCTTCTATGCAGATGGAAGTTTCTCGGTTTTAATAATACTTACTTATTCAAAACATTTTCCTTTATTAACGCTGCAGTGGTTTGTCGATACACATTCTGATTTCCAAATCGAAAACATTCTTAAGCCGCTATACCTAACTTCCCATAAAGTTAGTATAACTCTTAAGTTCTCAAAACCAAGTATTACTTCAAGTTCTCTATTAATCACATAACAAGCCGCTTATAGTTCAAATCGCTACCTTTTAAAAACCACAAGTATTTTCTACCAACATAAAGTCGCTTATAACCGACTTCCCATAAAGCCGTTATAACACTTTATGTTTTAAATCAACTAAATACATTTAGCACGTATGCGCTTCACCGCATTACATAGTTCACACATATCATGCTAGAAGAGATAGGAAGAGGTTCACATACCTCGCGCGAGTATCGACTAATAGCAAAACGCTCCAAGTACCTCAAACCGCTCGGCTACTCCTTAGCCCGGTAGATCGCGCCACGTAGTACTTCAACCTATAAGGCCACAAGGCGCTTATTAACATTTAGGTCTAACCGTAGAACATTCTACGTAAAATTCAGCGTTTTCCCGCACAACAGAAATCTCTCCTCTATCGGTGCCGCTACCAAGCCAACCAGGGGGTTATACATCTAACCCTAACTGTACAATTCTACTCCACTACTACTACACAAGTCTCATGTAATACAGCCTAAGTAAAAGCAGTTTAGTACTCTTCTTCAAAAGGTTTCTTATTATTCAGCTTAAGTCCAAAGACATTTGCCGACAACAACGTTCAGTTCTATATATATAGTATACTTCAACTATATAGTCTAACAATATGTAATTTCCAATTACAACAGAGAACAAGATAATTACCTCGATAAGCCCATAATTATCCTAGTTAAAGTCGATCCGGGCAATCGCTTAACTCAACTCGAGCGCTCAACTCGCTCTAAACCACCCTTAAGTTCTAACCAACTTCTACACAATACTCTAACGGACTATGGAGATTTTCCTAGGGTTTGGTTTTTGTGACTAAGGGAAGTATAATAGTATTTCTGGCATTTTTGTATAGGTATAACCTTAGAATACAACAAGGTATACTGGCTAAGGTAATTTGGGCATTATAACAATACTTTTGAGAGTATTTCTACCAAGAGGGGGTATTATACGAAAACAACTAGGCTAGTGGTACCCCACGGCTAGCACCCCAAGGAGGGTGTATACCCTCGCCTACCCCACTGGGGAACTCGCCACGAGGGAGGAAGGCTTTTGGACGAGAACCACAAGAAGGGAGAGGAGGGATTTTAACACTTAGAAGATTTTAGGATGAAGAAAGTCTTCAACATAGGGTGGTATTTATAGGCCAACCAATGACCAACCAATGGCAAGATCTTGCCAAGTGCAAGGCAAGTGTAGGGCCAAGATCTTGCCAAGTGCCCGCCAACCAACTAACACACAAATATCCTACCAACTAAAGCCATTCCAATCGGCCACAATCGAGCTCTCACGTCAATGGGAGGTGCCAAGTGGCGCCTCTTGTTGGCCAACACGTTCGCCTCTCGGAAAAATCCGCAAAATTAAAAATGACATAGCCGGAAATTCCCTACGAAAGTCGTGGAAAACGCTTTCGCCGAAAACGACTCTAAACGGGTGTTGTGAACAAAATTAATTCGGCCAAGCCTTAGTACAAGTTTCAAATTTTTCTACGTACGTCCTTACGTACATACTCTGGAAATACGGGGTATAACAATGAAGACTTATGACAAGACCAGTAACCAAAAACACAGATCATAAGAATATGAATAAACAATGAACACTTCTCAACAAGAGACTTTGATATGCAATAGAGTGAAGTTCTGAATGTTCTTTTCAAAAAAGATAATTCTTTAGATTCATGCTATTGAAAGGAAATGATAGTCTTACATACCTTATACACAAAGCAATACATCATGCTATAAGCTCTGATACTCTTTATGAATGATTATCTATAACAAGCAAAGGGTCGATAATATAATTGAATCTATATCCAAATAAAGAACATCATTTAGGCACTTCATTAATAACCTTAAGCACAAAGTTTTATTAGACTTTATAATAAATGATACTTATGTACTTTGGTCCCATGATTTTAGATATATAATTTTTTAGTTTTACAATACCAACACTCGATTTCTAATCAATTTCAACTCATAATTCTAGCAAAACAACCCATAACTCATCATATCATATCTTAATAGATTTACGAGCTTTAATTGCGAAAGTTCTTTCACAACTTACTCCAAATCATCATTTAATCCTAATATCAAGTAGAGGGAGGAAGATTCGTACCTTCAAACATCCAAACCCCTTGAAAATATCAAGTTACACCCATACCTAGGGTTTCCCAAAATTGCTTTAATATGAGGACGATGATTCCTATGGTTACCGCGGGGATTATCACATAAATCTTGCGTATTTGGATTGATCTTAAGATGAAGTAATATATTAGAGAGGGTTTAAGGAGTGTCTAAGCTCTGAATTTGGGAGAAAAATGAGTCTCAATTCACTATACCCAAATTTAAACCAGCCAGAATTTTCCACTGCTGCAACTTGATGGTGGGTTTGATGGTCCGTCAACCTAGACCGTAAAGTTGCCTCCTGAGATCTAAAAATAGCAGGAACTTTGACCGTTCAAGTTGGTAAGATTTTGTTGAAACATCTTTCCTTTGATCCGTTTAGCTTTCAACCACTCTGTAACTTGCATAATCAAGTTATAAACCTTTATTATCCTTTGGTAAAGAGTTACTTTTCCCCAGTACATAGTTATCAATCGATGATATGATAGAATGCGAAATTATGTTGTGCAACATCCTTCCCTCCTTAGAAATATTTGTCCGTGAATGTTAAAGATATTCTTAGCGCTCGTGGGTTCTAGAAATTTTGGTAAAGTTTCATTTGTAAACAGGACTATCTGAAAACATGTTAAACAACCCAAAACATATATCCAACGCCACACATGGTATTATAATTACAAAGTAAGATCAACTTGGCCTCACACAACCATCTATGTATGCAAAAATCAAGAGGGTTAACCATAACACACCTTAACCGTCCTCTGCCATATTCTGAGCTGCACCTTTCATATCTGCCTCCACATTAATACCTAAATAAGATATAGGATTTAGAATTGTCGGATAGAGTAGAATTGAGAGAATTGTATTGCATGAATATTTGTATAAACCTGAAGACTAAAATAGGTAATGATCTTTGGACTTCATATCTTCATCGGCATCCCAAGTCATATTTTTATTGTTATTTCTCTATAGTACTTTAACGAGACAATTTCTTTAGTTCTTAGTTTTTGAAATTGGTGATCTAGAATAGCTACCAGAGTTTCTTCATGGGTTAAATTCTCGGTGATCTGTACATCCTCTATTGGAGCAATACGGGAGGGATCTCCTACACACTTATGCAATATGTACACATGGAATATTTGGTGGACTGCTTCTAATTATAAGGGTAACTCAAGCTCATAAGACATTTTTTGTATCCAGCGGATGATCTTATATGGCCCGACGTATCTGGGGCTAAGTTTCCATTTCTTTCCAAATCTCATAAATCCTTTCATAGGAGAAACCTTTAAGAAAACCCAATCACCAACTGCGAATTCTAGGTCACGGAGTCAGATGTCACGAACCGACCCCGGGCCCGCGACTGGTGCCCTACCTGGGAACCCTTACAAGTAAACATCAGAGATAATCAACGGAACATACACGAACTCATAACGTACATTTTACAGGAAAAATAACAACAGGCTAGCCGATAAGGATACCTCCCTGGACATATATATACATAGCCAAAAATAGTTACATCCTTCTTTTTTACAAACTGACCCACAAGATATGACTACAGACTTCTAAGAATTTTGACATAACCACTGTGACGGGACAGGGCCCCACCATATCCCTGAATATACATAATCTACATCAACATGGATCCGTACTAAAAGATAAGCCTCCGGAGTGAATGAAGCTTCTTCCCAACAACTGAACAGAGATCCTAAGAACGAGGATCACCAACCTGGTACCTAATACCTGCGGGCATGAATGCAGCCCCCCGAAGGGGGTCAGTACAACAAGTACCGAGTATGGAACGGAAATAAGGTACAGTAATCAAATCATAATTTTATAAAAGAATGACAGGGGCAAGTATAAAAATTTAGTACCAGATCCTACCGAGCCATTTTAACTCATGAAATCAATCGTACATTAGTCGTTCTTTTCCTTCTTTCAATAAGAATTAAAATCATATTCTTACATACATACTTAAGAATTTCATCAAGTTATTTTCCACATAACTTACATATCTTACATAATCCGACCCTTTATGGAGGGACTTCTTATTTGTTTTGCTTGCTTTGATTATCCATACGTGATAACGTAACCCGACCCATTTGCGGAACACGGTGTATTGATGAATCATGTGACATAACCCGCCACCGTGGGCCTTGCATCGTGGAATCGTAGCATAACCCGCCCGCTTTGGGGCACGGTGTCGTGGAATCAGTAGATAACCCGACCCGCTGGGGCGCGGTTATCATGGAATCAGAAGATAACCCGACCGCCTGGGCGCGGTCATGGAATCTGTAGCATAACCCACCTCCCGCGCGGCGTGTACTGTGGAATCTGTAGCATAACCCGACCCGCCTGTGGGGCGCGGTGTACTGTGGAATCTGTAGCATAACCCGACCCTCCTGTGGGGCGCGGTGTAAAATGACGTAACCCGACCTATGTGTAGGCTCAGTGTATCTCATAACATAACCCGACCTATGTGTAGGCTCGGTGTGTCTCATAACATAACCCGACCTATGTGTAGGCTCGGTGTGTCTCATAACATAACCCGACCTATTTATAGGCTTGGTGTATTACATATCATAACCCGGCCCGTTTTGCGGGACACGGTGTAATTCTCCTTACATAGCAATTTAAACCATCTTTTCTTACTTCTTCTTAAGTCGTTATAACAACTTCCCATAAAACTATTATAACAACCTTTCATTTTAGAGAACTTAAGACACTTTTATTTCTTATTACATTAGGGAAACTAAACCCAAAAGTACTACGTACATACATACTTAAAAAGAATCATAGAACTCCTTTCTTTTTAGAATTCATAAAATTCTATTTTTTTTAAAACTCAAGTTACATACTCTTTTGAAATCAAGTCCCATAACTTGAAAATTACGTCTCATAATCCTTTAAAGAAATCAAAGTTCATAGTCTTAAAACTTCAGAACATACATTCTTTAAAATCATGTCACTTATACATATAAAATCATGTCATCTATACTTTAGAAATCAAGTCCCATAACTTAAAAAATAAGTTTCATACACTTCCAAACCAAGTAACTTATTCTCTTTAAAATCATATAACTTCCACTTATAAAATCAAGTCCTTTTTCACATATAAATTCAAGTCATTTTCAAATATAAAATCAACTTACTTACTTCAAATCAATCAAGGCACATAACTTTAAATCAAAACCTCATAACTTCCTAACCATTCTTACCAACATCTCCCATAAGACTTGGTAATGACTTAGGATAATTTAGACATACATTTTACATAGAGTAAATCAACATACGTACCTCTTAACTTCTAAGAGTAGAAGGAATAATGAAATAAAACCACTTGTATATTTCATACATAGAATCATGCCAAAAGAAGGAAGAGGTTCACATACCTCGCGACGACTAATGACACGTAGCAATATGCTCCAAAGTACTTCTGTTATACCCCGTAGTTCCAGGGTATGTATGTGAGGACGTACGTACGAGAATACGACAGTAATTTTGGAAAGAAAGAAAGATGTGATTTTTCGATGGAAAAGTTTCCGGGTTTTGTGAAAGAAAAAGGTTCGTTGATGGGAATTGGATTCCCAGATTTGGTATTTGGGATTCTTGGATTATATTAGAATTTTGGGATTTTATTTTCGGAAATGGTCACGTGGGGCCCACGGGAGAAATTTACGATTTTGTGAGGCCCACTTTGTTTTTGAGATTTTCGGTATTTTGGATATTTTCGGAAGACGAAATATTTTGGACGAGTCGGGGGGAGACACGTGTCACCCCCATGTGGCACCTTGACCGAATTGGAGGGACAAGTGGCTAGCCATCATTCCTCGCCGAAATGGCCACGACACTGGAGAGCATTTTAGCTGGCCATGTGTGGTGGGACCCACACACACATGGCCCAATCTTGACCACACACTTGCACAGATCTTGACCCTTGAATCCTCTATAAATACCCCCTTAGTTGAAGACTATTCTTCATTCCACACTTAAGCTTTCCAAGCAAAAAAATTTCCCTCCCTTTGTAGTTGATTTCGTCCCCCTCCCCCACTTGTGTAGAAAATACTTCAAGTATTGTAGTATAATCCCAAATACCTTAGCCTAGTATCCCTAGTTGTTTTCCAAAGTTATTTCAATACTAGGAGCCCGGAAATACTACTTTTTTCCAATAGTCGCAAAGTGAAACCCTAGAAAACTCTTCCTAGCTTGGTTGAAGTGTTAAGAGAAGTTGTTTAGAAACTTTTAAGGGTCGCTTGGAGCGGGTTGGAGCGTAAGTAATTGGAGCTAAACGTTGCTCAGGATCGACTTATTATCTTGGATAATTTTGGGCTTATCGAGGTAATGATCTATGTCCCCCTATTGTAATTGGATATTACATATTGTAGTAGTTTAGAATTAAGTATAAGATATATTGGAAGGATGATTATAAAGGATTGAACTGTATTTACATTTGGACTATATTTACAGTAGACTTGTGTAGTATTATTGTGAAGCAGAATTGAACACGTCCGGTTAGACGTATAATCCCCTTGGAGTTGTTGGCTTGGTAGCAGGCCTTGTTAGGGGGAGGTTATTTATGTGATTGCGGGGGGGGGGGGGGGAGGTGCTGCCGAATTTTTCGTAGAATAAGGAACTGTTTACTTAGATTATGCTACGAAGAGAACTAGAGGTTGATAGATATATTGTGGTTATTATAGGTGGACTTTCTACGCGCGGCATACTCGACTTGGCTTGTGGATTAAGACGAAGAGGTATGTGATTCTTCCTATACTCTTGAGCATGATTGTTGTGAACTATATAGTGCGGTAGACGCACGGGTGTTAAGGGAGTTTAACTTCCTTTTTGTGTCCTTGACTTGATTTTAAAGTTAGGTGACTTGCTGTGAAATGTTAAGGACCTGAGTGTTTTTTTTTGTTGGTTTTAAACATAAAGTGTTATAATAGCTTTATGGGAAGTTAGTTATAACGACTTTATGAAAATGAAAGAATGGTTTTATTATCGGATTAAAAATGGTAACTTGACTTTAAAGGAAGAAGTGATTTGGTTTAAAAAGAAGGTATGAAAATTGTTTTGGTTTACTTAAAATAATAGTTACTCTATTCTTGGATACTACGAGCGTTAGTATCATGTGACTTCTTTTTTGAAAGAAATGAATCTTTTTAAGAGAGTTGAGGTATGTAGTACTTGGGGTGAAAACCCGGATTTTGGCATAATAATCAGAGTCTAGAAGTATGGTAATTTGCTTGTGCTTGCTTGTGAAAGCCTTGTTGTGCAAAAGTTGTATTCTTATGCTACCGTGTCTCTCGATGGAGGGCCGGTATATTGTTGTTGTTGTTACATGGACATGTCTGCACCGATGAAGAATTTCGGGGGCATGCGCCACGCAAAGGTTAATCACCCAGATATTATTATTGTTGTCACATGGACATGTTCGCACCGATGAAGAATTCCGGCATGCGTAACGCGACGGGGTTGATTACCCAGATATTGTTATTATTGTAACATGGACATGTCTGCACCGATGAAGAATTCCGGGGACATGTGGCCATGCGACGAGGTTGATTACCCGTATATTGTTATTATTGTTACATGGACATGTCTGCACCGATGAAGAATTCCGGGGGCATGTGGCCATGCGGCAGGGTTGATTACCTGATATATTGTTATTATTGCATCCTGGACATGTCTACACCGATGGAGAATTCCGGGGGCATGCGGCCATGATGCGGGTATGATATATATGTAGATATATATTACATTGGCGCTTGCCGGCCATGAGGAAGGAATTCCACGGGCATGATTGATGTTGTGGGTGTGAGACCCATAGTTATATTTGAGTGATGACTTTGAGGGCGTGAGTCCCCGACTTGATACGATCGCTACGATCAGGTAATCGTAGTTTGGTTATCATACATGTCTCCTGTTTTATATAGACTGCTATGATTCTATCACCGTATTTTCAATTTCACATACTTGGCACTTGATCGACCTCCTTCGGGCCGCGCTCATGCCGCAGTAGAGGTACACCGCTTGTCGATCCTCGCCTTAGGATCGCAGTCAGTTCGGGAAGCTCCATTTCTCCTGAGGCTTATCTTTTGTATAGTCCCCGTCATTGTAGGTACTTGTACATCTGTGGTATGGCGGGCCCTGTCCCGTCATAGTTGTTGTTACATTCTTAGAGGTCTGTAGTACTGTTGTGGGCAGGGTTTGTAAAGGATTTTAACTGTTCGGTTATATGTATATACATGAAGGTGACTATTTTGGTTAGCCTGTTTTCTTATGTTGTATCAGGTTTCCTATTTAAGTTTTTATTTCCGCTGATTTTCTCTGATGTAGTATCACTAGGGTGCCCGGGGTAAGGCACCAGTCGCGGGCCAGAGATCGGGTCGTGACAACTTCAACCTTGTTAGCTATTCCACCCTTCAAGTAGAATACGCTACTCGTAGTACTTCAACCTATAAGGACCATAATACGTCTATCAACTCCTTGCCTTTGAAGGTAGAATCATACTACGTGTAAGGTCTCTTATTCTACGGAAAATTGGGCAGCATTTCCTTTGTCTCTATGTACTTTTCCACATTTTTCAAGGCCCGAATAAACAACCAATACGCCACATTTTAGACTCAAAAATTCAGCTAACCAAAGGGGATTACACGCCTAACAGGACGTGTAAAATTCTGCCCCACAATTAATATAAAACTGTCCAATATTCCAAAGCCATTTTCGGCAATCACAAGGATAACACCCCATCTATTATTTTCCAATTCCTTTCAATCCAAGTTGTTATTCTAACATGTTATATAGTCGCAAACAATTATAAAAACTATAATCCCTTTCTTATATAACATGCGACGATCGTAACTAACAACTAAATTGATTACAATTTCAATGGCCAAGCATGCTTGGTCTCGGATTTAAGGCTTCCTAATTCCATAACAATTATAAACCTTCATTCTAAATATCACATGCTCATCTATCAACTACTACAACATGAAATCTTGAATTACAATAGCAAGACGGAGATTATTACCTCTTTAAGCCCAAATACAATCCAAAACCTAAAGTAGATCCTTAGCAACTTTAGCTCCTCTTCTTCACGTTCCAATCCGCTATTTGCAACCCTTAGAAGTTCATACACAACTTCTCTTCAAGTTCCAACTCCAACTATGAAAACCCCCTTAGGTTTTCATGTTGCGACTAACGTAAAAACGTAATTTTTCCGGGATTTTTGTGTTGTGATATCCTTAGAATACCTTTAGGGACCTTGGGTTTGAATATTGGGATTTATCATCAACTTTTGAAGAATTTTCTTGCTCAAAGTGAGCTCGAAACCGAGAGCTCCCTTATGCTAGCACAAAGTTCTTGATATTTTTCTAAGTATGAGATTTGTCTTGCTACTAGTATAGTTATAAAAGGCATCCAAGGGCAAAGATTAATACATATGGGTGGCTAGGATCTTAGTCAATAGTCAATAATGTCAAGCTTCCAATTGTCTCTCTTGACCCTTAATTTGCGACCAAGCCATGTGGAGGGTGACACGTGTCGCCCTCCTATTGGTCTAAAATATTCCATTTCCCGAAATTTATATAATTCGTCAAAATATCGAAAACCTCGTGGGCCCCACAAAACGTAACATTTCCCAGGTGGGCCCCACGTGACCAAATCTTAAAGTAAAATTCCATAGTTCCGATAAATTCCATCAGCCTCAAATAACAATTCTGAGAACCCAATTCTTACTGACAAACCTTTTTCCTTCCCGAGGTTCGGAAGATTTTTCCATAGAATTTACAACTCTTTCTTTCGTTCAAATTTTTAAGTCTTGATTCCTTACATACATTCTCTTTAACATGCCTTGGACTTACGAGGTGTAACATTCTCCCCCCTTAGAAACATTCGTCCCCGAATGTTCTTTCGAGGTTCAATCTAAACGGATATCGCATAGTCCCCCTTAACTACACCCAACATAATCACATATGCCACACCTGGCCCATCCTTGCACTTAACTCTCATTCTTAGCCTGAAATAAACCTTACTACCCGAGAAGGCCTTGTACATCTAAGGTCTCTGTGGTTATCAATATTCTAAGGTCCTCAATATTCTATGTCCCAAACTACATTACCACATAACCAGGTTGTCTTAATCACAAAACTCAATATTACCCGTACATAACACTTAAACATATAATAATCTTATCAATGCATACAAGTCTCTAAAGGGTCAAAGATATACCCGTAACTATTGCTTCATTCCCCTTTATCACTCTTGTTCGTAATCCTGCCCTGCAGGGCGCATAGCTATAGAAGGTGAAGAACCAGCAACTGATCCAGCAGACTGAGTTATCCCACCTGTATCCCTCTTACTAGGACATTCCCTCATTATATGGCCCTGACGACCACAGGCAAAACAGGCACCAGTAGCACGATGACATTCCCCCTGATGATGCCGGCCACATTGTGAACACTGAGGGAAGAGTGGTCCCGACTGCCCAGAACCCATGTGCACACGCGAATCCGAAACTCTGGAGCTCTGACCAACTCCTGAATAACCCGGCTGATCAAACCTCCCGCCGTAAAATCGAAGGAGCACTGCGTCGCTGAAATGTAGACCTAGCTCACCGAGGCCGCCCGCCTGGTTACCTCAAAACCCTCGCTGCCCCTGCCTTCGGGCCGCCACGCTGGCCGGGTCCTCTCTCGCTTCAATCCCCATGCGTATGCTCGCATCTCGCAATATCCATACCGGGCTGAAGGGCCACTCCTGTGCACGCAAGAATCATATAAGGCTTCAGCCCCATAACATAGCGATGAACTCTATCAGCCATGTCAGCTACAATAGTGAGTGCATACCTAGCCAATGAGTCAAACTCTAGGTTATACTCTCTGATGGTCCTTCCATTCTGCATCAGCATCAAGAACCTATCCACACGGGCTCTCCTCATCTCAGGAGGCAAAAAACGATCAAGGAAGGCCTCTGCGAACTCGTCCCACAAAGCTGGAGGATCACCCTATCCCCTGGACAGTTCCCACGACTCGAACCAGTTCACTGCAACATCGCGTAACCGGTAAGAAGCTAGTACAACTGACTCGGTCTCTGAGGCCTTAATTACCCGCATAGTCCGCTGCATCTGCCTAATAAACTCCTAAGGATCATCATCAGGTTTAGACCCATAGAACTCTGGCGGATCACAACCCAGAAAATCTCGAACCCTCAAACTATCTGCCCTAGGGTTCACTACCGGCTCTTGTCGGCGTTGCCCTGCCACTATGTTGGTCAACAACATGATCTGCTCCCCATAATCTCTATACTCTGTGTCACGCCCCGAACCCCGGACCCGTGACTGGTGCCCTACCTGGGCACCCTTCTACCTAACTGACACAAGTAAATCACAGAATTAAATAACACCTCATTTTTTTTAAACCAACGAACATGCAAGGGAAAAGCCGACAAGGCTGCCATATAATATACATAACAAAAGACACTACACTGTACACGAGTCCAATCCCACATATGAATACAAACCTCTAAGAGTTTTACTGAACTATGACGGGACAAGACCCCGCCGTACCCATAATCAGACAAAAGCTTGATCAAGGATATATACCAAAATGATAAACTCTCGAATGTATGGAGCTATCCAAAACTCGGGCAGGTCCTACACTGCAGATCACCAAATCAGCGTGACCTAAACTCAGGCAGATGAACGCAGCCCCCAAGGAGGTCAAGATGAAGAATGTACCAAGTATGTGAAATCGAAATATCAGAATGAAATCATAATCACATACAAAACAGGAGACATGTATGATAGCCAAACTACAGTACATAATACATAAGTAGTCATGTCAAATCAGGGACGCATGCCCTCAAAGTACTTACTCAAATATAACCATGGGTATCACGCCCATAATATCAATCATGCCCGTGGAATCCTTCCTCACTGCCGACAGTCCATGATATAATATAACATCAATAAGCACACTGAACCTTGCAATTATGAGAGTAATGCAATCATTTTTATCTTTTAAGTTATGCTTTTAACAATGAGACCAACTGTTCCACTTTAAGTCATAAACACACTGCACCCTTTCACTAATGAAACCACTACCGTTTCAAAACACGTAAGATCGTGCGCTGCGTGGTCAACCACCCTCTGTGTTATAATGCAACCTATCATGGGACTATTTCACTCGCAAGGGACTATTTCACCCGCATAGGTCATGTGGACCCGCAATGGTCATCGGTACACGATACTCGCATCACGGATAGCTAATCCATGGCTTATATATCCCGGGAATTTAACCCGCCCGAGTCAAATACCGACCCGCCGTGAGTGTGTACCACTCACCACCATGGGGAGCTACTCCATGATATCCTTGAAACAAGTTGCCGACCCTTTATGGAGGGACGCGGAGATGTGGAAATGACACTTGCACGAATGTCTAAATGAGCAACCCTATGCAAGCAAACCATTCTTGACCTTTATTTATAAAATGAATAACCATAATTTTAGCAAACCAAGACAACACCATGCCTTTTCCTTTTTACATAAACCAAGACAATACCATACCTTTCCTTTTTACATAAACCAAGACAAATCCTTATTTAAGCAAGCCGAAGTACTATCAAGGCACAAATAGAATAATTCTCATTTAAACAAGCCAAAGTACTATCAAGGCATAAATAGAATAATTCTCATTTAACAAGCCAAAGTACTATCAAGGCACAAATAGAATAATTCTCATTTAACAAGCCAAAGTACTACGTACGTCCATTCTTTTCAAAAGACTCCTTTTTATATAAAACCCCAAGATACTAACACCCGTGGTATCAAGGCATGTCTATTTTTCAAAATAAGTTACTACACCTTTAGAAATTCATTTCAAGGTTTTGAAACTAAGTAACTTCTAATTTCACAACCTAGGCAACTCATGCCTATCAATCAAAATAGATAATTTTCTTAACCTTCCATAAGGCCGTTATAACTAACTTCCCATAAAGCCGTTATAACCCTTTATGGTTTTAGACAAATTCATTCTTTTTATAACCAAGAGACTTATACTTTTAAAACCAAGTATCATATACTGTTATACCCCGTAGTTCTAGGGTATGTATGTGGAGACGTACGTACGAGAATACGACAGAAATTTTGGAAAGAAAGGAAGATGTGATTTTTCGACGGAAAAAGTTTCCGGTTTTTGTGGAGAAAAAGGTTCGATAATGGGAATTGGATTCCCAGATTTGGTATTTGGACTTCTTGGATTATATTAGAATTTTGAGATTTTATTTTCGGAAATGGTCACGTGGGCCCACGGGAGAAATTTACGGTTTTGTGGGGCCCGCTTTGTTTTTGAGATTTTCGGTATTTTGGATATTTTCGGGAGACGAAATATTTTGGACGAGTAGGGGGGGCGACACGTGTCACCCCCATGTGGCCAAGAGTGGCCGATTCTTGTTGACACTTGGCCTTGGCCGAATTGGCCTTACAAGTGGCAAGCCACTTGTCTTGTTTTGTGTTGGCCATGTGGTGTGGTGGGACCCACACACACATGGCCCAATCTTGACCATACACTTACCTTGATCTTGGCCCTTGATTCTTCTATATATACCCCATTAGTTGAAGACATATTCATTCCACACTTAAGAGCTTTCCAAGCAAAATACTCCCTCCCTTTTAGCTTGTTCTCGTCCCACCCTCCACCACTTGAGTAGAAATACTTTGTGTATTGTGGTATAATCCCAAATACATTGGCCTAGTATCCCTAGTAGTATTCCAAAGTTGTTTTAATACTAGGAGCCCGGAAATACTACTTTATTCCAATAGTCGCAAAGTGAAACCCTAGAAAAATCTTCCTAGCTTGGTTGAAGTGTTAAGAGAAGTTGTTTAGAAACTTCTAAGGGTCGCTTGGAGTGGGTTGGAGCGTAAGGAGTTAGAGCTAAACGTTGCTCAGGATCGACTTATAATCTTGGATAATTTTGGGCTTATCGAGGTAATGATCTATGTCCCCCTATTGTAATTGGATATTACATATTGTAGTAGTTATACTTGAGTATATTATATTGGAAGGATTGAATCAGATTTACATTGACCGCATTTACGGTGAGACATGTGTAGTATTATTGTGAAGCAGAATTGAACACGTCCGGTTAGACGTGTAATCCCCTGAGAGTTGTTGGCCTGGTAGCGGGCCTTGGTAGGGGAGGAGATTTATGTGATAGCGGGGGGGGAGGTGCTGCCGAATTTTCTGTAGAATAAGGAACCATGCATTTAGAATATTCTGCGAAGAGATCTAGGAGTTGATAGGCGTTTTGTGGCCTTTATAGGTTGCAGTACTTCGAGTAGCGTATTCTACTTGAAGAGTGGAAAAGGCTAGCAGAGTTACTGATCGTGGAGCATTTTGCTAATTGTCGATAATCGTCGCGAGGTATGTGAACCTCTTCCTATCTTTTCTAGCATGATTTTTGTGAATCGTGTAGTACGGTGAGCGTACATGTGCTAAGTGATTTGGTTGGTTTAAAACATAGGGTGTTATAATAGCTTTATGGGAAGTTAGTTATAACGACTTTATGTAGGTAAAAGAATGGTTTATTGATTGTAGAAAGTTAAGAGACTTGATCTAAAAGATAAGAGACTTGACTTATAAACGACTTGATTTTGAAAGTTAAGAGACTTGATCTTGAAAGATAAGAGACTTGACTTATAACGACTTGTTTTCGGAAAAAGAGAAGTAACTTGATTTTAAGTATAGGTTACTTGTTTTGAAAGAGTAAGTTATTTGGGTTTTAAAAGAATACTTGTTGTTGTTTTAAAAGAAAAGAGACTTGTGGAATTGAAGAGTTTTGGTTTAGAACATAAAGTGTTATAACAGCTTTATGGAAAGTTAGTTATAACGACTTTATGAAAACAAAGGGATGGTTTTATCATTGGTTTTAAAATGGTAACTTGACTTTAAAGGAGAAGTGTTTTGGTCTAAAAAGAAGGCATGGTATTGTCTTAATTTGGTTTAAAAAGGAAATTATGGAAGTTGTTTTGGTTTACTTAAAATGTTAGTCACTTTATTTTGATACTACGGGTATCGGGTGACTTTTGTAAAAGAAATGGATCTTCTAAAAGAATTTAACGTACGTAGTACTTTGGGGATTAAAACCTGGACTTGTCATAAAATGAAAGTACCTTGAGTTGTGTGTAACGTGCCTATGTTTGCGTGTGATAGCCTTGTTGTGCAAATGTTGTATTCTTATGTTACCGCATCTCTCGATGGAGGGTCGGTTGTGTTATTCTTGATCATTTGGACATCGACACGATGGACGGCCACTGTATGCTTCACTATGATAGTCCATGGGCATCGACTCGATGGATGGTCCACTGTATGCGGCCATGATGAGGTTCATTTCCCTGCTGATAGTGTTATTCCATGGACTAGCTCTCCATGAGGTTTTACCGATTCGCCTTGGTATCCGGTGGTTGGCTTTACGCCTGCCGCCTCGTGGCTGATTCGGCCTTGGTACACAGTAGTTAGCCTTCGCACTTGCCGCTCGGTTTAGTGGCGAAGTCTCGTGATCTGACCTTGGTATCCGTAGTTAGCCTTTGTACTTGCCCGGTCATACGTGACACGACGCGTATCCGGTAGTTGGATTTCGTGCTTGCCGTGACGCCGTGGCGGAGTCTCGTGACACGGCCTTGGTATCTGGTAGTTAGCCTTCGTACTTGCCCCGGTCAGCTACGTGACACGGCCATGGTACCTGGTAGTCGGCTTTCGTACTTGCCCCATGTCAGCTTCGTGGTTTGGTTGTATAGTATTGGTAGTACGGTTGTTATGACACAGGTGGGACCTAGTGTTCATGTGTACTTCTTGGTGTGATTATATCATGGACTGCCGACAGTGAGGAAGGTATTCCACGGGCATGATTGATGTTGTGGGCGTGAGACCCATTGTTATATTTGAGTAATGACTTTGAGGGCATGAGTCCCTGACTTGACATGACCGTTTATACATTATGGACTGTAGTTTGGTTATCATACATGTCTCCTGCTTTATATAGACTATTATGATTTCATTTACGATTTTTCTGATTTCACATACTTGGTACTGTTATCGACCTCGCCTTCGGGCAGACGCCATCTGCGGTACATCGGTTGTGGATCCGCGCTCTTAGGATCACAGTTCAGCGTTTTGGGAAGCTCCATTTCTCCGGAGGCTTATCTTTGGCATAGTCCCCTGTCAGTGTAGATACTTGTACATTCAGGGGTATGACGGGGCCCTGTCCCGTCATAGTTATGGTTACATTCTTAGAGGTCTGTAGTACTGTTGTGGGCAGGGTTTGTAAAAGGATTTAACTGTTCAGGTTATATATATATACATGAAGGTGACCGTTTTGGTTAGCCTGTTTCATACTTTATCTCTTGTTTCATGTTTAAGTTTTATTTCCGCTGATTTTCTCTGATGTTGTATCACTAGGGTGCCCGGGGTAAGGCACCAGTCACGGGCCCGGGATCGGGTCGTGACAAAAGTGGTATCAGAGCAGTTAGTCCTCGGAAAGTGTCTACATACCGTGTCTAGTAGAGTCTTGATTATCGGTGTGTTGTGTACCACATCTATAATCAGGAGGTTGCAGGACATTTAGGATTGGTTACCATTCTTCTCACTCTGAGATCGTGCCTTAGAGCTGTGTTATAAGTTGGACTCCCTCTGGCGTATTCGTAGGTGCCAGTTATGCCTCCGCGCAAGGCAACCGAGGCCGATGGGCAAAGCGGCGAGAGGAGCTACGAGTTGAATCTGACGAGGGTTACGAGGCACAAGCTGGTCATTACGAGATAGTACTTCACACGAGTTTTATGACGCCGCTTGTGAGTTTAGAGCGGCGATTTCTATTGAGGCCACGATACGAGCCTCGGTTCACGGCCGGAGCCGAGGATATGAGTTCAAGGAGATGGCCCAGTTACTAGTTAGGCTGGTGGCTGGGAATGAGGACGGATGGGAGCCGGTGGTTCCATCAGTACCAGTGATTCACCCTAAATCCTTTGGGATTTCTTGAGTTGCAGTTTGCCAGAGTTCTATGGATAGAGAGCTGAGGATGGTCCTCAGGGTGTCGTACTAGTTCGGGGAGATTGTTATACTTGCAGCCGTCAGGGCTATGTGATGGGAGGATGTCCAAGTAGGAGGAATACAAGAGGGATGACTCAGCCTACCGGGTCAGTTGCGGGTTCAGTTGTTTGGGGAGAAGGGGGTGTTAGTCAGATGAGGTCACCCCTGCCTCGTTGAGGCCGTTGTAATAGACTCCATTATGGGGAGTGTCGTAATACTTCGACAGCTTGTACTCTTGCGGCCAACAGGGCCATTTGGAGAGAGTTTGTCCGACCAGAGGTAGCACAGATGTAGAGACTCAGCCTTCGGGATAGGTGGCTAGTTCATCACCTGCTATAGCTAGGTGCCCTGCAGGGCAGGGTTATCGTTAGAGCGACAAAGGGGAAGTAAGGCAGTAGTTACAGAGATACCTTTAGCCCTTAAAAGACTTGGTTATGTTGTTATGATGGATACGTGTGGAGTGCTATACGGATAACATTGTGTTAAGTGTGATTTAGAGAACATGATTAGTTGGAGAGGTAAGTTTGGGGTCATGGAAGGTGTGAACCTTAGAATATTATACGTGGAGACCTTAGATGCGAGACCGTCTTGAGTAAAAGATTTTGTTTACGATTGACCTTTGTCGGAGTGCATAGAATACGAGGGGTATAATTGTGTGATAAGTCCCTGAGTGGTGTGATTTATAAGAGAGTAGTTAAGCTAAGAAGACCACTGGGTTTTCGTGACTTGATTAGTGGGATAAATTCCTTGGGTTGTGTAAGAGGGAAGTGGTAGCTTTCAGGACTTGTATAGGTAAGGTTGTTCCGGATCGGGGAACAAGAGTCTGGTGCGATTATGGGTCGGGTTGAGGACCATTCGCGGGTCAACCCGCAGCCCGGAGTGAGGTGGGGTCAGTTCGAGGTGGTCCCTCCAGGTGGTAGGGTCGCGAGGGTGCTAGGCCCAAGTTTAGGTAGCCATCGTATGAGTTCGTGGATGTGTTCGACCAGAATCGGATCGTGAAGGCCGGGAATGGCCTTAAAGAAATTTGAGGCTAGTGAGATGACCAGGTTTGGAGGTAGTGACTCCAAGGTTTTGAAAACCGAAGTGATGAAGGGAGTGTGGTACGTATAATAGAAAGAGTTCAGGGGTACGAGAAGGGTACGACGAGTTAGAAAAGAAGCGGACGCGTGATATGAAAATGGAAGTGATCATTTCTTTTGTGAAGTGAAGATGTGAAGGGAGTATCCTTTAGACCATGGGTGTGAGCTTTTTGTGATGTTAGAGGTGATTCCTCGTTGGCTCGGATTTGTATGTTATACTATGGCCATTGATGGCATGATTGGTTTCGTAAGTATAGTAGTGAAGACTATACCGGCGTGTGTGTGTCTGGAGACTTAGAAGGAACATTCGGGACGAATGTTTCTAAGGGGGGAAGAATGTTATACCCCGTAGTTCCAGGGTATGTATGTGGGGACGTACGTACGAGAATACGACAGAAATTTTGGAAAGAAAGGAAGATGTGATTTTTCGACGGAAAAAGTTTCCGGTTTTTGTGGAGAAAAAGGTTCGATAATGGGAATTGGATTCCCAGATTTGGTATTTGGACTTCTTGGATTATATTAGAATTTTGATATTTTATTTTCGGAAATGGTCACGTGGGGCCCACGGGAGAAATTTACGGTTTTGTGGTGCCCGCTTTGTTTTTGAGATTTTCGGTATTTTGGATATTTTCGGGAGACGAAATATTTTGGACGAGTAGGGGGGCGACACGTGTCACCCCCATGTGGCCAAGAGTGGCCGATTCTTGTTGACACTGCCTCGCCGATTGGCACTTCTGAGTGGCAAGCCACTTGTCTTGTTTTGTGTTAGGCCATGTGGTGTGGTGGGACCCACACACACATGGCCCAATCTTGACCATACACTTACCTTGATCTTGGCCCTTGATTCTTCTATATATACCCCCATTAGTTGAAGACATATTCATTCCACACTTAAGAGCTTTCCAAGCAAAATACTCCCTCCCTTTTAGCTTGTTCTCGTCCCACCCTCCCCCACTTGAGTAGAAATACTTTGTGTATTGTGGTATAATCCCAAATACATTGGCCTAGTATCCCTAGTAGTATTCCAAAGTTGTTTTAATACTAGGAGCCCGAAAATACTACTTTATTCCAATAGTCGCAAAGTGAAACCCTAGAAAAATCTTCCTAGCTTGGTTGAAGTGTTAAGAGAAGTTGTTTAGAAACTTCTAAGGGTCGCTTGGAGCGGGTTGGAGCGTAAGGAGTTAGAGCTAAACGTTTCTCAGGATCGACTTATAATCTTGGATAATTTTAGGCTTATCGAGGTAATGATCTATGTCCCCCTATTGTAATTGGATATTACATGTTGTAGTAGTTATACTTGAGTATATTATATTGGAAGGATTGAACTGTATTTACATTGGACTGTACTTACAGTAGACTTGTGTAGTATTATTGTGAAGCAGAATTGAACACGTCCGGTTAGACGTGTAATCCCCTGAGAGTTGTTAGGCCTGGTAGCGGGCCTTGGTAGGGGAGGAGATTTATGTGATAGCGGGGAGTTCTTTGCCGAATTTTTTTGTAGAATAAGGAACCATGCATTTAGAATATTCTGCGAAGAGATCTAGGAGTTGATAGGCGTTTTGTGGCCTTTATAGGTTGCAGTACTTCGAGTAGCGTATTCTACTTGAAGAGTGGAAAAGGCTAGCAGAGTTACAGTACTGTGGAGCATTTTGCTAATTGTCGATAATCGTCGCGAGGTATGTGAACCTCTTCCTATCTTTTCTAGCATGATTTTTGTGAACTGTGTAGTACGGTAGACGTACATGTGCTAAGTGATTTGGTTGGTTTAAAACATAGGGTGTTATAATAGCTTTATGGGAAGTTAGTTATAACGACTTTATGTAGGTAAAAGAATGGTTTATTGATTGTAGAAAGTTAAGAGACTTGATCTAAAAGATAAGAGACTTGACTTATAAACGACTTGATTTTGAAAGTTAAGAGACTTGATCTTGAAAGATAAGAGACTTGACTTATAACGACTTGTTTTCGGAAAAAGAGAAGTAACTTGATTTTAAGTATAGGTTACTTGTTTTGAAAGAGTAAGTTATTTGGGTTTTAAAAGAATACTTGTTGTTGTTTTAAAAGAAAAGAGACTTGTGGAATTGAAGAGTTTTTGGTTTAGAACATAAAGTGTTATAACAGCTTTATGGGAAGTTAGTTATAACGACTTTATGAAAACAAAGGGATGGTTTTATCATTGGTTTTAAAATGGTAACTTGACTTTAAAGGAGAAGTGTTTTGGTCTAAAAAGAAGGCATGGTATTGTCTTAATTTGGTTTAAAAAGGAAAGTATGGAAGTTGTTTTGGTTTACTTAAAATGTTAGTCACTTTATTTTGATACTACGGGTATCGGGTGACTTTTGTAAAAGAAATGGATCTTCTAAAAGAATTTAACGTACGTAGTACTTTGGGGATTAAAACCTGGACTTGTCATAAAATGAAAGTACCTTGAGTTGTGTGTAACGTGCCTATGTTTGCGTGTGATAGCCTTGTTGTGCAAGTGTTGTATTCTTATGTTACCGCATCTCTCGATGGAGGGTCGGTCGTGTTATTCTTGATCATTTTGGACATACTGACACGATGGGCGGCCCACGGGTATGCTTCCACTATGATAGTCCGTGGCATCTTGACTCGATGGATGGTCCACGGGTATGCGGCCATGATGAGGTTCATTTCCTGCTGATAGTGTTATTCCATGGACTAGCTCTCCACGAGGTTTTCTTGATTCGGCCTTGGTATCGGTGGTTGGATTTCGCACTTGCCGCCTCGTGGTTGATTCGGCCTTGGTACCAGTAGTTAGCCTCGTGACTTGCCGCTCGGTTTAGTGGCGAAGTCTCGTGATACTGACGCGGTATCGGTAGTTAGCCTTCGTACTTGCCGATCGACTCGTGACACGGCCTGGTATCTGGTAGTTGGCTTCGTGCTTGCCGTGCTCGGCCGTGGCGGAGTCTCGTGACCGCCTTGGTATCTGGTAGTTAGCCTTCGTACTTGCCCCGGTCAGCTACGTGACACGGTCTTGGTACCTGGTAGTCGGCTTTCGTACTTGCCCCGTGTCAGTTTCGTGGTTTGGTTGTATAATATTGTTAGTACGGTTGTTATGACACAGGTGGGACCTAGTGTTCATGTGTACTTCTTGGTGTTATTATATCATGGACTGCCGACAGTGAGGAAGGTATTCCACGGGCATGATTGATGTTGTGGGCGTGAGACCCATTGTTATATTTGAGTAATGACTTTGAGGGCATGAGTCCCTGACTTGACATGACCGTTTATACATTATGGACTGTAGTTTGGTTATCATACACGTCTCCTGCTTTATATAGACTATTATGATTTCATTTCTGATATTTCTGATTTCACATACTTGGTACCTGTTGTACTGACCTCCTTCGGGGGGCTGCGTTCATGCCGCAGGTAGAGGTACATCAGTTGTGGATCCGCGCTCTTAGGATCACAGTTCAGCGTTTTGGGAAGCTCCGTTTCTCCGGAGGCTTATCTTTGGCATAGTCCCCTGTCAGTGTAGATACTTGTACATTCAGGGGTATGGCGGAACCTGTCCGTCATAATTATGGTTACATTCTTAGAGGTGCATGTAATCTTTGTGGCAGGGTTTGTAAAAGGATTTAACTGTTCAGGTTATATATATATACATGAAGGTGACCGTTTTGGTTAGCCTGTTTCATACTTTATCTCTTGTTTCATGTTTAAGTTTTATTTCCGCTGATTTTCTCTGATGTTGTATCACTAGGGTGCCCGGGGTAAGACACCAGTCACGGGCCCGGGATCGGGTCGTGACATATACTTTCAAATCAAGTTTCTTAACTTTCAAAATACTTCAAGTCTCTTAACTTTAGAAATCAAGTAGCTTATACTTTTAAATCCCAAGTAACTCACACCTTTAAAACAAGTTACTTCTCTTTAAATCATGTCATTTCTCCTCTTTTAAATAAATTAAGTAAATCACTCCTTTGACTCCCCTAAAGCCGTTATAACAACCTTTAGGTTTTGTAACTAAGGCACTATCCAAAAGATTAGGAACCACTTCCTTTTTAAGATTCTAAGTACTTCAAGTAAAACACTTGCACTTTTGAAAATCCAAACTTCATTAAGGGGATGGATTATAACCACTTCCAATTTAAACATCCAAAGTACAATCAAGGAAGTATATAGAACAACTTCTATATTAGGCAATCCAAGTACAATCAAGGAGTGGATCATTTAAGGAGTAGGATTTACTTTCTTTATCATAAGGAATCATGCTAGAAGAAGAGGAGATGGTTCACATACCTTTTCGGCTTAATCCACAAGCTAAGTCGAATACGCCGCACATAGAATTGCCAACCTATAATGGCCACAACACGACTATCAACTTCTAGTTTCTAACGTAGAATGATACTAAATATACGGTCTCTTATTCTACGGAAAATTGGGCAGCACCTCCTTTGTTTCTACGTACTTTTCCACCCTTTTCAAGGCCCGATAATCAATAACCAACATGCCACATTTAAGGCTCAACACACCAACCAATCAAAGGGGATTACACGCCTTACAAAACGTGTAAAATTCTGCCCCACAATTAATACCAAGTAACTTCAATATCAAAAGCCATTCTCGGCTAACATGTACAACAACACAAAGTCCTTTCCAATTCTTTTTCAATCCAAGTTCTTAGGTCTAACATGTTATATAGTCATAAACAATTTTAACAACTACAATTCCTTCTTTATATAACATGCGACTACTAAACTAATAACCAAATTGAATTGTAATCTCAAAGGCTAAACATGCTAATTTCAGATTAGGGTTCCAATATCCATAACACTTATCAAACTTCATAATATATAGCTCATGCTTGCTAATATCCATAACTACAACAATAAGTAATCTTTAATTACTAAAACAACAAGATTGTTACCTTTATAAGCCCTTATAAAATTCCAAGATTCAAAGTCGCTCCTTAGAAATTCTTAGCTCCTTTCCTTTACGCTCCAATCCGCTATTTGAAGCCTTTAGAAGTTCACAACCAACTTCTCTTCCATTTCCAATCCAAAACTATGAAAACGACTTAGGTTTTCGCCTTGCGATTAACGTGAAAACGTCGTTTTTCCGAGATGTTTCTATTGAGATATCCTTACAATACCCTTAGGGACCTTGGGTTAAAGTATTGTGAATAATGAACCAAAATTACAAATTTTTTGTGTGGGCATTTTCTTGAACCCGAGAGCTATCTCAAGTGAGCTCAAAGTTGTCAATTTTTTCTAAGTGTTGAAGACTAAGTATTGCACTAGTGTAGTATATATAACACAATGGAGGGTCAATATTACAACATATGTGTGGCTAGGATGAAGAATAATTAATATCTACACAAGTGGGCAAGTTGACTAAGTCAATTATCTCAAGGTTGAAGACTTGATCATCTACATTGGTCAATGACCATTACACCCTTGGCCCATTTCGTGCAAGCCTATGTGGGGGGGTGACACATGTCGCCCTCCCGTCCATAAAATTTCGTAACCCTCGTGGGCCCCACAAAACGTAAAATTTCTCGGGCGGGCCCCACGTGACCAAATCTGTAAAAATAAGTTTCCATAATGATAATAAATTCCATATTCCTCAAATAATGGATTTTGATAATCCAATTCTCATCAATAAACATTTTTCCTTTCCGACGTTCGGAAGATTTTTCCTTCGGAAAAACAATTCTTTCTTTCGTACCAATTTTCAAGTCTTGTGTTCTCACGTCTATTCTCTTATACATGTCCTTGAATTACGGGGTGTAACTGTCACGACCCGACCTAGGGCCCGCGACTGGTGCCTTACCCCGGGCACCCTAGTGATACAACATTAGAGAAAATCAGCGGAAATAAAAACTTAAACATGAAACAAGATATAAAATAAGAAACAGGCTAACCAAAACGGTCACCTTCCTGTATATATATATATAACCGAACAGTTACATCCTTTACAAACCCTGCCCACAACAGTACTACAGACCTCTAAGAGTTTTTATAACAACTATGACGGGACAGGGACCCGCCATACCCCTGAATGTACAAGTACCTCTGATGACAGGAGCCATACGAAAGATAAGCCTCCGAGAAACGGAGCTTCCCAAACGCAGGCGTGATCATGGCGAGGATCAACAATCGATGTACCTACTGCGGCATGAACGCGCGGCCGAAGGTCGATCTAACATGTACAAGTATGTGGCTGAAAATCAGTAATGAAATCATAATAGTCTATATAAAAACAGGAGACATGTATGATAACCAAACTACAGTACACAATATATAAGCAGTCATGTCAAGTCAAGGACTCACGCCCTCAAAGTCATCACCCAAATATAACCATGGGTCTCACGCCTACAATATCAATCATGCCCGTGGAATTCCTTCCTCACTGCCGGCAGTCTATGATATAATAACACCAAGGAATACATGAACACGAGGTCCACCTGTGTCATAAAAATCAGACGGCAAGTACGAAGGCATAGCTACGAACCGGCTGCGTCAATCGATGGCGGGCAAGTACGAAAGCCAACTACCAGAACCTACCGTACCAACAATGCTATAAAACTGTATCGCGAGGTCTTTCTAGATCGCCAAATGATCGAAGCTGGGCCATTCGCCCTCAGTATCATTGTGCGCGTCTAACCCTGGACTTTCGTAGTCCGCATAGGCCACCTGGGCCTGCATGAGGTACTCCTCGCATCGGGGGTAGATAACCCGCGACATTTCCCTGGACTACCATAGTCCGCATGGCCACTTGGACCGCATGAGGTATTCCTCGCATCGGCGTAACACACTCGGAGTGATTCCTGGACTACCGTAGCCCGCATAGGTCACATGGACCCGCATGAGGTATTCCTCGCATTAGGGGTAGCTAACCCGCGACAACAGAACAAGTCAGGGGGGTATGTGATGTAATACAAGCGCAACCGGCTTATCGTAAACAACATAAGCACAACAAGAAAACCCCCTTCACATAAAAGTCCCAATATACTAACGCCCGTAGTAGTATCTGCTTTGTTTACTTATCAAACCAACAAGAAATCATTACAAGGCTATCACAAGAAAAACATAGGCAAGTTACTCACACAAGGTACTTTCATTTCATGTCAACAATCCGGGTTTTAACCCCAAAGTACTACATACTTTCATTCTTTCAAAAAGACCTCTTTTTACGTAAAAGCCACACGATACTAATACTCGTAGTATCGAAACACGTTTTCTTTTCAAACCAAATTACTACACCTTCAGAAAATCTTTACAAGGCCTTAAAATCAAGTATACTTTTAAAAACCCAAGTAACTCACACAAGGTACTTTTAAATCAAGTTACTTCTCCTTTTCCGAAATCAAGTTGTTTATAAGTCAAGTCTCTTATCTTTCAAAATCAAGTCGTTAGCTTTCAAAACCAAATCAAGACAATACCATGTCTTTCTTTTAAACAAAACACTTCTCCTTTCAAAGGTCAAGTAACAACATACTTCTTAAAACAGTTTAAGCCTCATTACTTCTTAAAAAAATATGAAGTTACCGTTTTAAATCCAATGATAAAACCATTCTTTCGTTTTTATAAAGTCGTTATAACTAACTTCCCATAAAGCTGTTATAACACTTTATATTTTAAACCAACCAAGGACAACTATTCACATTTCCGAAATTAAGATAACTTTATTCTTTAAAAGACCAAGCACCCATTACTCACGAATGAGGTTTCACAACTTTTTAATACAATTCAAGTCCTTAACATTTCATAACAAGTCACTTAAATTTAGAATCAAGTCAAGGACACAAAAGGAAAATCAAACTCCTTTAACACACGTGCGTCTACCGCACTATATATATTTCACAAATATCATGCTCAAGAGAATAGGAAGAATCACATACCTCTTCGTCTTAATCCACAAGCCAAGTCAAGTATGTTGTGCGTAGAATACCCACCTATAATAAAAAAACACGTCTATCAACGTCTAGACTTCTTCATAGAATATTCTAAGTATCAGGTTCCTTATCCTACGGAAAATTCGGCAGCACTTCCCCTGTATCTACTTACCACCACCTTTTTCAAGGTCCGATATCAATAGCCAACATGCCATATTTAAGGCGCAACAAATACAACAGTCAAAAGGGATTACACGCTTAACTGGACGTGTAAAATTCTGTCCCACAATATACCAACAGTCTATATCTTTTCAACCTTCTATCCACATACCATATACTCAATTATAAACTACTACAACATGTAATATCCAATTACAATAGAAGGACAAATATCATTACCTCGATAAGCCCAAAATTTATCCAAGATTAATAAGTCGATCCTGAGCAGCGTTTAGCTCCAATTCCTTACGTTCCAACCCACTCCAAGCAACCCTTAGAAGCTCCCAACCAATTTCTCTTCAAGATTCAACACCAAAAAGTGAATAACACTTAGGCTTAAAAAATGGGCAAGTTTCGGCCAAGGGGTATAACTTAGGCTAGGGGTGTGAAATCCTTTCTAACTCTTGGTTCACAATCTTCCTAACACCTTAAGGAAGAACACTTAAAAGTTTAAGAATTTTTGGACAAGGTTTCAAGCCATTCTTGAGAGCTCTGAGGGAGAGGAGGGAATTTTTGCCTTGGAAAATCTCAAGTGTGGATGAATAAGTCTTGCATTCAAGGGAGGTATTTATAGAGAAATCAAAGGCTAGGATTAAAACAAGTGTGTGGTGAGATTGGGGGACAAGTGTGTGTGGGTCCCACCATCCATATGTCTACACAAAGCTTGGGACAAATGGCTAGACACATGGCAAGCCATTTCGGCCATGAGCCACATGGCACCACAAATTCGGCCAACATGGCCACATGGGGGTGACACGTGTCGCCCTCCTACTCATCCAAAATATTTCATCTTCCGAAAATATCCATAATGTCCAAAATCTCGAAAATAATGCGGGCCCCGCAAAACCGTAAATTTCTCCCGTGGGCCCCACATGACATTTCCGGAAAATAAAATCCATAATTCTATTATAATCCCAAAAGTCCGAATACCAAATCTGGGAATCCAATTCCCATTAACGAACCTTTTCCTTCACAAAAACCGGAAAACTTTCCGTCGGAAAATCAAATCTTTCTTCTTTTCCAATCGTAATGTCGTATTCTCATACATACGTCCTCACATACATACCCTGGAACTACGGGGCGTAACATTCTTCCTCCCTTAGAAAAATTCGTCCCGAATGTTCCTGCTAAGTCTCCAAACACACATGCGCCGGTATAGTCCTCACTACTATACTTTCAAAACCAATTATGCCACACGTGGCCATAATATAACACATGTGCCAAACTCAAATCCGAGCCAACGAGGAATCACCTCTAACGTGTATAACAATACTAAAGCTTCCACCCATGGTATAAAGGATACTCTCTTCACATCTTTACTTCACAAAATGATCACTTCCCTTCTCTTAACACATGTTCACTTCTTCCCTTACTCGTTGTACCCTTCTCGAACACCCGAACTCTTTCTAGTACACGTACCACGCTTCCGTCATTGCTTCAGTTTTCAACACCTTGGAGTTACCACCTCCAAACTTGGTCATTACGCTAGCTTCAAATTCCTTTAAGGCCTTTCCCGGCCTTCACGATCCGATTCTGGTTGAACGCATCCACGAACTCGTACAATGGTTACCTAGACTTGGGCCTAGCACCCTCGTGACCCTATCACCTAGCGGGACCACCTCAAACTGACCCCACCTCAATCCGGGCTGCGGGTTGACCCGCGACCTTGCCTCAACCCGACCCATTTCGTACCAAACTCTTGTTCCCGGTCCGGAACAATCTCACTCTTCAAGTCATGAAAACCTAGTGGTCTCCTTAGCTTAACCACCCACTTTCATTTCACACCACTCATGGACTTATCACACAAACACTCCACGTATATTAGGTATCTCGACAAAGAACAAAGTGTAAAATCTTTTACTCAGGACGGTCTTGCATCTAAGGTCTCAACTGTTATAATTTCTAAGGTTCACAATTTACCTGTCCCCAAACTTACCTTTTCAACTAACCATGTTTTCTAAATCACAATTTACACAATGCTATCCGTACATAACACTCAACAAGTAATCATCTTATTACGCATACTAGTCTCTAGAGGGTTAAAGATATACCTGTAACTATTGCTCTACTTTCCTTTCGTCGCTCTAATAATAGTCCTGCCCTACAGGGCGCATAGCTAGAGAAGGCGATGAACCAACCACTGATCCTGAAGGCTAAGTCTCTACATACGCGCTACCTCTGGTCGGACAAACTTTCACCAAATGGCCCTGCTGGCCGCAAGCACAATAAGCTGTCGAAGTGGTACGACACTCCCCATAATGGAGTCTATCACAATGGCCACACTGAGGTAGGGGTGGCCTAGTCTGGCTAACACTCCTACTCCCCCAAAAACCTGAACCCTTGGAGCCCCGACCTGCTCCTGAATACCCTGGACGCCTCAAGGCGCGGAGGACCACCTGTCTTGACGAGGCGCATAACTAACGATCTTGGCGCTGTCTCCAAAGTTACCAAAGGACTATGCTGTCTTGGCCCTCTTATGCTGATCTCGGTCGTTTCGTCGACCTCTACGTTTCTTAGTCCCCTGTGCATAAGCCTGCATGCGGGCAATGTCTATGCCTGGCTGAAGAGCTACTCATATACAACCCTCTACTAAAATAATCGTCAAGTCCTGTGACATATCAGTGCACTCTATCCTCCATGTCTGCCACTAAAGCGGGGGCATACCTAGCTAATGAGTCGAACTCTATGTTGTACTCCCGAACCGTCCGCCTATTCTGTCTCAACATCATAAAACTATCCACTTGGGCACTCCTCATCTGTGGAGGCAAAAAGTGGTTAAGAAACGCCTCTGAGAACTCGTCCCAACCAGCTGGAAACACATGCTCCCCCCGGGATAGTTCCCATGAATCAAACCTGCAGCCGATAAGAACCCAGTACCACCGACTCGGCCTCTGAGGCCTTAATTACTCTCATGAATCGCTGCAACTGTCGAATAAACTCCTGAGGATCATCCTCAGCTCTCGAACCATAGAACTCTGGTGGACTGCAACTCAAAAAGTCCCGAAGTCTCAAACTATCGGATCTAGGGTGAACCACTGGTATTGCCGGAACCACCGACTCCTGTCTGTCCTCATACCTTGCCACGATCCTAGCTAGAAACTGGGCCATCTCCTTGTAATCCATATCCTCTGCTCCTGGTGGTGGAGTTGGAGGCTCAGATATCGTGGCCTCAGTAGAAACTGCTGCCGCTGCGCTAAACTCTGCTGGGGCTGGCGGCGTCGCAGATCTCGCCGTATGAAGTACCACCTCAGGTAATGACTGGGCCTGTGCCCTGATAACCCTCTGTGTTCTACTCGCAGCTCCCTCTGCTGCCCTGCCCCTCTGGGCCCTGGTTGCCTTGCGTAGAGGCATAACTGGTAAAAAGAATACGTCGGAGGGAGTCCAACTTATAACACAACTCTAAGGCACGATCTCAGAGTGAGAAGAATGGAAACCAATCCTAAATATCCTGCAGCCTCCTGATTATTGGTGTGGTGCACAACACGCCGATAATCAAGACTCTACTAGATACGGTCTGTAGACACTTTCTGAGGATTAACTGTTCTGATACCACTTTTGTCACGACCCGACCTCGGACCCGCGATTGGTGCCTTACCCCGGGCACCCTAGTGATACAACATCAGAGAAAATCAGCAGAAATAAAAACTTAAACATGAAACAAGATATAAAATAAGAAACAGACTAACCAAAACGGTCACCTTCCTGTATATATATATATAACCGAACAGTTACATCCTTTACAAACCCTGCCCACAACAGTACTACAGACCTCTAAGAGTTTTTATAACAACTATGACGAGACAGGGCCCCGCCATACCCCTGAATGTACAAGTACCTACAATGACAGGGAGCCATACCAAAAGATAAGCCTCCGGAGAAACGGAGCTTCCCAAAACGCAGAACTGTGATCCTATGAGCGAGGATCAACAACTGATGTACCTCTACCTGCGGCATGAACGCAGCCTCGGCAAGGAGGTCGATCTAACAGTACCAAGTATGTGGCCTGAAAATCGTAATGAAATCATAATAGTCTATATAAAAACAGGAGACATGTATGATAACCAAACTACAGTACACAATATATAAGCAGTCATGTCAAGTCAGAGACTCACGCCCTCAAAGTCATCACCCAAATATAACCATGGGTCTCACGCCTACAATATCAATCATGCCCGTGGAATTCCTTCCTCACTGCCGGCAGTCTATGATATAATAACACCAAGGAATACACATGAACACCAGGTCCCACCTGTGTCATAAAAACTGTACGGGGCAAGTACGAAGGCATAGCTACCAGAACCAGCCTGCATCATCAACTGACCGGGGCAAGTACGAAAGACAACAACCAGAACCTACCGTACCAACAATGCTATAAAACTGTATCGCGAGGTCTTTCTAGACCGCCAAATGATCGAAGCTGGGCCATTCACCCTCAGTATCATTGTGCGCGTCTAACCATGGACTTCCGTAGTTCGCATAGTCCACCTGGGCCCGCATGAGGTACTCCTCACATCGGGTGTAGCTAACCCACAACATTTCCCTGGACTACCGTAGTCCGCATGGCCACTTGGACCGCATGAGGTATTCCTCGCATCGGCGTAACACACCCGGAGTGATTCCTGGACTACCGTAGCCCGCATAGGTCACATGAACCCGCATGAGGTATTCCTCGCATCGGGGGTAGCTAACCCGCGGCAACATAACAAGTCAGGGGGGTATGTGATGTAATACAAGCGCAACCGGCTTATCGTAAACAACATAAGCACAACAAGAAAACCCCCTTCACATAAAAGTCCCAAGATACTAACGCCCGTAGTATCCTAGCCTGTTTACTTATCAAACCAACAAGAAATCATTACAAGGCTATCACAAGCAAAACATAGGCAAGTTACTCACACAAGGTACTTTCATTTCATGTCAATAATCCGGGTTTTAACCCCAAAGTACTACATACTTTCATTCTTTCAAAAATACCCCTTTTTACGTAAAAGCCACACGATACTAATACTCGTAGTATCGAAGAACATTTTCTTTTCAAACCAAATTACTACACCTTCAGAAAATCTTTACAAGGCCTTAAAATCAAGTATACTTTTAAAAACCCAAGTAACTCACACAATGTACTTTTAAATCAAGTTACTTCTCCTTTTCCGAAATCAAGTTGTTTATAAGTCAAGTCTCTTATCTTTCAAAATCAAGTCGTTAGATTTCAAAACCAAATCAAGACAATACCATGCCTTTCTTTTAAACAAAACACTTCTCCTTTCAAAGGTCAAGTAACAACATACTTCTTAAAACAGTTTAAGCCTCATTACTTCTTAAAAAAATATCAAGTTACCGTTTTAAATCCAATGATAAAACCATTCTTTCGTTTTTATAAAGTCGTTATAACTAAATTCCCATAAAGCTGTTATAACACTTTATATTTTAAACCAACCAAGGACAACTATTCACATTTCCGAAATTAAGATAACTTTATTCTTTAAAAGACCAAGCACCCATTACTCACGAATGAGGTTTCACAACTTTTTAACACAATTCAAGTCCTTAACATTTCATAACAAGTCACTTAACTTTAGAATCAAGTCAAGGACACAAAAGGAAAATCAAACTCCTTTAACACACGTGCGTCTACCACACTCTATATATTTCACAAATATCATGCTCAAGAGAATAGAAAGAATCACATACCTCTTCGGCTTAATCCACAAGCCAAGTCAAGTATGTTGCGCATAGAATACCCACCTATAATAAACAAACACACCTATCAATGTCTAGACTTCTTCGTAGAATATTCTAAGTATCAGGTTCCTTATCCTACGGAAAATTCGGCAACACTTCCCCTGTATCTACTTACCACCACCTTTTTCAAGGTCCGATATCAATAGCCAACATGCCATATTTAAGGCGCAACAAATACAATAGTCAAAGGGGATTACACACTTAACTGGACGTGTAAAATTCTGCCCCACAATATACCAACAGTCTATATCTTTTCAACCTTCTATCCACATACCATATACTCAATTATAAACTACTACAACATGTAATATTCAATTACAATAGAAGGACAAAGATCATTACCTCGATAAGCCCAAAATTTATCCAAGATTAATAAGTCGATCCTGAGCAACATTTAGCTCCAATTCCTTACGTTCCAACCCACTCCAAGCAACCCTTAGAAGCTTCCAACCAATTTCTCTTCAAGATTCAACTCCAAAAAGTGAAGAACACTTAGGCTTAAAAAATGGGCAAGTTTCGGCCAAGGGGTATAACTTAGGCTAGGGGTGTGAAATCTTTTCTAACTCTTGGTTCACAATCTTCCTAACACCTTAAGGAAGAACACTTAAAAGTTTAAGAATTTTTGGACAAGGTTTCAAGCCATTGCCGAGAGCTACAAGGGAGAGGGAGGGAATTTTTGCCTTGGAAAATCTCAAGTGTGGATGAATATGTTATACCCCGTATTTCCAGAGTATGTACGCAGGGACGTACGTAGGAAATTTCGAACTTCAAGTAGGCTTGGCCGATTTAATTTTGTGCACAACACCCGGTTAGAGTCGTTTTTAGTAAACGTTTTCCACGACTTTCGTAGGGGAATTTCCGGCTATGTCTTTTTTAATTTTTGCGGATTTTTCCGAGACACGAAACATTTTGGACCAACAAGAGGGCGACACTTGTCACCCTCTCATTGGGACACCTTGGGCGGTCAAGCTTGGCCGAAAGTTGGCCATTTTTGTCATGGAGTAGGTAGGATATTTTGTGTGTAGTTGGATAAGGTGCACTTGGCAAGATCTTGGCCATTGGTTGGCCTTGGCTTGTGCTATAAATACCCCTCTCCCTTTGATGAATTCTTCATCCTTTCCACAAATTTTCTAAGTGTTAAAATCCCTCCCTCTCCCCTCTTGTTGACTCTCGTCCAAGAGCCCCTCTCCCCCTTTGAAAGGCCCCCTTGGCCGAGAGCCCTCTCCCCCCCTCCTAGTAGTGTGGCCGTGGGGTACCCCCCCCCCCCTAGCCTAGTTGCTTTCGTATAATACCCCCCCTTTGTGGTGTAGAAATACTCTCAAAAGTATTGTTATAATGCCCAAATTACCTTAGCCGTATACCTTGTAGTATTCTAAGGTTATACCTTTATGAAAAGCCCAGAAATACTATTATACTTCCCGTCAGTCACAAAACCGAAACCCTAGGAAAATCTCCATAGTCCGTTGGAGTATTGTGTAGAAGTTGGTTAGAACTTCTAAGGGTGGTTTAGAGCGGAGTTGGGCGCTCGGAGTTGGAGCTAAGCGATTGCCGGGATCGACTTTAACTAGGATAATTATGGGCTTATCGAGGTAATTATCTTGTCCTCTATTGTAGTTGGAAATTACATATTGTTAGAATATATAGTTGAAGTATACTATATATAGAATCGAACGTAGTTATCGGATGTCTTTTGACTTAAGCTGAATAATACTTACGCAATGTCTTGCGACTTAAGCTCAATTTAAAGAAGAATCTTGTTGTAATTACATAGGGGTATTACGGAGACTTGTGTAGTAGTACCGTGGAGTAGAATTGTACCAGTTAGGGTTAGGCGTATAACCCCACGGTTGGCTTGGTAGCGGCCTCGATGAGGAGGAGATTTCTGTTGTTGCGGGAAGGGGAGGTCTCCGAATTTTCGGTAGAATGTTCTCTGATGAGATCTAAATGTTAATAAGCGCCTTGTGGCCTTATAGGTTGAAGTACTACGTGTGGCGCGATCTACTTGGCTTAAGGAGTAGCGACGGTTGGAAGTACTTGGGCGTTATGCTATTAGTCGATACTCGTCGCGAGGTATGTGAACCTCTTCCTATCTCTTCTAGCATGATATGTGTGAACTATGTAGTACGGTGACGTACATGTGCTAAACGTATTTGATTGGTTTAAAACATAAAGTGTTATAACGGCTTTATGGGAAGTTGGTTATAACGACTTTATGTTGGTAAGAAAATACTTGTGGTCTTTAAAGGTAATCGATTTGAACTATAAGCGGCTTGTTATGTTTTAATAAAGAACTTGAAGTATTTCAAAAGATTTTTGAATCATTTTGAAGAAGAAGTAATACTTGAATTTTGAAAAACTTAAGAGTTATACTAGCTTTATGGGAAGTTAGGTATAACGGCTTAAGAATGTTTTACTGAGTTCGGAAATCAGACTGTGTATCGACAAACCACTGCCGCGTTAATCCAAGGGACTGTTTTGACTAATTAAGTATTATTAAAACCAGAGAAACTTCCATCCATAGAAGCTAAGATGAGACAAAATGATATTTCCTAGATCACAATTTCTTTGTAATAAGATTGTCATAAACATTAATATCCTACTCACATATAATACTTATGTTTCTCAGATTGTTTAAAAGAGAATTATATTCTTAAATGAATAAGACTATGAACTACGAAACCTTTCTAAAATAAGAAACGTGAACATTTGAAATTAGGCAAACTTGGACGTTTGGAAAATAATGTTGTTACTTGATTTTACAAAGGTAAGTGTTTTGGTTTATTTAAAAAAGGATCCTCTATTTTATACTACGGTATTGTGTGACTTATGTGAAAGCAAGATCTTTTAAAAGATTTAATGTATGAAGTACTTTAGGGGTAGATACCCGAACTTGTTAGCTTAAAGTACCTTGTGTGTATAACTTGATTGTGTTGGTTTGTGATAGCCTTGTAATACTTTCTTGTTGATTGATAAGTAAACATGCTAGGATGCTACGTGTGTTAGTATCTTGTGATGTTGTGTAAAGGAGTTTTCCTTTGATGTGCTTATGTTGCTTAACGATAAGCTGTTGTGTTAGTATTTTACATCACTCATCTCTTGAGATGATTCCGGTTAAGCGCCTCCGCGGGGTAGACTCAGCGGGTCGATGGACCTATGATTCGAGAATACCTCATGCAGTCCTGGGGGCTATGCGGGCTACGAGTTCCGTGTTAGTGTCGTCCTTTATGGGCATGCGGTCCATGTGGCCATGCGGTGCGAAGTCGGGGCGATGCCGGAGTAGCTACCCTCGATGCGGGAATACCTCATGCGGGCGATGAGATTGGCCTATCGCGGGCTGCGGAAAGTTCGTGGCTAGACGCGCGCATTAGATCTGCGGGCAAGTGGCGGCTTTGATCATGTAATGATGCAGACAGATCTTATGATCTGATTCATGACCTTGTTGGTGCTGGGTGTTAGTAGTAGGCTATGCCTTCGTGACTTACCTGCGGTGTTATTATGGCACAGTGGGACCAGTGTTCATGTGTGTTCCTTGGTGCTTTTATATCATAAAGCTGCCGCGATGAGGAAGGTATTCCACGGGCATGATTGATGTTGTGGGCGTGAGACCCATTGTTATATTTGAGTGATGACTTGAGGCGTGAGTCCACGACTTGATATATTTGCTTGTTTATGGTGATCGTAGTTTTGTTATCATACATGTCTCCCGCTTTATATAGACTACTATGATTTCATTTCTGATATTTTCGTTTCACATACTGCACTGTTATCGACCTCCTTGGCTGCGTTCATGCCGCAGGTAAAGGTACACCCGTCATTGATCCTCGCTCTGAGGGTCACAGTTGAGCGTTTGGTAAAGCTCCGTTGCTCCGGAGGCTTATCAGTGGTATAGTTCCCTGTTGTTGTAGGTGTTTACATTCGTGGTATGGCGGGGCCTGTCCGCCATTGTTGTTGTATAATTTCTTAGAGGTCCAGAAATCTTGTATGGCGGGGTTTGTAAAAAGGATTAAAGCTCATGTTGAAAAAGTTCTTGTTTATATATATGCCGAAGGCAAGTTTTCTCAGTTATTGTTTCATATTTCATAATATGTCTTGTATCGCTTTATGTTCGTGATTACTCGATGTTGTATCACTAGGGTGCGGGGTAAGGCACGATCCGGGCGAATCGGTCGTGACAAAGTGGTATCGAGCGATTAATCCTCGGAAAGTGTCTGAACCAGTATCGATAGAGTCTTGATTATCGGTGTGTTGTGCACCAATAATCGTGAGGCTATAGGTATTTAAGATTGGTTTCTATTCTTCTCACTCTGAGATCGTGCCTTAGAGTTGCTTTGTTAGTTGGACCTCGACGAAATTATTTCCTTATCGTTATGCCTCGCGTAGGCAACCCGGCCGGGAGGGCAAAGCGGCGGAGGCTGCGAGTGGAGTTCGAGAGGGTGGCGAGGCACGTGCCCAATCATTACCTAGGGTAGTGCTTCATTCGGGAGTTCTGCGACGTCACTAGCCCCAAAGAGTTTTAGCACGGCGGCGATTCTCTGCGCCATGATATTTGAACCTTCGCGGCCAGGAGCAGAGAATATAGATTTCAAGGCGACCACGTATTTGACTACGGAGAGTATACCGACGTGCGCGAGTCTTGATGAATATCAACGAAGGTTGTGCAAAAGTAAGTTCTTCGATTGAAGCGAGCATGGCACGTATGCGGGCTTATGCGCGGCAGCCGAGCGTAGAGATCGGCGGGTTAACGAAGGGCGAGAGAAGGCGAGCGTGAGTCCTTTGGTAACTTTCGAGTAGTCACCTCGCGTGGATTAGATTATGCGCATCCACGATGCGAAAGGCCTCGCGGGGTTCGGGGCGTTGGGTATGCAGGAGTTGGTCGAGCTCGCAGCTTAGGTTCACGCCACACGTAGGTTCGGCCAGCCGATTCGATTTTCCTCGGTGTTCGCGGTGTGACGCCATCCGGGAATGTCGTCTTTTAGTTGGTACTTGTTGTACCTGCGGCCGTCAGGGCCATGTGTCGAGAGAGTGTCCTTGTAGGAGGACTTAGCCTTCAGGATCGGTGGGTAGTTTGTCATTCTCCTTAGCTATGCGCCTCTACAGGCGAGTTTGATTAGAACGACTAAGGGAGTGAAGCGAGATATAGATATATCCTTAACCCTCTAGAGATCTGTATGTGTGATAAGGTGAGTATACCTTAAGTGCTATGTTCTGATAGCAGTGTGTTAGTCGTGATTAGATCATGGTTGTTTAACCGAGTAAGATTTTGGGGGATAGAGAAGGTGTGAGCCTTAGAGCTTTTTACGTAGAGACCTTAGAGGTAAGGCCATCTCGAGTAAAAGATGTATTGTTTATGTTTGACCCGTATAGGAGTACATAGTGCACGTGAGTTATGTTGGTGGGATTAGTCCCTGAGTAGTGTGGAATGAAAGAGGGTAGTTGAGCTAAGAAGACCGCTAGGTTTTCGTAACGTGATTAGTGAGATTGTTCCGGATCGGGGAGCTAGTATTGTGCGCGTTGCCGGGTCGGGTTGAGGCCGCGTTGCGGGTCAACCCGCGACCTGTTTGTTGGTGGGGTCAGTTTGTGGTGGTCCCGCCGGGTGGTGGGATCACGAGGGTGTTGGGCCCAAGTTTAGTTAACCAGCGTACGAGTTCGTGGATACGTTCGACCGGTGGTCGGGTCGATGGGGGGCAGCCCATCGTGTTCTTCGTTCGGGACCGTTTTCTTGGCAGGGGGTTATGCGAGATGTTGCATCAGAAAGGTTGTAGGGCTGCACGAGGTGCCTACCTACACCTTAAGACAGACAGTGGAGCCAGTGCACGCTTTTGTTTGGAAGTTTTACCAAGCGGGGTTAAGAACTCAGTGAGTCTCGAATCGCATTCGCCACCGGGCGTGGTTGGATTTCAGGGGTAGTTGTGTAGATTGTTGTCTCATGTTGAGGGAGTGTTTAATCTACCATTTCAGTGTTCTGATGTCAACTTTTGAAGCCTTGTAGGGGCGGAAGTGTAAGTTCTTGCGATCGATTGGTTCGATGTTGGCAAGGTTGACGATTGGTTCAGCTTGTTCCAATTCGTGGATAGTGAAGCTTGTCTAGGAGAGGTTCCGCGGCTCGGAGAAATCGTGCGGATAATCGGCGGCGCTTAGAGTTCGAGTTGTGGTCGGTCTTCTTAAAGTACCACCCGGTTTGGGTGTGACGAGTTTTGGAAAGCAGAGGAACTTAGCGAGTTACTTTGGGCCTTTTAAGTTCATGTGAAGAATAGGCGGGTTGCCTATATGTTAGCTTTCGTCCGACTTAGGAGGCGACGTCCGACCTTTCGTATTGTTATGTTCGGAAAGTATCGGAGATCCATCCAGTGTTCCCGATTAATGATGACCCGTTAGAGATAGTAACCGAGTTTGAGCGAAGCGATGTCGAGAGTTTGGGTGTCTGGCGGTAGCGATGATCGCATGCGGTCCAGTACCATTTGTTGGGTCGCCTGAGAAGGTTTATGCCTCGGGCAAAGTGACAAAAGTGGTATCATGTGGTAAGAATTCGAGTGTGCGAGAAAGTGCGACACGTAAGGGAAGAAGCGGCGTGTATGGCGGCGTAGATGTGATCATTTCTTTTGTGTGGAGAAAGTGCGAAGAAATTATATTTTAGACCCATGGATGGGAGCGTTTGTGATGTTAGAGGTGTGTCCTCGTGGACTTGAAGGTAGGTACTTTGCGCAAGTTGGTTCCGTGGCCATGCGTGGCAGGATTGTTTTCGTAAGTATAGCGGTGAGGACTATACTGCGCGCGTTTGTTTGAGACTTAGAAGGAACATTCGGGACGAATGTTTCTAAGGAGGAGAATGTTATACCCGTATTTCCAGTATGCGCGAGGGACGTGCGTAGGAAATTCGAACTTCAAGTAGGCATGGCGATTTAATTTTGTGCACAACACGGTTAGAGTCGTTTTTGGTGAAACGTTTTCCACGACTTTCGTAGGGAATTTCCGCTATGTCTTTTTTAATTTTGCGGATTTTTCGAGACACGAAACATTTTGGACCAACAAGAGGCGACACTTGTCACCCTCTCATTAGGGACACCTTGGCGATCAAGCTTGGCGAAAGTTGGCCATTTTGTCATGGAGTAGGTAGGATATTTTGTGTGTAGTTGGATAAGGTGCACTTGGCAAGATCTTGGCCATTGGTTGGCCTTGGCTTGTCTATAAATACCCTCTCCCTTTGATGAATTCTTCATCCTTTCCACAAATTTTCTAAGTGTTAAAATCCCTCCCTCTCCCCTCTTGTTGACTCTCGTCCAAGAGCCCCTCTCCCCCTTTGACAGGCCCCTGCGAGAGCCTCTCCCCTCCTAGTAGTGTGGCTGGGGTACCCCACTGCCTAGTTGCTTTCGTATAATACCCCCCCTTTGTGGTGTAGAAATACTCTCAAAAGTATTGTTATAATGCCCAAATTACCTTAGCCGTATACCTTGTAGTATTCTAAGGTTATACCTTTATGAAAAGCCCAGAAATACTATTATACTTCCCGTCAGTCACAAAACCGAAACCCTAGGAAAATCTCCATTGTCCGTTGGAGTATTGTGTAGAAGTTGGTTAGAACTTCTAAGGGTGGTTTAGAGCGGGTTGGAGCGCTCGGAGTTGGAGCTAAACGATTGCCCAGGATCGACTTTAACTAGGATAATTATGGGCTTATCGAGGTAATTATCTTGTCCCTCTATTGTAGTTGGAAATTACATATTGTTAGAATATATAGTTGAAGTATACTATATATAGAACTGAACGTAGTTATCGGCAATGTCTTTTGACTTAAGCCTGAATAATACTTACGGCAATGTCTTGCGACTTAAGCCTGAATTTAAAGAAGAATCTTGAATCGTAATTACATGGGTGTATTACAGTCGCCTTGTGTAGTAGTACCGTGGAGTAGAATTGTACCGTTAGGGTTAGGCGTATAACCCACGGTTGGCTTGGTGGCGGCCTCGATAGAGGAGGAGATTTCTGTTGTTGCGGGAGGAGTCTTTGCGAATTTTCGATAGAATGTTATAAGATGAGATCTAAAGGTTAATAAACGCCTTGGTGCATTATAGGGTGAAGTACTACGTGTGGCGCGATCTACTTGGCTTAAGGAGTAGCCGTCGGTTGGAAGTACTTGGAGCGTTATGCTATTAGTCGATACTCGTCGCGAGGTATGTGAACCTCTTCCTATCTCTTCTAGCATGATATGTGTGAACTATGTAGTACGGTAGACGTACATGTGCTAAACGTATTTGATTGGTGTAAAATATAAAGTGTTATAACGGCTTTATGGGAAGTTGGTTATAACGACTTTATGTTGGTAAGAAAATACTTGTGGTCTTTAAAAGGTAATCGATTTGAACTATAAGCGGCTTGTTATGTGTTAATAAAGAACTTGAAGTATTTCAAAAGATTTTGAATCATTTTGAAAGAAGAAGTAATACTTGGTTTTGAAAAACTTAAGAGTTATACTAGCTTTATGGGAAGTTAGGTATAACGGCTTAAGAATGTTTCTTGATTTGAAATCGTAATGTGTATCGACAAACCAACTGCAGCGTTAATAAAAGGAAATGTTTTGACTAATTAAGTATTATTAAAACCGGAGAAACTTCTATCTGCATAGAAGCTAAGATGAGACAAAATGATATTTCCTAGATCACTACTTTGTAATAAGATTGTTATAAACAAGAATATCCTACTCACATATAAGACTTATGTTTCTCAGTTGTTTAAAAGAGAATTATATTCTTAAATGAATAAGACTATGAACTACGAAACCTTTCTAAAATAAGAAAGCGTGAACATTTGAAATTAGGCAAACTTGGGCGTTTGGAAAATAATGTTGTTACTTGATTTTACAAAGGTAAGTGTTTTAGTTTATTTAAAAAAGATCACTCTATTTTATACTACGTATTGTGTGACTTATGTGAAAGCAACAGATCTTTTAAAAGATTTAATGTATGAAGTACTTTAGGGGTAGATACGAACTTGTTAGCTTAAAGTACCTTGTGTGTATAACTTGATTGTGTTGGTTTGTGATAGCCTTGTAATACTTTCTTGTTGATTGATAAGTAAACATGCTAGGATGCTACGTGTGTTAGTATCTTGTGATGTTGTGTAAAGGAGTTTTCCTTTGATGTGCTTATGTTGTAACGATAAGTCATTTGTGTTAGTATTTTACATCACCATCTCTTGAGATGATTCCGAGTTAAGCCCTCCGTCGCGGGTAGACTCAGGCGGGTCGATGGACCTATGATTCGAGAATACCTCATGCAGGTCCCAGGGGCCTATGCGGAGCTACGAGAGTTCCAGGTTAGTGTGCGTCCTTTATGGGCATGCGGTCCATGTGGCCATGCGGACTGCGAAGTCGGGGCGATGCCGAGTAGCTACCCTCGCGGGAATACCTCATGCGGGCGATGAGATTGGCCTATGCGGAGTGCGGAAAGTTCGAGGCTAGACGCGCGCATTAGATCTGCGGGCAAGTAGCCGGCTTTGATCATGTGGCGGATGCAGACAGATCTTATAATCTGATTCATGACCTTGTTGGCATGCGCTGGTGTTAGTAGTCGGCTATGCCTTACTTACGGTGTTATTATAGCGCAGTGGGACAGTGTTCATGTGTGTTCCTTGGTGCTTTTATATCATAAAGCTGCCGCGATGAGGAAGGTATTCCACGGGCATGATTGATGTTGTGGGCGTGAGACCCATTGTTATATTTGAGTGATGACTTGAGGCGTGAGTCCCGACTTGATATATTGCTTGTTTATGGTGAATCGTAGTTTTGTTATCATACATGTCTCCGCTTTATATAGACTACTATGATTTCATTTCTGATATTTTGATTTACATACAAATTTTTGTTATCTTGACCTCGCCCGGCTGCGTTAAATCGCGAGTAAAGTACACGATCATTGATCCTCGCTCTTAGGGTCACAGTTCAGCGTTTGGTAAAGCTCCGTTGCTCTGGAGGCTTATCAGTGGTATAGTTCCCTGTTGTTGTAGGTGTTTACATTCAGGGGTATGGCGGGGCCCTGTCCCGCCATTGTTGTTGTATAATTTCTTAGAAGTGCAGTAAATGCATATGGCAGGGTTTGTAAAAAGGATTAAACTGTTCATGTTGAAAAAGTTGCTGTTTATATATATGCCGAAGGGCAAGTTTTTCTCAGATTATTGTTTCATATTTCATAATATGTCTTGTATCGTTTTATGTTCCGCTGATTACTCTGATGTTGTATCACTAGGGTGCCCGGGGTAAGGCACCAGTCACGGGCCCGGAATCGGGTCGTGACAGAATAAGTCTTGCATTCAAGGGGGGTATTTATAGAGAAATCAAAGGCTAGGATTAAAACAAGTGTGTGGTGAGATTGGGGGACAAGTGTGTGTGGGTCTCACCATCCACATGTCTACACAAAGCTTGGGACAAATGGCTAGACACATGGCAAGCCATTTCGGCCATGAGCCACATGGCACCACAAATTCGGCCAACATGGACAGATGGGGGTGACACGTGTCTCCCTCATACTCATCCAAAATATTTCATCTTCCGAAAATATCCATAATGTCCAAAATCTCAAAAATAATGCGGGCCCCGCAAAACCGTAAATTTCTCCCGTGGGCCCCACATGACCATTTCCGGTAAATAAAATCCATAGTTCTATTATATTCCCAAAAGTAAGAATACCAAATCTGGGAATCCAATTCCCATTAACGAACCTTTTTCTTCACAAAAACCGAAAAATTTTCTGTCGGAAAATCAAATCTTTCTTCCTTTCCAATCGTAATGTCGTATTCTCATACGTACGTCCTCACATACATACCCTGGAAGTACGGGGCGTAACAGTAACACTCTGCCTCTGGCTGAGGGACTGGAGGCTCAGGTATCTCAACTCCTGGAGCTGCGGCTGCTCTCGGCTCCTCTAGTACTGCCGGGGTAACTGAACTTACCGCCTGGGCCACAACCTCAGGCATAGTCTGGGCCTGAGTCCTAGTAACTCTCTACGTCCCACTAGCAACTCCTATTGCTGACTTGCCCTTATGGGCCCTGGTCGTCTTTCGTGGAGGCATAACTGATACATAAGAGTATGTTAGAGATGACTCAATCTAATAACACAACTCTATTGCACGACCTCAGAGTGAGAAGAATGGAAACCAATCCTAAATGTCCTGCAGCCTCCTGGTTATAGATGTGGTGCACAACACACCGATAACCAAGACTCTACTGGACACGATCTGTAGACACTTTCCGAGGACTAACTGCTCTGATACCACTTTTGTCACGACCCGACCCCGGACCCGCGACTGGTGCCTTACCTGGGCACCCTTACAAGTAAACATAAAAGATAATCAGCGGAACATACACGAACTCATAACGTACATTTTACAGGAAAAATAACAATAGGCTAGCCGATAAGGCTACCTCCCTGGACATATATATATATATATATATATATATATATATATATATTGTTATACCGTATTTCAGTATATGCGTGAGCGTCGTATAAAATTTGAGCCTTAAAGATTTGGCAAGTTTCGAAAATTGTACACAAGGGCCGAAAAGAGTCGTTTTTCGACGAAACGTCTTACTAAACTTGCGAAGGGAAAAATACGGCTATGTCATATTTAATTTTTGCGGATTTTTCCGAGAGACGAAACATTTTGGACCAACGAGAGGGCGACACTTGTCACCCTCTAATTGGAGCACGTTGTGGGCGGTTTGGACGAGAAGGGGTCAAGGGAGTTGGTAGGATATTTTGTGCAAGTTGTTGTGGTAGATGGATAAGGTCCACATGGTTAAAATCTAGCCCTACACTTGCCTTACACTTGGATGGATCTTGGCCATTGGTTGGCCATTCCTTGACCTATAAATACCCCCCTTGTTGAAGAGTTGTTTCATCCAAACTTGAGCAATCTTTCTAAGTCTCAAATACTCCCTCCCTCTTGAGTTTCTTCCACACCCCATCCCCTTTGAGAAGCCCTCGGCCAGTACCCCCTTGCCTAGTGTTTCTAGCCGAGCCTACCCCCCCCCCCTAGCCTAGTTGTTTTTGTATAAATACCCCCTTTGTGGTATAGAAATACTTCTCCAAGTATTGTTATAATGCCCAAATACTTTAGCCCAAATACCTTGTAGTACTTTCCAAAGTTACCTCTACATAGAGCCCGGAAATGCTACTATATTTCCTTAAGTCACAAAAACGAAACCCTAAGGAAAACCTTCATAGTCGGTTGAAGTGTTAAGTAGAAGTTGCGTAGAACTTCTAAGGGTTGTTCGGAGCGGGTTGGAGCGCACGGAGTAGGAGCTTAACGTTGCTCATGAGCGACATTAAACTTGGATAATTTTGGGCTCATCGAGGTAAATACTCTCGCCCTTATTGTAATTGGGAATTACATACGTAGTAGTATAGAAATGAATATAAGATTCATAGAAGAGAATTGAACTGTAATAGAAGGATATTACGTAAAAGACTTGGCGAAATCACATCGTAAGAATATTAGAGTAGAAGATTAAATCGTATTTACATAGGGTGTATTTCTGATCGATAACCTTTATTGGTTGAATGTTTTGCAAGTAGCTTGTGCTACTTAGAAGGTGGACAAGGCTAGCCGGGTTATAGCCGTGGAGCGTTTTGCTTATAGTCGATAATCGTCGCGAGGTATGTGATCCTTCCTATACTCTTGAGCATGAAGTATTTTAAAAGAATACATATAGTACGGTAGACGTACGTGTGGCAATGTCTTTTGACTTAAGCCTGAATAATATGTATATATTATATGGTAGACGTACGTGTGCTAACTGTATATAGTTGTACGGAAATGTCTTTTGACTTAAGCCTGAATAATAAGAACCTTGAAATATTTTAAAAGGAATATATATATAGTACGGTGAGCGACGTGTGTTAATCGAATGTAGTGTTACGGCAATGTCTTTTGACTTAAGCCTGAATAATAAAGAATCTTGAAGTATTTCAAAAGATTAATAAACCGGTTTGAAAGAAGAGTAATACTTGGTTTTGAAAACATAAGAGTTATACTAAGCTTTATGGGAAGCTTAAGAATGGTTTACTGATTTTTAGAAGTTAAGAGACTTGATCTTAAAAGATAAGAGACTTGACTTAATATGGATGTTTGTGTGAAACCTCATTCGTGAGTAATGAGTACTTGGTTTTTAAAAGGGAATAATGTTTTACTGATTTCGGAAATCAGAATGAGTACCGACAAACCACTGCAGCATAATAAAGGAAAATGTATTGAATAATGAAGTGTTATTAAAACCAGTAGAAACCTCAATCTGCATAGAAGCTAAGATGAGACAAAATGATATTACATTTCCTAGATCATGGCTGCTTAATAAGATTGATTATGAACAAGAATAACCTACACTCATAAGGCATATGTTTTTCAGATTGTTTAAAAGAGAATTATATTCTTAAATGATTTAGACTATGAACTATGAAACTTTTCTAAAAATAAAGAGACCTGAGTAATTGAAATTAGGCAAACTGGAACCTTAGGGGAAAGAATGTTGTTGAAAAGGAAAGTGTTTTGGTTTACCTAAAAATGTGAGTCACTCAATTTTTATACTACGGGTATCAGGTGACCTTTATAAAAGGAATGGATCTCTTAAAAAGGAATTTAACGTACGTAGTACTTTAGGGTTAAAACCCGAACTTTGATATAAAATAGAAGTACCTTGAGTTGTGTATAACTTGCCTATACTTGTTGTTGTATAACTTTCCTATGCTTGTTGTTGTGTAACTCGCCTATGCTTGTTGTGATAGCCTTGTTGTGCAAAGAATTGTGTTTCTATACTACCGCGTCTCTCGATGGAGGGCCGGTTGACTTGTTGAGAGCTTACTTGGGCGTCTGCGGTGTGTGGAAGATTCCACGGGTATGCTTTCATTATTATTGTTACATGGGCATGTCTACACCGATGTAGAATTCCGGGGGCGTGTGGCCATGCGGTAGGGTTGATTACCCGATATATGGTTATTATTGTTACATGGGCATGTCTGCACCGATGCAGAATTCCGGGGGCATGTGGCCATGCGGCAGGGTTTACCACCCAGTATATTGTTGTTGATGTTACATGGACGTATGCCGCACGATCTGCGCATTCCGGCATGTGGCCATGCGACATTGTTATTATTGTTGCATCATGGACGTATGCGCACCGTGCAGTCCGGCATGCGGCCATGATGCGAACATGATTGATGTTGTGGGTGTAAGACCCATAGTGATATATCGAGTGATGACTTTGAGGCGTGAGTCCACGACTTATCGCTTTTATGTTGCGTCTTGTATTTTGGTTATCATACATGTCTCGCTTTATATAGATTATGATTTAAGCTGCGATATTTTTAGTTTCACATACTTGGTACTGTTATCGACCTCCTTGAGTGCGTTCATCCGCAGTAGAGTACACGTAGTTGATCCTCGCCATGGGATCACGATTCAACGTATTGGGAAGCTCCGTTTCTCGGAGCTTATTCTTGGTATGTGTTCCACTGAGTTGTAGGTTCTTGTACATTCGGGTATGGCGGGGCCCTGTCCGTCATCGTTATTGTAAATCTTAAGTGCATGTAATCTTGTTGTAGGCGGGGTTGTAAAAGGATTAAACTGTTCGGGTTTTATGTATTTATATCTGAAGGCAACTGTTTTGGTTGGCCTGTTTTTATATTATATCTCTTGCTTCATGTCTTGTTTTTATGTTCCGCTGATTTTCTCTGATGTATGACTACTTGGGTGCCCGGGTAAGGCACCAGTCACGGGCCCAGGTTCGGGTCGTGACATATATATACATAGCCAAAAGTAGTTACATCCTTCTTCTTTACAAACCGACCCACAAGATATGACTACAAACATCTAAGAATTTTGACATAACCACTGTGATGGGACAGGGCCCCGCCATACCCCTGAATATACATAATCTACATCAATAGGGATCCGTACCAAAAGATAAGCCTCCGGAGTGAATGGAGCTTCTCCCCAACAACTGAACAGAGATCCTAAGAACGAGGATCACCAACCTGGTACCTAATACCTGCGGGCATGAACGGCCCCGAAGAAGTCGATCTAACAGTCTTGAGTATGGAACGAAAATAAAGTCTGATAATCAAATCATGATTGTATAAAAGAATGATGCGGCAAGTATAAAAATTTAGTACCAGATCTTACCGTGCCATTTTAACTCATGAAATCAATCGTACATTAGTCGTTCTTTTCCTTCTTTCAATAAGAATTAAAATCATATTCTTACATACATATTTAAGAATTTCATCAAGTTCTTTTCCACATAACTTACATATCTTACATAACATAATCCGACCCTTTATGGAGGGACTTTATATTTTTTTTGCTTGCTTTGATTATCCATACGTGATAACGTAACCCGGCCCATTTGCGGAACACGGTGTACTGATGAATCATGTGACATAACCCGGCCCACCTGTGGGGCTCAGTGTACTGTGGAATCTATAGCATAACCCGGCCCGCCTGTGGGGCGCGGTGTACTGTGGAATTTGTAGCATAACCCGACCCGCTTGTGGGGCGCGGTGTACTGTGGAATCTGTAGCATAACCCGACCCGCCTGTGGGGCGCGGTGTACTGTGGAATCTGTAGCATAACCCGACCCGCCTGTGGGGCGCGGTGTAAAATGACGTAACCAGGCCTATGTGTAGGCTCGGTGTATATGGCGTAACCCGACCTATGTGTAGGCTCGATGTATCTCATAACATAACCCGGCCTATGTGTAGTTTCGGTGTGTCTCATAACATAACCCGACCTATGTGTAGGCTCGGTGTGTCTCATAACATAACCCGACCTATTTGTAGGCTCGGTGTATTACATATCATAACCCGGCCCGTTTTGCGGGACACAGTGTAATTCTCCTTACATAACAATTTAAACTATCTTTTCTTACTTCTTCTTAAGTCGTTATTGTTATACCCCGTATTTCCTGAGTATGTACGTGAGGGCGTACGTACAAAAGTTTAAGCCTTAAGTAGGCAAAGGGGCGAAATTTGTTCACAACTAGCGAAAAGAATCGTTTTCCGACGAAACATTTTCCGGACTTTGCGAAGGGAAAAATACGGTTGCAACATTTATAATTTTTGCGGATTTTTCCGAGAGATGAAATATTTTGGACCAACGAGAGGGCGACACTTGTCACCCTCAAGTTGGCGGTTTGTGGTGGCCGATTGGGTGCTCATTTCGTGGCATGTTTTATGGCCTAAACCATGGGTCAATGTTTGGAGTGAATTGTGGAGTAGATGGCTAGGGGGCACTTGGGCAAATCCTCACCTTCCACTTGCCCCCCCACTTGTCTTGATCATGGCCATTGAATTCCCTATAAATACCCCCCTTAGTTGAAGACTTTCTTCATCCCTCAAACACTTTCTAAGTCTTGAAATCCCCCTCCCCTCTTCTTGTTGCTCTCGTCCAAAGAGCACCCCTCCCCCTTTGTGAGGCCTTTTGGCAAAGAAGTACTCCCCCCCCCTTCCTAGTGGTGCTAGCCGAAAGTACCCCACTTTGCCTAGTTGTTCTCGTAAAATACCCCCCCCCTCTTGGTAGAAAATATTCTCCAAGTATTGTTACTATTCCAAAATACCTTAGCCTTATACCTTGTAGTATTCCAAAGTTACCTATATACGTAGAGCCCGGAAATACTACCTTATATTCCCTTCAGTCACAAAAACGAAACCCTAAGGAAAACCTTCATAGTTGGTTGAAGTGTTAAGTAGAAGTTGCGTAGAACTTCTAAGGGTTGTTTGGGCGGGTTGGAGCGCCTGCAGTAGGAGCTAACGTTGCTCGGGATCGACATTTAATCTTGGATAATTTTGGGCTTATCGAGGTAAATATCTTGTCCTTTTGTAATTAGAGTTTGCATCCGTTGAAGTATAAGAATTAAGTATAAGTTATATCTGAGGAAGGTATATAAGAAGAGAATTGAATCATTTACATAGGACTGTATTCTGATGAACTTGTGTAGCTTAACGGGTAAGGAAGTGCTGCCCGATTTTCCGTAGAATCTTGTATCTAGATTTATTCTACCGAGTAGTCTAGACATTGATAGACTTGTATAACCATTATAGGTTGAAGTACTGCGAGTAGCGTATTCTACTCGAAGGGTGGAAAAGGCTAGCAGGATTACAGTACTTTGGAGCTATTTGCTAATAGTCGATAAATCGTCGCGAGGTATGTGATTCTTCCTATCCTCTTGAGCATGATATTTTAAAAGAATATATATAGTACGGTAGACGTACGTGTGTTAACTGAACGTGGTTTTACTGCGATGTCTTTTGACTTGAGTCTAAATAATAAGAATCTGAAGTATTTCAAAAGAGTTAAGAAACCTTTTTGAAAGAAGAGTAACACTTGGTTTTAAAAGTTTTAAAAGCTTAAGAGTTATACTAGCTTTATGGGAAGTTAGGTATAACGACTTAAGAGAGATAAAAAGAATGGTTTATTGATTTTAGGAGTTAAGAGACTTGATCTTAAAAGATAAGAGACTTGACTTAATTAAATTAATATGAATTTTGTTAAAAAGTGTGAAACCTCATTCGTGAGTAATGAATACTTGGTTTTTAAAAGGAATAATGTTTCTTGATTTGGAAATCGAATAAGTATCGAACTAACCATCGGCGTTAATAAAGGGAAATGTATTGACTAATTAAGTATTATTAAAACCAGTAGAAACCTCCATTTGCATAGAAGCTAAGATGAGACAAAATGATATTACATTTCCTAGATCATGACTGCTTTAATAAGATTGATTATGAACAAGAATAACCTACTCATATATAAGACATATGTTTCTCAAATTGTTTAAAAGAGAATTATATTCTTAAGTGATTAAGACTATGAACTACGAAACCTTTCGAAAATGAGAAACTTGAGTATTTGAAATTAGGCAAACTTGAACGTTTGGAAAAAATGTTGTTACTTGATTTTACAAAGGGAAGTATTTTGGTTTACTTAAAAAGATAGTCACTCTATTTTTATACTACGGGTATTGTGTGACTTCGTGAAAAGCAGATCTTTTAAAGAATTAATGTATGAAGTACTTTGGGGATAAAACCCGAACTTGTTGACATAAAGTAGGAAGTGCCTTGTGTGAATAACTTGATTGTGTTGTTTTGTGATAGCCTTGTAATACTTTCTTGTTGATTTGATAAGTAAACATGTTAGGATGCTACGTGTGTTAGTATCTTGTGATGTTTGTGTAAAGGGGTTTCCCTTGTTGTGCTTATGTTGTTTAACGATAAGCTGTTATGTTAGTATTATATCACTCACCTCTTGACATGATACAGGGGGTTAAGCTGCCCTCCGATGCGGGGTAGACTCAGGCGGTCTGGGACCATGATTCGAGAATACCTCATGCGGTCCGTGGCCTATGCGAGCTACGAGAGTTCGTGTTAGTGTGCGGCCTTTGTGGTCACGCGGTGCATGTGGCCACGCGGTGCGAGTCGAGGATGATCTTGGGAGTAGCTACCGTAACGACGTTCCGTTCTGCGGTGCCTTATCCCGGGCACCCTAGTGATACAATCATCAGAGAAAACCAGCGGAAAATAAAACTTTAAACAAGAAACAAGATATATGAACATAAAGCAGGCCAACCCAACTGTTACCTTCCAATAACATAAATAAATACAACTCTTTCAAAACGAATAGTTTAATCCTTTTACAACCCCCGCCACAACAAGACTCTGCACTTCTAAGATTTACAACAACTATGACGGACAGTCCCGCCATACCCCGAATGTACAAGAACCTGACTCAGGGAACACATACAAAGATAAGCCTCGAGAAACGGAGCTTCCCAAAACGCAATCGAGATCCTAAGAGCGAGGATCCACGACCGATGTACCTCTACTGCGGCATGACGCAGCCGAAGGAGGTCAAGATAACAGTACCATGTATGTGAAATCAGTAAAAATCAGAATGAAATCATACTAGTCTATATAAAGCGGGAGACATGTATGATAACCAAACTACAGATTCCAACATAAAAGCGATCATGTCGATCGGGGACTCACGCCTCGATCATCACTCAAATATAACTATGGGTCTCACGCCCAACATCAATCATGTTCGCATCGCCGCATGCCCGAATGCGCCGGTGTAGACATGTCCATGATGCAACAATAATACCAATGCCCATGGCCACATGCCGGAATTCTACCTCGGTGTAGACACGCCCACGTGACATCAACAATAATATCTTTGGGTGATCAACTCCGCACGGCCACATGCCCCGGAATTCTACCTCGGTGTAGACATGTCCATGTAACCACAATAACAATATATCGGTAATCAACCCGACCGCGTGCCGAATCGCGTCGGTGTAGACATATCCATGTGACATCAACAACAAGACAAGAATCAAAATGGAAACATACCCGTGGAATTCTCCATCATCGCCGGCCGTCAAGTAAGTTCTCACAAGTCGACCGCCTCTATCGAGACGCGGTAACGTAAATACCACACTTGCACAACAAAGGCTATCATCACAAGCATAAGCAAGTTTCACAACAACAAGCATAGGCAAGTTTCACAACAACAAGCATAGGCAAGTTTCACAACAACAAGCATAGGCAAGTTTCACACAACTCAAAGTACTTTCATTTTATGCCAAAGTCCGGGTTTTTAACCCCAAAGTACTACATACGTTAAGTTCTTTTAAAAAGAGATCCATTACTTTTATAAAAGTCACCCTATACCCGTAGTATTAGAATGACCAACCCACATTCCTTTTCAAAATCAAGTAACAACATTCTTTTCCTAAGTTCCAGTTTGCCTAGTTTCAATTACTCAAGCTTCTCATTTTCAGATGATTTCATAGTTCCCAAACTTAATCACTTGATTCCTTTTTAGAACAATTGAGTAACATATGTCATATATGTGAGTAGTTTATTTTTGTTTATAACGATCTTATTACAGCAGCCATGATCTAGAAAATGTAATATCATTTTGTCTCATCTTAGCTTCTATGCAGATGGAGGTTTCTACTGGTTTTAATACAACACATCATTATTCAATACATTTTCCTTTATTAACGCGCTGCGGTGGTGTCGATACACATTCTGATTTCCAAATCAAGAAACATTATCCCTTTAAAAACCAAATACTCATTACTCACGAATGAGGTTTCACACAACATCCACATTAAAACAAATAAGTTAAGTCTCTTATCTTATAAGATCAAGTCTCTTAACTTCTAACATCAGTAAACCATTTTCACCTACATAAGGTCGTTATAACTAACTTCCCATAAAGCTATTATAACACCCTATGTTTTAAACCAACCAAATCACTTAGCACATGTACGTCTACCGTACTACATAGTTCCCAACAATCATGCTAGAAAAGATAGGAAGAGGTCCACATACCTCGCGACGATTTATCGACAATAAGCAAAATGCTCCAAGTACTACAACCTTGCTAGCCCTTTCCACTCCTCGAGTAGAATACGCTACTCTTAGTACTTTCACCTATAAAGGTCACAAACGTCTATTAACCCCAAAACACAAGTCTCTTTGCCAATACGCCTATGTAAATACATTCGATTCGATTCTTTATTCTTCGGGCTTAAGTCAAAAGACATTGCGAATACTAAGTATAGTTCCATATATATATATACTCAACTATATAATCTAACAAACATGTAATTTCCAATTACAATAGAGGGACAAGATAATTACCTCGATAAGCCCAAAATTATCCAAGTTATAATGTCGATCCTGAGCAAGGTTTAGCTCCTACTCCGTGCGCTCCAAACAACCCTTAGAAGTTCTAACCAACTTCTACACAAATACTTCAACCAACTATGAAGATTTCCTTAGGGTTTCGGTTTGAGACTAAAAAGGACAAAAGGTAGTATTTCCGGACTCTACGTAAAGAGGTATCTTTGGAATACTACAAGGTACAAGGCTAAGGTATTTTGGGCATTATAACAATACTAGGAGAAGTATTTCAATACCACGAGGAGGGTATTATACGAAAACAACTAGGCTAGAGGGTACCCGGCTAGCACCACAAGGGGAGGGAACCCCTCGGCCAAAGGCCACACGGAAAGGGGAGGGGAGGCTCTCGCCAAGAGCTCACAAAGGGGAGGAGAGGGTTTCAAGACTTGGAAGTTTTGGAATGGATGAAGTCTTCACACTTGGGGTATTTATAGCAAAACCAAAGGCCAACCAAGGGCCAAGATCCTTCCAAGTGTATAGCAAGTGTAAGGGCAAGATTAAGCCAAGTGCACCCTAACCCCTACTCCACAAAACATGCCACAAAACAATGCACCAAACAAGGCCAAAACAAGGCACAAAACAAGGGAGGAAGACGTCCCCGCTTACCCAAACGCCACTGAGGTGACAAGTGTCACCTCTCGTTAACCAAAGATGTTCCGTCGCTCGTAAAAAGCCGCAAAAATACAAAACGACATCGTCGTAATTTTCCCCTGCAGTTATGCAAAACGTTTAGTCAAAACGACTCTGTCGGGTGTTGTGCACTAAGGTAAATTCGGCCAAGTGTGACACATGGGGGTGACACGTGTCGACGCACGATTCGCCAAGAATATTTCGTATTAAGAAAATATCCAAAATACCGTAAATCTCAAAAACAAAGCGGGCCCCACAAAATAAATTTCTCCGTGGCCCCACGTGACCATTCCGAAAATAAAATCTCAAAATTCTAATATAATTTAAGAAGCCCATATACCAAATCTGGGAATCAATTCTCATTAACGAACCTTTTTCTTCACAAATTACGGAAACTTTTCCGTGAAAACTCACATCTTTCTTTCTTTTCAAAATTTTTGCCGTACTCGCACGTGCGTCCTCACATACATACCACCGCAACTACGGTATAACATTCTCCCTCCTTAGAAACATTCGTCCGAATGTTCCTTCTCAATCGGATAACGATAAAGTTCCTCTAACAAGTTGCCGACGCCACGCTAACGCGAAATAACACACGTTCTCTTCCTTCCTTACTGCGTCGTGCCTCTCGAACACTTGAACTCTCCCAAGACGTACCATACTTGATCATTACCCGCTCCCAAAAATCTCTGAGTCACTACCCCCAAACTTGGTCATCTTACTAACCTCAACGCCTTAAGGCCATTCCGGCCTTTACGAACCGCTCGGTCGAACGCGTCCACGAACTCATACGATGATCATACAAACTTGGGCCTAGCATCCTCGTGACCCTACCACCTGGCGGGACCACCTGAACTGACCCCACCCCAAACCGGGTTCTGGGTTGACCCGCAAATGGTCCTCAACCCGACCCCAACCGCGCCAAACTCTTGTTCCCGATCCTAACAATCTTACTAATTCACATCATGAAAGATACCACTCACATCTCACACTAACAACGGACTTAACACACAAATAAATTCCACTTAAACTACTACTCTGAAAAGGGTCAAAAATAAATCTTAAAATAAAGACGACCTTACCCTAAGGTCTCGATCGTGACATAGTCTAAGGTTCACACTTACCATGCCCCCATCGTATCCTCCCAACTAAGCATGTTTTCTAACTCACAATTAACACAACGCTATTAAATACATAGCACATAATAATGAGACCATTATAACAAGCATACCAAAACTCTAGAGGTTAAGGATATACCAAGCTACCGCTCACTCTAATCATAGGCACGCCTGCAGGCGCTATAGAAAGCGATGAACCAGCCATCGATCCGTAGGTGAGTCGTACCATCCGTGCGACCCTTGGTCGGACAGTTCCTCGCAAAATGGCCTGCTGCCGCAAAAATAACAAGCTCCTGGCACCACGACACTCCGAAATGCGGTCTACCACATCGACCACACCGAGGTAGGGTGACCGCATCCGCCAACACCGCTTACTTCCGAAACACGAACCCTCGAGCCCCGACTGCTCCCGAATACTCAAGGTTATGGAGGACCACTCTGCCGGCGGAGGTACAAAACTAGTAAGATGCTGAGTCGCTCCGCCTCGAAAGTCACAAAATGACACTGATTTACTGGCCCTCTTCTCCAGATATTGGTCATTCCGCCGACCTCTCGTGCCTCGCATCCCGGTCGTGAGCTGCATGCGGGCAATGTCCATGCCGGTGAAGAGCTACTCAACATGCCTCTGACATGTAATCATCGAGCCCTGTAACATATCGGTGCACTCGATCCTCCATACTAGCTACCAACGCTGGGACGTACCGGGCCAATGAGTCGAACTCCACATTGTACTCCCGAACCGTACGCCCGCTCTGTCTAAGCATCAAAAATCTGTCGGCCCGTGCCCTCCTCATCTGCGGAGGCAAGAAGTGCGTGAGGAAAGCCCCCGAAAACTCATCCCATACTGCTGGAGGTGCATGCTCTCCCCGGGAAAGCTCCCATGAATCAAACCAATCGACTGCGGTATCACGCCGCCGATGCGAACCAAAGGTCACGCGACTCGGTCTGAAGCCTTGATCACCGCGTGATCGGTAACATGGCCGGATGAACTCTGCGGATCATCCTCGAGCCTCGACCCATAAAACTCGCGGGCTACAACTCGTAAAGTCCGTAGCCTCAAACTATCGCTCGGGGTGAACCATCGTGCTACTGGAATCAACTGCTGCGTCGGCCTATCCTCATATCGGCCACGACCACGCCAGAATCGCCATCTCCTTGTAACCCATCTCCTCTGCCCTGCATGGGGTGGAGGCTCGTATGCTGCGTCTCGGCGACCATTCTGCGCTCTAACTCTCTTTGAAATTTGGCGGCGTCCTGAAACCCGCCGTCAAGCCTGACCTCGGTCTTGCATGCGGGCTGCGCCATCGTACTCCTCAGATCTCACTAGCGGTTCCCTCGGTGTCTTGCCCTTCGTGGCTCGTTGCCTTGCGGAGGCATAAGCGGTAAAAACGAGACACGTCGGAGGGTCCAACTTACAACACGGCTCTAAGGCACGATCTCGTAATGAGAAGAATGAAACCAATCCTAAATGTCCTGCGGCCTCACGATTATTGTCACGACCGTTCGGGGCGTGGATCGTGCCCTTACCGGCACCAGTAGTCATACATCGAGTAACGGCGGAATATAAAACAAGACAGAAGCATTTATAAAGTAAGCAGCTTTATCGATGAAAAGCTTGCCTTTCGGCATAATATAAATAACTCAAGTTTTGCGATTTACATCCCAACTGTACAATAGTACTCTGCACCTCTGGAAGTAAACAACTATGGCGGACAGGGCCGCCATACCCGACTCGCATAAAGCTATCTACAATACAAGGAGATCATACCCAAAAGTAGAGCCTCCGGAGAAGATGGAGCTCCTGACACCAACGCAAAGATCCTAAGGATGTGGATCTAGCACCTGCTTGCCCTTACCTGCGGCATGAACGCAGCCCCCCGAAGGAGGTCAGTACAACAGGTACCAAGTATGTGAAACTATAAGGAACTGAAATGAAATCAAAGTATTTAAAACCTTTTCACAAATACAATCAGTTCAATTTGCACATAGTGCCACATCACAAACAACAACGGGAATGGAAAGACTGTAACAGGTCTATTCTAGACCGCGAATGATCGAAGCAAGGCCAATCGCCCATAGTATCATTCTGCGTGCCTAGTCCTGGACTTTCGCAGCCCGCATAGGTCACATCGTGACCCGCGTGAGGTAGCCCTCGCGCCGGGGCAGCTAACCCCGGCATCCGCCTAGGCTCCGCACTCGCATAGCCTCAAAAGACCGCGTAGTCTCAGCGGACGCATAGGGAATCCCCCGCATCAGGCTAGACGCCCGGAATGATCAATCCTGGAGCATACCGCTGCTCCGCATAGTCTCACAGACCGCATAGGCCGTATAGACCCGCATCAAGGGGGGCAAGCCCTCGGTATAATAGTCAAGGGGTAGGTGATACAGTAACAGTACAACGGACTTACCGGTTAGCAACGTAAGCACAGCAAGAATGACCCCCTTACGGCGTTACAAGACACTAACACGGTAGCATCATGATATGTCTACTTATCAAACAATCTTACTACACTTAATGAGAGATCAATACAAGGCTTTTATAAACAAACAAGTAAATTCCTTTTATCATTCTTAAGTTGTTATACCTAACTTCCCATAAGGCTAGCATAACTCTTAAGCCTTTGTTAAAAACCAATTATTTATCTTACATTAAAAATGATTCAAATATTCTTTTGAAATGTTTTGATTCTTTGTTATTGAGCTTAAGCGTGAGGCATTACCATAAGTATTATTCGTGCTTAAGCGTGAGGCATTACCATAAGTATTATTCAGCTTAAGTCAAAGACATTGCGTAGTTATTATTCGATTAACACGTATGCGTCTACCGTACTATATATTGTAAAATATCATGCTTTAGGAAGAATCACATACCTTCTCGTGAAAACCACGCCAAGTTGAATATGTCGCGCAGAGTCACCTATAATAGTCACGGACATCAATCAAAGTCTAGACTACTCAAGGTCATTCTAAACAGAGGGTTCATAATTCTACGGTAAGTCGGGCACAACCCTACGGTGAGCTATGTAAGTCTACTATGAAAGCAGTCTAAGTGAGCAGATTCAATTATTCTTCTTTAAACCCTTCTCGTGATAACAGATTCAATTCTATTCGTGATATTCTTCTAAGTATCTAATACTTGTTCTAATACTACAACATGAAGTATTCTCTAATTCAAAAGAGGTTAGGATTAGTTACCTCGGTAAGCCCAATAATATCCTAGATAAAGTCGCGCTGAGCAAGGTTTAGCTCTAAGTTTATGCGCCCAGTAGCTCGAGAAACCTTAGAAGTTCTTCACAACTTCTACCAAAGACTAAGGGAATTGGGCTAGGGTATTTTGGGCATTATAACGATACTAGAAGACAACTTTTCTACCAAGGGAGGGGTAGATTTCGGCTAGGCTAGGGGTTAGGCCTCGGCCAAACTCATGAGGAGGGAAGGGGTGTTGGACGAAAAGCTCACAAAGGGAGAGGGAGGATTTTCAAGACTTGGAAGATTTGTGGATGAAGAACTCTTCATCTTAAGGGGGTATTTATAGGTCAGAAGTGGCCAACCAATGGCCAAGATTAAGACAAGTGCAAGGCAAGTGTAGGGTGAGGATTTAGGCAAGTGTCCTTGGCCAACTTGCACACAAAATATCCTACCAACTCCAAGACAAAGAAGCCAACCCAATCGGCCCTATTGCGTGTCAAGTCCACCAATTGGAGGGTGACAAGTGTCGCCCTCCGTTGGTCAAAATGTTTCGTCTCTGGAAAAATCCGCAAAATACTAAATGACATAGTCGGAATTTTCTCTAAAGTTGTGGAAACGTTTCGTCGGAAACGATTCTTCTAGTGTGTTGTGCACAAATAAAACGTCCAGCTAACTTTAAAGCCAAACTTTTTATGCGTATTCCTTACGTACATACTGCGAAATACGGTATAACATTCTCCTCTCCAGAAACATTCGTCCCGAATGTTCCTTATCAAGACAGTTATCGAAGAAGATTAAACAGTTAGCAAATGCCACACACGGCAACAAAACAACACTTAGGCATAAAAGATAATCGAAATTTACAAGTAGGAAAGTGAATTACCGGAGGTGTGGGAATAGGTGAGGATACTTATGTCTCATGTGCTCCTCGGTTTCGCACGTCATCTCCTCTGTGAGCTCGTTCCGCCACAAGACTTTGACGGAAGCCACGTCCTGCGTCCGCAGACGCCTAACCAGACGATCGACTATCGCTATGGAATCTCCTCATACGATAACCCACCGGCCACTGGACATCGTCGATCGGGTGTACCAGATGGATCCGATACATCTCCTCGGATAGATACGTGAAACACGGATGCACCGCCTCGGATCGGACGGCAGATCCAACTCGTAGGCAACCTTGCCTACCTGCGGACAATCTGAAGCGGCCCGATGTACCTTGGTGAGTTTCCTTCTTCCCGAATCTCATCACACCGCCATGGGTGACGCTAGGAAAACCCAATCATCTGCGAACTCCGGATCTGCCGACGATGATCTGCATCGACGATGCGACTCGGTGTCGATAGTCTCTCGGATAAGCTTCACCTTATCCATCGCTGCTGCACCAAATCTGGTCCCACTAGCCGCACCTCGCCCATCGAACCAACCTATAGGCGTCTGCACTTCCTCCCATACAAGGCCTCATAAGGCGCCATCGAATCTGAGTGGTAGCTATTATTATCGCAAACTCAACTAGAGGCAAATGATCCTCCCAACTACCACGAAGTCAATAACACGGGCTCGCGAGATATCCTCGAGAGTGCGGATAGTGCGCTCTGCTGTCCGCTGCATGCGTGGATGAAATGCGATACTCGAGCTCACTGCGTCCTAAACCTCTGGAAAGACCTCCGAAGTTAGCCGTAAACCGGGCTCCTCACGATATGATCGAAATAGGGACTCCATGCGATCGACGATCTCTCGGATGTAAAGTCCGCATAATCCTCAGAAAAAGTCGTCGGACGGAAGAAAGTGGGCTGATTTCATCGACTGTCGGCGATAACCCATATAGAATCATGTCTCCTCTGAGTGCGAGGTAATCCTGTGATAAAGTCCATGTTGATTACCTCCCACTTCCGGTCGGGATCTCGATAAATGCGTAACAAGCCACGGGCCTGCGGTGCTCTACCTTCACTGCGACAACACGGGCGAGCTACGAACTCTGCAACGTCTTTCTTCAAGCCATCCCACCAATACGGATCTAAGGTCGTGGTACATCTTGGTCGACCGGATGGATGAAGTACGCTTGTGTGTGCTTCCCAGAACTTTCTGCGAAGTCACGAAACATCTGGAACACACGATGCGCCCTCAAACCTTAGCACCCCATCGTGCTACCTCAAGGACCCTTGCCCTCACGAAGAGGCGTATCACGATATCGAATCAAAGTGGATCCTCGAGCGTTGCCTCTTCACCTCCTCGCCGGCGATGGAAGACTCGGCAACCTCACGAACTCTAACCCCACCGCTATCGGAATCAATCAAGCGGACACAAGGCTCGCTAAGCGATGCAAATCACGAACCATGTCCCTCCTATCTAGCTGCACATCCGATAGGCTCCCATCGACCTACGACTAAGAGCATACGCCTGACATTGGCCTTCCCGGGTGGTACAGATATCAACATCGTAATCCTTAAGCAACTCCAACCACCGTCTCGCCGTAAGTTCACTCCTCTGGTGAAGATATCTTGGAGGCTCTTGTGGTGCAGTATAAATATCCACGTGAACCCCATACAAATAGTGCCTCGGATCTTCAAAGCGTGAATTACGGTGCGACTCAAATCATGGGTGGGGTAGTTCCTCTCGTGTTTCTTGGTGTCGGGATGCATATGCTATAACCCGCCATGCTGCGTCAACACATCCCAACCCGATGCTGACGCGTCACAATACACGACATAACCGTCGGACCCTCGGAAGAGTAAAGCGAGGCGGTCGTCGATCTCTCTTCGACAGCGAAACCACGCTCACAAGCATCACCGGCTCAAACTTGGTCGCCTTACGAGTCACCCTAGTCAATGAATGCGAGATAAAGCAAACTTCTCCACGAACGCCGATAATATCCTGCAAGGCCCAGCTGCGAACCTCTGCCGGAGTAGTAGGTCTAGGCCAAGTCTGTCGCCTCGATCTTGGCGTATCCACTCGAATGCCATCGGCCGACAATATGCCCAGAAACGCCGAAGTCAACCAAAACTCACATTTGGAAAACTTGGCGTACAAGCTGGCTGTCTGGAGAATCGGCCAGATCGCCGAAATGCTCGCATGCTCCCGCCTGGCGAGAATAAACCAGATATCATCAATGAACACTATCACAAGCGTGTCCAAAAATGGTTTGAACACTCGGTTCATCAAATCCATGAATACGCGGAGCATTGGTCAACCCAAGACATGACCACGAACTCATAATGCGTCTGGTCCGAATGCGATCCTGAGGACATCCACCTCTCGACACGAACGATGATAGCGAACGCAGATCAATCTTGGAGAAACATCTCGCCTGCAAATCGTCGAACAAATCATCAATCACAGGAAGGGGTATCGTTCTTAATGGTCACTTTGTTCACCGCTGTAGTCAACACACGTGCAGCGTCCGTCCTTCTTCTTCACGAACAATACGGCGCCCCGGGAGAAACACTAGGTCGATAAAACCGCTTCTCCGGCAAATCTCTAAGGTGATCCTTGACTCTCAACTCGGCAGGTGCCATTCTGTATGGCGGAATGGAAATAGGCGAGTGTCTGGCAATATGTCAATACAAAACTCAATCTCCCTCTCAGGAGGGATACCCGGGAGGTCATCCGAAACACGTGCGGGAACTCGTGACCATCGGCGGTGAAAATCTGGTGCGCGCCTTGATTATCAAACACCGAACGAGATGGTAGATATACCGCCTTCGTACCGTCTTCCTAGCCTTGAGGTAGGAAATAAACCTACCACCGGCGATACCGTGCTCCTCCCACTCAACAATGGCTCCTCAGAAGCTGGAACCGTACTACTCTCTCTGCGGTCTACATTGGTGTAGCGAAGCTAGCCAATCCATCCCATAATCACGTCAAGTCAATCATCTCCAACTCTATCAAGTCGGCTGAGGTCCGACATCGAATGGTCACGGGACAAGCTCTATATACCGCCGAGCTACCACGAATCACCCATGGCGTAGCTACCTCGAAAGGGTCTATGGACTCGGGCTCTATCCCTATCCTACTAGCAACAAGGGAGATATATGGGGAGTAGAACCGGATCTATCAAAGCATACACACCAAACCCGAGCGATAAGGTACGTGGCGACATCGGTGAGGCCTCACGATCTGTCGGTGGACAAAGCATAAATGCGGTTACGAGGACGCTAGAATCGAGACTGCGCCACGACCTGCCGCGACCCTGATCCATGTGTACCTTGCCCTCGGGCGAGTAGCTGTCGAGGATGAAGAAGCGGCAGACCAGTAGGTGAGCCTACCACCGCCGCCCGGTCGGACAAACTCGCAAAGTGACCTGCGGCCACAAGTATAGCAAGCTCGGTCTGACTCGAGAATGGTATCGCCACAACGGGCACCGAGCGGACCTCGAGCAGTTAGCACCTCTGCCGAAATCCGAAGTCACTGGGCCACGACACGCCCGACCGCTCTGGTGTGAAAATGAGGTAGGAGCGCTCTGCGGCTGGTGTGGTGCAAATCCGACTTCTGGCGATGCCGCCCACCACGAGGACCACCAAAGAACCGGCCGTCTTGGCCTTCGCTGCTGATATCGCTCTGCCGGCGGTCTCTGCGCTCCTCGCATCTAGTGCATGGGCTCGCGTGCGGGTAATGTCCATACGGTGAAGAGAAACACCCGCACATGACTCGGCCATATAATCATCTAGCCGGTGGCGTAGCGGTGTACCTATCCTCCATATCTGCTACCAATCTTTGGGACATATCTAGCCAAAGAATCAAACTCGACATTGTATTCCCTGACGGTGCGTCCCCCCTGTCTCAGCAGCAAGAATCTATCAGCTCGTGCCCTCCTCATCTGCGGAGGCAAGAAGTGTGTGAGAAAAGCCTCTGAAAACTCATCCCATACTGCTGGAGGTGCATGCTCTCCCCGGGAAAGCTCCCATGAATCAAACCACTCGACTGCGGTGTCACGCAGCCGATGCGAACCGAATGTCACAGCCTCAGTCTCCGAAGCCCTGATCACCCGCATAATCCTCTGCAGCTGACGGATGAACTCCTGCGGATCATCCTCCGGCCTCGACCCGTAAAACTCGCGGGCTACAACTCGAAATCTCGCACCTCAAACTATCGCCTCGGGTGCCTACTGGTGCGGCCCAGGCTGGGCTGAGCCCATCGCGTCAGTCTCTCCTCGTGTCGGGCCACAACTTTAGCCAATAGGCCGTCTCCTTGTACCCTAACTCCTCCGCCCGGTGTGGGGCGGGGTGTGTACTTGTGGTCTCTTTGGGGCGGCGGCGTCATAGAACTCGCCGTCTCGTATAGACGGGCTCGAGCCCTCGTAACTCTGGGTGTCTGCTAGCGGCTCCTCCTCATTTGCCTTGCCCACGGGCGGGTTGCCTTACGTGGAGGCATAAGCTGTTACGGAAAGGAATACGTTAGAGGGTCCAACCTATAACACGACTCTAAAGCACGATCTCGTAATGAGAAGAATGGAAACCAATCCTAAATATCCTATAGCCTCACGATTATTGGCGTGGTGCACAACACCGATAATCAAGACTCTACTAGATACGATCTGTAGACACTTTCCGAGGATTAATCGCTCGATACCACTTTTGTCACGACCCGTTCGGGGCGTGGTCGTGCCTTCGGGCACCCAGTAGTCATACATCGAGTAACGGCGGAATATAAAACAAGACAGAAGCAGTTTATAAAGTAAGCAGTTTATCGATGAAAAGCTTGCCTTTCGGCATAATATAAATAACTCAAGTTTTGCGATTACATCCCAACTGCATAATAGTACTACTGCACCTCTGAAGTAAACAACTATGGCGGACAGGGCCCCGCCATACCTGATCAGACAAAACTATCTACAATACAGGAGATCATACCCAAAAGTAGAGCCTCCGAGAAGATGGAGCTCCCGACACCAACGCAAAGATCCTGGGATGTGGATCTAGCACACCTTGCCCTTACTGCGGCATGAGCAGCCCCGGGCGAGGTCGATAACAGTACCAAGTATGTGAAACTATAAGGAATGAAATGAAATCAAAGTATTTAAAACCTTTTCACAAATACAATCGATTCAATTTGCACATAGTGCCACATCACAAACAACAACGGAATGGAAAGATCGTGAATGTCTATTCTAGACCGCGAATGATCGGGCAAGGCGATCGCCCATAGTATCATTAGCGTGCCTAGTCTGGACTTTCGCGACCGCATAGGTCACACGTGACCCGCGTAGGTAGCCCTCGCGACGGGGCAGCCAACCCCCGGCATCCGCCTAGGCTCCCGCACCGCATAGCCTCAAAAGACCGCATAGTCTCAACAGACGCATAGAATCCCCGCGTCGTGCTAGGCGCCGAATGATCAATCCGGAGCATACCGCTGCTCCGCATAGTCTGAGCATCGCGTAGGCCGTATAGATGTCACGACCGAAACGGGCCCGTGGCGGTGCCTTACCCGGGCACCCTGGTGACACAACATCGAGTAATCGGAACATAAAACAACAACATGAGATAACGAAATATAAAACAATGATTCATGAAAACTTGCCTTTCGGCATATATATAACCATCAACTCTTTTACAAATGAACAGCTTAATCCTTTTTACAAACCCCACAACTTAAGATTACTACGGACCTAAGAAATGATACGACAACTATGGCGGGACGGGGCCCGCCAAACCCCGAATGTAAACACTCACTCTGACGGGGACTATACCTGATAAGCCTCCGAGAAAGCGGGCTTCCCAACGCTGAAATTGTGACCCTGAGAGCTAGGATCAACGACTGGTGTACCTCAACCTGCGGCATGAACGCAGCCCCAAGGAGGTCGATCTGTGCGAGTATGTGAAACTAAAAATCAGAAATGAAATCATAATAGTCTATAAAGCAGAGACATGTATGATAAGCAAACTACGATCCACAAATAAGCGGTCATGTCAAGTCGTGGACTCACGCCTCAAAGTTATCACAATAAAACCGTGCGGGGCAATGCGAAGGCATAGCCGACTACTAAGACCCACGGTACCAAAAATACCACAAAGCGTATCCGAGGTCTTTCTAGACCGCACCATGATCGAAGGCGGCGGCCACTCGCCCGCAATATCAATGTCTGCGTCTATTCTGGAACTCTCGCACTCGCGATAGGTCACACACGGACCGCATGAGGTATTCCTCGAATCATGGTCCTGCATCACCGAGGTATACCCCGCATCGGCGCACCAACCCTCGGTATCTGCCAGGCTCCCGCAACCCGCATAGTCTCAAAAGACCGCATAGTCTCACAGACCGCATAGGAATCCCCGCGTCGGGCTAAACACCCGAATGATCAAATCCGGAGCTACCGCGCTCGCGTAGTCACGAGGACCGCGTAGCCGTAAAGACCGCATCAAGGGTGGCAAGCCCTCGGTATAATAAGTCGAGGGTATGTGATACAATAACGATTACAACGGGCTTAACGTTTAACAACGTAAGCCTGCGAGTGACCCTCACATAATAATCACAAGATACTAACACACGTAGCATCCTAACATGCTTACTTATCAAGTCAACAAGAAAGTATTACAAGGCTATCACAAACCAATACAATCAAGTTATTCACACAAGGTACTTTCTACTAACAAGTTCGGGTACCTATCCCCAAAGCACTTCATACATTAAATCTTTACAAGATCGTTACTTCACAAAACCACACAATACCCGGTAGTATATGAACATAGAGTGATTATCTTTTTAAAGTAAATCAATTACTCTCTTTGTAAAATCAAGTAGCAACATTCTTTTCCAATGTTTAAGTTTGCCTAATTTCCAATGTTCAAGTTTCTCATTTTAGAACGGTTTCGTAGTTCATAATCTTATTCATTTAAGAATATAATTCTCCTTTAAACAATCTGAGAAACCTAAGCCTTACATGTGAGTAGGATATTCTTGTTTATAACAATCTTATTACAAAGACCATGATCTAGGAAATATCATTTTGTCTCATCTTAGTTTCTATGCGGATGGAAGTTTCTCGGTTTTATTAATACTTAATTAGTCAGAACATTTCCTTTTATTAACGCTGCAGTGGTTTGTCGATACACATTCTGATTTCCGAAATCAGTAAAACATTCTTAAGCCGTTATACCTAACCTCCCATAAAGCTAGTATAACTCTTAAGTTTTTAAAAACCAAGTATTACTTCTTCTTTCAAAATGATTCAAAAATCTTTGAAATACTTCAAGTTCTTTATTAACACATAACAAGCGCTTATAGTTCAAATCGATTACCTTTTAAAAACCACATGTATTTTCTAACCAACATAAAGTCGTTATAACCAACTTCCCATAAAGCCGTTATAACACTTTATGTTTTACACCAATCAAATACATTTAGCACGTATGCGTCTACCGTACTACATAGTTCACACATATCATGCTAGAAGAGATAGGAAGAGGTTCACATACCTCGCGACGAGTATCGACTAATAGCAAAACGCTCAACCGTCGGCTACTCCTTAAGCCAAGCGGATCGCGCCACACGTAGTACTCCCACCTATAAGGCCACAAGGCGCTTATTAACATTAGGTCTCTTCGTAGAACATTCTACCGAAAATTGGCAGACCTCCCCCATGCAACGTAAATCTCCTCTCTATCGGTGGCTGGCCAAGCCAACCGAGGGGTTATACATCTAACCCTAACGGTACAACTCTACTCCATGGTACTACTACACAAGTCTCATGTCTGACCAACCTATGTAATTACGATTGATTACTCTTCTTTAAATTCGTGCTTAAGTCGCAAAGACATTGCCGATAACTACGTTCGTTCTATTATATAGTATACTTCAACTATATATTCAAGCAATCATGTAATTTCCAATTACAATAGAGGACAAGATAATTACCTCGATAAGCCCATAATTATCCTAGCTTAAAGTCGATCCCGGCAATCGTTTAGCTCGACTCAGCGCTCCAACCGCTCTAAACCACCCTTAGAAGTTCTAACCAACTTCTACACAATACTCCAACTGACTATGGAGATTTTCCTAGGGTTTCGGTTTTGTGGTGACGGGAAGTATAATAGTATTTTACGGGCTTTTAGATAGGTATAACCTTAGAATACAACAAGGTATATGGCTAAGGTAATTTGGGCATTATAACAATACTTTTGAGTATTTCTACACAAAGGGGTACATTATACGAGAACAACACCACAAGGAGGGGTGAAGTCTCGCCACAAGGCCAACTCGAGGAGGGCTCTCGGCCAAGGGGGGAAAGGACGAGAACAAGGTGAAGGGAGGGAGGAAGAGCTCACAAGACTTAGGCATTTTTGGATGAAGAAGTCTTCAACCTTAAGGGGTATTTATAGGTCAAGGGATGGCCAACCAAAGGCCAAGATCAATCCATGTGTTAGGCAAGTGTAGGGCTAGGATTTACCAACACAAATATCCTACCAACTCCTTGACTTTTCCAAGGCACCAAAAACGTGCTCCTCTTTGTCCAATTCGTCCAAATGGACGTTCAAGTCCACCAATTGGTGGGTGCCATGTGTCGCCCTCCCTTTGGTCAAAATTTTTTCGTCTCTCGTAAAAATCCGAAAAAATTAGAAATGACATCGCCGTAAATTCCCCTACGAAAGCTGTTAAAACTTTTCGTCTAAAAACGACTCTAAACGGGTGTCGTGAACAAAATTAATTCGGCCAAGCCTTAGTACAAGTTTCAAATTTTCACGACGCCCCACGTACATACTGAAATACGGTATAACAATAGACCAAGATCGCGGGCAAGCCCTGTATAATAGTCGAGGGTAGGTGATACAAGAATAAAGACAGCGGACTTACCGGTTAGCAACGTAAGCACAAAGAATGACCCCTTACACAAAGATTACAAGACACTAACACGTAGCATCATGATATGTCTACTTATCAAACAATCTTACTACACTTAACAGAGATCAATACAAGGCTTTTATAAACAAACAAGTAAACGGTTCCTTTTATCATTCTTAAGTTGTTATACCTAACTTCCCATAAGGCTAGCATAACTCTTAAGCCTTTGTTAAAAACCAATTATTTATCTTCATAAAAATGATTCAAGATTCTTTTGAAATGTTTTCGATTCTTTGTTATTCGAGCTTAAGTGAGGCATTACCATAAGTATTATTCAAAGCTTAAGCGTGAGGCATTGCCATAAGTATTATTCGTGCTTAAGTCAAAGACATTGCCGTAGTTATTATTCGATTAACACACGACGCCTACCGTACTATATATTGTAAAATATTATGCTTTAGGAAGAATCACATACCTTCTCAAATAAAACCACCGCCAAGTGAATATGTCGCGCAGAGAGTCACCATAATAGTCACAGACATCAATCAAAGTCTAGACTACTCAAGGTCATTCTAAACAGAGGGTTCATAATTCTACGGTAAGTGGCAGCACAACCCTACCCTGAGCTATGTAAGTCTCATCAGAAAACAAATTCAAGTGAGTACAGTTCAATTATTCTTCTTTTAAACCCTTCTCGTGATAACAGTTCAATTCTATTCGTGATATTCTTCTAAGTATCTAATACTGTTTCTAATACTACAACAAGAAGTATTCTCTAATTCAAAAGAGGTTAGGATTAGTTACCTCGGTAAGCCCAATAATATCCTAGATAAAGTCGCACTGAGCAAGGTTTAGCTCCTAAGTCAGACGCCCAGAGCTCCAAGAAACCTTAGAAGTTCTTCACAACTTCTACCAAAGACTAAGGAATTGGGCTAGGTATTTTGGGCATTATAACGATACTAGAAGACAACTTTTCTACCAAGGAGGGGTAGATTTCGGCTAGGCTAGGGGTTAGGCCCTCGCCAAACTCACGAGGAGGGAAGGGTGTTGGACGAAAAGCTCACAAAGGGAGAGGAGGATTTTTCAAGACTTGGAAGATTTGTGGATGAAGAACTCTTCATCTTAAGGGGTATTTATAGGTCGAAGTGGCCAACCAATGGCCAAGATTAAGACAAGTGCAAGGCAAGTGTAGGGTGAGGATTTAGGCAAGTGTCCTCGCCAACTTGCACACAAAATATCCTACCAACTCCAAGACAAAAGAAGCCAACCCAATCGGCCCTATTGCGTGTCAAGTCCACCAATGGAGGTGACAAGTGTCGCCTCCCGTTGGTCCAAAATGTTTCGCCTCTCGGAAAAATCCGCAAAAATACTAAATGACATAGTCGGAATTTTCTACGAAGTCGTGGAAACGTTTCGTCGGAAAACGATTCTTCTAGTGTGTTGTGCACAAATAAAACGTCCAAGGCTAACTTTAAAGCCAAACTTTTTGTACGTATTCCCTTACGTACATACTCTGGAAATACGGGGTATAACAATTATAGATGTGGTGCACAACACACCGATAATCAAGACTCTACTAGACACGGTCTGTAGACACTTTCCGAGGATTAACTGCTCTGATACCACTTTTGTAACGACTGCCCGGCCCGCATCGTGCCTTATCCCGCACCCTAGTGATACAATCATCGAGAAAACCAATGAAAATAAAACTTTAAACAAGAAACAAGATATATGAACATAAACAAAGCCAACCCAACGGTTACCTTCCAATAACATAAATAAATACAACTCTTTCAAAACGAATGCTTTAATCCTTTTACAACCCCGCCCACAACAAGATTACTGCACTCTAAGATTTACAACAACTATGACGGACAGGCTTCGCCATACCCCAATGTACAAGAACCTACAACTCGTGGAACACATACCAAAAGATAAGCCTCCGAGAAACGGAGCTTCCCAAAACGCTGAATCGAGATCCTAAGAGCGAGGATCCACGGCCGATGTACCTCTACTGCGGCATGAACGCAGCCTCGGGCGAGGTCAAGACAACAGTACCAAGTATGTGAAATCAGAAAATATCAGAATGAAATCATACTAGTCTATATAAAGCGGGAGACATGTATGATAACCAAACTACGATCACAACATAAAAGCGATATGTCGAAATGTGACTCACGCCTCCACCATCACTCAAATATAACTATGGGTCTCACGCCCACAACATCAATCATGTTCGCATCACGGCCGCATGCCCCTGACTCAGATCGGTAGACATGTCCATGATGCAACAATAATACCAATGCCCCACGGCCACGTGCCCCGAATTCTACCTCTGTAGACACGCCCATGTGACATCAACAATAATATATCGTGATCAACCCCGCCGCATGGCCACATGCCCCTAATTCTACCTCGGTGTAGACATGTCCATGTAACCACAATAACAATATATCGTAATCAACCCGACCGCACGGCCGCATGCCCTAATCTTCAGACGGCAGATACGCCCACGTGACATCAACAACAAGACAAGAATCAAAATGGAAACATACCCATGGAATTCTCCATCACCGCCAAAGACGCCCAAGTAAGTTCTCAACAAGTCGACCGCCTCTATCGAGACGCCAGAATACGTAAATATCACACTTGCACAACAAAGGCTATCATCACAAGCATAAGCAAGTTTCACAACAACAAGCATAGGCAAGTTTCACAACAACAAGCATAGGCAAGTTTCACAACAACAAGCATAGGCAAGTTTCACAACAACAAGCATAGGCAAGTTTCACACAACTCAAAGTACTTTCATTTTATGCCAAAGTCCGGTTTTTAACCCCAAAGTACTACATACGTTAAGTTCTTTTAAAAGAGATCCATTACTTTTATAAAAGTCACCCTATACCCGTAGTATTAGAATGACCAACCCACATTCCTTTTCAAAATCAAGTAACAACATTCTTTTCCTAAGTTCCAGTTTGCCTAGTTTCAATTACTCAAGCTTCTCATTTTCAGATGATTTCATAGTTCCCAAACTTAATCACTTGATTCCTTTTTAGAACAATTGAGTAACATATGTCATATATGTGAGTAGTTTATTCTTGTTTATAACGATCTTATTACAGCCATGATCTAGAAAATGTAATATCATTTTGTCTCATCTTAGCTTCTATGCAGATGGAGGTTTCTACTGGTTTTAATACAACACATCATTATTCAATACATTTTCCTTTATTAACGCTGCAGTGGTCTGTCGATACACATTCTGATTTCCGAAATCAGTAAAACATTATCCCTTTAAAAACCAAATACTCATTACTCACGAATGAGGTTTCACACAACATCCACATTAAAACAAATAAGTTATGTCTCTTATCTTATAAGATCAAGTCTCTTAACTTCTAACATCAGTAAACCATTTTCACCTACATAAGGTCGTTATAACTAACTTCCCATAAAGCTATTATAACACCCTATGTTTTAAACCAACCAAATCACTTAGCACATGTACGTCTACCGTACTACATAGTTCACAACAATCATGCTAGAAAAGATAGGAAGAGGTCCACATATGTTATACCCCGTATTTCCAGAGTATGTACGTGAGGGCGTACGTATTATAATTTAAGCCTTAAGGATTGGCTAGTTTCGAATATTGTACACAACTACCGTTAGGAGTCGTTTTTCGACGAAACGTTTCCACAGCTTTTGTAGGGAAAATTCCGGCTATGTCATTTATAATTTTTGCGGATTTTTCCGAGAGACGAAACATTTTGGACCAACGGGAGGGTGACATGTGTCACCCTCACATTGGATGAAGTGGGCGGTAATGCTTGGCCGATTGGGTCTTGTGTAGTTGGTAGGATATTTTGTGCAAGTTGTGTGGTAGATGGATAAGGTACACATGGTGGAAATCTAGCCCTACACTTGCACCACACTTGTCTTCATCTTGGCCATTGGTTGGCCTTCACTTGACCTATAAATACCCCCTTAGTTGATGAACTTTCTTCATCCAAAAATTGAGCAATCTACCTAAGTCTCAAAATACTCCCTCCCTCTTGTGGTTCTCGTCCAAAGCCTCTCCCCCTCCCCCTCCTAGTGGCCTTTGGCCGAGAGCCCCCCCCCCTCAGGGTGTTTGGCCGGGTACCCCAGCCTAGTTGTCTCGTATAAATACCCCTCAGTGGTATAGAAATACTCTCCTAGTATTGTTGTTATGTCCAAATACCTGCCCAAATACCTTATAGTATTCCCAAGGTTACACTTATACTAGCCTGTAAAATACCATTATACTTTCCTCACGCTAAAACGAAACCCTAAGTAAATCTTCACCCGTAGTTGAAGTTATAAGTAGAAGTTGGTTAGAACTTCTAAGGGTTGGTTGAGCGGGCCTGAGCGCACTGAGGTGAGCTAAACCTGCTCAGATCGACATATAAACTCGGATAATTTTGGGCTTATCGAGGTAAACACTTGACCTTCTATTGTAATTGGGAATTACATGTTGTAGGAATATATAGTTGAAGTATACTATATATAGAACTGATTATAATTGTGGCAATGTCTTGCGACTTAAGCTCAATACTACTTATGGCAATGTCTTGCGACTTAAGCCCAATTTAAAGAAGTGAATCGAATCAGAATTACATAGATCAGACATAAGAGATCGTGTAGTATTGCGGAGTAGAATTGTACATGTCCGGTTAGATAGAACCCCTCGGTTGGCTTGGTAGCCTACCTCGTAGCGAGAGATTAACGCCGCCATGTGCGGGGAGGTGCCGAATTTTCTCAGAGAATATGGAACGATGAGATCTAGATGTTAATGCGCCTTGTGGCCTTATAGGTTGAAGTACTACGCAGGTGCGATCTACGTGGCTTAAGGAGTAGCCGACTTTGAAGTACTTGAGCGCTTTGCTATTAGTCAAGACTGTCGCGAGGTATGTGAACCTCTTCCTATCTCTTCTAGCATGATATGTGTGAACTATGTAGTACGGTAGACGCATACGTGTTAATCGTGTTTGATTGTTTTAAAACATAAAGTGTTATAACGGCTTTATGGGAAGTCAAGTTATAAACTTTATGTAGGTAAGAAAATACTTTATGGTTTTAAAAGGTAATCGATGTGAATTATAATCGCTAGTTATAATAAAGAACTTGATGTATTTCAAAAGAGTTATAAATCGCTTTGAAGGAGAGTAACACTTGGTTTTAAAGGTTTTAAAAAGAGTTGTACTAGCTTATGGGAAGTTAGGTATAATGTCTTAAGAAAGGTAAAGAAAATGGTTTATCGATGTTAGAAGTTAAAAGACTTGATCTTATAAGATAAGAGACTTAACTTAATTGTTTTAATGTGGATGTTTGTGTGAAACCTCATTCGTGAGTAATGAGTACTTGGTTTTACTTAAAGGGATAATGTTTTACCGATTTCTAAATCGAATGTGTATCGACGCACCACCGCAAATGCTAATAAAGGAGAATGTATTGAATAATGAAGTATTGTATTAAAACCAAGAGAAACCTCCATCCGCATGTAAGCTAAGATTGAGACAAAATGATATTACATATCCTAGATCATGGTCGCTAATAAGATCGATTATAAACAAGAATAAACTACCCATATAAGGCATACGCTTTCTCAAATCATTAAAGGAGAATTATGTTTTAAAGGATTAAAACTAGAACTACGAAACCTTTTCTAAAAATGAGAAACTTGAGCATTTGAAATTAGGCAAACTTGAACGCTTGGAAAATAAGGTTGTTACTTGATTTTACAAAGGAAAGCCTTTTGTTTACTTAACAATGTTCGCCACTCTATTTTTATACTACGACATCGGGTGACTTTATAAAAGGAATGGATCTCTTTAAAAGGAATTTAACGACGTAGTACTTAGGTTAAAACCCGCTTTGGCAAAAATGGAAGTAACTCGAGTTGTGTAACTTGCACGCACGTGTTGTGTAACTTGCCTATACCGTTGTTGTGTAACTTGCCTATGCATGTGTTGTGTAACTTGCCTATGCTTGTTGTCGCAGAACTTGCTTATGCTTGTGGTGATAGCCTTGGTTGTGCAAGAATGGTTATTTTATGGACTAGCTCTCCATGAGGTTTCTTCGTTCGCCTCGTCCCCGGTGGTCGGCTCGACTTGCCCGCCTCATGGCTGATTCGCCTCGTACCCGTGAGTCACCGTGACTTGCCCTGCTCGGTGTAGTGACGGTCTCGTGATACGGCTCGTCCCCGTGGTCACCAGATTTGCCCCGCCACTACGCGTGACCGCCTTGGTATCCTGTGAGTCGGCTCTCGCACTTGCCCCGTGTCAGCTTCGTGTTTTTGGTTGCATTGTATTATTGGTACGGCCGGATCTGGTAGTTATACTTGTCCTATACGGTTTTTATGGCACAGGTGGGACCTGGTGTTCATGTATACTCCTTGGTATTGTTATATCATAAATCACGGCTGAGGAAGGAATTCCACCGCACGAGTGATAATTTAGAGGGCGTGAGTCCCTGACTTGATGTAACTGGTTATATGTTATGTACTGTAGTTTGGTCATCATACATGTCTCCTACTTTATATGGACTATTATGATTTCATTTCGATTTACGCTTCACATACTGTACTTGCATCGACCTCCTTCGGGGCCGCTCATGCCGCAGTAAGTACATCGTCGCCGATCCCCGCCTAGGATCACCTTTCAGCGCATCGAAGCCCGTTCCTTCTGAGGCTTATCTTTTGGTATGTGTTCCCCGAGTCAGAGGTTCTTGTACATTCGTGGTATGGCGGCCCCGCCCCGTCATAGTTGTTGTAAATCTTAGAGGTCCAGAGCACCGCAAGGTGGTTTTGTAAAAGGTTTAAACTGCTCGCTCGAAAGAGTTGTTTATATATATTTTATCGAAGGTAACCGCTTGGTTGGCCTGCTTTATTATCTTGTCTCATGTTCATGTTTAAGTTTTTATTTCCGCCGGTGTTCTCTCGATGTTGTATCACCAGGTGCCCGGTAGGCACTACCACGCCCGGATCGGTCGTGACAAAAGTGGTATCGCAGCGCTTAGTCCTCTGAAAGTGTCTACGCATCGCGTGTCAGTAGTAGTCTTGATTATCGATGTGTCAGGCACCACATCTATAATCGTGAGGTCGCAGGACATTTAGGATTGGTTTCCATTCTTCTCATTCCGAGATCGTGCCTTAGAGTCAGTGATAAGATCGACCCTCCGACATACTTCGCTTTTACCGCTTATGCCTCCGCGTAAGGCAACCCGCCCGTGGCAAGGCAGCAGAGGAGTCGCGAGTAGAGCAATGCAGAGACCACAAGACTGAGCCTCCACCCGCACCGGAGCAGGAGATGAGTTACGCGAGCTGGCCCGCTTAATGGCCGTGGTCAGGCCGACTTGAGGATAGCCGACGCAGCAGCCCAAAGAGCACCGCCGTTCACCCTAGATCGATAGTTCGAGGCTACGGGATTTTCCGAGTCAGAGGCCGCCAGAGTTTTATGGGTCGAGGCCCGAGGATGATCCGCAGGAGTTCATCCGACGCCATAATGATCATGAGAGTGATCAAGGCATCGGAGACCGAGTCGGTGGTCCTAGGTTCGCATCACCGCGTGATACCGCAATGATCGGGTTTGATTCGCGAGCTGTCCCGGGAGAGCATGCACTTCCAGCCTTTATGGGACGAGTTCTCGCAGGCCTTTCTTGCACATTTCTTGCCTCCGCACGGCGAGGGCTCGCGCATAGATTTTTGGTATTACGGCGTAATCCGCGCATAGCCGAGTACAATGTGGAGTTCGACTCATCGCCCAGACGCCCCCGCGTTGGTAGCTAGTATGGAGGATCGAGTGCACCGATTTGTTACGTGGCTCGATGATCACCTAGCCGAGAGTTGTTCGGTGTAGCTCTTCACCGCATGGACATTGCCCGCACGCAGCTTATGACCGATGTGAGGAGAGGATAAATCGACTGAATGACTGTGGTCGCAGAAGAGGCCGTAACAGCAGGTCCTTTGGTGACTTTCGAGGCGGACCGCCTCAAAGAAGAAGTCGCGATGCGCTCCACCAAGACAGAGTGGTCCTCCACAGCCTTTCGACCTTCGAGATATTCAGAGCAGTCAAGCCTCCTGTGTTTCAGATTTTCGTGAGCAGAGTGCTCGCCGGATGAGGTTGCCCTTGTCTCAGTGTGGCCAGTGAAAGCTTCATAAAGGAGAGTGTCGTACTAACTCGGGAGATTGTTATTTTTGCGCCAACAGGCCATCTCGCAAGAGATCGTCCACTGTGGGTAGCACCGTAGATAGCATGGACTACTAGAGCCTATGGTTCTTCACCTTCCATAGCCAGCAGATGTTCATACACCTACAGCCCCTGCAGAGGTCGCGTGGAAGTTCCTGCTTTAGCGGCCCTTTGAACCGCCTATTTTCGTGTATATCCTTAACCCTTTAAAGATTTGTATGCATGATATGATGACCTTATTATTGTGTGCTACGCTCGATAGCGTTTTGATGGTTATGAGTTAGAAAGCTTGACTAGTTGAAAGGATTTGTATGGGGCATGGAAAGTGTGAACTTTAGAATATTTCATGTTGAGACCTTAGATGTAAGGTCGCCTTGAGTACCAGATTTTGCAAGTGATCCTTGCCGGAATACATTTTATGCCTAGAATGTGTTGTGTGATAATTTTCGAGTAGGTTAAATGGAAGTGGTAGCTTTCATGACCGTTGAGGTAATATTGTTCCGGCCTGGGAACAAGAGCGTGATGCGTTAGTGGATCGGGTTGGGGCCATGTTGAGGCCAACCCGCGCCGGTTTCAAAGCCGGGTCACCGTGGTCCCGCCAGTGGTAGGTCACGAGGGTGCTAGGCCCAAGTTTAGATGACCATCGATGAGTTCGTGGGTATGTTCGACCAGAATCGGTTCGTGAAGGCCGGAATGGCCTTAGAAAAGAAGTGAAGCTAGTAAGATGACCAAGTTTGAGGTAGTGGCTCCAAGGGTTGGAAACAAGCGTTGACTAAAGTGTGGTACGATACTGTAAGAGTTCAAGTGTTCGAGAAGAGTACGACGAGTAAGGGCAGAGGCGAGCATGTATTGCGAGCATAGATATGATCATTTCGCAAGAGAGAAGGTGCGATGGATGTATATTTTAGACCTCAGAATCGCACGCAGCCCGCACCATTTGTTGGGTCGCCGAGTGACACTAGAACCTCGCGGCAAAGTGACAAAAGTTTGTGATGTTAGAGGTGTTTCGTGGACTTGGATGTAAGCATTTACGCTGGTGTTTCGTGGCCATTGTGGCGCTGGCAACTTATTAGAAGAACTCTATCATTATCCGCTTGAGAAAGAACATTCGGACGAATGTTTCGGCGAGGAGAATGTTATACCTCGATTTCCGCAGTATGTACGCAGGCGCACGTATTATAATTTAAGCCTTAAGGATTGGCTAGTTTCAATATTGTACACAACTACCGTTAGAGTCGCTTCGACTAAACGCTTCACGCTTTTGTAGGGAAAATTCCGCTATGTCATTTATAATTTTGCGGATTTTTCCGAGAGACGAACATTTTGGATCAACGGGAGGTGATACGTGTCACCCTCACATCGACGGTGGGCGGTAATGCTTGGCCGATTGGGTCTTGTGTAGTTGGTAGGATATTTTGTGCAAGTTGTGTGGTAGATGGATAAGGTACACACGGTGGAAATCTAGCCCTACACTTGCACCACACTTGTCTTCATCTTCGCCATTGGTGGCCTTCACTTGACCTATAAATACCCCTTAGTTGATGAACTTTCTTCATCCAAAATTGAGCAATCTACCTAAGTCTCAAAATACCCTCCCTCTTGTGGTTCTCGCCCAAAGCCTCTCCCTCCTCCTAGTGGCCTTTCGCCGAGAGCCCCCTCCTCAGGTGTTTGGGCCGCGGTACCCCAGCCTAGTTGTCTCGTATAAATACCCCTTGTAGTGGTATAGAAATACTCTCCTAGTATTGTTGTTATGTCCAAATACCTTGGCCCAAATACCTTATAGTATTCCCAAGGTTACACTTATACTAGCCCAGAAAATACCATTATACTTTCCTCGCCGCTAAAACGAAACCCTAAGTAAATCTTCACCCGTAGTTGAAGTTATAAGTAGAAGTTGGTTAGAACTTCTAAGGGTTGGTTGAGCGGCCTGAGCGCACTGAGTAGGAGCTAAACCTTGCTCAGATCGACATATAAACTCGGATAATTTTGGGCTTATCGAGGTAAACACTTGACCTTCTATTGTAATTGGGAATTACATGTTGTAGGAATATATAGTTGAAGTATACTATATATAGAACTGATTATAATTGTGGCAATGTTCTTGACTTAAGCTCGAATACTACTTATGGCAATGTCTCGCGACTTAAGCTCAATTTAAAGAAGTGAATCGAATCAGAATTACATAGATCAGACATGAGACTTGTGTAGTATTCTCGTGAGTAGAATTGTACATGTCCGTTAGATTGCAAACCCCCGTTGGCTTGGTAGCCTCGTAAAGCGAGGAGATTAACGCTCATGGGGAGGTGCCGAATTTTCAGAGAATATGGAACGATGAGATCTAGATGTTAATAAGCGCCAGTGGCCTTATAGGTTGAAGTACTACGCAGGTGCGATCTACGTGGCTTAAGGAGTAGCCGACGCTGAAGTACTGAGCGCTTTGCTATTAGTCAAGACTCGCCGCGAGGTATGTGAACCTCTTCCTATCTCTTCTAGCATGATATGTGTGAACTATGTAGTACGGCAGACGCATACGTGTTAACCGTGTTTGATTGTTTTAAAACATAAAGTGTTATAACGCTTTATGGGAAGTGGTTATAACATCTTTATGTAGGTAAGAAAATACTTTATGGTTTTAAAAGGTAACTGATGTGAATTATAACTGGCTAGTTATAATAAAGAACTTGATGTATTTCAAAAGAGTTATAAATCGTTTTGAAGGGAGAGTAACACTTGGTTTTAAAGGTTTTAAAAAGAGTTGTACTAGCTTATGGGAAGTTAGGTATAATGTCTTAAGAAAGGTAAAGAAAATGGTTTACTGATGTTAGAAGTTAAAAGACTTGATCTTATAAGATAAGAGACTTAACTTAATTGTTTTAATGTGGATGTTTGTGTGAAACCTCATTCGTGAGTAATGAGTACTTGGTTTTACTTTAAAGGGATAATGTTTTACCGCTTAAATCGTAACGTGTATCGACTGCACCACCGCAATAATAAAGGAGAATGTATTGAATAATGAAGTATTGTATTAAAACCGAGAAACCTCCATCCGCATGTAGCTAAGATGAGACAAAATGATATTACATATCCTAGATCATGGTCGCTTAATAAGATCGATTATAAACAAGAATAAACTACCCACATATAAGGCATACGCTTTCTCAAATCATTAAAGGAGAATTATGTTTTAAAGGATTAAAACTAGGAACTACGAAACCTTTTCTAAAAATGAGAAACTTGAGCATTTGAAATTAGGCAAACTTGAACGCTTGGAAAATAAGGTTGTTACTTGATTTTACAAAGGAAAGCCTTTTGTTTACTTAACAATGTTCACACTCTATTTTTATACTACGGACATCGGTGACTTTTATAAAAGGAATGGATCTCTTTAAAAGGAATTTAACGACGTAGTACTTTAGTGGTTAAAACCCGCTTTGGCAAAAATGGAAGTAACTTGAGTTGTGTAACTTGCCTACGCATGTGTTGTGTAACTTGCCTATACCGTTGTTGTGTAACTTGCCTATGCATGTGTTGTGTAACTTGCCTATGCTTGTTGTTGCGTAACTTGCTTATGCTTGTGGTGATAGCCTTGGTTGTGCAAGAATGGTTATTTTATGGACTAGCTCTCCACGAGGTTTCTTCGCTCGCTTGGTCCCCGGTGGCTCTCGTACTTGCCTGCCTCATGGCCGATTCGCCTGTACCCGTGAGTCACCGCACTTGCCCTGCTCGCTGTAGTGACGGTCTCGTGATACGCCTTGGTCCCCGGTGGTCAGCCCGTACTTGCCCCGGCCACCACGTGACCGCCTTGGTATCCTGTAGTCGCTCGCACTTGCCCCGTGACGCTTCGTGTTTTGGTTGCATTATATTATTGGTACGGTCGGATCTCGTAGTTATACTTGTCCTATACGGTTTTTATGACACAGTGGGACTCGTGTTCATGTATACTCCTTGGTATTGTCATATCATAACCGCCAGCTGAGGAAGGAATTCCACGCACGAGTGATAATTGGAGGCGTGAGTCCTCGACTGATGTAACTAGTTATATGTTATGTATCGTAGTTTGGTCATCATACATGTCTCCCGCTTATATAGACTATTATGATTTCATTTCAGATTTACGCTTCACATACTTGGTACTGGCCAGATCGACCTCCTTCGGGCCGCGCTCATGCCGCAGTAAGTACATCGCCGATCCCCGCCTAGGATCACCTTTCAACGCATCGAAGCCCGTTCCTTCTGAGGCTTATCTTTTGGTATGTGTTCCTCGAGTTGTAGGTTCTTGTACATTCTGGGTATGGCGGCCCCGTCCGTCATAGTTGTTGTAAATCTTAGGTCCAGAGTAATCATGCAAGGTGGTTTTGTAAAAAGGTTTAAACTGCTCGCTCGAAAGAGTTGTTTATATATATTTTATTGGAAGGTAACCGTTTGGTTGGCCTGTTTTATTATCTTGTCTCATGTTCATGTTTAAGTTTTTATTTCCGCTGGTGTTCTCTGATGTTGTATCACTAGGGTGCCCGGGGTAAGGCACCAGTCACGGGCCCGGGATCGGGTCGTGACAACATACCTCGCGACGATTTATCGACAATAAGCAAAATGCTCCAAGTACTACAACCTTGCTAGCCCTTTCCACTCCTCGAGTAGAATACGCTACTCTTAGTACTTTCACCTATAAAGGTCACAAACGTCTATTAACCCCAAAACACAAGTCTACTGCAATACAGTCCTATGTAAATACAGTTCAGTTCAGTTCTTTATTCTTCAGGCTTAAGTCAAAAGACATTGCCGAATACTAAGTATAGTTCCATATATAGTATACTTCAACTATATATTCTAACAAACATGTAATTTCCAATTACAATAGAGGGACAAGATAATTACCTCGATAAGCCCAAAATTATCCAAGTTATAATGTCGATCCCGAGCAAGGTTTAGCTCCTACTCCGCGCCCAAACAACCCTTAGAAGTTCTAACCAACTTCTACACAAATACTTCAACCAACTATGAAGATTTCCTTGTGGTTTCGGTTTGAGACTAAAAAGGACAAAAGGTAGTATTTCCTGACTTCACGAAAGAGGTATCTTTGGAATACTACAAGGTACAAGGCTAAGGTATTTTGGGCATTATAACAATACTAGGAGAAGTATTTCAATACCACTGGAGGGTATTATACTAAAACAACTAGGCTAGTGGTACCCCACGGCTAGCACCACAAAGGGAGGGAACCCTCGCCAAAGGCCACACGGGGAGTGGGGAGGCTCTCGCCAAGAGCTCACAAAGGGGGAGGAGAGGGTTTCAAGACTTGGAAGTTTTTGAATGGATGAAGTCTTCACACTTGTGGGTATTTATAGCAAAACCAAAGGCCAACCAAGGGCCAAGATCCTTCCAAGTGTATAGCAAGTGTAAGGGCAAGATTAAGCCAAGTGCACCCTAACCCCTACTCCACAAAACATGCCACAAAACAATGCACCAAACAAGGCCAAAACAAGGCACAAAACAAGGGAGGAAGACGCCCCCTTGCTTACCCAAACCGCCACTTGAGGGTGACAAGTGTCACCCTCTCGTTGGCCCAAAGATGTTCCGTCGCTCGGAAAAATCCGCAAAAATACAAAACGACATAGTCGGAATTTTCCCCTCGCAAGTTATGCAAAACGTTTCGTCGAAAAACGTGTCACGACCCGATTCCGGGCCCGTGACTGGTGCCTTACCCCGGGCACCCTAGTGATACAACATCAGAGTAATCAGCGGAACATAAAACGATACAAGACATATTATGAAATATGAAACAATAATCTGAGAAAAAAACTTGCCTTTCGGCATATATGTAAATAACAACTTTTTCAACATGAACAGTTTAATCCTTTTTTTCAAACCCTGCCCACAACAAGATTACTGCACTTACGAATGATATGACAACAACGACGACAGTGGTTCGCCATACCCCGAATGTAAGCACCTACAACAACAGGACTATACCAAGACAAGCCTCCGAGAAACGGAGCTTTCCCAAGCGCCGAATCGTGACTCCTAAGAGCGAGGATCAACGATCGTGTACCTTTACTCGCGGATGAACGCACTTCGGGCGAGGTCGATAACAAAAAATTTGTATGTGAAACCGAAAATATCAGAAATGAAATCATAGCGCCTATATAAAACAGAGACATGTATGATAACAAAACTACGCTCACAATAAACAAGCAATATATCAAGTCGTGACTCACGCCTCAAGTCATCACTAAATATAACAATGGGTCTCACGCCCCAATATCAATCATGCCCGTGGAATACCTTCTCACCGCCAGCTTTATGATATAAAAGCACCAAGGAACACACATGAACACCGTGTCCCACCTGCGCCATAATGAAACCGCATGGTAAGGCACGGCGCATAGCCGACTACTAACACCTACGCACTCATCAAGGTCGCGAATCAGATTATAAGATCTGCCTGCATCATTACATGATCAAAGCCGCCACTTGCCCGCAGATCTAATGCGCGCGCTTCAGCCTCGAACTTTCCGCAGCCCGCATAGGCCAATCTCATCGCCCGCATGAGGTATTCCCGCATCGAGGGTAGCTACTCCCAAGATCGCCCCGACTTCGCACCGCACGCCACACGGACCGCATGCCCATAAAGGACGACTCTAACCTCGAACTCTCGTAGCTTCGCATAGGCCCTCGGGACTCGCATGAGGTATTCTCGAATCATAGGTCCATCGACCGCCGAAGTCTACCCCGCACGGAGGGCTTAACTCCCTAATCATCTCAAGAGATGAGTGATGTAAAATACTAACACAACAAATTATCGTTAAGCAACATAAGCACAACAAAGGAAAACCCCTTTACGCAACATCACAAGATACTAACACACGTAGCATCCTAGCATGTTTACTTATCAATCAACAAGAAAGTATTACAAGGCTATCACAAACCAACACAATCAAGTTATACACACAAGGTACTTTAAGCTAACAAGTTCGTATCTACCCCTAAAGTACTTCATACATTAAATCTTTTAAAAGATCCGTTGCTTTCACATAAGTCACACAATACCCGTAGTATAAAATAGAGTGATCTTTTTAAATAAACCAAAACACTTACCTTTGTAAAATCAAGTAACAACATTATTTTCCAAACGTCCAAGTTTGCCTAATTTCAAATGTTCACGTTTCTTATTTTAGAAAGGTTTCGTGGTTCATAGCCTTATTCATTTAAGAATATAATTCTCTTTTAAACAATCGGAGAAACATAAGTCTTATATGTGAGTAGGATATTCTTGTTTATAACAATCTTATTACAGCAGCCGTGATCTAGGAAATATCATTTTGTCTCATCTTAGCTTCTATGCAGATGGAAGTTTCTACTGGTTTTAATAATACTTAATTAGTCAAAACATTTCCTTTTATTAACGCTGCAGTGGTTGGTCGATACACATTCTGATTTCCGAAATCAGTAAAACATTCTTAAGCCGTTATACCTAACTTCCCATAAAGCTAGTATAACTCTTAAGTTTTTTTTTTTTAAAAACCAAGTATTACTTCTTCTTTCAAAATGATTCAAAACTCTTTTGAAATACTTCAAGTCCTTTATTAACACATAACAAGCCAGTTATAGTTCAAATCAGTTACCTTTTAAAGACCACAAGTATTTTCTTACCAACATAAAGCTGTTATAACCAACTTCCCATAAAGCCGTTATAACACTTTATGTGTTAAACCAATCAAATACGCTTAGCACACGTACGCCTACCGCACTACATAGTTCACACATATCATGCTAGAAGAGATAGGAAGAGGTTCACATACCTCGCGACGAGTATCGACTAATAGCAAAACGCCCAAGTACTTCCAACCGCTTGCCACTCCTTAAGCCAAGTAGATCGCGCCACACGTAGTACTTCAACCTATAAGGCCACAAGGCGCTTATTAACATTTAGATCTCATCGTAGAACATTCTACGTAAAATTCGCAAAGACTCTCCCGCAACAACAGAAATCTCCTCCTCTAATCTGGCCGCTACCAAGCCAACCAGTGGGTTATACATCTAACCCGAACGGTACAATTTACTCCACAAGATTACTACACAAGTTCATCAGAATACACCCCATGTAATTACAGTCAGCTTCTTCAGCTTAAGTCAAAAGACATTGCCGCAAAGATTAAGCTTAGTTCTATATATAGTATACTTCAACTATATAATCTAACGACATGTAATTTCCAATTACAAATAGGACAAGATATTTACCTCGATAAGCCCATAATTATCCAAGTATAAAGTCGATCCTGGCAATCGCTTAGCTCCAACTCCGAGCGCCCAACCCGCTCTAAACCACCCTTAGAAGTTCTAACCAACTTCTACACAAAACTCCAACTGACTATGGAGATTTTTCCTGTGGTTTCGGTTTTGGATCGACGGGAAGTATAATAGTATTTCGGGCTTTTCAGATAGTATAACCTTAGAATACAACAAGGTATACGGCTAAGGTAATTTGGGCATTATAACAATACTTTAGAGAGTATTTCTACACCACAACGGGGGGTATTATACTAAAGCAACTAGGCAGTGGGGTACCCCACGCCACACTACTGTGAGTGGGTGTACTTCGCCAAGGCCTCAGGAGTGGTGCACCCTCTGCCAAGGCCTCACAAAGGAAGAGGAGGACGAAACCAACAAGGAGGAGGGAGGTTTTCAAGACTTGGAATTTATGGAATGGATGAAGAAGTCTTCAAAGGGAGGGTATTTATAGGCAAGCAAAGGCCAACCAAGGGCCAAGATCTAGCCAAGTGGCTGGCTGAGGGCCAAGATATGCCCAAGTGCCCCTAGACCCTACTCCTTAAAACCTCACAAAATCTACACAAATATCTAGCAACCCTTGCCCATCCAATCGCCCTAACGCCTCTTTCAGCCCACCAACGAGAGGTGCCAAGTGTTGCCCTCTCGCTGGTCCAAAACGCTTCGCCTCTGAAAAATCCGCAAAAATACTAAATGACATAGCCGTAATTTACCCTTCGTAGTTAGGTAACGCTTCGCCGAAAACGACTCTAACCGTGTCAGGCACAAACATATTTCTACCCGCGGTGCCACATGGGTGACACGTGTCGCCCGATTCGCCCAAAATATTTCGCCTTCCAAAATATCCATAACGCCAAAATCTCAAAATCAAAGCTGCCCCACAAAACCAGAATTTCTCCCGTGGCCCCACGTGACCATTTCCAAAAATAAAATTCCATAATTCTAATATAATCTAAGTCTGAATACCAAACTGGGAATCCAATTCCCATTAACGAACCTTTTTCCTTCACAAAACCGGAAACTTTTCCGTGGAAAATCACCTCTTTCTTCCTTTCCAATCTTTTTCACAGATTCTCGCACGCACGCCCTCGCATACATACCTCGAACTACGGTATAACATTCTTCCCCTTAGAAACATTCATCCCGAATGTTCCTTCTAAGTCTCAAACAAACGCGCGCCAAGATAGTCTTCACTACTATACTTACGAAACAATCCTCGCCATACCGCCACGTAAATACCGCGCAACATACTTATATCCAAGTCTACGAGGAAACACCTCTAACATCACCACAAATACCTCCTCCCGGGGTTAAAAATATACTTCTTTAGTCACTTTTGTCACTTTGTCGCGAGCCTTGCTCCGACGACTCCAACAAATGGTACCGGTCGCCATGATCCTCGAGGCACGCCCTACGGCCCTTCTCGTGACGTGCCATACGGAGAGCCACTGCCGTTCGTTTCGTGGTAGAGGCTCGCCTCTTTATACGCCACCAACATAACAATACGAAGATCGACGATCGCTTCCTAAGTCGGACGGCAATTGCTAACATATAGGCAACCCGCCTATTCTTCACATTTAACTCAAAAGGCCCAAAGTAACTCGCTAAGTTCCTTCGCTTTCCAAAACTCGTCACACCCTAACCACACACCGGAACAAACTCAACTAATCGTTCAACCTTGCCAACATCGAACCAATCGACCAAGAACTTACACTTCCGCCTCTTACAAGGCTTCATGGTGATATCCGAACACCGAAATGGTAGCTTAAACACTTCCTCCACAGAGACAACAATCCACACAACTACCCCGAAATCCACACACCGCCCGAGGGCGACGCGATTCGAGACTCACCAGTCCTTAACCCCGCTCGTAAAACTTCCGTAAACAAAAACCAGTAACTGGCTCCACTCGTCGCCATAAGGTGGCGTAGGCACCCTGCAGCCTTACAACCTTCTCGATAAATCAACATCGCCGAGTGAACGGCCCCGATCAAGAACACGATGGCTGCCCCATCGACCACCACCGGTCGAACGCATCCACGAACTCGCAGACGTCAACTAAACTCGCCTAACACCTCGTGACCCTAACACAAGCGCGACCACCACAACCGCATTCCCACCACCAAACATGCCGCGGTTGACCCGCAACGTGGCCTCAACCCGACCCGCAAGGCGCAAAATACTATCTCCCGGCGAACAATCTCACTAAACACGCTACGAAAACCTAGCGTCTTCTTAGCTCAACTACCCTCTTCATTTCACACTACTTAGGACCTATCCCAAACACACCACGTGCACTATGCACTCCTATAAGTGGTCAAACATAAACATACGCCTCTACCCGAGACGGACTTACCTCTAAGGTCTTTGCGTATAAAGCTCTAAGGCTCACACTTTCTTTATCCCCAAAACCTTACTGGTTAACCCACCATGATTTCTAATCACAACTAACACACTACTAATGTAACATAGCACTTAAGGTATACTCACCTTGAAAGTTACCGGCGACCTTGCCGCCCGCCCTCTTCTCGCCCTCGTTAACCCGCCGATCTCTACGCTTTTTCGCCCGCTGACATAAGCCCGCATACGTGCCATGCTCAAGCCCAATCAAGAATTACTCTTACACAACCCTCTCTTAGGTAGTCATCAAGGCTCGTGGTACATCGATAATCTCCGTAGCCAAATCCATAGCTAGTAACAGGTTGCCTCTTTGCAATCTATATTCACTGCTCTGGCCGTGGAACCAAGGTTCAAATATCACGGACGCAGAGAATCGCCGCCGCCGCTAAATTTCACGCCAAGCAGCGACGCCGCAGAAATCCCCGAACGAAGCACTACCCTAGGTAATGATTGGGCCCGTGCCTCGCAACCCTCTCAACTCAACTCGCAGCCTCGGCCGCCTTGCCTCCGGGCCCGTTGCCTACGCGAGGCATAATGATAAGTGGAATGAATTTCGCCGAGGTCCAACTTACAACACCCTCTAAGGCACGATCTCGCAGTGATAAGAATAGAAACCAATCCTAAATATCCTATAGCCTCGACATTGCGTGGTGCACAACACACCGATAATCAAGACTTCATCGACACGGTCAGACACTTTCCGAGGATTAATCGCTCGATACCACTTTTGTCACGACCGATTCCGGCCCGTGATCGTGCCTTACCCCGCACCCTAGTGATACAACATCGAGTAATCAATGAACATAAACGATACAAGACATATTATGAAATATGAAACAATAACTGAGAAAAAACTTGCCTTTCGATATATGTAAATAACAACTTTTTCAACATGAACGCTTTAATCCTTTTTTCAAACCCCGCCACAACAAGATTACATGCACTTACGAATGATATGACAACAACGACGGACAGTGGCTCGCCATACCCCGAATGTAAGCACCTACAACAACAGGACTATACTAAGACAAGCCTCCGAGAAACGGAGCTTTCCTGCTACCGAATCGGACTCCTAAGAGCGAGGATCAACGATCGCGTACCTTTACTCGCAGATGAACGCAGCTTCGGGCGAGGTCAAGATAACAGTAAAAGTATGTGAAACCGAAAATATCAGAAATGAAATCATAGCAGCTATATAAAACAGAGACATGTATGATAACAAAACTACGCTCACAATAAACAAGCAATATATCAAGTCGTGACTCACGCCAAGTCATCACTAAAATATAACAACGGGTCTCACGCCCCAATATCAATCATGCCCGTGGAATACCTTCCTCATCGCCGGCAGCTTTATGATATAAAAGCACCAAGGAACACACATGAACACCGTGTCCCACTGCGTTATAATGAAACCGCATGCAGGTAAGTACGAAGGCATAGCCGACTACTAACACCTACGCACTATCAAGGTCATGAATCAGATTATAAGATCTGCCTGCATCGCCACATGATCAAAGCCGCCACTTGCCCGCAGATCTAATGCGCGCGCTTCAGCCCTCGAACTTTCCGCAGCCCGCATAGGCCAATCTCATCGCCCGCATGAGGTATTCCCGCATCGAGGGTAGCTACTCCCAAGATCATCCTCGACTTCGCACCGCATGGCCACACGGACCGCATGCCCATAAAGGACGACTCTAACCCGAACTCGTAGCCCGCGATAGGCCCTCGACTCGCATGAGGTATTCTCGAATCATAGGTCCATCGACCCGCCGAAGTCTACCCCCAGACGGAGGGCGCAACCCCTAATCATCTCAAGAGATGAGTGATGTAAAATACTAACACAACAGCTTATCGTTAAGCAACATAAGCACAACAAGGGAAAACCCCTTTACGCAACATCACAAGATACTAACACACGTAGCATTCTAGCATGTTTACTTATCAATCAACAAGAAAGTATTACAAGGCTATCACAAACCAACACAATCAAGTTATACACACAAGGTACTTTAAGCTAACAAGTTCTGTATCTACCCCTAAAGTACTTCATACATTAAATCTTTTAAAAGATCCGCTTTTCACATAAGTCACACAATACCCGTAGTATAAAATAGAGTGATCATTTTTTAAATAAACTAAAACACTTACCTTTGTAAAATCAAGTAACAACATTATTTTCCAAACGCCCAAGTTTGCCTAATTTCAAATGTTCACGCTTTATTTTAGAAAGGTTTCGTGGTTCATAGCCTTATTCATTTAAGAATATAATTCTCTTTAAACAATCTGAGAAACATAAGTCTTATATGAGTAGGATATTCTTGTTTATAACAATCTTATTACAAAGAAAGTGATCTAGGAAATATCATTTTGTCTCATCTTAGCTTCTATGCAGATGGAAGTTTCTACCGGTTTTAATAATACTTAATTAGTCAAAACATTTCCTTTTATTAACGCCGCAGTTGTTGGTCGATACACATTCTCGATTTCCAAAATCAAGAAACATTCTTAAGCCGTTATACCTAACTTCCCATAAAGCTAGTATAACTCTTAAGTTTTTTCAAAACCAAGTATTACTTCTTCTTTCAAAATGATTCAAAACTCTTTTGAAATACTTCAAGTCCTTTATTAACACATAACAAGCCGCTTATAGTTCAAATCGCTACCTTTTAAAGACCACAAGTATTTTCTTACCAACATAAAGTCGTTATAACCAACTTCCCATAAAGCCGCTATAACACTTTACGTGTTAAACCAATCAAATACGCTTAGCACACGACGCTCACCGCATTACATAGTTCACACATATCATGCTAGAAGAGATAGGAAGAGGTTCACATACCTCGCGACGAGTATCGACTAATAGCAAAACGCCCAAGTACTTCCAACCGCTTACTACTCCTTGCCAAGTAGATCGCGCCACACGTAGTACTTCAACCTATAAGGCCACAAGGCGCTTATTAACATTTAGATCTCATCGTAGAACATTCTACGTAAAATTCGGCAAAGACTCTCCCCGCAATGGCAGAAATCTCCTCCTCTAATGGGCCGCTACCAAGCCAACCAGTGGGTTATACATCTAACCCGAACGGGTACAATTCTACTCCACAAGATTACTACACAAGTTCATCAGAATACACCCATGTAATTACAGCTCAGCCTGGGCTTCAGCTTAAGTCAAAAGACATTGCCGCAAAGATTAAGCTTAGTTCTATATATAGTATACTTCAACTATATAATCTAACGACATGTAATTTCCAATTACAAATAGAGGACAAGATATTTACCTCGATAAGCCCATAATTATCCAAGTATAAAGTCGATCCCGGCAATCGCTTAGCTCCAACTCCGAGCGCCCAACCCGCTCTAAACCACCCTTAGAAGTTCTAACTAACTTCTACACAAAACTCCAACTGACTATGGATATTTTTCCTGTGGTTTTGCCAGGACTGACGGAAGTATAATAGTATTTCGGCTTTTCAGATAGGTATAACCTTAGAATACAACAAGGTATACTGGCTAAGGTAATTGGGCATTATAACAATACTTTAGAGAGTATTTCTACACCACAAAGTGGGGTATTATACGAAAGAACTAGGCAGTGGGTACCCCACGCCACACTACTGTGAGTGGGTGTACCTCGGCCAAGGCCTCTAGGAGTGGGTGCACCCTCACCAAGGCCTCACAAAGGAAGAGGAGGGACGAAACCAACAAGGAGGAGGAGGTTTTCAAGACTTGGAATTTATGGAACGGACGAAGAAGTCTTCAAAGCGTGAGGGTATTTATAGCAAGCCAAAGGCCAACCAAGTGGCCAAGATCTAGCCAAGTGGTGCATTGAGGGCCAAGATATGCCCAAGTGCCCCTAGACCCTACTCCTTAAAACCCTCACAAAAATCTACACAAATATCTAGCAACCCTTGCCCATCCAATCGCCCTAACGCCTTTCAGCCCACCAACGGTAGGTGCCAAGTGTTGCCCTCTCGTTGGTCCAAAACGCTTCGCCTCTAAAAATCCGCAAAAATACTAAATGACATAGCCGTAATTTACCCTTCGTAAGTTAGGTAACGCTTCATTTAAAAACAACTCTAACCGGTGTTGCAGACAAACATATTTCGCCCAAGGGTGCCACATGGGGTGACACGTGTCGCCCTCGATTCGCCCAAAATATTTCGCCTTCCGAAATATCCATAACGCCAAAATCTCAAAATCAAAGCTGCCCCACAAAACCAGAATTTCTCCCGTGGGCCCCACGTGACCATTTCCAAAAATAAAATTCCATAATTCTAATATAATCTAAGAAGTTCGAATACCAAACTGGGAATCCAATTCCCATTAACGAACCTTTTTCCTTCACAAAACCTAAACTTTTCCGTGGAAAATCACCTCTTTCTTCCTTTCCAATCTTTCTGTCAGATTCTCGCACGCACGCCCTCGCATACATACCTCGAACTACGGGTATAACAAAACGACTTAATCGTGTCAGGCACAAAGGTAAATTCGCCAGGTGCCACACGGGGTGACACGTGTCGCCCCGATTCGCCCATAATATTTCGTCTCCAAAATATCCAAAATACCGGAAATCTCAAAACAAAGCGCCCCACAAAATCAGAATTTCTCCCGTGGCCCCACGTGACCATTTCCAAAATAAAATCTCAAAATTCTAATATAATTTAAGAAGCCCATATACCAAACTGGGAATCCAATTCTCATTAACGAACCTTTTTCTTCACAAATTACCGGAACTTTTCCGTAAAACTCACATCTTTCTTTCTTTTCAAAATTTCGCCAGACTCTCGTGACGCACGTCCTCACATACATACCCCGCAACTACGGGTATAACACTACCTCGACGCGGGAATACCTCACGCGGCCTATGCGCGAGCCGCCATGCAGAGTCAGCGGAGTTCCAGGACTAGACGCGCACATTTGATATCATCGCGCGAAAGGCCGCCTTAGATCACGTGGCGGTCAGACAGATCTCGTGATACGCTTTATGACTCGTTGGTACCGCTGGTGTTAGTAGTCGGCTATGCCTTCAGATTACCTCAGACGGCTTTATTATGACACAGCGGACTCGTGTTCATGTATTCTCGTGCTTTTATATCATGATCGCCAATGGGCGAAGGTATTCCACGCATGATTGATGTTGTGGCGTGAGACCCATAGTTATATTTGAGTGATGACTTTGAGGCGTGAGTCCCCGACTTGACATGATCGCTATATTATCGTGAATCAGCATTTGGTTATCATACATGTCTCCCGCTTTATATAGACTACTATGATTTCATTTACGATTTTTAGTTTCACATACTGTACTGTTAGATCGACCTCCTTCGGGCCGCTCATGACGCAGTAGAGGTACACCGGGCCGTTGATCCCCGCCTTAGGATCACAGTCAGCGTTGGGAAGCTCCGCTTTCTGAGGCTTATCTTTCGTATAGTCCCCTCGTCAGAGTACTTACATTCGTGGTATGGCGGGCCCGTCCGCCATTGTTGTTATATCATTCTTAGAGGTCTGTAGTAATCACTGTGGCGTAGTTTGTAAAAAGGATGTAATCGTCGGATTTAAGTTTTTATATAAATGCCTAAAGGCAACTTTTCTTCAGATAAACTTTTTCTCTATTAAATTGTTTAAATATGTGTTTTATGTTCCGCTGATTACTCTGATGTATGTCTACTTGGGTTCCTGGTAGGCACGATCACTGCCCGGTTCGGTCGTGACAAAAGTGGTATCGAGCGCTTAATCCTCTGAAAGTGTCTACGCATCAGATCTAGTAAGTCTTGATTATCGCTGTTGTGCACCACACCAATAATCGTGAGGCTATAGGATATTTAGGACGGTTTCCATTCTTCTCACTCGAGATCGTGCCTTAGAGCCGTGTTATAAGTTGGACCTCTAACGATTTCTTTCCCTACCGCTTATGCCTCCGTAAGGCAACCCGGCGCAGGCGGCAAGACAAATGGCGGAGTCGCGAAGTGAGCTCGTAGGTTACGAGGCACAAGCCCAACCATCACCCGAGTGGTGCTTCATTCGGGAGTTCTCGCTATGTCACCACCCCACCAGAGTTTAGCCCAATGCAACAGCCTCATCGCGCCATGATATTTGGACCTTCGCCCACGACCGTAGCTTTAAGTATGGATCGCAAAGAGACGACCACATTACTAGCTATGGATTTAGCAACCGTAAAGTATATTATGTACCGATTTATCACGGTCTTGATGAGTATCTAAGAGAGGGTTGTGCAAGAGTAGCTCTTCATCAAGCTGAGCATGGCTCACAGACAGCTTATGCGCAGCAGCCGAGAAACGTAGGATCGACGTTAACCAAGATCGCAGTAAGAGGCCGTAATGCAGGTCCTTTGGTAACTTTCGAGGCGCACCTTCTCAAAGAACAGATCGTTATGCGCCTCCGCCAAGCAGAGTGGTCCTCCACTGTGGTTCGTGACGCTCGGTATGCAGGAGTTGGTCGATCTCCGTGGTCGCCGTTCACGATACACGTAGTTCCAAACACGGATTCGCTTTTCCTCATTATTCACAACAGGCAGCGCCATCCCGGAATGTCGCTCTTGCTGGGTGCTTGTTTTACCCGGGGCCGAGGGCCACGTGGTTCAAAGCGGTGTCCTAGTAGGAGGGATGCAAGTAGGAGGACTCAGCCTACCAGATCAGTTGCAGATTCAGTAGTTCGGAGAGGAAAGGGTGTTAGTGTTACACCCCGTAAATTCAAGAAGATAAGATAAGAACATACCAAGGAATATAAGGTTTGAAAGTGGAAAGATAAGTTGACAAACATGTGTTGGACGGATTTTGAGTCTACCTTGGAGTGTTGTACCCCCAGTTGTTAAGAATTTCGAGGTGTTTAAAAAGCCTAGTGAGTAGTCCGTTAAATCTAGTTCCCAACGCAACAAACCGTTCGTTGATAGGACATCGGAGTCAAAAGTTATGGAAGTTTCAAGTTTGGTGCGCAGTCAGGCAAAGCAGTGGTTTCGGTTCAGGGGTACAGCGCCGCGGCGCCAGAATACAGGGCCGCGGCGCCGGTTGTACTGGGAGTTCGTGGGGGTTGCAGCACCGGAATGCAGGGCCGCGACACCGGAATGCTGGAACTTTTCGGAAGTGGAAGCGCCAAGCGCCGAGGGGATTTTTCACAGAAGAAAGTAAAAATCGGGGATATTTTGTTAAAAGCCTATGAGAGGGTGACAAGTGTCCTCCCATCCTTTGACCAGATTAATGGCCTATTTTTAGGCCAAGTCTTGGAAGACTTGGCCATTTCATCTCAAACCTCCCAAGGAAATCCTCTCCTTCTCTCTAGATTTTTAAGAAAACCTAGCTTAAGAGGAAATTGTTGGAGCGCGGCAAGAAGGAAAAGTGTGGGTAAACTTGTGGAAGCTACTGTAGACGAGTTTGACGGAAAGAAGTGGAAGAAAGGGGCTTTGTGGGTTTCTCCAAAGGTAAAAGTTCCCTTCTCGATATGAGTTATACTTGTTATAGTAGTTTAGAAACGAGCCCGAGGTCATTATATTTGAATAGATTTGGATCTTGTTGTCTTGTTGAAACCGAAATGGGCATGTTAGCCTTAAGATTTTAACTTCAATTTGGTTACTAATTGGGTAGTCACATGTTGTAAAGGATTGTAGTTGTTGAAGATGTCTAGGCTAGATATCATGTTAGACCTAAGAACTTGAATTGGAAAAGAGTTGAAAGAGGTTAGTATTGGTTACATTGTTGGCCAAGAATGGCATGGAAATTATTGGTTTATTTTGTATCATCAGGCGTAATTTTACGCCCCGTAAAGGCGTGTAATCCCTTCGTGGTTAGTCAATTGTGTGCCTTAAATGTGGCGTTGGTTATTGAATTCGCCTTGAAAAAGGTGGCAAGTTAGTAGAAACAAAGGAAGTTCTGGCCCAATTTTCCGTAGAATTTGGGACTTTGCACTTAGTTTATTCTACGTTCAAGCTAGAGTTTGATAGACGCTTGTGACCCTTTATATGATTGAAGTACTACGTGTAGCATATTCTTCTTGGAGATAGTATCGTGGAGCATTTTGCTTATTGTTTACAATCGTCGCGAGGTATGTGATTCTTCCTATCCCCTTCAAAGATGATTATTTGTGAAATATATAGTGCAAGAGATGCACGCAGTGTTAAAGGAATTTGGTTTCCCTTGTTTTGCCTTGACTTGATATGAAGTGTAAAGGTCTTGATTGTTTGAAAAAGTAGGAAAATCTTATTCGTTAGTAATGGGTACTTGGTTGTTAAAGAATAAGCCCTCTTGGTCTCACAAAGGGCTTATAGTTGTAATCGTTGGTTTTAAAACATAAAGTGTTATAACGGCTTTATGGGAAGTTTGTTATAACCACTTTATGTAGCTAAAAGAATGGTTTGTTGATTTCAAAAGATAAGAGACTTGACTTGTAATTGACCTAAACGGTGTTGAAAAGTGTGAAACCTCATTCGTGAGAAATGAGTACGTGGTTTTTAAAAGAATAATGTTACATAAATTTCGTAAATAGGAATAAGAATCGAACAAGCCAATGCAGCGTTAATGAAGGAAATAGTAATGACAATTAATCATATTAAAACCAGTAGAAACCTCCATCTGCATAGAAGCTAAGATAAGACAAAATTGTATTACATTTCCTAGATCATGGCTGCTCTAATAAGAATTATTGTAATCAAGTTTCGATCTTCTTAAGAATTCCAAAGTAAGGAACTCGATTTCTAAAAGAAAAGAGACTTAAGAATTTGAAGTGTTTTGTTTTAAAAGAAAGGCATGGTTTTGTCTTGACTTGTTTTAAAACATGAAGTGTTATAACAGCTTTATGGGAAGTTAGTTATAATGACTTTATAGGAGTAAAGAAATGGATTCATTATTGGATTTTTAAATGGTATACTTGACGTTGTGCTAAAAAGTGTTTAAAGTGCTTGATTTAAACCTGAATGTGTTCGATACTACGGGTGTTAGTATCGTGTGGCTTTTACGTAGAAAGAGGTCTTTGTTTTGAAGGAATGAAAGTATGTAGTATTTTGGGGTTGAAACCCTAATTGTTGACATGAAATGAAAGTACGCTGAATCGCCTATGCTTGTGATAGCTTTTGTTGTGCAAGTGTTGTATTTCGCGCTACCGCTCTCTCGCCGAGGGCGCTTATCCGTTGATTGATGGACATATCGACACGCTGGGTAGCCCACGTATGCTTCCACTATATCGATTCTTGATGGACATACCGACACGCCGTGGAGCCCACGTATGCTTCCATTGTGGTGTTATTATTGTTATTTGATTGGACATACCGACACGTTGGGTAGCCCACCGTATGTTTCCACAAATGAGTAGTATCTTGTTATTGATCGACATAATGACACGTTGTAGCCCACGTATGCTTCCACGATGAGTAATATCTTGTTATTTGATTGGACATACCGACACGTTGGGTAGCCCACGTATGCTTCCACAAATGAGTATTGTTTTGTTAGTTATGCGACATACCTACACGCCAGCGCCCACTGTATGCTTCCACGGGATTGTTATCTTGTTACTTCCTTTGGGCATACCGACACGTTGGATGGTCCACGGTATGGGCCTACCAGATTCGCCCAGGCCACGCTTATACCGAGCGAGATGCCGGCACGCGACCATCAGGCGGGTTAAATTCGGGTTGTATTTGAGTGATGATTTTACGCACGAGTCCCCGAATTGGCATGACTACTTTTACGTGGTAATCGTAGTTTGGTTATCATACATGTCTCCCGCTTTATATGGACTATTATGATTTCATTTACGATTTTTCGATCCACATACTTGGTACCGCAGATCGACCTCCTTCGGGCCGCTCATGCCACAGTTGAGGTACATAGCCTACTGATCCTCATTCATAGGATCGCTGTTCGGTTCTCTGAAAGCTCCATATCTCCGAAAGCTTGTCCTGTGGTACGGTTACCTGAAGTAGTAGACTTTTGTATATTCAGGGGCATGGCGGGGCCCTGTCCCGTCATTATGGTTTCAAAATTCTTAGAGGTCTGTAGCACTGTTGTGGGCAGGTTTGTAAGGGATGTAACTGTTCAGTTTTCATTTATAAAAAAAATGGCAACCATTCGTTAGCTTGTGTTCTTATTTCACCGCTTTCTTTCATGAGTTTTTATTTCACTGGTTTTTCTCTCGATGTTGTATCACTAGGTGCCCGGTAAGGCACGATCACGCCCGGTTCGTTCGTGACAAAAGTGGTATCGAGCGATTAATCTCTGAAAGTGTCTACAGACCGTATCTAGTAGAGTCTTGATTATCGGTGTGTTGTGCACCACATCTATAATCAGGAGGCTACAGGATATTTAGGATTGGTTTCCATTCTTCTCACTCTGAGATCGTGCCTTAGAGCTGTGTTATAAGTTGGACTCCCTCTGACGTATTCTTTTCACCCGTTATGCCTCTACGCAAGGCAACCAGAGCCCAGGAGGGCAAGGCAGCAGAGGGAGCTGCGAATAGAGCACAGAGGGTTACGAGGGCACAGGCCTGGTCATTACCTGAGATAGTACTTCTGACGACGAGTTTTATGACGCCGCTAGCCCCAGGAGAGTTTAGAGCAGTAGCAGTAGCTACTGAGACCACGATACCTGAGCCTCTAGTCCCACGACCAGGAACAGAGGATAGGAGTTACAAGGAGATGACCCAGTTACTAGCTAGTCTGGTGGCTGGGAATGAGGACAGACGAGAGCCGATGGTTCCAGCAGTACCAGTGATTCACCCTAGATCCTATAGTCTGAGACTTCGGGATTTCTTGAGTTGAAGTTCGCCAGAGTTCTATGGATAGAGAGATGAGGATGATCCTCAGGGTGTCGTGCTAGTTTGGGAGATTATTATACTTGCGGCCGTCAGGGCCATGTGGTGGGAGGATGTCCACGTAGGAGGGATACAGAGGGATGACTCAGCCTACCGGGTCAGTTGCGGGTTCAGTTGTTCGGGAGAAGGGGGTGTTAGTCAGATGAGGTCACCCCTACCTCGTTGTGGCCATTGTAATAGACTCCATTATGGGGAGTGTCGCATCGCTCGATACCAGGTGCTTGCGGCCAACAGGGCCATTTGGTGAGAGTTTGTTCGACCAGAGGTAGCACAGATGTAGAGACTCAGCTTTCGGGATCGGTGGCTGGTTCATCGCCTTATTTAGCTAGGCGCCCTGCAGGGCAGGATTATGATTAGAGCGACAAAGGGAAAGTGAGGTAGTAGTTGCAGAGATATCTTCAGCCCTTAGGAGACGGGTTTATGTTGTTATGGTGGATACATGTTGAGTGCTATGTACGGATAGCATTGTGTTAGTTGTGAATTAGAAAACATGGGTAGTGAAAATGGGTAAGTCTGGAGACGAGACAATTGTGAGCTTTAGGATTTATAACAGTTAGGACCTCGGATGCAAGGCCATCTTGAGTGGAAGATTTTACGGTTATCTTTGTCGGAGTACATAGTATACGTGAAGTATATTCGAGTGATAAGTACATGAGGGGTGGGAGCTTTTGGGATATTAGAGGTGAACCCTCATTGGCTGGAGTTTAGAGTTTTGCGTGATTGGTATATTATGGCCATGAGTGACATAACTGATTCTTTTGTAAGTACAGTGGTGAAGACTATACCGGCGTCTGCGTTTTGGAGACTTAGAAGGAACATTCGGGACGAATGTTTCTAAGGGGGGAAGAATGTTACATCCCGTAAATTCAAGAAGATAAGATAAGAACATACCAAGGAATATAAGGTTTGAAAGTGGAAAGATAAGTTGACAAACATGTGTTGGACGGATTTTGAGTCTACCTTGGAGTGTTGTACCCCCAGTTGTTAAGAATTTCTAGGTGTTTAAAAAGCCTAGTGAGTAGTCCGTTAAATCTAGTTCCCAACGCAACAAACCGTTCGTCGATAGGACATCGGAGTCAAAAGTTATGGAAGTTTCAAGTTTGGTGCGCAATCGTGCAAAGCAGTTGGTTTCGTCAGGTACAGTGGCGCCGCTGTATCTGAGTCAGCGCGCGGTTGTACCGGGATTTCGCGGTTGCAGCGCGCGCCGAATGCAGGTCGCGCCGAATGCCGAACTTTTCGGAAGTGGCGGCCACGGCCGAGGCGGATTTTTCATGCAGCGTGCAAAAATCGAGGATATTTTGTTAAAAGCCTATGAGAGGGTGACAAGTGTCCCTCCCATCCTTTTGACCAGATTAAGGGCCTATTTTAGGGCCAAGTCTTGGAAGACTTGGCCATTTCATCTCAAACCCTCCCAAGGAAATCCTCTCCCTTCTCTCTAGATTTTTTAAGAAAACCTAGCTTAAGAGGACATTGTCGAGCTACGCAGAAGGAAAAGTGTGGGTAAACTTGGGAAGCTGTAGACGAGTTTGACGGAAAAGAAGTGGAAGAAGGGGCTTTTGTGGGTTTCTCCAAAGGTAAACGTTCCCCCTTCTCTTGGATATGAGTTATACTTGTTATAGTAGTTTAGAAATGAGCCTGAGGCTGTTATATTTGAATAGATTTGGATCTTGTTGTCTTGTTGAAACCGAAAATGGGCATGTTAGCCTTAAGATTTTAACTTCAATTTGGTTACTAATTGGGTAGTCACATGTTGTAAAGGGGGATTGTAGTTGTTGAAGATGTCTAGGGCTAGATATCATGTTAGACCTAAGAACTTGAATTGGAAAAGAGTTGAAAGGGGTTAGTATTGGTTACATTGTTGGCCAAGAATGGCATGGAAATTATTGGTTTATTTTGTATCATTGTGGCGAATTTTACGCGTCCCGTAGCCGCGTGTAATCCCCTTTGTGGTTAGCTGAATTGTGTGCCTTAAATGTGGCGTTGGTTATTGAATTCGGCCTTGAAAAAGGTGGCAAGTTAGTAGAAACAAAGGAAGTTCTGTCCAATTTTCCGTAGAATTTAGGGACTTTGCACTTAGTTTATTCTACGTTCGAAGCTAGAGTTTGATAGACGTTTTATGACCCTTATAGGATTGAAGTACTACGTGTAGCATATTCTTCTTAAGGGAGATAGTACTGTGGAGCATTTTGCTTATTGTCGACAATCGTCGCGAGGTATGTGATTCTTCCTATCCCCTTCAGCATGATTATTTGTGAAATATATAGTGCAGTAGATGCACGTGTGTTAAAGGAATTTGGTTTCCCTTGTTTTGCCTTGACTTGATATGAAGTGTAAAGGTCTTGATTGTTTGAAAAAGTAGGAAAATCTTATTCGTTAGTAATGGGTACTTGGTTGTTAAAGAATAAGCCCTCTTGGTCTCACAAAGGGCTTATAGTTGTAATTGGTTGGTTTAAAACATAAAGTGTTATAACGGCTTTATGGGAAGTTTGTTATAACCACTTTATGTAGCTAAAAGAATGGTTTGTTGATTTCAAAAGATAAGAGACTTGACTTGTAATTGACCTAAATGGTGTTGAAAAGTGTGAAACCTCATTCGTGAGAAATGAGTACTTGGTTTTTAAAATAATAATGTTACATAAATTTCGTAAATGGGAATAAGAATCGAACAAGCCAATGCAGCGTTAATGAAGGAAATAGTAATGACAATTAATCATATTAAAACCAGTAGAAACCTCCATCTGCATAGAAGCTAAGATAAGACAAAATTGTATTACATTTCCTAGATCATGGCTGCTCTAATAAGAATTATTGTAATCAAGTTTCGATCTTCTTAAGAATTCCAAAGTAAGGAACTCGATTTCTAAAAGAAAAGAGACTTAAGAATTTGAAGTGTTTTGTTTTAAAAGAAAGGCATGGTTTTGTCTTGACTTGTTTTAAAACATGAAGTGTTATAACAGCTTTATGGGAAGTTAGTTATAATGACTTTATAGGAGTAAAGAAATGGATTCATTATTGGATTTTTAAATGGTATACTTGACGTTGTGCTAAAAAGTGTTTAAAGTGCTTTATTTAAACCTGAATGTGTTCGATACTACGGGTGTTAGTATCGTGTGGCTTTTACGTAGAAAGAGGTCTTTGTTTTGAAGGAATGAAAGTATGTAGTATTTTGGGGTTGAAACCCGGAATTGTTGACATGAAATGAAAGTACGTTGAACTGGCCTATGCTTGTTGTGATAGCTTTTGTTGTGCAAGTGTTGTATTTACGTACTCTGGCGTCTCGTTGGAGGGCTATCGTTGATTGATGGACATACCGACACGTTGGGTAGCCACGGGTATGCTTCCACTATATCGATTCTTGATGGACATCGACACGTTGGGAGGCCACGTATGCTTCCATTAGGGTGTTATTATTGTTATTTGATTTGACATCTTGACACGTTGGGTAGCCCGGGTATGCTTCCTGATGAGTAGTATCTTGTTATTGATTGGACATACCGACACGTTGGGTAGCCCGGGTATGCTTCCTGATGAGTAGTATCTTGTTATTTGATTGGACATACCGACACGTTGGGTAGCCGGGTATGCTTCCACGATGAGTATTGTTTTGTTAGTTGTTTGGACATACCGACACGCGTTGGGTGGCCGGGTATGCTTCCACAGGGATTGTTATCTTGTTACTTCTTTTGGGCATACCGACACGTTGGATGGTCCACGGGTATGGGCCCACTAGGACGGTTCCAGGGCCATGCTTATACCGAGGTGAGATGCCGGGGCATGCGACCATTGTGCGGGTTAAATTCCCGGGTTGTATTTGAGTGATGATTTTACGGGCATGAGTCCCTGACTTGGCATGACTACTTTTATGTGGTACTGTAGTTTGGTTATCATACATGTCTCCTGCTTTATATGGACTATTATGATTTCATTTACAGTATTTTTCAGTTTCACATACTTGGTACCTGTTGTACTGACCTCCTTCGGGGGGCTGCGTTCATGCCGCAGGTTGAGGTACATAGCTTGCTGATCCGCACTCTTAGGATCGTTGTTCGGTTCTCGGAAAGCTCCATATCTCCGGAAGCTTGTCCTGTGGTACGGTTCCCTGAAGTAGTAGACTTTTGTATATTCAGGGGCATGGCGGGGCCCTGTCCCGTCATTATGGTTTCAAAATTCTTAGAGGTCTGTGGCATTGTTGTGGGCAGGTTTGTAAGGGATGTAACTGTTCAACTTTCATTTATAAAAAAAAAGGGCAACCGTTTGGGTTAGCCTGTGTTCTTATTTCACTGTTTTCTTTCATGAGTTTTTATTTCCGCTGGTTTTTCTCTGATGTTGTATCACTAGGGTGCCCGGGGTAAGGCACCAGTCACGGGCCCGGGTTCGGGTCGTGACAGTTAGCCAGAGGAGGCCACCCACACCTCGGTGTGGCCGTTGTGGTAAGTGTCATTGTGGGGAGTGTCGTACTTTTTCGACAGCTTGTTTTGCTTGCGGCCAGCAGGGCCATTTTGCGAGAAATTGTCCGACCAGAGGTGGCGCAGATATAGAGACTCAGCCTTCAGGATCAGCGGCTAGTTCATCACCTTTCCTAGCTATGCGCCCAACAGGGCAGGATTGATTGGGACGGCAGAGGGTAGTGAAGCGATGAATCTGGTATATCCTTAACCCTCTAGAGGTTTGTATGTGTAATAAGATGAGTATATCTTAAGTGTTATGTTCAGATAGCATTGGGTTAATTGTGATTAGAAATTATGGTTAGTTAAAAGGGTAAGGTTTGGGGATAAGGGAAAGTGTGAGCCTTAGAGTTTTATACGTGGAGACCTTAGAGGTAAGGCCATCTCGAGTAAAAGATTTATATTTTTATGTTTGACCCTTATCGGAGTGCATAGTACAAATGAGATATATTTGTGTGATAAATCCCGGAGTGGTATGAAATGAAAGAGGGTAGTTGAGCTAAGAAGACCCCTAGGTTTTCGTAACTTGATTGGTGAGATTGTTCCGGATCGAGGAACAAGAGTTTTTGCGCGATAGCGGGTCGGGTTGAGGACCAATCGCGGGTCAACCCGCAGCCTGTTTTATGATGGGGTCAGTTCGAGGTGGTCCCACCAGGTGGTGGGGTCACAAGGGTGTTAGGCCCAAGTTTTGTTAACCATCGTACAAGTTCGTGGATGCATTCGACCAGTAGTCGGGCCGATGAGGTCAGCCCATCTTGTCTTTCAGTCAGGACCGTTTACTCGGCAGAGGGTTATGCGAGATGTTATATCGGGAAGATTGTAAGGCTGCACGAGGTGCCTACTTTCACCTTATGTCGATAAATGGAGCCAGTGTTACGCTTATTTCTTTTTCTCGAAGTTTTACCAGCAGGTTAGGAACTTAGCAGTCTCAAGACGCATTCGCCTCGCCGGTGTTTGGATTTCAGGGGTAGCTTTAAGGATTATTCGCCTCTTGGTTGAGTGTGTATTATAATAGCTACCATATCAGTATTCGGATATCGCCTTATGACGCCTTGTAGGGCGGAAGTGTAAGTCACGGCCGATTGGTCCGATGTTGGCAAGGTTCAAATAGTTGGTTCATACTTGTTTCAGCAGGATGTGGATAGGGTGAAGCTTATCCAGGAGAGATTGTTGGCAGCTCAGAGTCAGCAGAAGTCGTGCGGATAATCGGCGACGACGCTTAGAGTTCAGATTGACGGTCGGTATTCTTGAAGGTACCACCCCGGAAAGGGTGTGACGAGTTTTGGAAAGCAGGGGAAACTTATCCCGAGTTACTTTGGGCCCTTTTCAGATCATGTGAAGAATAGGTCAGGTTGCCTATATGTTAGCATTTGCCGTCCGACGTAGGAGGCAGTATGTCCGGTCTTTCATGTTGTTATGAACGGAAAAGTATCGGAGATCCATCCAGAGTGTTCCCAGTTAATGATGACCAAGTTGGAGATAGTAACCCAGAGATTTTGGAAACTGAAGCAGTAACCGAAATGTGGTAAGTTATGAGAAAGAGTTCGAGTGTACGAGAAAGGGGACGACGAGTAAGAGAATAGAAGTGATCATTTCGTTTGTAAAGAGAAGGTGCGAAGGGAGTATCTTTTAGCCCTTGGGTGGGAGATTTTGTAGTGATGGAGGTGATTCCTCGTGGACTTGGATTAAGTATTTGCGCGTTTGTTATTTTGTGGCATTGGCAACTTGTTTAAGTTGAGAGGAACTTTATCGTTATCCGTCTTGAGAAGGAACATTCGGGACGAATGTTTCTAAGGAGGGGAGAATGTTATACCCCGTATTTCCTGAGTATGTACGTGAGGGCATACGTACAAAAGTTTAAGCCTTAAGTAGGCAAAGGGGCAAAATTTGTTCACAACTAGCGAAAAGAATCGTTTTCCGACGAAACATTTTCCGGACTTTGCGAAGGGAAAAATACGGTTGCAACATTTATAATTTTTGCGGATTTTTCCGAGAGATGGAATATTTTGGACCAACGAGAGGGCGACACTTGTCACCCTCAAGTTGGCGGTTTGTGGTGGCCGATTGGGTGCTCATTTCGTGGCATGTTTTATGGCCTAAACCATGGGTCAATGTTTGGAGTGAATTGTGGAGTAGATGGCTAGGGGGCACTTGGGCAAATCCTCACCTTCCACTTGCCCCCCCACTTGTCTTGATCATGGCCATTGAATTCCCTATAAATACCCTCCTTAGTTGAAGACTTTCTTCATCCCTCAAACACTTTCTAAGTCTTGAAATCCCCCTCCCCTCTTCTTGTTGCTCTCGTCCAAAGAGCACCCCTCCCCCTTTGTGAGGGCTTTTGGCCGAGAAGTACTCCCCCCCTTCCTAGTGGTGCTAGCCGAGAGTACCCCCCCTTTGCCTAGTTGTTCTCGTAAAATACCCCCCCTCTTGGTAGAAAATATTCTCCAAGTATTGTTACTATTCCAAAATACCTTAGCCTTATACCTTGTAGTATTCCAAAGTTACCTCTATACGTAGAGCCCGGAAATACTACCTTATATTCCCTTCAGTCACAAAAACGAAACCCTAAGGAAAACCTTCATAATTGGTTGAAGTGTTAAGTAGAAGTTGCGTAGAACTTCTAAGGGTTGTTTGGAGCGGGTTGGAGCGCCCAGAGTAGGAGCTAAACGTTGCTCAAGATCGACATTTAATCTTGGATAATTTTGGGCTTATCGAGGTAAATATCTTGTCCCCCTTTTGTAATTAGAGTTTGCATACTGTTGAAGTATAAGAATTAAGTATAAGTTATATACAAGGAAGGTATATAAGAAGAGAATTGAACTGTACTTACATAGGACTGTATTTACAGTAGACTTGTGTAGCTTAACGGGTAGGGAAGTGCTGCCCGATTTTCCGTAGAATCTTGTATCTAGATTTATTCTACCGAGTAGTCTAGACATTGATAGACTTGTATAACCGTTATAGGTTGAAGTACTGCGAGTAGCGTATTCTACTCGAAGGGTGGAAAAGGCTAGCAGGATTACAGTACTTTGGAGCTATTTGCTAATAGTCGATAAATCATCGCGAGGTATGTGATTCTTCCTATCCTCTTGAGCATGATATTTTAAAAGAATATATATAGTACGGTAGACGTACGTGTGTTAACTGAACGTGGTTTTACTGCGATATCTTTTGACTTGAGTCTAAATAATAAGAATCTGAAGTATTTCAAAAGAGTTAAGAAACCTTTTTGAAAGAAGAGTAACACTTGGTTTTAAAAGTTTTAAAAGCTTAAGAGTTATACTAGCTTTATGGGAAGTTAGGTATAACGACTTAAGAGAGATAAAAAGAATGGTTTATTGATTTTAGAAGTTAAGAGACTTGATCTTAAAAGATAAGAGACTTGACTTAATTAAATTAATATGAATTTTGTTAAAAGTGTGAAACCTCATTCGTGAGTAATGAGTACTTGGTTTTTAAAAGGAATAATGTTTTACTGATTTCGGAAATCAGAATAAGTATCGAACGAACCACTGCAGCGTTAATAAAGGGAAATGTATTGACTAATTAAGTATTATTAAAACCAGTAGAAACCTCCATCTGCATAGAAGCTAAGATGAGACAAAATGATATTACATTTCCTAGATCATGGCTGCTTTAATAAGATTGATTATGAACAAGAATAACCTACTCATATATAAGGCATATGTTTCTCAAATTGTTTAAAAGAGAATTATATTCTTAAGTGATTAAGACTATGAACTACGAAACCTTTCGAAAATGAGAAACTTGAGTATTTGAAATTAGGCAAACTTGAACGTTTGGAAAAGAATGGTGTTACTTGATTTTACAAAGGGAAGTATTTTGGTTTACTTAAAAAGATAGTCACTCTATTTTTATACTACAGGTATTGTGTGACTTCTGTGAAAGAAACGGATCTTTTAAAGAATTAATGTATGAAGTACTTTGGGGATAAAAACCCGAACTTGTTGACATAAAGTAGGAAGTGCCTTGTGTGAATAACTTGATTGTTATCTTGTTACTTCCTTTGGGCATACCGACACGTTGGATGGTCCACGGGTATGGGCCCACTAGGACGGTTCCAGGGCCATGCTTATACCGAGGTGAGATGCCGGGGCATGCGACCATTGTGCGGGTTAAATTCCCGGGTTGTATTTGAGTGATGATTTTACGGGCATGAGTCCCTGACTTGGCATGACTACTTTTATGTGGTAATGTAGTTTGGTTATCATACATGTCTCCTGCTTTATATGGACTATTATGATTTCATTTGCAGTATTTTTCAGTTTCACATACTTGGTACTTGTTGTACTGACCTCCTTCGGGGGGCTGCGTTCATGCCGCAGGTTGAGGTACATAGCTTGCTGATCCGCACTCTTAGGATCGTTGTTCGGTTCTCGGAAAGCTCCATATCTCCGGAAGCTTGTCCTGTGGTACGGTTCCCTGAAGTAGTAGACTTTTGTATATTCAGGGGCATGGCGGGACCCTGTCCCGTCATTATGGTTTCAAAATTCTTAGAGGTCTGTAGCATTGTTGTGGGCAGGTTTGTAAGGGTTGTAACTGTTCAGCTTTCATTTATAAAAAAAGTGGCAACCGTTTGTTGCTTTGTGTTCTTATTTCACTGCTTTCTTTCATGAGTTTTTATTTCCGCCGGTTTTTCTCGATGTTGTATCACTAGGGTGCTCGGTAGGCACCATCACGCCCGGTTCGGTCGTGACGATTAGCGAAGAGAGGCCACCCACACCTCGGTGTGGCCGTTGTGGTAAGTGTCATTGTGGGGAGTGTCGTACTTTTTCGACAGCTTGTTTTGCTTGCGGCCAGCAGGGCCATTTTGCGAGAAATTGTCCTACCAGAGGTGGCGCAGATATAGAGACTCAGCCTTCAGGATCAGCGGCTAGTTCATCACCTTTCCTAGCTATGCGCCCAACAGGGCAGGATTGATTGGGACGGCAGAGGGTAGTGAAGCAGTAGATACAGGTATATCCTTAACCCTCTAGAGGTTTGTATGTGTAATAAGATGAGTATATCTTAAGTGTTATGTTCAGATAGCATTGGGTTAATTGTGATTAGAAATTATGGTTAGTTAAAAGGGTAAGGTTTGGGGATAAGGGAAAGTGTGAGCCTTAGAGTTTTATACGTGGAGACCTTAGAGGTAAGGCCATCTCGAGTAAAAGATTTATATTTTTATGTTTGACCCTTATCGGAGTGCATAGTACAAATGAGATATATTTGTGTGATAAATCCCGGAGTGGTATGAAATGAAAGAGGGTAGTTGAGCTAAGAAGACCCCTAGGTTTTCGTAACTTGATTGGTGAGATTGTTCCGGATCGAGGAACAAGAGTTTTTGCGCGATAGCGGGTCGGGTTGAGGACCAATCGCGGGTCAACCCGCAGCCTGTTTTATGATGGGGTCAGTTCGAGGTGGTCCCACCAGGTGGTGGGTTCACAAGGGTGTTAGGCCCAAGTTTTGTTAACCATCGTACAAGTTCGTGGATGCATTCGACCAGTAGTCGGGCCGATGAGGTCAGCCCATCTTGTCTTTCAGTCAGGACCGTTTACTCGGCAGAGGGTTATGCGAGATGTTATATCGGGAAGATTGTAAGGCTGCACGAGGTGCCTACTTTCACCTTATGTCAGACAGTGGAGCCCAGGTTACGGCTATTTCTTTTTCTGGAAGTTTTACCAGGCAGGGTTAGGAACTTAGGTGAGTCTCAGTATCGCATTCGCCCTCGGGCCAGTGTTTGGATTTCAGGGGTAGCTTTAAGGATTATTCGCCTCTTGGTTGAGTGTGTATTATAATAGCTACCATATCAGTATTCGGATATCGCCTTATGACGCCTTGTAGGGGCGGAAGTGTAAGTTGCCGGTCGATTGGTCCGATGTTGGCAAGGTTCAAATAGTTGGTTCATACTTGTTTCAGCAGGATGTGGATAGGGTGAAGCTTATCCAGGAGAGATTGTTGGCAGCTCAGAGTCAGCAGAAGTCGTGCGGATAATCGGCGACGACGCTTAGAGTTCAGATTGACGGTCGGTATTCTTGAAGGTACCACCCCGGAAAGGGTGTGACGAGTTTTGGAAAGCAGGGGAAACTTATCCCGAGTTACTTTGGGCCCTTTTCAGATCATGTGAAGAATAGGCCAGGTTGCCTATATGTTAGCATTTGCCGTCCGACGTAGGAGGCAGTATGTCCGGTCTTTCATGTTGTTATGAACGGAAAAGTATCGGAGATCCATCCAGAGTGTTCCCAGTTAATGATGACCAAGTTGGAGATAGTAACCCCGAGATTTTGGAAACTGAAGCAGTAACCGAAATGTGGTAAGTTATGAGAAAGAGTTCGAGTGTACGAGAAAGGGGACGACGAGTAAGAGAATAGAAGTGATCATTTCGTTTGTAAAGAGAAGGTGCGAAGGGAGTATCTTTTAGCCCTTGGGTGGGAGCTTTTGTAGTGATGGAGGTGATTCCTCGTGGACTTGGATTAAGTATTTGCGCGTGTGTTATTTTGTGGCATTGGCAACTTGTTTAAGTTGAGAGGAACTTTATCGTTATCCGTCTTGAGAAGGAACATTCGGGACGAATGTTTCTAAGGAGGGGAGAATGTTATACCCCGTATTTCCAGAGTATGTACGTGAGGGCGTACGTACAAAAGTTTAAGCCTTAAGTAGGCAAAGGGGCGAAATTTGTTCACAACTAGCGAAAAGAATCGTTTTCCGACGAAACATTTTCCGGACTTTGCGAAGGGAAAAATACGGTTGCAACATTTATAATTTTTGCGGATTTTTCCGAGAGATGGAATATTTTGGACCAACGAGAGGGCGACACTTGTCACCCTCAAGTTGGCGGTTTGTGGTGGCCGATTGGGTGCTCATTTCGTGGCATGTTTTATGGCCTAAACCATGGGTCAATGTTTGGAGTGAATTGTGGAGTAGATGGCTAGGGGGCACTTGGGCAAATCCTCACCTTCCACTTGCCCCCCACTTGTCTTGATCATGGCCATTGAATTCCCTATAAATACCCCCCTTAGTTGAAGACTTTCTTCATCCCTCAAACACTTTCTAAGTCTTGAAATCCCCCTCCCCTCTTCTTGTTGCTCTCGTCCAAAGAGCACCCCTCCCCCTTTGTGAGGCCTTTTGGCCGAGAAGTACTCCCCCCCTTCCTAGTGGTGCTAGCCGAGAGTACCCCCCCTTTGCCTAGTTGTTCTCGTAAAATACCCCCCCCTCTTGGTAGAAAGTATTCTCCAAGTATTGTTACTATTCCAAAATACCTTAGCCTTATACCTTGTAGTATTCCAAAGTTACCTCTATACGTAGAGCCCGGAAATACTACCTTATATTCCCTTCAGTCACAAAAACGAAACCCTAAGGAAAACCTTCATAATTGGTGAAGTGTTAAGTAAGTTGCGTAGAACTTCTAAGGGTTGTTGGAGCGGTTGAGCGCCTGCAGTAGGAGCTAAACGTTGCTCAAGATCGACATTTAATCTTGGATAATTTTGGGCTTATCGAGGTAAATATCTTGTCCCTTTTGTAATTAGAGTTTGCATCTTTGTTGAAGTATAAGAATTAAGTATAAGTTATATACAAGGAAGGTATATAAGAAGAGAATTGAATCTGATTTACATAGACAGATTTACTGAGACTTGTGTAGCTTAACTGTAGGGAAGTCTTTGCCCGATTTTCCGTAGAATCTTGTATCTAGATTTATTCTACCGAGTAGTCTAGACATTGATAGACTTGTATAACCGTTATAGGTTGGAAATCGCGAGTAGCGTATTCTACTCGAAGGGTGGAAAAGGCTAGCAGGATTACAGTACTTTGGAGCTATTTGCTAATAGTCGATAAATCATCGCGAGGTATGTGATTCTTCCTATCCTCTTGAGCATGATATTTTAAAAGAATATATATAGTACGGTAGACGTACGTGTGTTAACTGAACGTGGTTTTACTGCGATGTCTTTTGACTTGAGTCTAAATAATAAGAATCTGAAGTATTTCAAAAGAGTTAAGAAACCTTTTTGAAAGAAGAGTAACACTTGGTTTTAAAAGTTTTAAAAGCTTAAGAGTTATACTAGCTTTATGGGAAGTTAGGTATAACGACTTAAGAGAGATAAAAAGAATGGTTTATTGATTTTAGAAGTTAAGAGACTTGATCTTAAAAGATAAGAGACTTGACTTAATTAAATTAATATGAATTTTGTTAAAAAGTGTGAAACCTCATTCGTGAGTAATGAGTACTTGGTTTTTAAAAGGAATAATGTTTTACTGATTTCGGAAATCAGAATAAGTATCGAACGAACCACTGCAGCGTTAATAAAGGGAAATGTATTGACTAATTAAGTATTATTAAAACCAGTAGAAACCTCCATCTGCATAGAAGCTAAGATGAGACAAAATGATATTACATTTCCTAGATCATGGCTGCTTTAATAAGATTGATTATGAACAAGAATAACCTACTCATATATAAGGCATATGTTTCTCAAATTGTTTAAAAGAGAATTATATTCTTAAGTGATTAAGACTATGAACTACGAAACCTTTCGAAAATGAGAAACTTGAGTATTTGAAATTAGGCAAACTTGAACGTTTGGAAAAGAATGTTGTTACTTGATTTTACAAAGGGAAGTATTTTGGTTTACTTAAAAAGATAGTCACTCTATTTTTATACTACGGGTATTGTGTGACTTCTGTGAAAGAAACGGATCTTTTAAAGAATTAATGTATGAAGTACTTTGGGGATAAAAACCCGAACTTGTTGACATAAAGTAGGAAGTGCCTTGTGTGAATAACTTGATTGTGTTGTTTTGTGATAGCCTTGTAATACTTTCTTGTTGATTTGATAAGTAAACATGTTAGGATGCTACGTGTGTTAGTATCTTGTGATGTTTGTGTAAAGGGGTTTCCCTTGTTGTGCTTATGTTGTTTAACGATAAGTTGTTATGTTAGTATTATATCACTCACCTCTTGACATGATACCGGGGTTAAGCTGCCTCCGACGCGGGTATACTCGGTGATGCAGGACCATGATTCGAGAATACCTCATGCGGGTCCAGTGACCTATGCGAGCTACGAGTTCCAAGTTAGTGCGACCTTTGTGGTCACGCGGTCTATGTGGCCATGCGGATCGCGAGTCGGGGCGATCTTGGGAGTAGCTACCGACGCGGGAATACCTCATGCGGGCCTATGTGAGTGGCCTATGCGGAGCTGCGGGAAGTTCCAGGACTAGACGCGCACATTTGATACTGCGGGCGAGTGGCCAGCTTCGATCATGTGGCGGTCTAGACAGATCACGTGATACAGTTTATGACCTCGTTGGTACCGTAGGTGTTAGTAGTCGGCTATGCCTTCGCATTTACCCCAGACGGCTTTATTATGACAGGTGGGACTGGTGTTCATGTGTATTCCTTGGTGCTTTTATATCATGATCACGGCGGTGAGGAAGGTATTCCACGGGCATGATTGATGTTGTGGCGTGAGACCCATAGTTATATTTGAGTGATGACTTTGAGGCGTGAGTCCACGACTTGACATAACCGCTATATTATTGGAATCGTAGTTTGGTTATCGCATATGTCTCCCGCTTTATATAGACTACTATGATTTCATTTACGTATTTTTAGTTTCACATACTTGGTACTGTTAGATCGACCTCCTTCGAGGCCGTTCATGCCGCAGTAGAGGTACACCGCCGTTGATCCCCGCCTTAGGATCACGTCAATTTTGGGAAGCTCCGCTTTTCTGAGGCTTATCTTCGTATAGTCCTGTCGTTGTAGGTACTTACATTCAGAGGTATGGCGGGGCCCTGTCCCGCCATTGTTGTTATATCATTCTTAGAGGTCTGTAGTACTGTTGTGGGCAGAGTTTGTAAAAAGGATGTAACTGTTCGGATTTAAGTTTTTATATATATGCCGAAAGACAACTTTTCTTCAGATAAACTGTGTCTCTTTTACATTGTTTCATGTTGTGTTTTATGTTCTGCTGATTACTCTGATGTATGTCTACTTGGGTGCCCGGGGTAAGGCACCAGTCACGGGCCCGGGTTCGGGTCGTGACAGTTATAACAACTTCCCATAAAGCTATTATAACAACCTTTCATTTTAGAGAACTTAAGGCACTTTTATTTCTTATTACATTAGGGAAACTAAACCCAGAAGTACTACGTACATACATACTTAAAAAGAATCATAGAACTCCTTTCTTTTTAGAATTCATAAAATTCTATTTTTTTTAAAACTCAAGTTACATACTCTTTTGAAATCAAGTCCCATAACTTGAAAATAACGTCTCATAATCCTTTAAAGAAATCAAAGTTCATAGTCTTAAAACTTCATAACATACATTCTTTAAAATCATGTCGCTTATACATATAAAATCATGTCATCTATACTTTAGAAATCAAGTCCCATAACTTAAAAAATAAGTTTCATACACTTCCAAAACCAAGTAACTTATTCTCTTGAAAATCATATAACTCCCACTTATAAAATCAAGTCCCTTTTCACATATAAATTCAAGTCATTTTCAAATATAAAATCAACTTACTTACTTCAAATAAATCAAGGCACATATCTTTAAATCAAAACCTCATAACTTCCTAACCATTCTTACCAACATCTCCCATAAGACTTGGTAAGGATTTAGGATAATTTAGACATACTTTTTACATAGAGTAAATCAACATACGTACCTCTTAACTTCTAAGAGTAGAAGGAATCATGAAATAACACCACTTGTATATTTCATACATAGAATCATGCCAAAAGAAGGAAGAGGTTCACGTACCTCGCGACGACTAACGACACATAGCAATATGCTCCAAAGTACTTCAATCTTGTTAGTTATTCCACCCTTCAAGTAGAATATGAGACCGGTAAGGTCTTCAGTGTCGTCATTCCATAAGTTACAATTTTAAATAACCTTGGAAAAAGGTATTGTGTTGGGGTAATTGAGAACGACATTAGGAAATGGTCGAGGATGTGTCTTAAGGATATAAATGCTGGTTATAAGCATAAATGGAAATGTATGACCCAGGAGCGAGGTAGAAATGTTTTGGGTTAGTAATTAGTATGATGAAGGGTTATGACCAGAATAATAAGGAGAATGCAATTACAGTTATGAAGGTTTCCCAAGGCATAATTACCTAGACTAGTGTAAAGACCATTAGAAATGATGGGCAATTAGGAACACCTTGACGATAGGTGGCAAGCCTGTAATGACGGGCCAGACCATATATATACGGGAAGGTAAGACGAGTAGATACTCGAACGATAAGAAATCTTGGCAAGACATTAGACTATGTAATACCATGAATTGAAGTTGAACACTTGACTATAAGCTCTATGAGCTGGAAGAAAATAATAGGATTACTACTTGAAGAGATCAAGGAAGTCTCCCCCTAAATTGTGATTGGCAGGAAGTCTTAGCCACGAGTCAAGTAAAGGAACCGAATCTAAGTATAGTGACCAAGTTTGGTTGCAACAGAGAAATGGAAACAGGAATCATAATTGAGATTATATCCCCGAATATTTCGGAAGTATGAGACAGGCTTCCAGTTATTGGAAGATAAGCTGACTACGACTACAGTTCTAACCCCTCATGAGGCCTGAGGGACTATAGGGTTAGGTTGTTATGGTAACACTTTGAGTGTTTGGCTGGGTCGTGTGCGGATGCAACACGATAAGGTAACAACCTATATTTTCTCGACAGCTACGAGAGCATGATAGTGGAGCTCAGATTCGAGAGGTTGCCGAGTTTTTCCTCGTTGAGGAGGTGAAGAGGCGATAGCATAAGGATCCAGTTCTAGGGCGAAATTGAGATACGACACTCCAAGATGAGAAGGACCTGTTTGGGTAGAACCGGATAGAGTGCTATGATATGAGAATAGATTGTGTGTGCCCGATACTGCAGGACTTGTCAGCAGGTTTTAGGGGAGGCACACAATGCTTATTGCTCTATTTGTTCGGGGTCGACTAAGATGTATCATGACCTCAGATGTATGTATTGGTAAGATGGCCTGAAGAGGGACGTAGCAGAGTTTGTTGCTTAGTGTCCGAATTAGTAGCAGGTCAAGGTTGAGCACCAGAAGCCCAGTGGGATATTATCGACGATTGAGATCCCGACTTGGTAGTGGGAGGTGATTATTATTGATTTTCTTATAGGGTTGCATCGTGCTCAGAGGAATTGCGACTCCTTGTGGGTCATAGTAGACAGGCCGACGAGGTCAGCCCATTTTTCTTCCGGTCAGGACTATCTACTCGGCTGAGGATTATGCGAGATTATATATCAGGAAGAGTATGAGACTGCACGGGGTTCCTATATTTATGATGTCAGACGGATGAGCTCAGTTTACGGATAACTTCTGGAGGTTTTCCAGAAGGGATTAGGGACACATGTGAGTCTCAGTGTTGCATTTCACCCTCAGACCGACGGACAAACAGAGCGTACTATCCAGGCACTTGAGGATAGGTTGCGGGCCTGTTTTCTTGATTTCAGAGATAGCTGGGAGGATTATTTGCCTCTTGTTGAGTTACGTACGATAACAGATACCCTTCCAGTATTCAGATGGCCCTGTATGAGGCCTTGTATGTAAGAAAGTGTAGATCGCCGGTTGGTTGGTTCGACGTAGGCGAGGTTCAGAGTCAGCAGAAGCTTTATGCAGATAACCGACGTTGACACTTGGAGTTCAGGTTGACGTTTTAGTATGAGTATTGTTATGTGGCCAGGTGTGGCAAGTGTGATTATGTTGGGTGTAGTCAAGGGACTATGCCAATATCCGTTTAGATGGAACTTCGAAAGAACATTCGGGGACGAATGTTTCTAAGGGGGGAAGAATGTTACACCCCGTAGTTCCAGGACATGTGTTTACAAGAATAGACGTGAGAGCACAAGACTTATAAATTGAACAAAAAAAGAATTGTTTTCCAAAGGAAAAATCATCTGAACCTCGGGAAGGAAAATTGTTCGTTAATGAGAATTGGGTTCTCAAATTTGTTATTTAAGACTTTTAGAACTTATCGGAATTATGGAAGTTTATTTACAGAGTTGGATACGTGTGGCCCACCCGAGAAATTTTACGTTTTGTGGGGCCCACGAGATTTCCGATATTTTGACCAATTATGGAAATTTCGGGAAACGGAATGTTATGGACCAATGGGAGGGCGACACGTGTCACCCTCCATATGTATCATCTTGGGCGAAATGGATGACCAAAAAATAGCCATATTAGCTTGAGATAAATGGACCAAGTCAAATGGTCAATGGAGCTTCATATAATTGACCACATCTTGACCACACATTTGTTTTGATCTAAGCCCTTGGTTGTTGTATATATCACTTACTAGTGCAAGACCAATTCTCAATACTTAGAAAAAATCTCACTACTTGATGGTTGCTCTATGAACTCTCGGCTTTGAGCCTCATTAGGAAGAACAAATTTTTCGTTTGTGGTTCAATAAGCCCAATACTTTAAACCAAGGTTCCTAAGGGTATTGTAAGGATATCTCAATAGAAAGATCCCAGAAAAACTACGTTTTCACGTTAGTCGCAAGGTGAAAACCTAAGGTGTTCTTCAACTTTGAAGTTGGAAAGTGAAGAGAAGTTAGTTATGAGCTTCTAAGGAGTGCTTGGAGCGGATTGGAACGTAAGAAGAGTAGCTAAAAGTTGCTAAGGATCGACTTTGACACTTGGATATTATTAGGGCTTATTGAGGTAAAATCTTCATCCTCTTAAGTGATTAAATATTTCATGTTATAGTAGTTGATAAATGAGCATGTGATATATATATTGAAGTTTGAAAAGACTTGGATCATGTCGACATGATTAAAAACCGAAAATGGGCAAGTTAGTCGTTTATGTTGTAATTCAATTTAATTGTTAGATACAATCGTCGCATGTTAAGGAAGAAAGGATTTATAGTTGTTGTAATTGTTATTATGTATATAACATGTTGGAATAACAACTTGGATTAAAAAGGAATTGAACGGAAATTGACATTGTTGTTTATATTGATGGTAGCCGAGAATGGCTTAAGTTGTTGGACAGTTTTATATTAATTCTGGGGCAGAATTTTACACGCCCTGTTAGGCGTGTAATCCCCTTTGAATTTATGAATTGTTGAGCCTTAAATGTGGCATTTGGTTATTGATTTTCGGGCCTTGAAAAAGGTGGAAAAGTACGTAGAAACAAAGGAAGTGCTGCCCGATTTTTCGTAGAATTAAGAGTCCTTATACTTAGAAATATTCTACGTTGAAATCTGGAAGTTGATAGGCGTATTATGGTCATTATAGGTTGACATTCTACGCGCGGTGTATTCAACTTGGCAAGTGGATTGAGTCGAAGAGGTATGTGGAACTTTTCTTATCTCTTGAGCATGAGTAGCTATAAATGTATAGTACGGTGGACATACGAGATTTAAATGAATTTAATTTCATTTGGTATCCTTGACTTGTTTAAGAATGTCCAAGTTGGTTGAGTTAGAGGATTAACTCACTTGTTTTAAAAGGTTAAAGATGTCTTAGCTTTTAAAGCATAACGTTAGTATAACGACTTTATGGGAGGTTGGTTATAACAACTTTATGGGAAGATAAAAGAATGGTTTATTCTAATAAGGTAAACAAAAATTTCTTGACTTGAAAAAGTATAGAATACTTGATTTGGAAAGTATTGATTACTTGAACTATTCTAAAGTTAAGAAACTTGATTTCTAAAGTTAAGAGACTTGAAGTATTCTGAAAGTTATGTAACTTGATTTGAAAGTATATGATACTTGGTTTTGAAAGTATAAGTCTCTTGGTTATAAAAAGAATGAATTTGTCTAAAACATAAAGAGTTATAACGGCTTTATGGGAAGTTAGTTATAGCGGTTTTATGGAAGGTTAAGAGAGTGGTCTATTTTATAGGCACGAGTTGCCTAGGTTGTGAAAGTAGAAGTTACTTGGTTTTAAAGCCTTGAAATGAATTTCTAAAGGTGTAGTAACTTTATTTGAAAAGTAGACGAGCCTTGATACTACGAGTGTTAGTATCTTGGGGGTTTTATATAAAAAGGATTCTTTTTAAAGGAACGGAAGTACGTAGTACTTTGGGTTAAATTCCCGGATTTTATAATGAGATGTTAGTGCCTTAAGTAAACAAAAATGAGAGTGTATATAAATAAGGCTAATAAGAAGTTAGGGGATTTCTTAACTTGCTTATGTTATGTATGATAAGCTGGTGGTGCTTATGTTATGTATGATAAGCCGGTGGTGCTTATGTTATGTATGATAGCCGGTCGTGCTAGGTTATGTTATTCTTGCGGGGTAAACCCCCGGGTTACTACTTATTCTATGGATTTGCTACCCATGATGCGAGTGCGGCGTTTGTACTCATTGCGGGTCCACCGGGCCTATGCGGGTGAAATAGTCCTATGCGTGTGAAATAGTCCCATGCGAGGCGGATGACCTCATTGCGGGTCCACAGGACCTATGCGGGTGAAATAGTTCCAGGAGTAGGATTGCTTAATGATACTACGGGCGGGTGGCCCTACTTTGATCATGAGCCTCCTATTTTTTGCAGTAAAGTATACTCTTGTTTACTCTCATTGTTAGTAAGGCACGGTGTACTGTTATTAGAGTTATCATACATGTCTCCAGCTTTATTTTAGACTTTATGATTTCATTACGCATTTCGGCCACATACTTGGTACATGTTGTACTGACCTCCTTCGGGGGGCTGCATTCATGCCGCAGGTAGAGTTATACAGGTTGTTGATCCTCACTCTTAGGATCATTGTTCAACTGTTGAGAAGCTCCATTACTCCGGAGGCTTATCTTTGGTTCAGATCCCTGGTATTGTCGGTTGTTGTACATTCAGGGGTATGGCGGGGCCCTGTCCCATCACATTTGTTATTCTAGAGGTCTGTAGTCATATCTTGTGGATTGGGTTGTAAAGAAAATAAAAGATGTAACTGTTATTTTTTTGGGTTATGTATATTTTTCGGAAGGTGGCCTTATCGGCTAGCCTGTTGATATTTACTGTCTAGTACTTATGAGTTTATGTATGTTCCTCTGTTATTCTCTGATGTATACCTGTGAGGGGTGCCCAGGAAGGGAACCAGTCGCGGGCTCGGGGTCGGGTCGTGACAATAACACCACATGTATATTTCATACGTAGAATCATGCCAAAAGAAGGAAGAGGTTCACATACCTCGCGACGACTAACGACACGTAGCAATATGCTCCAAAGTACTTCAACCTTGTTAGGTATTTGTTACACCCCGTATTTACAGGACATGGTGTAAGAACGTACGTAAGAACTCACAGTGTTAAGATTGGAGACTTGTAAAAATTTCTCGGAATTATGAAATTGTCGGAAAACGTAATATTGTGACGAATGGGTGGGCGACACTTGTCACCCCCCTTATTGATGCCTTGGACGATTTTAGGCATGGCCAAAATGGTCATTGACCATAGCCTTAGGATGACTAAGTCTTCCAATTAATTAGCTTGACAAAATTGACTAAGTCAAAGGGTCCTAAGTCTTGATATTTTAATTAGAGATCATCCAAACCACCCAATTGTTTGCATCTTGACCCTCCAAGGTTCTATATAACACTACTAGTAGCAAGACCAAGTTTGACATTTAGAAAAATTTCCAAGAATTTCAAGAATCCAAGGAGGTGCTCTCGGGTTAGGCTAGCTTCCCACAAGAATTTTTTTTGTTTGTTATCCAATAATCTTCCCACTTTAAACCAAGGTCCCTATGTGTATCAGAGGCATATCTCAATAGAAAAATCTCGGGAAAAGATAGTTTTCGGGTTAGTCGCAAAGTGAAAACCTAGTGGCTTTCTAGGTTTTGGATTGGAGGTTTGAAGGAAAGTTGTTGGTGTGGTTCTAAGGGTATCAAGGATCGGATTGAGGTGTCTTTATGAGGCTCTAGGTTGCTAAGGAGCAACCGGTTTTGAAGATTGGATTACAATTCGTTGAGGTATAATCTTGTTCTTTGAAAGTGTTACAAGATTATTTATATTGTTGTTGTTAACTTTACATGTTGCTAGCATGAAGTTGTTAAGTTGAAGTTTATAAGTATTATGGACTACTTGTAGCTTAAGTTCGAAATGGAAAGTAAGTCATGTTAAGTTGGAATACAATTTGATCGTTATTAGAATCGTCGCATGTAATTGACTTGAAGATTATAGTAGTTATAATTGGTTGCGACTAGATATCATGTTATGCTACCAAGTTAGGATTGAAATGGAAATTGGATAAGAATTAGTATTGTTGAACTCAAGGTGGCCGAATTTGGACTTGTAGTTTGTATTAGTTTGTTATTCATTTGTATTGGACCACCTTCTAAATTGTGAGCCAATTGGGCTGTTTGGTTATTGTATTCGGCCTTGAAAAAGGTGGCAAAGTGAGTAGAAAAAAGGAGGTCTTTGTCAGATTTTCCGTAGAATTTAGCGACTTAGCACCTAGAATATTCTACGTATGAAGTACGAGGTTAGTGGACGTATGGTGACCTTTATAGGTTGATGTACTAAGTATAGCGTATCCTACCTGAAGAATGGAATAGCTCAAGGTTGAAGTACTTTGGAGCATTTTGCTACTTGTCGACAATCGTCGCGAGGTATGTGAACCTCTTCCTTCCTTTGGCATGATTCTATGTATGGAATATACCGTGGTATCATTTCATGTTTCTGTTACTCTTAGAAGTTAAGAGGTAGTTGTGTGATCTACTCTATGTAGAACTTTTCCTATCTTTGAGCATGACTAGTTGCACGTATGTAGTACGGAGACGTACAACACCTTGATATCCTTTACTAGTTTGTGAATAGCCAAGTCGGGTGAGTTGGGAGATTAACTCACTTCTTTGAAAGTATAAAGGATGTCTTAAGTGTTATTAAAGTTAAGGGACTTGAAGAGTTTTAAAGTATGTGATACTTGTTCCGGTTTAAACGTATAAGTCCCTGGAGAGGAAATTGTTTTGGGCTAAGGTATAAAGTGAATATAACGGCTTTATGGGAAGTTAGTTATATTTGCTTTATGGAAAGATAAGTGATTTGATTTTAGTGAAAAGGCCACTTGTTTTAAGGCATTAATTGCCTAAGGTTTTATAATAAAAGGAGTCACTTGTTTTCTAAGGGTTAAGAGACTATTTGTATTTTTGAAAGTTATGAGAATTTATTTGAAAGTATTTAATACTTGGTTTCAAAAAGTAGAAGTCTCTTGGTTATAAAATGAACGTGTTGGTCTAAACCATAAAGGGTTATAACGGCTTTATGGGAAGTCGGTTATAACGGCTTTATGGAAGGTTAAGAGAATGGTTTTCTAATAGAGTAAGCAAAGAAATAACTTGTGTTAAGGAAGGGCAAATTGTTTTAAAGGTACCAATTGCTTAAGGTTTTAAATAAGGAAGTCACTTGACTTAGAAGCCGGTAATTGTATTTTCTAAAAAGGTATTGTGACTTGTCTTGAAAGGTGAATAGGACTTGATACTACGGTTGTTAGTATCGGGGAAGTTTTATTTGGAAAGGGGTCTTTGAAAAGAATGTACGTACGTAGTACTTTGGCCTGTTTAATTGAGAATAATTCTATGTGATGCCTTGATTAGTACTTTGGCTTGTTAAATGAGAATTATTCTATTTGTGCCCTGATAAGTACTTTGACTTGTTTAATTGAGAATAATTCTATGTGATGCCTTGATTAGTACTTTGGCTTGTTAAATGAGAATTATTCTATTTGTGCCCCGATAAGTACTTTGGCTTGTTAAATGATAATTATTCTATTTGTGCCCTGATAAGTACTTTGGCTTGTTAATTGAGAATTAGCCTATGTGTGCTGGTGATAGCCTTTGAGTGCAAGTATTATGTTTTATTACGATGCCGCGACTCTCGGTTGGAGGGCCGGCTGTCTTGTTATAAGTTACTTGGACGTACCGACAGTGATGTGGGATTCCACGGGTATGCTTCCGTTATTTGTAGTACTTGGGTTAAATTCCCGGATTTTTATAAAAGACATGGTAGTGCTTATGTCTTGTTTGATGGTCGGTCGAGATAGGGTAAGAGTATAAATGAGGGGCAAGCCCCAAGACGTTATACCACCTTCTCCAGGGTAAGAGTATAAGTGAGGGGTAAACCCCCAAGACGCTGTACCACCTGCTTTATGTGTTGTTTGACGACCGGTCGAGATAGGGTAAGAGTATAAATGAGGGGCAAGCCCCAAGACGTTATACCACCTTCTCCAGGGTAAGAGTATAAGTGAGGGGTAGACCCCCAAGATGCTATACCACCTGCTTTACCACCTTCTCCAGGGTAAGAGTATAAGTGAGGGGTAGACCCCCAAGACGCTATACCACCGGTGGGACTTGGTGTTCATGTATGCCTATTGGTGTATTATTATACCCTGGACTGTCGGCAGTGATGTGGGATTCCACGGCGGGATATATATATATGTATTGTGTATGTATGCACGCGGTGAGGTGGGATGCCACGCGCGTCACATGGTTATATTTTACACTAATAGCTGTCGACAGTGATGGGGGATTCCACGGGCATGCTTTGATATTAGTGTGACTTGATCGCGTCCCAGATTGGGCCGGGTAGTATATGTGTCCCTCCGTAGTGGGCCGGACTATGTTATGAAAGATAAGTAAGTTATATGGTAATGAACTTAATGATTCTTTTCTAAATAATGCGTAAGAATGTGACTATAACTTTTATTGGGAATGGAAAGGATAATAAGGTGCGATTAAGTTCATAAGTGGTAATGACACGGCAGATCCGTATGTATTTTTATACTTGTCCTTGTCATTCTTTTGTACAGTTATGATTTGTTTATCAGACGTTATATTCTGCATCGCATGTTGTAATCGACTTCTTCGGGCCGCGTTCATGCCCGCAGGTTTTAGGTACCCATGTTGGTGATCCTTGCTCATGTGATCTCGGTTGATTTGAAAAGATCCATTTGCTCCGGAGGCTTATCCCTAGGTACGGTTTGCCCTGAGGTGGGAGAGTCATGTCTGATTGAGGGGTATGGCGGGGACCTGTCCCGCCACAGTTGTGCAGTTGTTATTCCTAGCGGTCTGTATTCACATATGGTGGTCGATTTGTAAAAAGAAAGGAGGCAACCGCTTGGTTGTTTTTATATATGTTCGTGAAGGTAGCCTATCGGCTAACTTTGTTGTTTTACTTACGATGTTTTATTTCTAAGTTTCATGTATGTTCCGCTGATTTTCTCCGATGTTTACTGTAGGGTGCCTGTAGGGCGCCATGCGATCCCGGTCGGGTGCGTGACAAAAGTGGTATCGAGCGATTAGTCCTCGGAAAGTGTCTGCATCGTGTCTAGTAGTCTTGATTATCGGTGTTGTGCACCACATCTATAATCGTGAGGTCGCAGGACATTTAGGATTGGTTTCCATTCTTCTCACTCGGGATCGTGCGATAGAGTCAGTATTGTTAGTGGTCGTCCTCCCTAACGAGTTATGTTGATTGCAGCCTACGAGAAGGCGTGATGACCAGGAATGACTATGTGGATTGCGTATCCGTGTTGGTAATGATTATAGTATAGTTGGTATTGTGACATACATCTATACGGAGTTATGTATGAGGTCGACGTGTTGCCTAGAATGATTTTAAAGTACCAGGAATTGGTAAAAAACTAACTAGATACCGGGAAGGTATGGAGTAGTTAAAGGATTTTCGCCAAGGTTTTGTGTTTTATTTCGAGATAATTGGGAAAGGATGAGTTGTCTGATAGGGTAGTGGACCCTTAAGAAGCCATATTAAGGAACCTAACGGAATGTCATGTTAATAGATCAAGCTGCGTAGTATGCTTAAGAGAATTATACGGATAAGGCCTGTATAGAGTATGTAATGGTTGTTGTGATCGAGACAACATGGTTATGGTTTTATGAGAAGTTTTTGTACCCGTTTACGGGGGGACTGATAAGGTAGGCTGGGAGCATGGAAATTGCGAGCCTAAGAATATTGATTACTGCCGAGACCTTAGGTATATAAGGTTTTCTCTGGCAATAAGATTTTAAGTCAGACCAAGGATAAGAGTTAACTGCGACGCTGAGTCGGGTTGAGGACTGTGCGGTCTCCCATGGCCCGGAATGGAGTGGGATCAGTTGGTAGTAGTTCCTCACGTGACAGTGGTCACGCGGTGCAAGGCCCAAGTCTAGTTAATTGTTTTACGGGTTCGGGGACGCGTTCCACCGGAACCAGGTAGTGAAAGCCGGAAATGACCTTATATTGTTTCATAGAGTGACTCCAAAGATTAGAGGCCAGAATAGGTATGGAAGTTATGTATGTATGTTAGAAGGAGTTGGAAGTGCGAAAAGGTAACCTCTTTTGGGCTTGTGATGGACGGGTATGCGTGTACAAGGTATTAGGGCCATGTGCGGCATTGTTGGTATGTCGTTGTGAAAGAGAACTATGTCGCTAATTATAAGTTTGACTCCGAAAGAACATTCGAGGACGAATGTTTCTAAGGGGGGAAGAATGTTACACCCCGTATTTACAGGACATGGTGTAAGAACGTACGTAAGAACTCACAGTGTTAAGATTGGAGACTTGTAAAAATTTCTCGGAATTATGAAATTGTCGGAAAACGTAATATTGTGACGAATGGGTGGGCGACACTTGTCACCCCCCTTATTGATGCCTTGGACGATTTTAGGCATGGCCAAAATGGTCATTGACCATAGCCTTAGGATGACTAAGTCTTCCAATTAATTAGCTTGACAAAATTGACTAAGTCAAAGGGTCCTAAGTCTTGATATTTTAATTAGAGATCATCCAAACCACCCAATTGTTTTCATCTTGACCCTCCAAGGTTCTATATAACACTACTAGTAGCAAGACCAAGTTTGACACTTAGAAAAATTTCCAAGAATTTCAAGAATCCAAGGAGGTGCTCTCGGGTTAGGCTAGCTTCCCACAAGAAATTTTTTTGTTTGTTATCCAATAATCTTCCCACTTTAAACCAAGGTCCCTATGTGTATTGTAGGCATATCTCAATAGAAAAATCTCGGAAAAAGATAGTTTTCGGGTTAGTCGCAAAGTGAAAACCTAGTGGCTTTCTAGGTTTTGGATTGGAGGTTTGAAGGAAAGTTGTTGGTGTGGTTCTAAGGGTATCAAGGATCGGATTGAGGTGTCTTTATGAGGCTCTAGGTTGCTAAGGAGCAACTTCGGTTTTGAAGATTGGATTACAATTCGTTGAGGTATAATCTTGTTCTTTGAAAGTGTTACAAGATTATTTATATTGTTGTTGTTAACTTTACATGTTGCTAGCATGAAGTTGTTAAGTTGAAGTTTATAAGTATTATGGACTACTTGTAGCTTAAGTTCGAAATGGAAAGTAAGTCATGTTAAGTTGGAATACAATTTGATCGTTATTAGAATCGTCGCATGTAATTGACTTGAAGATTATAGTAGTTATAATTGGTTGCGACTAGATATCATGTTATGCTACCAAGTTAGGATTGAAATGGAAATTGGATAAGAATTAGTATTGTTGAACTCAAGGTGGCCGAATTTGGACTTGTAGTTTGTATTAGTTTGTTATTCATTTGTATTGGACCACCTTCTAAATTGTGAGCCAATTGGGGCTGTTTGGTTATTGTATTCGGCCTTGAAAAGGTGGCAAAGTGAGTAGAAACAAAGGAGGTCTTTGTCCGATTTTCCGTAGAATTTAGCGACTTAGCACCTAGAATATTCTACGATGAAGTAAGAGGTTAATGGACGTATGGTGACCATTATAGGTTGATGTACTAAGTATAGCGTATCCCACTCAAGAATGGAATAGCTCAAGGTTGAAGTACTTTGGAGCATTTTGCTACTTGTCGACAATCGTCGCGAGGTATGTGAACCTCTTCCTTCCTTTGGCATGATTCTATGTATGGAATATACCGTGGTATCATTTCATGTTTCTGTTACTCTTAGAAGTTAAGAGGTAGTTGTGTGATCTACTCTATGTAGAACTTTTCCTATCTTTGAGCATGACTAGTTGCACGATGTAGTGCGGTATCGTCAACACCTTGATATCCTTTACTAGTTTGTGAATAGCCAAGTCGGGTGAGTTGGAGATTAACTCACTTCTTTGAAAGTATAAAGGATGTCTTAAGTGTTATTAAAGTTAAGGGACTTGAAGAGTTTTAAAGTATGTGATACTTGTTCCGTTTTAAACGTATAAGTCCCTGGATAGGAAATTGTTTTGGGCTAAGGTATAAAGTGAATATAACGGCTTTATGGGAAGTTAGTTATATTTGCTTTATGGAAAGATAAGTGATTTGATTTTAGTGAAAAGGCCACTTGTTTTAAGGCATTAATTGCCTAAGGTTTTATAATAAAAGGAGTCACTTGTTTTCTAAGGGTTAAGAGACTATTTGTATTTTTGAAAGTTATGAGAATTTATTTGAAAGTATTTAATACTTGGTTTCAAAAAGTAGAAGTCTCTTGGTTATAAAATGAACGTGTTGGTCTAAACCATAAAGGGTTATAACGGCTTTATGGGAAGTCGGTTATAACGGCTTTATGGAAGGTTAAGAGAATGGTTTTCTCTAATAGAGTAAGCAAAGAAATAACTTGTGTTAAGGAAGGGCAAATTGTTTTAAAGGTACCAATTGCTTAAGGTTTTAAATAAGGAAGTCACTTGACTTAGAAGCCGGTAATTGTATTTTCTAAAAAGGTATTGTGACTTGTCTTGAAAGGTGAATAGGACTTGATACTACGGTTGTTAGTATCGGGGAAGTTTTATTTGGAAAGGAGTCTTTTGAAAAGAATGTACGTACGTAGTACTTTGGCCTGTTTAATTGAGAATAATTCTATGTGATGCCTTGATTAGTACTTTGGCTTGTTAAATGAGAATTATTCTATTTGTGCCCTGATAAGTACTTTGACTTGTTTAATTGAGAATAATTCTATGTGATGCCTTGATTAGTACTTTGGCTTGTTAAATGAGAATTATTCTATTTGTGCCCCGATAAGTACTTTGGCTTGTTAAATGATAATTATTCTATTTGTGCCCTGATAAGCACTTTGGCTTGTTAATTGAGAATTAGCCTATGTGTGCTGGTGATAGCCTTTGAGTGCAAGTATTATGTTTTATTACGATGCCGCGACTCTCGGTTGGAGGGCCGGCTGTCTTGTTATAAGTTACTTGGACGCGTCTGACGGTGATGTGGGATTCCACGTATGCTCCGTTATTTGTAGCACTGGGTTAAATTCCGATTTTATAAAAGACATGGTAGTGCTTATGTCTTGTTTGATGGTCGGTCGAGATAGGGTAAGAGTATAAATGAGGCAAGCCCCAGCGTTATACCACCTTCTCCAGGTAAGAGTATAAGTGAGGGTAAACTCCAAGACTGTACCACCCGCTTTATGTGTTGTTTGACGACCAGTCGAGATAGGGTAAGAGTATAAATGGCGGGCAAGCCCCAAGACGTTATACCACCTTCTCCGGGGTAAGAGTATAAGTGAGGGTAGACCCCAAGATGCTATACCACCGCTACCACCTTCTCCCGGTAAGAGTATAAGTGAGGGTAGACCCCAAGACGCTATACCACCGGTGGGACTTGGTGTTCATGTATGCCTATTGGTGTATTATTATACCACTGGTATGTCGGCGTTGATGTGGGATTCCACGGCGGGATATATATATATGTATTGTGTATGTATGCGCCGACGGTGAGGTGGGATGCCGCAGGCGCGTCACATGGTTATATTTTACACTAATAGTATCGACGGTGATGGGGATTCCACGGGCATGCTTTGATATTAGTGTGACTTGATCGCGTCCCAGTTGGGCGGGTAGTATATGTGTCCCTCCGTAGTGGGCGGACTATGTTATGAAAGATAAGTAAGTTATATGGTAATGAACTTAATGATTCTTTTTCTAAATAATGTCGTAAGAATGTGACTATAACTTTTATTGGGAATGGAAAGGATAATAAGGTGCGATTAAGTTCATAAGTGGTAATGACACGGCGAGGATCCGTATGTATTTTTATACTTGTCCTTGTCATTCTTTTGTCTGATTATGATTTGTTTCAGACGTTATATTCTGTTCCATATTAAATTTTTGTTATGCGACCCCGCCGAAGTGCGTTCATGCGCGAGTTTTAGGTACCCATGTTGGTGATCCTTGCTCATAGGATCTCGGTTGATTTGAAAAGCTCCATTTGCTCGGAGGCTTATCTCTTATGCAGTTTCCACGAGGTAGTAGATTCATGTATATTGAGGTATGGCGGGGCCTGTCATACGATTGTTCGATTGTTATTCCTAAGTGCGTATTCACATATGGTGGGTCGATTTGTAAAAGAAAGGAGGCAAATCTTGGTTGTTTTTATATATGTTCAGGAAGGTAGCCCTATCGGCTAACCTGTTGTTTTACTTACGATGTTTTATTTCTAAGTTTCATGTATGTTCCGCTGATTTTCTCTGATGTTTACCTGTAAGGGTGCCCAGGTAGGGCGCCAGTCGCGGTCCCGGGGTCGGGTCGTGACAGTATTCCACCCTTCAAGTAGAATACGCTACTCGTAGTACTTCAACCTATAAGGACCATAATACGTCTATCAACTCATAGCCTTTTAAGGTAGAATCATACTAAGTGTAAGGTCTCTTATTCTACGGAAAATTGGGCAGCATTTCCTTTGTCTCTATGTACTTTTCCACCTTTTTCAAGGCCCGAAGTCAACAACCAATACGCCACATTTTAGACTCAATAATTCAGCTAACCAAAGGGGATTACACGCCTAACAGGACGTGTAAAATTCTGCCCCACAATTAATATAAAACTGTCCAATATTCCAAAGCCATTTTCTTCAAGCACAAGGATAACACATCTATTCTTTTCCAATTCCTTTCAATCCAAGTTGTTATTCTAACATGTTATATAGTCGCAAACAATTATAACAACTATAATCCCTTTCTTATATAACATGCGACGATCGTAACTAACAACTAAATTGATTACAATTTCAATGGCCAAGCATGCTAGGTCTCGGATTTAAGGCTTCCTAATTCCATAACAATTATAAACATTCATTCTAAATATCACATGCTCATCTATCAACTACTACAACATGAAATCTTGAATTACACTAGCAAGACGGAGATTATTACCTCTTTAAGCCCAAATACAATCCAAAACCTAAAGTCGATCCTTAGCAACTTTAGCTCCTCTTCTTCACGTTCCAATCCGCTATTTGCAACCCTTAGAAGTTCATACACAACTTCTCTTCAAGTTTCAACTCCAACTATGAAAACCCCCTTAGGTTTTCATGTTGCGACTAACGTAAAAACGTAGTTTTTCCGGGATTTTTGTGTTGGGATATCCTTAGAATACCTTTAGGGACCTTGGGTTTGAATATTGGGATTTATCATCAGCTTTTGAAGAATTTTCTTGCTCAAAGTGAGCTCAAAACCGAGAGCTCCCTTATGCTAGCACAACTTTATTGATATTTTTCTAAGTATGGGATTTGTCTTGCTACTAGTATAGTTATATAAGGCATCCAAGGGCTAAGATTAATACATATGGGTGGCTAGGATCTTAGTCAATAGTCAATAATGTCAAGCTTCCACTTGTCTCTATTGACCCTTAATTTTCGACCAAGCCATGTAGAGGGTGACACGTGTCGCCCTCCTATTGGTCTAAAATATTTCATTTCCCGAAATTTCCATAATTCGTCAAAATATCGAAAACCTCGTAGGCCCCACAAAACGTAACATTTCCCGGGTGGCCCCACGTGACCAAATCCGAAAGTAAAATTCCATAGTTCCGATAAATTCCATCAGTCTCAAATAACAATTCTGAGAATCCAATTCTTACTGACAAACCTTTTTCCTTCCCGAGGTTCGGAAGATTTTTCCATAGAATTTACAACTCTTTCTTTCGTTCAGATTTTTAAGTCCTGATTCCTTACGTACATTCTCTTTAACATGCCCTGGACTTACGGGGTGTAACATCAAATATCTAAATATGATTTATGTCGACTCTGGGCAGTCAATAAGCACTCTTGGATCAAGTTTACCTTCTCTACTACCTACTGGACTAAATAGGGGCCTAGTAACTCAACTTCACCCACTTCAAACCAGCTGACTGAGGATCTACACTTCCGCCCATACAATGCCTTATACGGGGCATCTTGATGCTGGAACGATAGTCGTTGTTGTGAGTGGAATCAATGAGGGGCAAATGATTATTCCATCTACTTTTGAAATCTAATACACAAACCCGTAGCATATCCTCAGGTGTGTGGATCATGCACTTTGCTTGACCATTAGTCTGTTTGAAAAGTTGTGCTAAGGTTCACTTGGGTGCCAAAACTTTTTGAAATAATTTCCAAAAGTGATCCATAAACTAATCACCCATTTCAGATATGATAGAGACCAAAACACTATGAAATCAAACTATTTCGTTAATATACAACTTGGCGTAATCCTCTTTAGAAAGTAGTACGAACAGGTAGAAAATAAACTGACTTCGTAAGCCTATCGATGATAACCCAAATGGAATTAGACTTCTGATAAGAACTGGGTAAACCAGTGATAAAGTCCATATTAATCATTTCTCATTTTCAAGTAGGGATTTCAATATGCTATAGTAAACCTCTAGAATTTTGATGCTCGATATTAACTTATTGACAATTTGGGCATTGAGATATAAATATTGCGATGTCTTTCTTCAGATAATTCCACCAGTAAAGTTATCGAAGGTTATATGTTAACATAGGTGCAAATGTAAACCTATCCTTTAACTCTTGAAAACTGTGCTCACATGCATCTGACCAGTGAAATTTTATTTCCTTGAAAAGTAGTAAGATCGAACTCATATGCGATCATCTTCCACTCATTCCTATAAAGGTGGGATACCACTGAGTTCTATATAACACCTCTATCATGACTTAGTCCCTTTCTTGGACTCTCAATGGACCGTCTAGAACTATGTTATTCTCTTGACTTTCCATCATATTCATGGCTACTCCTTTGCTGAAGTCGAATTTATTTGAAATCTTTTTATCCTAAGAATTATCATGCTGAATACATCATCGGGGTTCACCTTTGTCTACATAATTTCTTCTCCTTTCCAAGAACTTCTATTTCCTTTAAGAGGGTTATAAGCCTTTATGCCATAGTGGCTCATCCAAGAGGACATCTTTACGTACAAGTGAGAGAACTCTCCTCAATATTTATATCAAATTCCTTGTGACTTCACTCTTAATAAAACTTACTGTTGTTTATCCTAACTCATGGGCTGAATTTCTCCATCCGCTCCCTTAGTGTAAACAACCTTGTCCTCTGGTTCACCTTGAGTATTCACACTGTCATACATCAACGGATTTAACTTCTATTATTCTAGGGTCCCTTGTATTACTAATCGTGCTCCCCCTTCTAGGATTTAATCTTTGTCCTTACTCAACCCTCACCATTATTGGTGAGTCATTTCCTTCTGCATGCGGACTAAATAGTTCTCTATTCTTAGTAGATATCTACCGAAGATATTCTTTTAGCGATTTTGTAGTAATATATTCCTACGGGATATTGGATATCCTTAATCTTTTACCGCTTACCATCCATACCATTACATCTACCTTTGTTCATCATGAGTATCATCTTTAACCATGGGCTTTATACTTTTAGGCTCGATCGCTTTACATTAGCCCTTCTCATTACTACTTCCTGCTCAAAGTACTTCTCGAGAATTGATACCGTTTAACTTTTTTTCTTCTAGGTTTCACATTCACCTTTTTTTCAAAGTAATTCGACTTACCCCTTTTCCAACTAACCCTGAGTGGCTCCTTCTAAGCCTCCATATGTCTTTTTCATTGATTACTCTTCGCACTTTCTTTATGAATTTGATATGTTTAGCGGTCCTTGCCGTTACTCTAGCCCCATCCAAATAGGAGGTCACTACCATTCCGTTCTCAATTTTAGTACGTACATATCCATTGTTATTTATGGAACTTCTCACCAACTTCAGGTAATGCAACCTTAATCATTGGAAAACTTCTCTTTGTTGTCCTTACATTTGCTTGATAAGCTATTGTATGAGTATGTGTTGGTTCTTCCCTGAATTACCTCCTATGGGTCACTCTTCACGCCCTCGGAATTTCACCTTAAGTTATTTGGTCGCTAAATTAACGTTTATCAAAATATGTGATCCTTTAACAACTTACAACTTTCTTTTAAGCAATATCCCTTAATAGGGTCATTAAATCATTCACACAAGTAAGGAGTCATATATTCATGACTGACATGCTGAATTTCAGTACAAAAAACGTTAATCTTAGGGACTCATTTCCTGCTAACCTTCAAGGATTGCCTTTCCTTACAGTTTATTCCTTTACTGCCTACATGCTTATTTTTCCATTCCGATATCTTTTTATTGTGTCATCTTGAGAGTCTTCAACTCTTATTCCATCCTACATAAATGATACAATGAACCATAATATTCTTTGATTTAATGGCTAAATCCTCTTGACAACTTATCCCATTGATTTCTGGATTATGCGATTCTCGTAGTATATACTCGATCTCACAACACCTTTATCTGAATGCCCTAACCATAACTACTTTATCACTTTCTATCTTTATTGGCCATGACTTGTCATCCTTCTATACTTTATTTCCCGATTTTTAGTCATTTCATACTTTTATTCCAGTATTTAATTTACCTTTGCATCATTCTCTTTCTACCAATCTCACCTTCTATCCTTGTTTATACCCTCATAATATAACATTTCCTTTGTCTAACTTCCTCACCTCTACTTTCTAACATGAGTCTCATCAAGGGAAATATTTATCTTTCGCACAAAGGCTTCATGCATGGCCTGCTAATCCTTGAATTCTTTTAAGGTAATACTTGGCTAACGATTACCAGGTACATCATTTATATCTTCTTAAAATGGAGGTATCACTACCTAACCATACTATTCTTCGATATCGTCCATGCTGAGGATTTTTCAAAATCCTTGCTATATCCTGAGGTCCCACTTCCTTTGAGACTATGCCCATTGATGTCAATAGATCAATAATAGAAATATGTACTTCTTACTAGGATTCCGTCACTGCTGAAGGTGGAACAACATTACCTTGTTCATTGTCATCTGGATTTTGATCTCGTTACAATATTCTATACTTTAGACATTAGGTATCTCCATCACCTTACTCCTATATTTCTAAAGTCGATGCTCTATCTTTTCGGGCTTCCATCACTTCCTTCCTATATAAAGGGAAGGCAGTCGCTCATACTCTAAAATTTCAATATCATACTCGCATCTATGGCGTATCAATAATCTAATCAGAATCTTTTGTGGGCTAGCTTCGAATACGAGTTAACCAAGATCTTTCTAGTTATTATTAGAACTGAAATTGGGTAAATCATGAGTTAGACTAGAATATTCATAACTAAGATCAATTGCATGATTTATGAGATGAAAGAACAAAAACAATCCCTAAATGCCCGACTACCTCTCGCTTATAAGTGTGGTGCACAACACATCTATAAATAAGACTCTTCTAGACATGGCTCACAGACTCCCTAGAACTGCCCTGCTCTGATACTAAATTTGTCACACCCCAAACTAGGGTGTGGTCAACACTCGATTCCTTTCTGGCACAAGCATACCATTGTGATGACCAAACTTCTGTAAAAGTAGAACTTCTGGCCGACAAGGCCATACTAGAATATATCACAACAATGACATTAAATAAGAGGGATTTACCCAACATATATATACACAACTGAACCGACAAGGTCACAACATGGTTTAACAAAAGATAACTTAGCTGGCAAGGTTACACACCAACACCATATTTACCAAGACAATCTTGTGAGCCTCTATGAGTAACTGAACTGATATATGGCTGGGACAGGGCCCCGATCTACCCAAACTATACATAACCCTGCAAATATACTCCATAGATAACTAGGAGGCTTCGAGAAGGCGAAGCTTATTTAATGACGGCTGAACTCGATAGCTCGTACTATGGTGGCCTAGTGAGTCTATGTCAGAACCTGTGGCATGAACACACAACACCCCCAACAAAAGGGACGTCACTACAAAATAATTTTCCGAGTATGTAAAACATGAATAACAATATGAATCTGTAGGCTATAAAGAAGGGAATATAAGCAATGTAAATCGATTAGCTGTAAAGGAAATTGTAAGTAACCTGGAGTCACATAGGGAGAATAATGAAACTATAAAACTTAATACAACCTATCTAGATATGTTTTTATTATATAACTTACCATGGTCGTATGGTGCGAGATATAAGATGTCATTACTCTTAGGTGTATGTATGAATATGCAATGCAATATGCATAACGATTTATATATATGTTATGGAACGCACAACCCGATCCATTATATATATATATATATATATATTTATGTTGCAGAATGTGCAACCCGATCCAATATATATATGTATTGCGGAATGTGCAACTTGATCCAATATATGTATATGTTATGGAACGTTCAACCTGATCTAATATATGTATATGTTGCGGAATGTGCAACCCGATCCAATATATGATCATTATTGTATGCATGATATAAAATGCAATAAGAAATATATCAAAACGAATGAGAATCAGTGAGGTGGACAACAAACAATGATAACAATAACAATTTTGCCTCTTTTGACACTCGTAAACTTTATGGCTTTAGCTGGACACGACTCATGGTCCACTCGATGATTGAATCCTTAAAATGCTTCTTTATGAAGACTTATGATAATACGAGTAACCAACAACACATATCATAAGAATATAAATAAGCAATGAACACTTCTCAACAAGAGACTTTGATGGGCAATAGAATGAAGTTCTGAACGTTCTTTTCGAAAATAATAATTTTTTGGGTTCATGCTATTGAAAGGAAGGGATAGCCTTACATATCTTATCCACGAAGAAATATGTCATGCTATAAGCTCTGGTACTCTTTACGAATGATTATCTATAACAAACAAATGGTTGATATTATAATTGAATTTATATCCAAATAAGGAACTTCTATAGGAACTTCATTGATAACCTTAAACACAAAGGTTTCTTAGACTTAATAATAATGAATACTTATGTACTTTGATCCCACGAATATCTCAGACATACATTCTTTGTTTTACAATACCAATAATTGATTTCTAATCAATTTCAACTCATAATTCTAGCACAACTCATCATATCATAACATCATAGGTTTACAGGCTTCAATTATAAAAATCCTTTCACAACTTACTCCAAATCATCAATTAATCGTAATATCAATTAGAGAAAGGTGAATTCTTACCTTAGAGCATCCAACCCCCTTGAACAACAAGTTACACCCACACCTAGGGTTTCCCAAAATTTCTTTAATACGAAAGATGATTTCTATGGATACCGCGGGGATTATCACATAAATATTTCATGATTTGGCATTGGATTGATCTTGAGATAATGTAATACATTAGAGAGATTTTAGAGACTGTCTAAGTTCTTATTTTGGGAGAAAAGTGAATCCCAAAACATCAAAACAAGGGATCCTTAAAGGAATTTAAGCTGGAAACGTAAATGTTAAAGGATTGCATGTCATGTTAAGAGAAGATCTAATACCCATTAAGGGGAAAACCACGGGTCAGTAATTAATTGAAATCACACTACAATTTGAACTTGGATATATTAAACACTAACTTCGCCCCAAATACCAACTACCCATTAAAGGAAAATTAAGTGGAAGTATTGACGAAGAAAGACCGATGTGGACATATAATTGAATGTTAAAATGGTCAACATATCACGACCCATTCCGGGGCCCGTGACTGGTGCCTTACCCGGGCACCCAAGTAGTCATACATCAGAAAAATCAGCGGAATATAAAAACAAGACATGAAACAGTTGTAAAATGAGACACAGTTTTATCTGAGAAAATGTCGCCTTTCGACATATATATATATATATATATAAACAAAGCCTGGCAGTTACATCCCAACTGTACAATAGGACTACAGACCTCTAAGAAGATAAACAACTATGGCGGGACAGGGCCCCGCCATACCCTGAATGTACAAAACTATCTACAACAACAGGGAGATCATACCCAAAAGTCGAGCCTCCGGAGAAGATGGAGCTCCTGACACCAAAGTAAGGATCCTAAGGATGTGGATCTAGCACCTGTTTTCCCTTACCTGCGGCATGAACGCAGCCCCCCGAAGGAGGTCAGTACAACAGGTACTAAGTATGTGAAACTGTAAAGTACTTAAATGAAATCATATTATTTTAAAACCAATTTTACAAATATGTTTGAAACAATCAATGTAACCGCACATAGTGCCACATCACAAACAAGAGCAATAATAGGTAGGTATGTGTCTTTTCTAGTGCGAATGATCGAGCAAGGCGATCGCCCATAGTATCATCATGCATGCCTAATCCTCGACTCCGCATCGCGCATAAAGCCACTGAGGCCGCATGAGGTATTCCCGCATCGAGGGTAGCTACTCCTCGGATCGCCCCGACTCGTAGTCCGCATGGCCACATAGACCGCATGGCCACATGGACCGCACACTAACCTGGAACTCTCGTAGCTCCGCATAGGTCCCCTGGACCCGCATGAGGTATTCTCGAATCATAGTCACACAGACTGTCTGAGGTATACCCCGCATCGGGGGGCAACTTAACCCCCGGTATATCATGTCAAGAGGTGAGTGATATAATACTAACATAACGGCTTATTGTTAAACAACATAAGCACAATAAGAATAACCTCTTTACACAAACGTTACAAGATATTAACACACATAGCATTACAATATGTCTACTCCACAAACCATCTTACTATACCTTCCAGCAATCAATACAAGTCTTTTATAAACACATAAGTAAATCGTTCCTTTTATCTTTCTTAAGTCGTTATACCTAACTTCCCATAAAGCTAGTATAACTCTTAAGCTTTTGTTTAAAAACCAAGTATTACTCTTCTTTCAAAAATGATTCATAATTCTTTTGAAATACTTCAAGATTCTTATTATTTAGACTCAAGTCAAAAGACGTCAAGTAAAACCATGTTCAGTTAACACACGTACGTCTACCGTACTATATATATATTTTAAAATATCATGCTCAAGAGGATAGGAAGAATCACATACCTTCTCGGCGAAATCCACCTGCCAAGTCGAGTATGTCGCACGCAGAGTATCAACCTATAATAGTCAAATACGTCTATCAACGTCTATACTACTCTGTAGGATATTCTAAGCAGAAGGTTCTTAATTCTACGAAAAATTGGGCAGCATTTCCCTACCCGTCAAACTACTCAAGTCTACTGTAAATACAGTTCAATTCTTCATTTATATACTTCTGAAGTGATTTCAGTTCAATTCTATTCTTTAATATCCTTCTATGTATCTTATACTTATTTCTATACTACTACAGTATGTAATCTCCAATTACAATAGAAGGATAGGATTTTTATTTACCTCGATAAGCCCAAAATTATCCAAGATATAAGTCGATCCTGAGCAAGGTTTAGCTCCTAATCTGAACGCTCCAATCCGCTCCAAGAAACCCTTAGAAGTTTCTACACAACTTCTACTTACTACTTCAACCAACTATGAAGTTTCTCCTAGGGTTTTGATTAGTGACTAATGGAAGTATAGTAGTATTTTCCGGGCTCTAAGTATAGAGGTGACTTTTGGAAATACTACAAGGGATTGGCTAAGGTATTTGGGAATAGTAACAATACTTGGAGAGTATTTTCTACCAAAGGGGGGGGGTGTTTCGGCTAGCTTACTCAAGAGAGGGGGGGGGGAAGGCTTTGGACGAGAAGCTCACTAGGGAGAAGGGAGTTTTCAAGACTTGGAAAATATTTGTGGATGAAGAATTCCTTCAACTTAGGGGGGGTATTTATAGGACTTTCAAGGGCCAAGATGAAGGCAAGTGGAGGGCAAGTGGAGGGTGTGGATTTGCACATGTGTACCCTTATCCATCTACCACACAAATATCACAAAATATCCTACCTAATCCTTGACCAAAAAAACGCCAAGTCTTGCCCACAATGTCGTCCACCTTGAGGGTGACAAGTGTCGCCCTCTCGTTGGTCCAAAATATTTCATCTCTCGGAAAAATTCGCAAAAATAATAAATGTTGCAACCGTAATTTTCCCTTCGCAAAGTTTGGAAAACGTTTCGTCGGAAAACAATTCTTTTCGTGGGTTGTGCACAAATTTTCGTCCCTTAGGCCTACTTAATGCTAAACTTTTGTACGTACGCCCTCACGTACATACTCTGGAAATACGGGGTATAACACAACATATCTCAAAGGGTTCCATGTTGACATTCAGGGAAGGAATTAAAAAATAAGGATGAGAAAACAAAGACAGGAGTAGGCAGATAATGGTAAACTTTGGGTTTCTCCAATTGGTGGAAACTTTAAGAGGTGGATGATATAATTAATGTAAGGACTAAATACATGAGTTGCAAAAAGAACCTGAACTAAGCAATAAAGGTGGAAACGTTAACTCGTGTACGGTGATCATAGGGAATCTGAACGATCGACGTCTTGAAAAGGTCAACCCTTCGACGATAAAAGGGTAGAACGACATTAGCGTGGACAATACTGAAGAACACTGCGATCATGTCAAATGTTTTCCTTCATAAAAAGGTATATATGACATATCCAGCAAAAGAATAGTCAAATATGAACAATAACTAATCATGAAGTTATAAAGGTTGAATATTTCACTTTTAGCATAGAGTAGATGTTACTCTCAGAGGGGCACAAGTCTGAAGTTAGTAAAAAAAAAAGATGCCTAAGAAATAAGGTTGATTAAGAGGGAAGACGTCAAGGGAGAGAGGAGGTCGTGGTATGAGCATTCAAACAAAAAGAGAAAGTAAGGTGAATAGTAATAGGAATTGTCTTTGAATTTACCAATATTCGAGTTAAAATAAGACAGAGTTCTCCGATACCCAAGTCAAATTTGTATCCTAAATTTAACTGGTTTCCAAAGCATGGTTGAGCGAGGATGCATTATTCCTGCTATCTTATATCACTTAGTTAGACGAAGATGTACTAGGATACTAAAGGAACATATTGATGTAATACCGTAAAAATGAGTATCTCTAAGTTAGGCAAAATAACCCAATGGTCAATAGGTAAAAGATAGAATATCTAGTCCCAATGGGTTGATTCAGAGAATAGATTTCCCGATGAGAGAATAGAAAGTTACCTCAAAGGTAAAGTTAAGTATGAGTTCACCCCGCTCTTATTTGAAATGCTCTCCAGATGATCGACAAATTTATAAGATGGACATATTTCTTGCTAAAATGAGCTACAAGTAATATATATATATAAGAAAGAAGATTGTATGACTTCAGGACATTGCAATATTTATTATCTCAACTAAAGAGCTCAGTTATAGTGAACTTCTGGAGGGTTATTCAGAAAGATTGGGAGCACATGAAAACCATGTTATAATTTATTCTTGGATATGTGACAAGATCAAAAGCACGATATAGACGCCTAACAACATATTGTAGGTAGGTATGCTAGGTTCTAGATGAGAGTGGGAAGATCACTTGTCCCTACAAAAGAGTTATATATCATAATAGTTATCATCTCAATATATATATAGATTCTTATGAATCTTTGTATGGTCAGAAGCACAAATATTCCATTGATGAATTCGATGTGAGGAAATAGGAGTGGTGTAGACCAATGTTAACCCACCTGCTAAAGTGCAATATCGAGACACAAATAACGTCGTTCATGATCGAGTACTATTAAGGGATTTTCCCATAGAATGCGTAATGAGATTCAACCAGGAGAGGAAGCTTATCCCCTGATATATCGGACCGTATAAGATTGTTCAGAGGATCTACAAAATGACTTATAAGATTGAATTACCTCCGGAGTTGGAGACATTCCATCCAGTGTTTCATATGTCAATGCTTCAGAAATGTGTAGCAAATCCCTCACATATTACCCCTATAGAGGATGTTCATGTTACAGAACTTGTCATGGAAAGAGACTCTTATTGCTATCTTAGATCGTCAGGTGTGAAAACTATAGACCAAAGAAGTATTCTCCGTTAAGGTATTGTGAAGAAACAATAATGTGGAAGAAATAGCGTGGAAGATTTATATCGATACTTGTGAGATATGATTTCCTTATTCATAATTCGTATATATGTCAAACTTATCTTATGTGCCTTGTATAGGAAATTTTATTGGTGCAGAGGAGACAAATTCAGCCCAAACATTGACATTTGATAATTGAGGTGTTTGATAGTCCTATTTACAGAGGAAACTCTGCCAAAATTTCTAAGAATCCTAAGAGTTAGAATTGTTCCTCAACATTTGAGGACGAATGTTCTTAAGGGGGGATGTATGTTACTTCCCATACTTTTATATGATGGATTTGTCAAAGTTAATCGAAATAAGTTCAAGGGATGTATTATTTGAGAGGTTATAAAGAAAATAACCAATTGCTAAGTAAGTTTCGGAAAATGTTTGTGACTAATAAGATCACATGAAATAAGTTTCGATGAAGTTTGTTGAAGGAAGTAGATTATAATAGCCGTACTTCTAGGATAAGGATTGTAGTGCATAATATGATAATAAGGTATGTTTACAAGGTATTTGGATCATACAATAGTCATATATGTACTATTATGGTTCATGAATACTTCAACGTGGACTCTATATAAGTAGTGATGCCATATCTTCACGGAAAAGATTAAGGCTGCGAACTCAAGATCACGAGTCAGATAGTTTACCTCGTGCTTTCTCAAATGCCTAGAAGCATAGGCTATAACCTTTCCATGCTGTGTTATGACTCATTCTAAGCCAACTATGGAGGAATCATAATAAAACACATAACCAACGACACCTCCGGGAAGAGCTAACACATCTGTATATTTCAACCTGTCCTTTAACTTGAGAAAATCGTGCTCACATGGATCTGACCACTGAAACTTTTCTGCCTTGAAAAGTAGTAAGATCAAACTCATATACGATCATCTTCCACACATTCCTGTAAAGGATGGATACCACTTAGTTCTTGTCACACCCCGAAATTCGGGCCCGTGACTGGTGCCTTACCCCGGGCACCCTAGTGATACAACATCAGAGAAAAACCAGCGGAAATAAAAACTTAGACATGCAACAATAGTTATAATAATAAACAGGCCAACCAAAACAGTTGCCTTCAGTATATACATAAAACCTGAACAGTTTAATCCTTTTACAACCCTGCCCACAACAGTACTACAGACCTCTAAGATTTACAACGACTATGACGGGACAGGGCCCCGCCATACCCCTGAATGTACAAGAACCTACAACTCAGGGAAACACATACCAAAAGATAAGCCTCCGGAGAAACGGAGCTTCCTAATCTGAATCGTGATCCTATGGCGAGGATCCACGGCCGATGTACCTCTCTGCGGCGTGACGCGGCCCGAAGGAGGTCGATAACAGTACCAAGTATGTGAAATCAGAATCTGCAGTTAAATCATAACAGTCTATATAAAGCAGGAGACATGTATGATAACCAAAATACAGTACGCAACATAAAAGCAGTCAAGTCAGGGACTCACGCCCTCAAAGTCACCACTCAAATATAACTATGGGTCTCACGCCCACCACATCCATCATGTTCGCATCTGTTATACCCCGTAGTTGCAGGGTATGTATGTGAGGACGTACGTACGAGAGTACGGCAGAAAATTTTGAAAAGAAAGAAAGATGTGAGTTTTCGACGGAAAAGTTTCCGGTTATTTGTGAAGAAAAAGGTTCGTTAATGGGAATTGGATTCCCAGATTTGGTATTTGGACTTCATAGATTATATTAGAATTTTGAGATTTTATTTTCGGAAATGGTCACGTGGGGCCCACGGGAGATTTACGGTTTTGTGGGGCCCGCTTTGTTTTTGAGATTTCCGGTATTGTGGATATTTTTCGAAAGACGTTTTATGAGGGCCAATAGGAGGGTGACACGTGTCACCCCCGCCTAGGTGGCTTGGCCGAAGTTACATTTGTGCACAACACCCGGTTAGAGTCGTTTTTCGACGAAACGTTTTGCGTTACTTGCGAAGGGAAAATTCCGGCTATGTCGTTTTGTATTTTTGCGGATTTTTCCGAGAGACGGAACCTTTTGGACCAACGGGAGGGTGACACTTGTCACCCTCATTGACGGTTTGGAGGGGACGGTCAAGGTGGGTTGGCCTTGGCCGATTGGCCCCTTGAAGTGTGCCTTGTTTGGTGCATTGTTTTGTGGAGTGTTTTGTGGAGTAGGGTTTAGGGTGCACTTGGCTTAATCTTGCCCTTACACTTGCTATACACTTGGAAGGATCTTGGCCCTTGGTTGGCCTTTGGTTTTGCTATAAATACCCCCCTAAGTGTGAAGACTTCATCCATTCCAAAAACTTCCAAGTCTTGAAACCCTCTCCTCCCCCTTTGTGAGCTCTTAGCCGAGAGCCTCCCCTCTCCCCCTTTTCGTGTGGCCTTTGGCCGAGGGGTTCCCCTCCCCCCCCCTTTGTGGTGCTAGCCGTGGGGTACCCCCCCCCTAGCCTAGTTGTTTTCGTATAATACCCCTTGTTGTGGTATAGAAATACTCCCCTAGTATTGTTATAATGCCCAAAATACCTTAGCCTTGTACCTTGTAGTATTCCAAAGATACCTCTTTACGTAGAGTCCGGAAATACTACCTTTTGTCCTTTTTAGTCTCAAACCGAAACCCTAAGGAAATCTTCATAGTTGGTTGAAGTATTTGAGTAGAAGTTGGTTAGAACTTCTAAGGGTTGTTTGGAGTGGTTTGGAGCGCACGGAGTGGAGCTAAACCTTGCTCAGGATCGACATTATAACTTGGATAATTTTGGGCTTGTCGAGGTAATTATCTTGTCCCTCTATTGTAATTGGAAATTACATGTTTGTTAGAATATATAGTTGAAGTATACTATATATGGAACTATACTTAGTATTCGGCAATGTCTTTTGACTTAAGCCTGAAGAATAAAGAACTGAACTGAACTGTATTTACATAGGACTGTATTGCAGTAGACTTGTGTAGTATTGTACACGTCCGGTTAGACGTGTAAACCCCCCCCCTGGTTGGCTTGGTAGCCGGCCTCGATAGAGGAGGAGATTTACGCTGTTGCGGGGGAGTCTTTAAATTTTCTATAGAAAGATAGAAACTTATGTTTTGGGGTTAATAGACGTTTTTTACCTTTATAGTTGAAAGTCTTTGAGAATAGCGTATTCTACTCGAGGAGTGGAAAGGGCTAGCGAGGTTGTAGTACTTGGAGCATTTTGCTTATTGTCGATAAATCGTCGCGAGGTATGTGAACCTCTTCCTATCTTTTCTAGCATGATTGTTGTGAACTATGTAGTACGGTAGACGTACATGTGCTAAGTGATTTGGTTGGTTTAAAACATAGGGTGTTATAATAGCTTTATGGGAAGTTAGTTATAACGACCTTATGTAAGTGAAAATGGTTTACTGATGTAAGAAGTTAAGAGACTTGATCTTATAAGATAAGAGACTTAACTTATTTGTTTTAATGTGAATGTTTGTGTGAAACCTCATTCGTGAGTAATGAGTACTTGGTTTTATTTAATGGGATAATGTTTTACTGATTTCGGAAATCAGAATGTGTATCGACAGACCACTGCAGCGTTAATAAAGGAAAATGTATTGAATAATGATGTGTTGTATTAAAACCAGTAGAAACCTCCATCTGCATAGAAGCTAAGATAAGACAAAATGATATTACATTTTCTAGATCATGGCTGCTGTAATAAGATCGTTATAAACAAGAATAAACTACTCACGTATATGACATATGTTACTCAATTGTTCTAAAAAGGAATCAAGTGATTAAGTTTGGGGAACTATGAAACCATTTGAAAATGAGAAGCTTGAGTAATTGAAACTAGGCAAAGCGGAACTTAGGAAAAGAATGTTGTTACTTGATTTTGAAAAGGAAGGTGGGTTGGTCATTCTAATACTACGGTATCGGGTGACTTTTATAAAAGTACTGGATCTCTTTTAAAAGAACTTAACGTATGTAGTACTTTGGGGTTAAAAACCCGGACTTTGGCATAAAATGACAGTACTTTGAGTTGTGTGAAACTTGCCTATGCTTGTGATGATAGCCTTTATTGTACAATCGTTGTGTTTACGTATTCTGGCGTCTCGATAGAGGTCGGTTGGTGGTTGAGAACTTACTTGCGTCTTGGCGTGTGGAGAAATTCCGCAGTGCGTTCGCTGATAGTATTATTGTTGTTAATCGCTTTGGACATACCGACCACGATCGTGGCGCGCGGGTATGCTTCCATTTTGGTTAAGGTCTTGTGGTTAATCGCTTTGGACATACCGACACGCGATCGTGCGCGCGGGTATGCTTCCATTTTGGTTAAGGTCTTGTGGTTGTCGCTTTGGATATCTCGACACGATGCGTAGCGCGCGGGTATGTTTCCATTTTGATTATCGCCTTGTGATTTCCCTTTGGACATCTTGACACGATCGTGGCGCTGCGGGTATCGTCCATTTGGAATGTTGTCTTATTTTTCCCTTTGGACATACTGACACGATGCGTAGCGCACGGGTATGCTTCCATTTGGATTGCTGTCTTGTTGTTGAGGTCACATGGACATGTCTACACCGATGCAGAATTCCGGGGGCATGTGGCCATGGGACATTGGTATTATTGTTGCATCATGGACATGTCTACCGTCACGATGATTCGGGGCATGCGGCCGTGATCGCGAACCTGATTGATGTTGTGGGCGTGAGACCCATAGTTATATTGGAGTGATGACTGTTTTATGTTGTGAACTGTAGTTTGGTTATCATACATGTCTCCTGCTTTATATAGACTAGTATGATTTCATTTACAGTATTGTACAGTTTCACATACTTGGTACCTGTTATCGACCTCCTTGGGGCTGCGTTCATCTGCGCAGGTAGAGGTACATCGGTCGTAGATCCTCGCTCATAGGATCACAGTTCAGCGCATTTGAAGCTCCGTTTCTCCGGAGGCTTATCTTTTGGTAGGTGTTCCCTGAGTTGTAGGTTCTTGTACATTCAGGGGTATGGCGGGGCCCTGTCCCGTCATAGTCATTGTATATCTTAGAGTGCAGTAATCTTGTTGTGGCGGGGTTGTAAAAGGATTAAAGCTGTTCGGAGTTTTATGTATATCTTGAAGGCAAAAGCTATTTTGGTTGGCCTGTTTATTTATTATATCTTTTGTTAAATGACTCATGTTTTATGTTCCGCTGATTTTCTCTGATGTATGTATCACTAGGGTGCCCGGGGTAAGGCACCAGTCACGGGCCCGATTTACGGGGTGTGACAAAGTGGTATCAGAGCAGTTAATCCTCGGAAAGTGTCTACAGACCGTGTCTAGTAGAGTCTTGATTATCGGTGTGTTGTGCACCACATCTATAATCAGGAGGCTATAAGACATTTAGGATTGGTTTCCATTTCTTCTCATTCTGAGATCGTGCCTTAGAGCTGTGTTGTGAGTTGGACCCCTCTGACGTATCTCGTTTTACCGATTATGCCTCGCGCCAAGGCAACGAGCCCGGAAGGGCAAGGCAGCGAGGAGGCGCTAGTGAGATCTGAGAGGAGTTCGAGCGCGAGCGGTCGATACGAGGCAGTGCTTCCGACGGCGAGTTTCGCGACGCCGCCCGGCACCGAGTTTAAAGCGCGGCGATGGCTGCCGAGACTCTGATACGAGCCTCGGTCCACGATGCAGGCGGGGAGATGGGTCACGAGAGATGGCGATTATTGGCGGTCGTGGCGGATATGAGGATAAATTTGGATCTGGCGATTCGATTCGATGCACCATGGTTCACCCCGAGATAGTTTGAGGCTACGGGACTTTACGAGTTGTAGCCGCGAGTTTTACTGGTCGAGGCACGAGGATGATCCGCGAGTTCATCCGGCGATTCTGACGGATCATGCGGGTGATCAAGGCTTGAGAGACCGAGTCTGTGACCTTTGGTTCGCGCATCGGCGTGATACCACGGTCGATTGGTTTGATTCATGGGAGCTTTCGGGAGAGCATGCACCTCGGCAGTATGGGATGAGTTTTGGGGCTTTCTCACGCACTTCTTGCCTCCACGGATGAGGAGGGCGCGTAAATGATTTTTGTTCTTGAGACGAGAGAGGCGCCTTGTTAGGGAGTACAATGTCGAGTTCGATTCTTTGGCTCGATATGTACTGCGCTAGTTGCGAGATATGGAGGATAGGGTGCATCGCTACGTCACCGCTAGATGATTATATGGTGAGTCTTGTGCGGGTGTTTCTCTTGGTGGGCATGGACATTGCCCGCATGCGAGCTCATGCACTAGGATGTGAGGCACGGAGGGTCGAAGGAATGACACTGGATCGAGAAGAGGGCCGGGGCGGCGGGGTCCTTTGGTGACTTCGAGGCGGACCGCCTGGCCAGTGACTAGTTATATACCCCCCGTCTGCAGTGGTCCTCCACCGTCTTGAGGCAGTCGGGGCTCGAGGTTCAGATTTTCGGGAAGCGAGGGGTGTTAACGGTGAAGCCACCTCGTTGTGACCGTTGTGGTAGACTCCATTTTGGAGTGTCGTGCTAGATTGGGAGTTTGTTTTGCATGCGGCCAGCAGGGCCATTTTGCGAGGAACTGTCCGACCAAGGGAAGCGCGGATGTTACGACTCAGCCTTCAGGATTTGTGGCTGGTTCATCACCTTCTACAGCTATGCGCCCTGCAGGGCAGGCCTATGATAGAGTGGAGCGGTAGCTTCAGGTATATCCTTAACCCTCTAGAGTTTTGGTATGCTTGTTATGATGATCTCATTATTGTGTGCTATGTACGGATAGCATTGTGATATGTGTGAGTTAGAATACATGGTTAGTTGGAAGGTTACGTATGGGGGCATGGTAAGTGTGAACCTTAGACTATTTCGCGACTGAGACCTTAGAGGTAAGGTCGTCTTGAGTATAAGATTCGTTTTATGTTTGACCCTTATAAGGGTGAGTAGTATACGTAGGATTTATCTGTGTGATGAGTCCGTGGGTAGTGTGAGATGGAAGTGGTAGCTTTCATGATGTGAATTAGTAAGATTGTTCCGGATCGGGGAACAAGAGTTTGGCGCGGTTGGGGGTCGGGTTGAGGACCATTTGCGGGTCAACCCGTAACCCGGTTTGGGGTGGGTCGGTTGGGTGGTCCCGCCGTGGTAGGGTCACGAGGATGCTAGGCCCAAGATTGTATGACCATCGTATGAGTTTGTGGATGTGTTCGACGAATCGTTCGTGAATCCGGAATGGCCTTGGGGATATTACGGCTAGTAAGATGACCAAGTTTGGAGGTAGTGACTCGAGAGATTTTCGAGAGCGGAAGTAATGGTGAAGTATGGTGCATGACGGGAGAGTTCAAGTGTTCGAGAAGGGCACGACGAGTAAGGAAAGAAGAGGACGTGTGTTATTTCGTGGCCAAACTGTGGCGTTGACAACTTGTTAGAGGAACTTCATCGATATCCGTCTTGAGAAGGAACATTCGGGACGAATGTTTCTAAGGAGGGGAGAATGTTATACCCGTAGTTGCGGGGTATGTATGTGAGGGCGTGCGTGCGAGTCTGTGAAAATTTTGAAAAGAAAGAAAGATGTGAGTTTTCGACGGAAAAGTTTCCGGTTATTTGTGAAGAAAAAGGTTCGTTAATGGGAATTGGATTCCCAGATTTGGTATTTGGACTTCATAGATTATATTAGAATTTTGAGATTTTAATTTCGGAAATGGTCACGTGGGGCCACGGAGATTCTGATTTTGTGAGCCCGCTTTGTTTTTGAGATTTCCGGTATTGTGGATATTTTTCGAAAGACGTTTTATGAGGGCCAATAGGAGGGTGACACGTGTCACCCCCGCCTAGGTGGCTTGGCCGAAGTTACATTTGTGCACAACACCCGGTTAGAGTCGTGTTTTTAAGCGTTTTCGCGTTACTTGCGAAGGAAAATTCCGGCTATGTCGTTTTGTATTTTTGCGGATTTTTCCGAGAGGCGGAACCTTTTGGACCAGCGGGAGGTGACACTTGTCACCTCGTTGTGATTTGGAGGGGCGGTCGAGTGGGTTGGCTTGGCCGATGGCCCTGAAGTGTGCCTTGTTTGGTGCATTGTTTTGTGGAGTGTTTTGTGGAGTAGGGTTTAGGGTGCACTTGGCTTAATCTTGCCCTTACACTTGCTATACACTTGGAAGGATCTTGGCCCTTGGTTGGCCTTTGGTTTTGCTATAAATACCCCCCCCTAAGTGTGAAGACTTCATCCATTCCAAAAACTTCCAAGTCTTGAAACCCTCTCCTGCCCCTTTGTGTGCTCTTCGCGAGAGCCTCCTCTCCCCCACCGTGTGGCCTTTGGCGAGGGTTCCCCTCCCCCCCTTTGTGGTGCTAGCCGTGGGGTACCCCCCCCTAGCCTAGTTGTTTTCGTATAATACCCTTGTTGTGGTATAGAAATACTCCCCTAGTATTGTTATAATGCCCAAAATACCTTAGCCTTGTACCTTGTAGTATTCCAAAGATACCTCTTTTCGTAGAGTCCGGAAATACTACCTTTTGTCCTTTTAGTCTCAAACCGAAACCCTAAGGAAATCTTCATAGTTGGTTGAAGTATTTGAGTAGAAGTTGGTTAGAACTTCTAAGGGTTGTTTGGAGTGGTTTGGGCGCACGGAGTAGGAGCTAAACCTTGCTCGAGATCGACATTATAACTTGGATAATTTTGGGCTTATCGAGGTAATTATCTTGTCCCTCTATTGTAATTGGAAATTACATGTTTGTTAGAATATATAGTTGAAGTATACTATATATGGAACTATACTTAGTATTCGGCAATGTCTTTTGACTTAAGCCTGAAGAATAAAGAAGCCCAATCGTATTTACATAGGGTGTATTGCGATAGACTTGAGTAGTATTGTACACGTCAGGTTAGGCGTGTAAACCCCCAGTTGGCTTGGTAGCCGGCCTCGATAGAGGAGGAGATTTACTGTTGTTGCGGGGAAGTCTTTGCCGAATTTTCTATAGAAAGATAGAAACTTGTGTTTTGGGGTTAATAGACGTTTGTGACCTTTATAGGTGAAAGTCTTTGAGAATAGCGTATTCTACTCGAGAGTGGAAAGGGCTAGCGAGGTTGTAGTACTTGGAGCATTTTGCTTATTGTCGATAAATCGTCGCGAGGTATGTGAACCTCTTCCTATCTTTTCTAGCATGATTGTTGTGAACTATGTAGTGCGGTGAGCGTACATGTGCTAAGTGATTTGGTTGGTTTAAAACATAGGGTGTTATAATAGCTTTATGGGAAGTTAGTTATAACGACCTTATGTAAGTGAAAATGGTTTACTGATGTAAGAAGTTAAGAGACTTGATCTTATAAGATAAGAGACTTAACTTATTTGTTTTAATGTGAATGTTTGTGTGAAACCTCATTCGTGAGTAATGAGTACTTGGTTTTATTTAATGGGATAATGTTTCTTGATTTGGAAATCGTAATGTGTATCGACAGGACCTGCGGCGTTAATAAAGGAAAATGTATTGAATAATGATGTATTTGTATTAAAACCGGTAGAAACCTCCATCTGCATAGAAGCTAAGATAAGACAAAATGATATTACATTTTCTAGATCATGTCTTTGTAATAAGATCGTTATAAACAAGAATAAACTACTCACGTATATGACATATGTTACTCAATTGTTCTAAAAGGAATCAAGTGATTAAGTTTGGGAACTATGAAACCATTTGAAAATGAGACGCTTGAGTAATTGAAACTAGGCAAACCGGAACTTAGGAAAAGAATGTTGTTACTTGATTTTGAAAAGGAAGGTGGGTTGGTCATTCTAATACTACGTATCGGGTGACTTTTATAAAAGTAATGGATCTCTTTTAAAAGAACTTAACGTATGTAGTACTTTGGGGTTAAAAACCGGACTTTGGCATAAAATGAAAGTACTTTGAGTTGTGTGAAACTTGCCTATGCTTGTGATGATAGCCTTTATTGTACAATCGTTGTGTTTACGTGTTACCGCGTCTCGATAGAGTCGGTTGATAGTTGAGAACTTACTTGCGTCTTGCGGCGGTGGCGGAGAAATTCCGCAGTGCGTTCGCTGATAGTATTATTGTTGTTAATCGCTTTGGACATACCGACACGCGATCGTAGCGCGCGGGTATGCTTCCATTTTGGTTAAGGTCTTGTGGTTAATCGCTTTGGACATCGACACGATCGTAGCGCACGGGTATGCTTCCATTTTGGTTAAGGTCTTGTGGTTAATCGCTTTGGATATCTCGACACGATCGTAGCGCGCGGGTATGTTTCCATTTTGATTATCGCCTTGTGATTTCCCTTTGGACATACCGACACGATGCGTAGCGCCGCGGGTATCGTCCATTTGGAATGTTGTCTTATTTTTCCCTTTGGACATACCGACACGATCGTAGCGCGCGGGTATGCTTCCATTTGGATTCTTTGTCTTGTTGTTGAGGTCACATGGACATGTCTACACCGATCTGCAGAATTCGGGCATGTGGCCATGGGACATTGGTATTATTGTTGCATCATGGACATGTCTACCGATCACGATATTCCGGGCATGCGCCGTGATGCGAACTCGATTGATGTTGTGGGCGTGAGACCCATAGTTATATTGGAGTGATGATTTTATGTTGTGAATCGTAGTTTGGTTATCATACATGTCTCTGCTTTATATAGACTAGTATGATTTCATTTCTGATGTTATGCATTTCACATACTTGGTACTGTTGTCTTGACCTCCTTGAAGTGCGTTCATCCGCAGTAGAGGTACATCGGTCGTAGACCCTCGCTCATAGGATCACGATTCAACATTTGAAGCTCCGTTTCTCGGAGGCTTATCTTTTAGTAGGTGTTCCACTGAGTTGTAGGTTCTTGTACATTCGGGGTATGGCGGGCCCTGTCCGTCATAGTCATTGTATATCTTAAGTGCAGTAATCTTGTTGTGGCGGGGTTGTAAAAGGATTAAACTGCTCGAGTTTTATGTATATCTTTGAAGGCAACTGTTTTGGTTGCTTTGTTTATTTATTATATCTTTTGTTAAATGACTCATGTTTTATGTTCGCTGATTTTCTCTCGATGTATGTATCACTAGGGTGCGGGGTAAGGCACGATCCACGGGCGATTTACGGGGTGTGACATCATGGCCACATGCCCGGAATCTTGCATCGGTGTAGACATGTCCATGATGCAACAATAATAAGGCGCGTGGCCACATGCCGGAATCGCGACGGTGTAGACATGCCCATGTAACCTCAATAACAATATACTGGGTGGTCAACCCTGCCGCATGGCCACATGCCCCCGGAATACTGCATCGGTGTAGACACGTCCATGTTGCAGTAATAACCATATATCGGGTAATCAACCCTGTTATACCCCGTATTTCCAGAGTATGTACGTAAGGACGTACGTAGAAATTTGAACTTGTGATTTAGGCTTGGCCGAATTCTTTTTGTTCACAACACCCGATTTGAGTCGTTTTTCGACGAAACGTTTCCACAGCTTTCGTAGGGGAATTTCCGACTATGTCATTTTTAATTTTTGCGGATTTTTCCGAGAGACGAAACATTTTGGACCAACGGGAGGGTGACATGTGTCACCCTCACATTGGAAGCAAGGGGCGGCAACCCTTGGCCGAATTGGGCTACTTTATGGCCTTGATTTGTGCCTTGTTTTGTGCCTTGTTTTGTGGAGTGTTTTGTGGAGTAGGGTTAGGGTGCACATGGCTTGATCTTGGCCCTACACTTGCTATGCACTTGGCAAGATCTTGGCCATTGGTTGGCCTTGGCTTGTGCTATAAATACCCCTCTCCCTTTGATGAATTCTTCATCCTTTCCACAAATCTTCTAAGTGTTAAAATCCCTCCCTCTCCCCTCTTGTTGACTCTCGTCCAAGAGCCCCTCTCCCCCTTTGAAAGGCCCCCTTGGCCGAGAGCCCTCTTCCCCCCCTCCTAGTGGTCGGCCGAGAACCCCCCCCCCTAGCCTAGTTGCTTTCGTATAATACCCCCCTTTGTGGTGTAGAAATACTCTCAAAAGTATTGTTATAATGCCCAAATTACCTTAGCCGTATACCTTGTAGTATTCTAAGGTTATACTTATACGAAAAGCCCAGAAATACTATTATACTTCCCGTCAGTCACAAAACCAAAACCCTAGGAAAATCTCCATAGTCCGTTGGAGTATTGTGTAGAAGTTGGTTAGAACTTCTAAGGGTGGTTTAGAGCGGGTTGGAGCGCTCGGAGTTGGAGCTAAACGATTGCCCAGGATCGACTTTATACTTGGATAATTATGGGTTTATCGAGGTAAATATCTTGTCCCTCTATTGTATTTGGAAATTACATGATTGTTAGACTATAGTTGAAGTATACTATATGTAGAATCGAGCGTTGTTATCGGATGTCTTTTGACTTAAGCTGAATAATAAGAAACCTTTTCGAAAGAAATCTTGTTGTTTTACATAGGGTGTATTCTGATGAACTTGTGTAGCTTTTACGCGAGGTAGAATTGTGCGTCAGGTTAGATGTATGAACCCGCGGTTGGCTTGATGGCGGCCCGATAGAGAGGAGATTTATTGTAACGACTCGTTAGGGCCGTGCTATCGTGCCTTACCGGCGCACCCTAGTGATCTGACATCGAGAAAACCGGCGGAAAATAAAACATGAGTCATGAAACAAGAGATATAATAATAAACAGGCCAACCAAAGCGGTTGCCTTCGGTATATACATAAAACACGAGCAGTTTAATCCTTTACAACCACACTTGCCAAAGATTACTGGACCTCTAAGATTTACAACGACTATGACGGACGGGGCCCGCCATACCACCGAATGTACAAGAACCTACAACTCGGGAACACATACCAAAAGATAAGCCTCGAAGAAAGCGGAGCTTCCCAATCTGAATCGTGATCCTAAGGCGGGGATCCACGACCGATGTACCTCTACTGCGGCATGAACGCAGCCGGGCGAGGTCAAGACAACAGTACCAAGTATGTGAAATCAGAAAAAAATCGTAATGAAATCATACTAGTCTATATAAAGCGGGAGACATGTATGATAACCAAACTACAGTTCACAACATAAAAGCAGTCATATCCAGTCAGGGACTCACGCCCTCAAGTCATCACTCAAATATAACTATGGGTCTCACGCCCACAACATCAATCATGTTCGCATCATGGCGCATGCCCCGAATTGCGCCGGTGTAGACATGTCCATGATGCAACAATAATACCAATGCCCGTGGCCACGTACCGGAATTCTACCTCGGTGTAGACACGTCCATGTGACATCAACAATAATATCTTTGGGTGATCAACCTGCGCGTACGCCACATGCCCCCGGAATTCTACCTCGGTGTAGACATGTCCATGTAACCACAATAACAATATATCGGGTAATCAACCCGGCCGCATGGCCGCATGCCCCCGGAATACTGCATCGGTGTAGACATGTCCATGTGACATCAACAACAAGACAATAATCAAAATGGAAACATACCCGTGGAATTCTCCATCACTGCCAAAGACGTCAGTAAGTTCTCAACAAGTCGAGGCCTCTATCGAGACGCGGTAACACGAAATACCACACTTGCACAACAAAGGCTATCATCACAAGCATAGGCAAGTTTCACAACAACAAGCAGAGGCAAGTTTCACAACAACAAGCATAGGCAAGTTTCACACAACAAGCATAGGCAAGTTTCACAACAACTCAAAGTACTTTCATTTTATGCCAAAGTCCGGTTTTTAACCCCAGTACTACATACGTTAAGTTCTTTTAAAAGAGATCCATTACTTTTATAAAAGTCACCCGATACAGTAGTATTAGAATGACCAACCCACCTTCCTTTTCAAAATCAAGTAACAACATTCTTTTCCTAAGTTCGGTTGCCTAGTTTCAATTACTCAAGCTTCTCATTTTCAAATGGTTTCATAGTTCCCAAACTTAATCACTTGATTCCTTTTAGAACAATTGAGTAACATATGTCATATATGTGAGTAGTTTATTCTTGTTTATAACGATCTTATTACAAAGACCATGATCTAGAAAATGTAATATCATTTTGTCTCATCTTAGCTTATGCGGATGGAGGTTTCTACGGTTTTAATACAACACATCATTATTCAACACATTTTCCTTTTATTAACGCTTGCTGCGGTGGTGCATCGATACATTCGATTCGAAATCGGAAACAGTATCCCTTTAAAAACCAAGTACTCATTACTCACGAATGAGGTTTCACACAAACATCCACATTAAAACAAATAAGTTAAGTCTCTTATCTTATAAGATCAAGTCTCTTAACTTCTAACATCAGTAAACCATTTTCACTTACATAAGGTCGTTATAACTAACTTCCCATAAAGCTATTATAACACCCTATGTTTTAAACCAACCAAATCACTTAGCACGTATGCGTCTACCGTACTACATAGTTCACAACAATCATGCTAGAAAAGATAGGAAGAGGTTCACATACCTCGCGACGATTTATCGACAATAAGCAAAATGCTCCAAGTACTACAACCTTGCTAGCCCTTTCCACTCCTCGAGTAGAATACGCTACTCTTAGTACTTTCACCTATAAAGGTCACAAACGTCTATTAACCCCAAAACACAAGTTTCTATCTTTCTATAGAAAATTCGGCAGCACCTCCCCCCCCCGCAACAGCGTAAATCTCCTCCTCTATCGAGGCCGGCTACCAAGCCAACCAGGGGGGGGGGGTTTACACGTCTAACCGGACGTGTACAATTCTACACAAGTCTACTGTCTGATACCTATGTAAATCTGATTCGATTCGATTCTTTATTCTTGAGCCTAAGTCAAAAGACATTGCGAATACTAAGTATAGTTCCATATATAGTATACTTCAACTATATATCTAACAAACATGTAATTTCCAATTACAATAGAGGACAAGATAATTACCTCGATAAGCCCAAAATTATCAAGTTATAATGTCGATCTGAGCAAGGTTTAGCTCCAATTCGCGCTCAAACCACTCCAAACAACCCTTAGAAGTTCTAACCAACTTCTACTCAAATACTTCAACCAACTATGAAGATTTCCTTAGGGTTTCGGTTTGAGACTAAAAAGGACAAAAGGTAGTATTTCCGGACTCTACGTAAAGAGGTATCTTTGGAATACTACAAGGTACAAGGCTAAGGTATTTTGGGCATTATAACAATACTAGTGGAGTATTTCTATACCACAAAGGGTATTATCTGAAAACAACTAGGCTAGTGGGGTACCCACGGCCAAGACACCACAAAGGGGAGGAGGAGGCCTCGGCCAAGACTCTCAAAAGAGGGGATGAGTTGGGACGAACTCAACACTAGAGGAGGAGGATTTTAGGCTTGGAAGGTTTCATTTGTGGATGAAGAGTTCATCAACATAAGGGGTATTTATAGCAAAACCAAAGGCCAACCAATGGCGAGATCAAGCCATGTGCAAGGCAAGTGTAAGGCATAGTTCAAGCCAAGTGCACCCTAAACCCTACTCCACAAAACACTCCACAAAACAATGCACCAAACAAGGCCAAAACAAGGCACAAAACAAGGGAGGAAGACGTCCCCCCCTTGCCTACCCAAACCGTCACTTGAGGGTGACAAGTGTCACCCTCTCGTTGGCCCAAAGATGTACCTAAGCTCGGAAAAATCCGCAAAAATACAAAAGCGACATAGTCGAATTTTCCCCTCGCAAGTTATGCAAAGCGTTTAGTCGAAAACGACTGTCGGGTGTTGTGCACAAAGGTAAATTCGGCCAAGGGTGCCACATGGGGGTGACACGTGTCGCCCCCCGATTCGCCCAGAATATTTCGTCTTCCGAAAATATCCAAAATACCGGAAATCTCAAAAACAAAGCGGGCCCAAAAGCAGTAAATTTCTCCGTGGGCCCACGTGACCATTTCGAAAATAAAATCTCAAAATTCTAATATAATCTATGAAGTCCAAATACCAAATCGGGAATCCAATTCCCGTTAACGAACCTTTTCTTCACAAATAACAGGAAACTTTTAAAGTCGAAAACTCACATCTTTCTTTCTTTTCAAAATTTCTGCGTACTCTCGCGTGCGTCCTCACATACATACCACTGCAACTACGGGTATAACATTCTCCTCCTTAGAAACATTCGTCCGAATGTTCCTTCTCAAGTCGAATAACGATAAAGTTCCTCTAACAAGTTGCGATGCCACGGCAGCCCGCGAAATAACATCGTCTCTTCTTTCCTTACTCGTGCCGCTTCTCGAGCGGCGAACTCTCGACGTACCATACTTGGTCATTACTTCCGTTCGAAAATCTGCGGAGTCACTACCTCAAACTTGGTCATCTTACTAACCTCAAACTTCCTTAAGGCCATTCCGGCCTTTACGAACCGCTCGGTCGAACGCGTCCACGAACTCATACGATGATCATACAAACTTGGGCCTAGCATCCTCGTGACCCTACCACCTGGCGGGACCACCCAGAACTGACCCCACCCCAAACCGGGTTACGGGTTGACCCGCAAATGGTCCTCAACCCGACCCCCAATCGCGCCAAACTCTTGTTCCCCGATCCGGAACAATCTTACTAATTCACATCATGAAAGCTACCACTTCCATCTCACACTACCCACGGACTTATCACACAAATAAATCCCACGTATACTACTACTCTGATAAGGGTCAAAAATAAATCTTTAACTCAAGACGACCTTACCCTAAGGTCGATCGTGACATAGTCTAAGGTTCGCACTTACCATGCCCCCATCGTATCCTCCCAACTAAGCATGTTTTCTAACTCATAATTAACACAACGCTATTCGCACATAGCACATAATAATGAGACCATCATAACAAGCATACCAAAACTCTAGAGGTTAAGGATATACACGAAGCTACCGCTCCCTCTAATCACGGGCACGCCTGCGGTAGCATGCGTAGAAAGCGATGAACCCAGCGATCCGGTGGTGAGTCGTAACATCCGTGCTACCCTTGGTCGGACAGTTCCTGCAAAATGGCCTGCTGCCGCAAAAATAACAAGCTCCCCGCACCACGACACTCCCGAAATGCGGTCTACCATCGACCACCGAGGTAGGGGTGACCGCATCTGCCAACACCCTTACTTCCTGAAACTGAACCCGAGCCACGACGCTCACGAAGGCGGAGGACCACTCTGCATGCGGTGGGGTACAAAACTAGTCTTCTTGGCGGTCCGCCTCGAAAGTCGCAAAGACCACGATGTCACGGCCTCTTCTGCTGATCCGGTCATTCCGTCGACCTCTCGTACCTCACATCCTGGTGCATGAGCTGCGTGCGGGCAATGTCCATGCCCGGTGAAGAGCTACAGAACAAGCCTTTGTTAAGTAATCATCTAATCCGTGGCGTGGCGGTGCACTCTATCCTCCATGGTTGCCACTAAAGCGGGGACATACCGAGCCAGCGAGTCAAACTCCACGTTGTACTCTCGGCTGTGCGCCTCTGTCTCGGCATCGCCGTCAAATCGGCGCGTGCCCTCGCCGTGCGGAGGCAAGAAGTGAGTGAGGAATGCCTCGAGAACTTCGTCCCATCTTCTTTGGAAGCGCATGCTCTCCCCGGGACAACTCCCACGAATCAACCCAGTCGACTGCGGTATCGCGCAGCCGATGCGCACCTAAGACCACCGACTCGGTCTCCGAAGCCTTGATCACTCTCATGATCCGCTGTAACTGCCGGATGAACTCCTGCGGATCATCCTCGAGCCTCGACCCATAAAACTCGGCGGGCTCTGACTCGGGAAGTCTCGTAGCCTCAAACTATACGCTCGGGGTGAACCATCTGGTGCTCTGGGCTGGGCTGCTGCATCGGCCTATCCTCATATCGGCCATGACCACGGCCAAGCGGGCCATCTCGCATAACCCATCTCCTGCCCGGTGTGGGGTGGAGGCTCAGTGCTGCGGTCTCGGCGGCCATTCTTTGCGACTCTAACCTCTCTTTGGGGTGGCGGCGTCCACAAACCCGCCGTCAAGCACAACCTCAGTCTTGTGCGGGCTGCGCCTCGTACTCCTCTGTATCTCACTAGCGGCACCCTCGGCGCCTTGCCTCTGAGCTCTGGTTGCCTTGCGCGGAGGCATAAGCGGTAAAGCGAGATACGTCGGAGGGGTCCAACTTACAACACACTCTAAGGCACGATCTCGGAATGAGAAGAATGAAACCAATCCTAAATGTCCTATAGCCTCACGATTATAGATGTGGTGCACAACACCGATAATCAAGACTCTACTAGACACGATGCAGTAGACACTTTCAGGATTAAGCGCTCGATACCACTTTTGTAACGACCGTTCGGGCCGTTCTGGTGCCTTACCGGGCACCCTAGTGATACAACATCGAGAAAACGCGGAAAATAAAACATGAGTCATGAAACAAGAGATATAATAATAAGCAGGCCAACCAAAGCGGTTGCCTTGGTATATACATAAAACACGAGCAGTTTAATCCTTTACAACCTGCCACAACAAGATTACTACGGACCTAAGATTTACAACGACTATGGCGGGGGCCGCCATACCACGAATGTACAAGAACCTACAACTCGGGAACACATACCAAAAGATAAGCCTCCAAGAAAGCGGAGCTTCCCAATCTGTTGACGTGATCCTAAGAGCGAGGATCCACGACCGATGTACCTCTACTGCGGCATGAACGCGGCCGAAGGTCGATTGCAACAGTACCAAGTATGTGAAATCAGAAAAATATCAGTAATGAAATCATACTAGTCTATATAAGCGGGAGACATGTATGATAACCAAACTACGATTCCACAACATAAAGCGATCATATCGATCGAGGACTCGCCTCAAGTCATCACTCAAATATAACTATGGGTCTCACGCCCACAACATCAATCATGTTCGCATCATGGCGCGTGCCGGAATTCTGCATCGGTGTAGACATGTCCATGATGCAACAATAATACCAATGCTCGTGGCCACACGTACCGGAATTCTACCTCGGTGTGAACGCGTCCATATGACATCAACAATAATATCTTGGGTGATCAACCACGCGCGCCACATGCCCCGGAATTCTACCTCGGTGTAGACATGTCCATGTAACCACAATAACAATATATCGGGTAATCAACCCGACCGTAGCCGCGTGCCGGTCTGCGTCGGTGTAGACATGTCCATGTGACATCAACAACAAGACAATAATCAAAATGGAAACATGCGGTGGAATTCTCCATCAGCCCGACGCGTCAAGTAAGTTCTCGACAAGTCGACCGCCTCTATCGAGAGGCGGTAACACAGAAATACCACACTTGCACAACAAAGGCTATCATCACAAGCATAGGCAAGTTTCACAACAACAAGCATAGGCAAGTTTCACAACAACAAGCATAGGAAAGTTTCACACAACAAGCATAGGCAAGTTTCACAACAACTCAAAGTACTTTCATTTTATGCCAAAGTCGGGTTTTAACCCCAAAGTACTACATCGTTAAGTTCTTTTTATAGAGATCCATTACTTTTATAAAAGTCACCCGAGACCCGTAGTATTAGTATGACCATCACAGCTTCATTTTCAAAATCAAGTAACAACATTCTTTTCCTAAGTTCCGGTTTGCCTAGTTTGATTACTCAAGCTTCATTTTCAAATGGTTTCATAGTTCCCAAACTTAATCACTTGATTCCTTTTAGAACAATTGAGTAACATATGTCATATATGTGAGTAGTTTATTCTTGTTTATAACGATCTTATTACAATGACCATGATCTAGAAAATGTAATATCATTTTGTCTCATCTTAGCTTATGCGGATGGAGGTTTCTCTTGGTTTTAATACAACACATCATTATTCAACACATTTTCCTTTTATTAGCTTTGCGTTGGTGCAGCCGATACACGTTCGATTCCCGAAATCGGTAAAACATTATCCCTTTAAAACCAAGTACTCATTACTCACGAATGAGGTTTCACACAAACATCCACATTAAAACAAATAAGTCAAGTCTCTTATCTTATAAGATCAAGTCTCTTAACTTCTAACATCAGTAAACCATTTTCACTTACATAAGGTCGTTATAACTAACTTCCCATAAAGCTATTATAACACACATGTTTTAAACCAACCAAATCACTTAGCACGTATGCGTCTACCGTACTACATAGTTCCACAACAATCATGCTAGAAAAGATAGGAAGAGGTTCACATACCTCGCGACGATTTATCGACAATAAGCAAAATGCTCCAAGTACTACAACCTTGCTGGCCCTTTCCACTCCTCGAGTAGAATACGCTACTCTTAGTACTTTCACTATAAAGGTCACAACGTCTATTAACCCCAAAACACAAGTTTCTATCTTTCTATAGAAAATTCGCGACTCTCCTCACACGCATGGCAGCGTAAATCTCTCTCTCTATCGAGGTAGGCTACCAAGCCAACCGGGGTTTACACGTCTAACGGGCGTGTACAATTCTACACAAGTCTCTTTACTGTCTGATCCATGTAAATCTGATTCGATTCGTTCTTTATTCTTGAGGCCTAAGTCAAAAGACATTGCGAATACTAAGTATAGTTCCATATATAGTATACTTCAACTATATATCTAACAAACATGTAATTTCCAATTACAATAGAGGACAAGATAATTACCTCGATAAGCCCAAAATTATCCAAGTTATAATGTCGATCTGAGCAAGGTTTAGCTCGCTCAGTGCGCTCCAAACCACTCCAAACAACCCTTAGAAGTTCTAACCAACTTACTCAAATACTTCAACCAACTATGAAGATTTCCTTAGGGTTTGGTTTGAGACTAAAAGGACAAAAGGTAGTATTTAGGACTCTACGTAAAGAGGTATCTTTGGAATACTACAAGGTACAAGGCTAAGGTATTTTGGGCATTATAACAATACTAGGGAGTATTTCTATACCACAACAAGGGGTATTATACGAAAACAACTAGGCTAGGGGTACCCATGGCGAAGACACCTGAGGGGAGGGAGGAGGCCTCGGCCAAGACTCTCAAAAGAGGGGATGAGTTGGGCGAACTCAACACTAGAGGAGGAGGATTTTAGGCTTGGAAGGTTTCATTTGTGGATGAAGAGTTAAATCAACATAAGGGGGTATTTATAGCAAAACCAAGGCCAACCAATGGCCAAGATCAAGCCATGTGCAAGGCAAGTGTAAGGCGAGATCAAGCCAAGTGCACCTAAACCTACTCACAAAACACTCCACAAAACAATGCACCAAACAAGGCCAAAACAAGGCCAAAACAGGGAGGAAGGCGTCCCCGCCTGCAAACCGTCACTTGAGGGTGACAAGTGTCACCTCTCGTTGGCCCAGATGTTCGTCGCTCGGAAAAATCCGCATAAAAATACAAAAGCGACATAGTCGAATTTTCCCCTCGCAAGTTATGCAAAGCGTTTAGTCGAAAACGACTCTGTCGGGTGTTGTGCCAAAGGTAAATTCGGCCAAGGGTGCCACGTGGGGTGACACGTGTCGCCGGTCGCCGAATATTTCGTCTTAGAAAATATCCAAAATACCGAAATCTCAAAAACAAAGCGGGCCCACAAGCCAGTAAATTTCTCCAGTGGGCCCACGTGACCATTTCAGAAAATAAAATCTCAAAATTCTAATATAATCTATGAAGTCCAAATACCAAATCGGGAATCCAATTCCCATTAACGAACCTTTTTCTTCACAAATAGCAGGAAACTTTTAGTCAAAACTCACATCTTTCTTTCTTTTCAAAATTTCTGCGTACTCTGCGTGCGTCCTCACATACATACCACGCAACTACGGGTATAACATTTCTGTTGTTGCGGGGAGGTCTTTGAATTTTCGTAGAATGTTCTCTGAAGGGATCTAAATGTTAATAAAGCGCGTGGCCTTATAGGTTGAAGTACTACGTATGGCGCGATCTCTTGGCTAGGAGTAGCCGACGGTTTGAAGTACTTGGGCGTTTTGCTATTAGTCGATACTCGTCGCGGTATGTGAACCTCTTCTATCTCTTCTAGCGTGATATGTGTGAACTATGTAGTGCGGTGAGCGTCGTGTGCTAAATGTATTTGATTGGTGTAAAACATAAAGTGTTATAACGGCTTTATGGGAAGTTGGTTATAACGACTTTATGTTGGTAAGAAAATACATGTGGTTTTTTTAAGGTAAGCGGTTTGAACTATAAGCGGCTTGTTATGTGTTAATAAAGAACTTGAAGCATTTCAAAAGATTTTTGAATCATTTTGAAAGAAGTAATACTTGGTTTTAAAAACTTAAGAGTTATACTAGCTTTATGGGAAGTTAGGTATAACGGCTTAAGAATGTTTCTTGATTTGAAATCGAGAATGTGTATCGACAAACCAACTGCGGCGTTAATAAAAGGAAATGTTTTATGATTAAGTATTATTAAAACCGGAGAAACTTCCATCTGCATAGAAGCTAAGATGAGACAAAATGATATTTCCTAGATCATAATTTCTTTGTAATAAGATTGTTATAAGCGAGAATATCCTACTCATATAAGGCTTATGTTCTCGGATAGTTTAAAAGAGAGAATTATATTCTTAAATGAATAAGACTATGAACTACGAAACCTTTCTAAAATAAGAAAGCGTGAACATTTGAAATTAGGCAAACTTGGACGTTTGGATAATAATGTTGTTACTTGATTTTACAAAGATAAGTGTTTTGATTCACTTCAAAAGATAATCACTCTATTTTCATATACTACGGGTATTGTGTGACTTTTGTGAAAGTAACATATCTTTTAAAAAGTTAATGTATGAAGTACTTTGGGGATAGAAACCCGAACATGTTGACACATAGTAGAAAGTACCTTATGTGTGAATAACTTGATTGTATTGGGTTGTGATAGCCTTGTAATACCTTCGTGTTGATTTGATAAGTAATCATATTAGGATGCTACGTGTGTTAGTATTCTGTGATGTTTGTGTAAAGGGGTTTTCCCTTGATTGTGCTTATGTTGTTTAAGCGTTAAAGCTTATGTTGGTATTATACCACTCACCGCGTGTTTCGGGGTTAAGCTGCCCTCCGATGCGGGTAGACTCGAGCGATGCAGGACCGTGATTCGAGAATACATCATGCGGGTCACGGGGGCCTATGCGGGCTCTGAGAGTTCGAGTTAGTGTGCGGCCTTTATGGTCATGCGGTCTATGTGGCCATGCGGTGCGAGTCGGGGCGATGCGGGAGTAGCTACCCTCGATGCGGGGTTATACCTCATGCGGGCCGATGAGATTGGCCTATGCGGAGCTGCGGAAAGTTCCAGGGCTAGACGCGCACATTAGATCTGCGGACAAGTGGCGGCTTTGATCATGTGGCCGGTCTAGGCAGATCTTATGATCTGATTCATGACCTTATTGATGCGTAGGTGTTAGTAGTCGGCTATGCCTTCGTGCTTACCCATGCGGTGTTATTATGGCAAGTGGGACTGGTGTTCATGTGTGTTCCTTGGTGCTTTTATATCATAAAGCTGGCGATGAGGAAGGTATTCCACGGGCATGATTGATGTTGTGGGCGTGAGACCCATAGTTATTATTGAGTGATGACTTTGAGGCGTGAGTCCACACGGCTTGACATATTTGCTTATTTATTTTAAAGCGTAGTTTGGTTATCATACATGTCTCTGCTTTGTATAGACTACTATGATTTCATTTACTGATTTATTTTCAGTTTCACATACTCGGCACTGTTATGCCTGACCTCCTTGAGCTGCGTTCATGCTGCGGTAAAGGTACACCGATCTTTGATCCTCGCTCTTAGGGTCACGATTGACGTTTGGGAAAGCTCCGTTTTCGGAGGCTTATCGATGGTATAGTCCTGTTGTTGTAGGTGTTTACATTCGGGGTATGGCGGGGCCACTGTCCGCCATTGTTGTTGTATAATTCTTAAGTGCATGTAATCTTGTTGTGGCGGGGTTTGTAAAAGGGATTAAAGCGTTCATTTGTAAGAGTTGTTATTTATATATATGTCGAAGGCAAGTTTTCCTCGATTCTTGTTTTGTACTTCATTTGTTTCATGTATGTGTTTTATGTTCCGTGATTACTCGATGTTGTATCACTAGGGTGCGGGGTAAGGCACGATCCACGGGCCAGTTAGTCGTGACAAAAGTGGTATCGAAGCGATTAATCCTCGGAAAGTGTCTGACCGTATCGATGAGTCTTGATTATCGGTGTGTTGTGCACCACGCGATAATCGGAGGCTATAGGATATTTAGGATTGGTTTCTATTCTTCTCACTATGAGATCGTGCCTTAGAGGTGTTGTAAGTTGGACCTCTCACGTATTTCCTTCCACTTACCGTTATGCCTCGCGTAGGCAACCGGGCCCGGAAGGGCAAGCGGCGGAGGCTGCGAGTAGAGTTCGAGAGGGTTACGTGAGCACAGCCCAATCATTACCTAGGGTAATGCTTCATTCGGGTATTTCTGCGGCGTCACTAGCCCCGTGAGTTTAAGCACGGCGGCAGCGGTTCCTACTGCGGCCATGATATGTGAACCTTGGTTACGGCCGGGAGCAGAGAATATAGATTTCAAGGAGGCGACCATTACTAACTATGGATTTGACTACGGAGAGTATCTGGATGTACGCGAGTCTTGATGAATATCAGCGAAAAGGTTGTGCAAAGTAAGTTCTTGATTGAAGCGAGCATGGCACGTATGCGGGCTTTTCTTGTGGCGAGCGAGGCGATGTAGAGATCGGCGGGTTAACGAAGGGCGGTAGAAGAGGGCGAGCGGCAAGGTCCTTTGGTAACTTTCGGCGAGTCGCCTCGCTGACAAATTAGATTTGCACATCCGCGGTCTGAGTGGTCTTCCACGGATTTCGGGGCGTTCGGGGTATGCGAGTTGGTTAGAACTCCGGGGCTTCGGTTCCACGGTTGTGAGCGTCATCGGGAATGTCGTCTTTTAGTTGGTACTTGTTGTACTATGGCCGTCAGTGCGATGTCGAAAGAGTGTCTGGTAGAAGGACTTAGCCTTGAGATCGGTGGGTAGTTCGTCACCTTCCTTAGCTATCGCCTACAGGCGAGTTTGATTAGACGACTAGGGAGTGAAGCGATTCGGGCATATCCTTAACCCTGCAGAGTTCGGTATGTGTGATAAGATGGGTATATCATAAGTGCCATGTTTTGATAGCAGTGTGTTAATATTGTGATTAGAAATCTTGGTTAGTTAACCAAGTAAGATTTGGGGGATAGAGAAGGTGTGAGCCTTAGAGTTTTATACGTAGAGACCTTAGAGGTGAGGCCATCTCGAGACAAGGTGGAGTGTGATGTTTGATCCGTATCGGAAGTGCATAGTGCCACGTGAGCTACGTTTGGGATAGGTCCCAAGTAGTGTGGAATGAAAGGGGTAGTTGAGCTAAGAAGACCGCTAGGTTTTTCGTGGCGTGATTAGTGAGTTTTCCTTCGTGGAGCTAGCATTGTGCGGCGTTGCGGGTCGGGTTGAGGCCGCGTTGCGGGTCAACCGCGGCGGGTTTGGTGGTGGGGTCAGTTTGTGGTGGTCCCGTCTTGTGTTAGGGTCATGAGGGTGTTAGGCCCAAGTTTAGTTGACCAGCGTACGAGTTCGTGGATGCGTTCGACCAGTGGTTGGGCCGATGGGGGCAGCCCATCGTGTTCTTCGGTCGGGACCGTTCACTCGGCAGTGTTAAGGCTGCACGGGGTGCCTACCTTCACCTTATGGCAGACAGTGGAGCCCAGGGTACGGCTGTTTTTGTTTCTGGAAGTTTTACCAAACATGTGTTAAGAACTCAGGTGAGTCTCAGAATCACATTCGCCCTCGGGCCAGTGTTTGGATTTCAGGGGTAGTTGCAAGTTTTGTTGTCCCCTGTTGAAGGAGTGTTGTTAGCTACCATTTCAGTGTTCGGATGTCTCCTTATGAAGCCTTGTAGGGGCGGAAGTGTAAGTTGCCGGTCGATTGGTTCGATGTTGGCAAGGTTGGATAGTTGGTTGAGTTTGTTCAGCAGGTGTGGATAGGCGAAGCTTATCTAGAAAGAGGTTTTGGCGTGAGAGAATCGTGCGGATTATCGGCGGCAGCTTAGAGTTCGAGTTGTGATCGGTCTTCTTGAAAGTACCACCGGACAGGGTGTGGCGAGCTTTGGAAAGCGAGGAAACTTAGCGAGTTACTTTGGGCCTTTGAGAGTTCATGTGAAGAATAGGCGGGTTGCCTATATGTTAGCATTTGCCGTCCGACTTAGGAGGCGGGGCGTCCGATCTTTCGTATTGTTATGATTCGGGAAAGTATCGAAGATCCATCGAATGTTCGATTAATGATGCCGCGTAAAGAGATAGTAACCCGAGTTTTGGAAACTAAAGCGATGCTCGAGAAATGTGGTAAGGGTTAGTGTATGGCGGCTTGATGATCGCATGCGGCCGGTACCATTTGTTGGAGTCGTCGAGCAAGGCTCGCGACAAAGTGACAAAAGTGGTATCATTTTGGTGATGTTAGAGTGTTTCCTCGTGGACTTGGATGTAAGTTTTTATGCGCGGGTGTTTCTTTGGCGGATGTGGCGAGTTGGTTCGTAAGTATAGTAGTGAAGACTATCTTTGGCGCCGCGTTGTTTGAGACTTAGAAGGAACATTGGGACGAATGTTTCTAAGGAGGGAGAATGTTATACCCGTATTTCGGTATATGCGTGGGGCGTGCGTAGAAATTTGAACTTGTGATTTAGGCTTGGCGAATTCTTTTTGTTCACAACACGATTTGAGTCGTTTTTGGAAAGCGTTTCCACAACTTTCGTAGGGAATTTCCGGCTATGTCATTTTTAATTTTTGCGGATTTTTCCAGAGGCGAAACATTTTGGACCAGCGGGAGGGTGACATGTGTCACCTCGCATTGGAAGCAAGCGGCAACCGCTTGGCGGGTGGGCTACTTTATGGCCTTGATTTGTGCCTTGTTTTGTGCCTTGTTTTGTGGAGTGTTTTGTGGAGTAGGGTTAGGGTGCACATGGCTTGATCTTGGCCCTACACTTGCTATGCACTTGGCAAGATCTTGGCCATTGGTTGGCCTTGGCTTGTCTTATAAATACCCTCTCCCTTTGATGAATTCTTCATCCTTTCCACAAATCTTCTAAGTGTTAAAATCCCTCCCTCTCCTCTTGTTGACTCTCGTCCAAGAGCCCTCTCCCCTTTGAAAGGCCCCCTTGGCGAGAGCCCTCTTCCCCCACTCTAGTGGTCGTGAGAACCCCACTGCTAGTTGCTTTCGTATAATACCCACTTTGTGGTGTAGAAATACTCTCAAAAGTATTGTTATAATGCCCAATTACCTTAGCCGTATACCTTGTAGTATTCTAAGGTTATACTTATCTGAAAAGCCGAAATACTATTATACTTCCGTCGGTCCACAAAACCAAAACCTAGGAAAATCTCCATAGTCAGTTGGAGTATTGTGTAGAAGTTGGTTAGAACTTCTAAGGGTGGTTTAGAGCGGGTTGGGCGCTCGGAGTTGGAGCTAAGCGATTGCCGGGATCGACTTTATACTTGGATAATTATGGGCTTATCGAGGTAAATATCTTGTCCTCTATTGTATTTGGAAATTACATGATTGTTAGACTATAGTTGAAGTATACTATATGTAGAAGCTGAGCGTTGTTATCGTGATGTCTTTTGACTTAAGCTGAATAATAAGAAACCTTTTGAAAGAAAATCTTGTTGTTTTTACATGGGGTGTATTCTGATAGACTTGTGTAGCTTTTACGTGAGGTAGAATTGTGCACGTCAGGTTAGATGTATGAACCTCCCCGGTTGGCTTGATGGCGGCCAGATAGAGGAGGAGATTTACGCTGTTGTTGGGGAGGTCTTTGCCGAATTTTACGTAGAATGTTCTCTGAAGGGATCTAAATGTTAATAAAGCGCCTTGTGGCCTTATAGGTTGAAGTACTACGTATGGCGCGATCTACGGCTAGGAGTAGCAAGCGGTTTGAAGTACTTGGGCGTTTTGCTATTAGTCGATGCTAAATCGCGGTATGTGAACCTCTTCCTATCTCTTCTAGCATGATATGTGTGAACTATGTAGTACGGTGAAGCGTCGTGTGCTAAATGTATTTGATTGGTGTAAAACATAAAGTGTTATAACGGCTTTATGGGAAGTTGGTTATAACGACTTTATGTTGGTAAGAAAATACATGTGGTTTTTAAGGTGCTTGGTTTGAACTATAAGCGGCTTGTTATGTGTTAATAAAGAACTTGAAGTATTTCAAAAGATTTTTGAATCATTTTGAAAGAAGAAGTAATACTTGGTTTTGAAAACTTAAGAGTTATACTAGCTTTATGGGAAGTTAGGTATAGCGGCTTAAGAATGTTTCTTGATTTGAAATCGAATGTGTATCGACAAACCATGCGGCGTTAATAAAAGGAAATGTTTTAGCAGTTAAGTATTATTAAAACCGATTAGAAACTTCCATCTGCATAGAAGCTAAGATGAGACAAAATGATATTTCCTAGATCATGTCTTTGTAATAAGATTGTTATAAGCGAGAATATCCTACTCACATATAAGGCTTATGTTCTCGGATAGTTTAAAAGAGAATTATATTGTTAAATGAATAAGACTATGAACTACGAAACCTTTCTAAAATAAGAAAGCGTGAACATTTGAAATTAGGCAAACTTGGGCGTTTGGATAATAATGTTGTTACTTGATTTTACAAAGATAAGTGTTTTGATTCACTTGAAAGATAATCACTCTATTTTCATATACTACGGGTATTGTGTGACTTTTGTGAAAGTAACGTATCTTTTAAAAGTTAATGTATGAAGTACTTTGGGGATAGAAACCGAACATGTTGACACGTAGTAGAAAGTACCTTATGTGTGAATAACTTGATTGTATTGGGTTGTGATAGCCTTGTAATACCTTCGTGTTGATTTGATAAGTAATCATATTAGGATGCTCGTGTGTTAGTGATACGTGATGTTTGTGTAAAGGGTTTTCCCTTGATTGTGCTTATGTTGTTTAAGCGTTAAAGCGTTATGTTGGTATTATACCACTCAGTGTTTCGGGGTTAAGGCGCCCTCCGTCTGGGGTAGACTCGGCGATGCAGGACCGTGATTCGAGAATACCTCATGCGGGTCACGAGGGCCTATGCGGGAGCTACGAGTTCGAGTTAGTGTGCGGCCTTTATGGTCATGCGGTCTATGTGGCCGTGCGGTGCGAGTCGGGGCGATGCGGGAGTAGCTACCCTCGATGCGGGGTTATACCTCATGCGGGCGATGAGATTGGCCTATGCGGGTGCGGAAAGTTCGAGGCTAAGCGCGCATTAGATCTGCGGGCAAGTGGCGGCTTTGATCATGTAATGATGCAGAGCAGATCTTATAATCTGATTCATGACCTTGTTGATGCTGTAGGTGTTAGTAGTCGGCTATGCCTTCTTACTTACCATGCGGTGTTATTATAGCACAGTGGGACACGGTGTTCATGTGTTCCTTGGTGCTTTTATATCATAAAGCTAGGCGGTGAGGAAGGTATTCCACGGGCATGATTGATGTTGTGGCGTGAGACCCATAGTTATTATTGAGTGATGACTTTGAGGCGTGAGTCCACGGCAACATATGGCTTATTTATTTTAAAGCGTAGTTTGGTTATCATACATGTCTCTGCTTTGTATAGACTACTATGATTTCATTTCTGATTTATTTTGATTTCACATACTCGGTACTGTTGTCTTGACCTCCTTGAGGCTGCGTTCATGCCGCGGTAAAGGTACACCGATCTTTGATCCTCGCTCTTAGGGTCACGATTCAGCGTTTGGGAAAGCTCCGTTTCTCGGAGGCTTATCGATGGTATAGTCCTGTTGTTGTAGGTGTTTACATTCGGGGTATGGCGGGCCACTGTCCCGCCATTGTTGTTAATATAATTCTTAAGTGCATGTAATCTTGTTGTGGCGGGGGTTTGTAAAAGGGATTAAAGCTGTTCATTTGTAAGAGTTGTTATTTATATATATGTCGAAAGGCAAGTTTTCCTCAGTTCTTGTTTTGTACTTCATTTGTTTCATGTATGTGTTTTATGTTCGTGATTACTCGATGTTGTATCACTAGGGTGCGGGGTAAGGCACCAGATCACGGGCGAGTTGGGTCGTGACAAACGGCCGCGTGGCGCGTACCGGAATCTGCGTCGGTGTAGACATGTCCGTGTGACATCAGCAACAAGCGATAATCAAAATGGAAACATACGTGGAATTCTCCATCACTGCCCGGCCGCGTCAAGTAAGTTCTCGACAAGTCAACCGCCTCTATCGAGGCAGCGGTAACACGAAATACCACGCACAACAAAGGCTATCATCACAAGCATAGGCAAGTTTCACAACAACAAGCATAGGCAAGTTTCACAACAACAAGCATAGGCAAGTTTCACACAACTCAAGTACTTTCGGTTTATGCCAAAGTCGGGTTTTAACCCCAAAGTACTACATCGTTAAGTTCTTTGAAAAGAGATCCATTACTTTTATAAAGTCACCCGATACGTAGTATTAGAATGACCAACCCACATTCCTTTTCAAAATCAAGTAACAACATTCTTTTCCTAAGTTCGGTTTGCCTAGTTTGATTACTCAACTTCTCATTTTCAAATGGTTTCATAGTTCCCAAACTTAATCACTTGATTCCTTTTTAGAACAATTGAGTAATATATGTCTCACGTGAGAGTAGGTTATTCTTGTTTACAACATTCTTATTACAATGACCATGATCTAGAAAATGTAATATCATTTTGTCTCATCTTAGTTTCTATGCGGATGGAGGTTTCTCTGGTTTTTAATACGATACATCATTATTCAATACATTTTCCTTTATTAGCAGCTGCGGTGATGCAGCCGATACACGTTCGATTTACGAAATCAGTAAAACATTATCCCTTTAAATAAAACCAGGTACTCATTACTCACGAATGAGGTTTCACACAAACATTCACATTAAAACAAATAAGTTAAGTCTTTTATCTTATAAGATCAAGTCTCTTAACTTCTAACATCAGTAAACCATTTTCTTTACCTCTCTTAAGACATTATACCTAACTCCCCATAAAGCTAGTATAACTCTTTTTAAAACCTTTAAAACCAAGTGTTACTCTCCCTTCAAAACGATTTATAAATCTTTTGAAATATATCAAGTTCTTTATTATAACTAGCGATTATAATTCACATCGATTACCTTTTAAATCCACAAAGTATTTTCTTACCTACATAAAGTGTTATAACTTGACTTCCCATAAAGCGTTATAACACTTTATGTTTTAAGAACAATCAAACCACGATTAACACGTATGCGTCTACCGTACTACATAGTTCACACATATCATGCTAGAAGAGATAGAAGAGGTTCACATACCTCGCGACGATTTATCGACAAGAAGCAAAATGCTCCAAGTACTACAACCTTGCTAGCCCTTTCCACTCCTCGAGTAGAATACGCTACTCTTAGCTTTCAACTATAAAGGTCACAAACGTCTTTTAACCCCAAAACCAAAGTTTGTATCTTTCTACAAAAAATTGGCACCTCCCACATGGCGTAAATCTCTCTCTATCGAGGCTGCTACCAAGCCAACCGGGGGTTACCATCTAACGGACGTGTACCATCCTACTCATTAACTCTACACAAGTCTCTGCAATACAGTCTATGTAAATCTGATTCGATTCTTTTCTTTATTCTTGGGCTTAAGTCAAAAGACATTGCGAATACTAAGTATAGTTCCATATATAGTATACTTCAACTATATATTCTAACAAACATGTAATTTCCAATTACAATAGAGGACAAGATAATTACCTCGATAAGCCCATAATTATCCAAGTTAAATGTCGATCCTTAGCAGCGTTTAGCTCCAACTCCGGTGCTCCATCCCGCTCCAAACAACCCTTGAAGTTCTATCCAACTTCTGCTTAAATCCTTGACTAACAATGAAGATTCCTTAGGGTTTGGTTTGAGACTAAAAAGGACAAAAGGTAGTATTTAGGGCTCTACGTATAGAGGTATCTTTGGAATACTACAAGATACAAGGCTAAGGTATTTTGGGCATTATAACAATACTTGGAGAGTATTTCAACACCACAAAAGGGGGTATCACGAGAACAACACTCTAAAAGAGGGGGTGTTCTCGGCTTTAGGCTCGCAAAGGGGAGGTTTCGGCCCAAGGCCTTCACAAGGGAGAGGGGGCTCTTGGGCGAAAAGAGGGAGGAGAGGGACTCAACACTTGGAAGGTTTTGGATGAAGAAGTCTTCAAAGAGGGTATTTATAGCAAAACCAAAGGCCAACCAATGGCGAGATCTGCCAAGTGCAAGGCAAGTGTAAGGCCAAGATCAAGCCAAGTGCACCCTAACCTACTCCACAAAACACTCCACAAAACATGGCACAAAACTAGGCCAAAGAGGAGCCAATCGGCGAGGCCAACGATGCCTCTTGGGCGCCCAAATCGTCCAAGCACCCCACTTGCTTCCAATGTGAGGTGACACGTATCACCCTCCCGTTGGTCCAAAATGTTTCGCCACTCGGAAAAATCCGCAAAAATTAAAAATGTCATGGCGGAATTTTCCCTACGAAAATGGAAGCGTTTAGTCGGAAAACGACTCTACTCGGCACTTGTGCCCAAATTTCGAATCGATGCCTAACTTAAGGCTCAAATTTAAATGCGTCGTCCATACGTACATACTGCGGAAATACGGGTATAACATTCTTCCCCCTTAGAAACATTCGTCCGAATGTTCCTTCTAGGTCTCAAAACAAGCGGTGCGATATAGTCTTCACCGCTATACTTACAACGATCATGCCACACGCGCCACAAAACACGTTCTCTTCTCCGCTTTTTCGTAGTACTCGTCTCGAACACTCGAACTCGTTCTAGTATCCGTATCACACTACATCAGCGCTTACATTTCCAACCCTTGGAATCACCACCTCGAACTTGGTCATCTCGCTAACCTCGATTTCCCTAAGGCCATTCGGCCTTCGAACTGATTACGGTCGAGCGTATCCACGAACTCATCGATGGTCATCTAAACTTGGGCTAGCACCCTCGTGACCGCCACTGGCGGGACCACCCAGGCCGACCCTACCTCGAAGCGGGGCGGGTTGGCCCGCAACGCCTGACCCAACCCATGTAGCGCCAACTCGCTCGCCGACACGGAACCGTCATGGACTACCACTTCCATCACACTAACCAGATTTTTAAATCACACTATAGCCTGAGCTATCGAACATAACACTTAACACATCATTAACATCAATACATACAAGTATCTCTGGGTTAAGGATATACACAAACTAGGCGGTTCGAGGACCGCTAAGCGGAACTTCCACGCGACCTCTCTGGTGGCCCGGTGTATGAACATCTGCCTAGCTATGGAAGGTGAAGAATGCGCAAGCTGCTCTAGTAGTGCAGGCTATCTACCAGCGCTACCTGGTCGGACAGTCTCGTCGTCATATGGCCACTGTTGGCGCAAGAATAACAAGCTCCTTGGTACTACGACACTCCCAAAATGCGGTCTACCATCGACCACCGAGGTAGGGTGATCGTCTGCCAACACCCTACTCACGAACATCCGAAGCACAGGAGCCACGACACGCTCTGAATATCCCGAGGGTCGAAAGGCTGCGAAGGACCGTTCTGCAATGCGGAGTACATAACTAGTCTGCTTCTTGGCGGTCCGCCTCGAAAAGTCGCCAAAAATCCGGCCGTCTTGGCCTTCTTCTGTGGCGGTCCACTGCGTCGATCTGCGCTCCTCGCACCCAAGTGCATGAGCCTGAATGCGGGCAATGTCCATGCCCTGCTGAAGAGAAACACTCGCACAAGACTCGGCCATATAATCCTCTCGCCCGGGGACGTAGCGATGCACCCTAGCTTCCATATCTGGCACTAAGCGCGAGGGACATATCGAGCCAAAGAATCGAACTTCGACATTGTACTCCACGACGGTGCGCCTCTGTCTCGATAACAAAAATCTGCCGGCGTGCCCTCGCCGTCTGCGGAGGCGAAGTGCGTGAGAAAGCCCCGAAAACTCATTCCATACTGCTGGAGTGCATGCTCTCCCGGGAAAGCTCGCGAATCAAACAAATCGACTGCGGTATCACGCAGCCGATGCGAACCGAAGGTCACAGACTCGGTCTCTGAAGCCTTGATCACACGCATGATCCTCTGTAACTGACGGATGAACTCCTGCGGATCATCCTCAGGCCTCGACCCGTAGAACTCTGGCGGGCTACAACTCAGAAAATCTCGTAGCCTCAAACTATCTTCTCTCGGGTGCACCACAGTCTTCTTTGGAGCTGAGCGCCGTCGGCTGTCGCCATATCAGCCTGACCACGGCGATAAGCGGGCCATCTCGCGTGACCCATTTCCCTGCTCGGTGTGGGGTGGAGGCTCAGTCTTGTAGTCTCATCGACCACGGTGCGACTCTAAACCCTCTTTGGTCTTTGGCGGCGTCGCGAAACTTCGCCGTCGAGCTGTCTCAGTCTTGGCCGGGCTGCGCCCTCGGACTCCTCATATCTCACTAGCGACTCCTCGCTGCCTTGCCCACTGGGCGGGTTGCGCTGGCGGAGGCATAACTGGTAAAAACGAGACACGTCAGAGAGGTCCAACTTATAACACAGCTCTAAGGCACGATCTCAGAATGAGAAGAATAGAAACCAATCCTAAATGTCCTATAGCCTCACGATTATAGATGTGGTACCTGACACATCGATAATCAAGACTCTACTGAACGGTGCGTAGACACTTTCCGAGGACTAAGCGCTCGATACCACTATGTCACGCCCGAAATTGGGCGTGGTGCCTTACCGGGCACCCTAGTGATACAACATCGAGAGAAAAACCAGTGAAATAAAAACTTAGACATGCAACAATAGTTATAATAATAAGCGAGCCAACCAAGCAGTTGCCTTGGTATATACATAAAACACGAGCAGTTTAATCCTTTTACAACCACGCCTTGTACTACAGGACCTCTAAGATTTACAGCGACTATGGCGGGACGGGGCCGCCATACCACGAATGTACAAGAACCTACAACTCGGGAAACACATACCAAAAGATAAGCCTCGAGAAAGCGGAGCTTCCCAATCTGTTGGCGTGATCTATGGCGAGGATCCACGGCCGATGTACCTACTGCGGCATGAACGCGGCCCCGAAGGAGGTCGATGCAACAGTACCAAGTATGTGGCGTAAATCTGCGGTTAAATCATAACGATCTATATAAAGCGGGAGCATGTATGATAACCAAAATCTGATGCAACATAAGCGATCAAGTCGGACTCACGCCTCAAAGTCACCACTCAAATATAACTATGGGTCTCACGCCCACGCATCCATCATGTTCGCATCATGGCCCGTGCCGGAATCTTGCGTCGGTGTAGACATGTCGTGATGCAACAATAATAACAAGGCCGCGTAGCGCGTACCGGAATCGCGCCGGTGTAGACATGCCCGTATAACCTCAATAACAATATCTTTGGGTGGTCAACCACGCGCGTAGCCACATGCCGAATCTGCGTCGGTGTAGACACGTCCGTGTTGCGGTAATAACCATATATCGGGTAATCAACGACGCGTGGCGCGTACCGGAATCTTTGCGTCGGTGTAGACATGTCCATGTGACATCAACAACAAGACGATAATCAAAATGGAAACATACGTGGAATTCTCCATCACCGCCCGACGCGTCAAGTAAGTTCTCGACAAGTCAACCGGCCTCTATCGAGAGGCGGTAACGCGAAATACCACACTTGCACAACAAAGGCTATCATCACAAGCATAGGCAAGTTTCACAACAACAAGCATAGGCAAGTTTCACAACAACAAGCATATGCAAGTTTCACACAACTCAAAGTACTTTCATTTTATGCCAAAGTCGGGTTTTAACCCCAAAGTACTACATCGTTAAGTTCTTTTAAAGAGATCCATTACTTTTATAAAAGTCACCCGATACGTAGTATTAGAATGACCAACCCCATTCCTTTTCAAAATCAAGTAACAACATTCTTTTCCTAAGTTCCGGTTGCCTAGTTTGATTACTCAACTCATTTTCAAATGGTTTCATAGTTCCCAAACTTAATCACTTGATTCCTTTTAGAACAATTGAGTAATATATGTCTCACGTGAGTAGGTTATTCTTGTTTACAACATTCTTATTACAATGACCATGATCTAGAAAATGTAATATCATTTTGTCTCATCTTAGTTTCTATGCGGATGGAGGTTTCTCTTGGTTTTTAATACGATACATCATTATTCAATACATTTTCCTTTATTAACGCGGTGGTGCACGATACACATTCGATTTCGAAATCGGTAAAACATTATCCCTTTAAATAAAACCGGTACTCATTACTCACGAATGAGGTTTCACAAACATTCACATTAAAACAAATAAGTTAAGTCTCTTATCTTATAAGATCAAGTCTCTTAACTTCTAACATCGATAAACCATTTTCTTTACCTCTCTTAAGACATTATACCTAACTCCCATAAAGCTAGTATAACTCTTTTTAAAACTTTTAAAACCAAGTGTTACTCTCCCTTCAAAAGCGATTTATAAATCTTTTGAAATATATCAAGTTCTTTATTATAACTAGCGATTATAATTCACATCGATTACCTTTTAAATCCACAAAGTATTTTCTTACCTACATAAAGTGTTATAACTGACTTCCCATAAAGCCGTTATAACACTTTATGTTTTAAACAATCAAACACAGTTAACACGTATGCGTCTACCGTACTACATAGTTCACATATCATGCTAGAAGAGATAGAAGAGGTTCACATACCTCGCGACGATTTATCGACAAGCAAAATGCTCCAAGTACTACAACGCACTAGCCCTTTCCACTCCTCGAGTAGAATACGCTACTCTTAGTACTTTCACCTATAAAGGTCACAAGCGTCTATTAACCCCAAAACACAAGTTTATCTTTCTACGTGAAAATTGGCAAAGACCTCCACATGACAGCGTAAATCTCTCTCTATCGAGGCGGCTACCAAGACAACCGGGGGTTTACACGCCTAGGGCGTGTACCATCTACTCGGTAACTCTACACAAGTCTCTTTGTCTGATCTTATGTAAATACGATTCGATTCTTTTCTTTATTCTTGGGCTTAAGTCAAAAGACATTGCGAATACTAAGTATAGTTCTATATATAGTATACTTCAACTATATATTCTAACAAACATGTAATTTCCAATTACAATAGAGGGACAAGATAATTACCTCGATAAGCCCATAATTATCCAAGTTAAATGTCGATCCTTAGCAACGTTTAGCTCGACTCCGTGTGCTCCATCCAGCTCCAAACAACCCTTAGAAGTTCTATCCAACTTCTACTTAAATCCTTCAACTAACAATGAAGATTCCTTAGGGTTTCGGTTTGAGACTAAAAAGGACAAAAGGTAGTATTTCCGGGCTCTACGTATAGAGGTATCTTTGGAATACTACAAGATACAAGGCTAAGGTATTTTGGGCATTATAACAATACTTGGAGGAGTATTTCAACACCACAAAAAGGGGGGGTATCACACGAGAACAACACTCTAAAAGAGGGGGGTGTTCTCGGCTTTAGGCTCACAAAGGGGGAGGGTTTCGGCCCAAGGCCTTCACAAGGGGGAGAGGGGGCTCTTGGGACGAAAGAGAGGAGGAGAGGGACTCGAGACTTGGAAGGTTTTGGATGAAGAAGTCTTCAAAGAGGGTATTTATAGCAAAACCAAAGGCCAACCAATGGCCAAGATCTAGCCAAGTGCAAGGCAAGTGTAAGGCCAAGATCAAGCCAAGTGCACCCTAACCCTACTCCACAAAACACTCCACAAAACATGGCACAAAACTAGGCCAAAGAGGAGCCAATCGGCGAGGCCAACGATGCCTCTTGGGCGCCCAAATCGTCAAGCACCCCACTGCTTCAATGTGAGGTGACACGTATCACCCTCCCGTTGGTCCAAAATGTTTCGCCACTCGGAAAAATCCGCAAAAATTAAAAATGTCATAGCCGGAATTTTCCCTACGAAAGCTGTGGAAACGTTTCGTCGGAAAACGACTCTACTCGGCACTTGTGCCCAAATTTCGAATCCAATGCCTAACTTAAGGCTCAAATTTCGTACGTACGTCCATACGTACATACTCTGGAAATACGGGGTATAACAGTTCTATATAACACCTCTATCATGAATTAGTCCCTTTCTCGGACTCTCAATCGATCGGCTAGAACTATGTTATTCTCTTGACTTTCCATCATATTCATGGCTACTCCTTTTGTCACGACCCGACCCTGGGCCCGCGACTGGTGCCTTACCTGGGCACCCCTCACAGGTATACATCATATAATAGTAGCGGAACATACATACAACTTAAAAAGAAATAAATAACCGATTAGCCGATAAGGCCACCTTCCAAAAGTATACACATAACCCAAAAAACAGTTACCTCTTTTTTCTTTACAACCCAATCCACAAGATATGACTACAGACCTCTAAGAATTTTTACATAACATCTGTGATGGGACAGGGCCCCGCCATACCCCTGAATGTACAACAACCGACAATTCCAGGGATCTGAACCAAAGATAAGCCTCCAAAGTAATGGAGCTTCTCAACAGCTGAACAGTGATCCTAAGAGTGAGGATCAGCAACCTGTATAACTCTACCTGCGGCATGAACGCACCAAGGAGGTCGATAACAGTACCAAGTATGTGGAAAGAAATCAGTAATGAAATCATAATAGTCTAAAATAAAAATTTGAGGACATATGCGATAAAATATTAACGATTACATGTGCCTTACTAACAATGAGAGTAAACAAGAGTATACTTAACTGCATAAAAATAGGAGGCTCATGATCAAGTTAGGGCCACCCGCCCGTAGTATCATTAAGCAATCCTACTCCTGGGACTATTTCACCCGCATAGGTCTTGTGGACCCATGATGAGGTCATCCGCCTCGCATAGGACTGGTCCGCCCCACATAGGACTATTTCACCCGCATGAGCCCTACAGACTCGCATGAGGTATCCTCGCATAGTGGGGAGCAAACCCACGGAATATGCAAATGCTACAAACCCGGGGAATGACCCCGTAATGAACAATACATCACTAGCACAACCGACTATCATATATAACATAAGCACCACCGACTTATCATACATAACATAAGCACCACCGGCTTATCATAATTATCATAAGCAAGTTAAAACATCCCCTAACTTCTTATTAGCCTTAATTATCATGCACTCTCATTTTATTTAACTTAAGGCACTAACATGTAATTAGAAATCCGGGAATTTAACCCAAAGTACTACGTACTTCTGTTCCTTTAAAAAGAACCCTCTTTATATAAAAACCCCAAGATACTAACACCCGTAGTATCAAGGCTTGTCTACTTTTCAAAACAAGTTACTATACCTTTAGAAATTCATTTCAAGGCTTTGACACTAAGTAACTTCTTCATTCACAACCTAGGCAACTCATGCCTATAAATCAAGTAGACACTCTCTTAACTTCCCATAAAACCGTTATAACTAACTTCCCATAAAACCGTTATAACTCTTTATGTTTTAGACAATTACATTCTTTTTGAAACCAAGAGACTTATACTTTTAAAACCAAGTATTATATAATTTCAAATCAGTTTCATAACTTTCAGAATACTTCAAGTCTCTTAACTTTAGAAATCAAGTTTCTTAACTTTAGAATAGTTCAAGTAATCAATACTTTCCAAACCAAGTATTCTATACATTTTCAAGTCAAGAAATCTTTGTTTACCTTATTAGAATAAACCATTCTTTTAACTTCCCATAAAGTTGTTATAACCAACTTCTCATAAAGCCGTTATACTAACTTTATGCTTTAGAAACTAAGACATCTTTAACCTTTAAAACAAGTGAGTTAATTCTCTAACTCAACCAACTTGGACATTCTTAAACAAGTAAAGGATATCAAATGAAACTAAATTCATTTAAATCTCGTACGTCTACCGTACTATACATTTATAGCTACTCATGCTCAAGAGATAAGAAAAGTTCCACATACCTCTCCGGCTCAATCCACTTGCCTAGTTGAAAGCGCGCGTGTAGAATGTCAACCTATAATGACCATAATACATCCATCAACTACTAGCTTTCAATGTAGAATATTCCTAAGTATAAGGACTCTTAATTCTACGGAAAATCGGGCAGCACTTCCTTTGTTTCTACGTACTTTTCCACCTTTTTCAAGTCCCGAAAATCAATAACCAAATGTCACATTTAAGGCTCAACAATTCAGAAATTCAAAAGGGATTACACTCACAACGGGGCGTGTAAAATTCTGCCCACAATTAATATAAAGCGTCGACAACTTAAGCCATTCTCGGCTACCATCAATATCAACAACAATGTCAAATTCCGTTCAATTCTTTTTTAATCCAAGTTGTTATTCCAACATGTTATATACATAATAACAATTTCAACAACTATAGATCATTTCTTCCTTAACATGCGACGATTGTATCTAACAATTAAATTGAATTATAAACTTAATGGCTAACATGTCCAATTTCGGTTTTCAACATGTCGACATGATCCAAATCTTTTCAAACTTCATAATATGTATCACATGATCATTCCTAACTTATCATAACATGGAATATTTAATCACATTAAGAAGACGAAGGTTTTACCTCAATAAGCCCTATAATGTCCAAGCGTAAAAGTCGATCCTTAGAAACTTTTAGCTCATCTTCTTATGTTCCAATTCGCTCCAAGCACTCCTTAGAAGCTCATGACCAACTTCTCTTCAATTTCCAACTTCAAAGTTGAAGAACACCTTAGGTTTTCATCTTGCGACTAACGTGAAAACGTAGTTTTTCAGGGATCTTTCTATTGAGATAACCTTAGAATACCTTTAGGAACCTTGGGTTTGAATATTGGGAATTATGGAGCAAGATTACAAATTTTTTGTGTGGGAAATACCTCATTGCCGAGAGCTCCTAAATGGAACATCTAAAGTTCTTGAAAAATTTCTAAGTATGGAATTCATCTTGTTACACCCCGTAGTTCCAGAGTATGTATATGAGGACGTACGTATGAGAATACTACAGAAAAAGTGGAGAGGAAGGAAGATGTGATTTTTCGACGGAAAAGTTTACGGATTGTGTGAAGGAATAAGGTTCATTAATGGGAATTGGATTCCCAGATTTGGTATTCGGACTTTTTGGAATATTTAAGAATTATGGAATTTTATTTCCGGAATTGGTCACGTGGGGCCCACGGGAGGAATTTACGGTTTGTGGGGCCCACTTTATTTTCGGATTTTTGGCATTGCGGATATTTTGTCGGAAGACGGAATATTTTGGACGAGTCGGGGGGCGACACGTGTCACCCCCCACCCCTTGAGGCCATGTGGGCCGATTGATTGTGGGTGTGTTGGACGATTTTGAGTGGGACAAGTGGCTTGCCACTTGTCCCATTGTTATGGTGGACAAATGGTTGGCCAAATACACACACACATGTACCCCATCCTCACCACACACTTGCCTAGATCTTGGCCATTGATTTTTCTATAAATACCCCATTGATTTCAAGACTTCTTCATCCACCTAAATGTTTCTAAGTCACAAAAAATCCCCCCCTCTTGATAGTTCTCGTCCGATTCCCCCCCCCGTTGTAGAAAAATTCTTCAAGTGTTGGTATAGTCCCAAATACCTTAGCCTAGTATTCCTAGTAGTTTTCCAAAGTTATTTCAAATACTAAGAGCCCGGAAAAATACTACTTTATTCCTATAGTCGCAAAAATGAAGCCCTAGAAAAATCTTCATAGCTTAGATGAAGTGTTAAGAGAAGTTGTTTAGAAACTTCTAAGGGTTGCTTGGAGAGGGTTGGAGCGTAAGGATTTGGAGCTAAACGTTGCTCAGGATCGACTTATATCTTGGATAATTTTGGGCTTATCGAGGTAATGATCTTTGTCCCCCTATTGTAATTGGATATTACATGTTGTAGTAATGTATAGTTGAGTATATTATATGTAGAATGAATATGGATAAGAATTGAACTGTATTTACATAGGAATTTGTATTCTGATGAACTTGTAGTATTATTGTGGAGTAGAATTGTACACGTCAGGTTAGGCGTGTAACCCCTGGGATTGTTGGTTTGGTAGCGTGCCTCGTTAGAGAGAGGAGATTTATGTGGTCATGCGGGGAGGTCTGCCGAATTTTCTGTAGAATAAGGAATCTTATATCTAGAATTATTCTACGAAGAGATCTAGAGGTTGATAGATGTTTTGTGGCCTTTTTAGGTTGAAGTGCTACGAGTAGCGTATTCTACTTGAAGGGTGGAAAAGGCGAGCAAGGTTAGAGTACTTTGGAGCGTTTTGCTAATTGTCGATAATCGTCGCGAGGTATGTGAACCTCTTCCTATCCTTTCTAGCATGATATTTGTGAAATATATTTAGTGCGGCAGACGCACGTGTGTTTAAAGGAAGTTGATTTTCCTTTTGTGTCCTTGACTTGATTCCAAAGTTAAGTGACTTGTTATGAAATATTAAGGACTTGGTTTGTGTTAAACAGTTGTGAAACCGCTTTTATGAGAAATGGGTACTTGGGTTTTAAAAGGAATAATATTATATTGATTTTGGAAATGAGAATAAGTATCGAACAAACCACTGCAGCGTTAATAAAGGAAAATGTATTGACTAACTAATTACTATTAAAACCAGTAGAAACCTCCATCTGCATAGAAGCTAAGATAAGACAAAATTGTATTACATTTCCTAGATCATGAGTGCTTTAATAAGAATCATTATAAACAAGCATTAATTTTCTAAAATTTACAAATAAAGGAACATGATTTCTAAAATAAAAGACACTAGAGGAGATCAAGAGGTTTGTGTTAAAAGAAAGACATGGTTTTGTCTTAAATTGGTTTAAAACATAAAGTGTTATAACAGCTTTATGGAAAGTTAGTTATAACGACTTTATGAAAACAAAAGAATGGTTTTATCATTAGTTTTAAAATGGTAACTTGACTTTAAAAGGAGAAGTGTTTTGGTCTAAAAAGAAGGCATAGTATTGTCTTAATTTGGTTTAAAAAGGAAAGTATGGAAGTTGTTTTGGTTTACTTAAAATGTTAGTCACTCTATTTTGATAATACGGGCATCGGGTGACCTTTGTAAAAGAAATGAATCTTTTAAAAAGAATTTAACGTACGTAGTACTTTGGGGTTAAAACCTGGACTTTGGCATAAAATGAAAGTACCTTGAGTTGTGTGTAACTTGCCTATGTTTGCGTGTGATAGCCTTGTCGTGCTAGTATTGTATTCCTATACCATCGCGTCTCTCGATGGAGGGCCGACTGATTTGTTATGATCTTACTTGGACGTACCGGCAGTGACGGAGCATTCCACGGGTACGCTTCTGTGATTATTATTCCATGGACTAGCTCTCCATGAGGTTTTACTGATTCGGCCAGTATCCGTAGTTGGCTCTCGTACTTGCCCCGAGGTCGTGGCTGATTCGGCTTGGTATCTGGTAGTTAGCCTTCGTACTTGCCTCGTTCAGTTTTGTGACGAAGTCTCGTGATTCCGGCTTGGTATCTGGTAGTTAGTCTTCGTACTTGCCCCGGCCAGCTACGTGGCGCAGGTGGTATCTGGTAGTTGGCTTTCGTACTTGCCCTGGGTCAGCTTCGTGGTATGGTTATATAGATTTGTTGGTACGACTTTGGTATCTGGTAGTTGGCTTTCGTACTTGCCCCGGTCAGTTGATGATGCGGCTTTGGTATCTGGTAGTTAGCCTTCGTACTTGCCCCGTACGGTTTTTAGGACACAGGTGGGACCTGGTGTTCATGTGTACTCCTTGGTGTGGTTATCGTAGACTGCCGACAGTGAGGAAGGTGTTCCACGGGCATGATTGATGTTGCGGGCATGAGACCCATAGTTATATTTGAGTGATGACTTTGAGGGCGTGAGTCCCTGACTTGACGTGACTGCTTACATATTATGTACTGTAGTTTGGTTATCATATATGTCTCCTGTTTTATATAGACTACTATGATTTTATTTACTGATTTTCGCCACATACTGTACTGTTGTCTTGACCTCCCGGGCCGCGTTCATGCCGCAGTAGAGGTACATCGGTTGTTGATCCTCGCTCATGGATCACGTCAGCTTATTGGGAAGCTCCGTTTCTCCGGAGGCTTATCTTTTGGTATGTTTCCCTGAGTTGCAGGTTCTTGTACATTCAGGGGTATGGCGGGGCCCTGTCCCGTCATAGTTGTTGTTACACTCTTAGAGGTCTGTAGTACTGTTGTGGGCAGGGTTGTAAAGGATGTAACTGTTCAAATTTCTGTATATATGCAAAAAGGCAACCGTTTTGGTTAGCCTGTTTTCTTTTATCTTGTTTCATATCTGTATGTTTTATTTCCGCTGATTTTCTCTGATGTTGTATCACTAGGGTGCCCGGGGTAAGGCACCAGTCGCGGGCCCGTGGTCGGGTCGTGACACATCTTTACTACTAGTAGTAGTAGTATGTATTTATAACACCATCAAGGGCTAAGATTGAACCAATTGGATGGCTAAGATTGGTCCACTATGTCAAGCCTCAACTTGCCCTTAGACTTGGTCCATTTTATCAAGCTAACATTTGCTACACTTAGCCATATATTTCGTCCAAGATGATACATGTGGAGGGTGACACGTGTCGCCCTCCAATTGGTCCATAATATTTCGTTTCCCGAAATTTCTCTAATTGGTCAAAATATCGGAAACCTCGTGGCCCCACAAAATCGTAAAATTTCTCAGGTGGGCCCCACGTATCCAACTCTGTAAATAAACTTCCATAATTCCGATAAATTCTAAAAGTCTTAAATAACAAATTTGAGAACCCAATTCTCATTAACGAACAATTTTCCTTCCCGAGGTTCGGAAGATTTTTCCTTCGGAAAACAATTCTTTCTTTCGTTCAAATTTTTAAGTCTTGTGTTCTCCCGTCTATTCTCTTATACATGTCCTGGAATTTACGGGGTGTAACATTCTCCCCTCCTTAGAAAAATTCGCCCCTCCTTAGAAACATTCATCCCCGAATGTTCCTTCGAGGTTCTATCTAAACGGATATTGACATAGTCCCTTGACTACACCCAACATAATCACACATGGCCACATAACAATACTTATACTAAAACGTCAACCTGAACTCCAAGTGTCGACGTTGGTTATCTGCATAAAGCTTCTGCTGACTCTGAGCTTACTAATATTTTTTCCTGGATAAGCTTCGCCTTATCCACAGCCCGCTGAATCAAGTCTGGGCCAACTATCTGAACCTCGCCTACGTGGAACTAACCAATCGGCGATTCTACACTCTCTTTCATACAAGGCCTCATACAGGGTCATCTGAATACTTAAATGGTAACGGGTATTATACGTAACTCAACGAGAGGCAAAAGATCCTCCCAGCTACCCCTGAAACCAATAACATAGGCCCACAACCTATCCTCAAGTGTCTGGATAACATGCCCTGCCTGTCCGTCTGTCTGAGGGTGAATTGCAACACTGAGACTCACCTGTGTCCCTAATCCCTTCTGGAAAACCTCCAGAAGTTATCCGTAAACTTAGCTCATCCGTCTGACATCATAAATGTAGGAACCCCGTGCAGTCTCATACTCTTCCTGATATATAATCTCGCATAATCCTCAGCCGAGTAGATAGTCCTGACCGGAAGAAAAATGGGCTGACCTCGTCGGCCTGTCTACTATGACCCACAAGGAGTCACACTTCCTCTGAGCACGATGCAACCCTATAACAAAATCCATATTAATCACCTCCCACTACCAAGTTGGGATCTCAATCGTCGATAATAGCCCACTGGGCTTCTGGTGCTCAATCTTGACCTGCTACTAATTCAGACAGTAAGAAACAAACTCTACTACGTCCCTCTTCAGGCCATCTTACCAATACATACATCTGAGGTCATGATACATCTTAGTCGACCCCAAACAAATAGAGAAATAAGCACTGCGTGCCTCCCCTAAAACCTGTTGACAAGTCCTGCAGCATCGGGCACACACAATCTATCCTCATATCTTAGCACCCCCACCGGTGCTACCTTGTATAATCTCTTCTCCTCTCGAAGATCCATATCTCGATTCCGTACTAGAGCTGGATCCTTATATTGTTGCCTCTTCACCTCCTCAACGAGGGAAGACTCGGTAACCTCTCGAATCTGAGCTCCACTATCATGCTCCCGTAGCTGCGGGAAATATAGGTTGTTACCTTATCGTGTTGCATCCGCATACAACCCACCAAACACTCAAAGTGTTACCATAATAACCTAACCTCTAGTACCTCAGGAGGGGTTTAGAACTGTAGTCATAGTCAACGTATCTTCCAATAACTGGAAGCCTTTCTCATATTTCCGAAATAATCGGGGATATAATCTCAATTATGATTCCTGTTTCCATTTTTCTGTTGCAACCAAACTTAGTCACTATACTTAGATTCGATTCCTTTGCTTGTCTCATGGCTTAGACTTCCTGCCAATCACAATTTAGTGGGAGACTTCCTTAATCTCGTCAAGTAGTAATCCTATTATTCTCTTCCAGCTCATAGAGCTTATAGTCAGGTGTTCAACCTCAATTCATGGTATTACATAATCCAATGGATTGCCAAGATTTCTTATCGTTCGAGTGTCTACTCGTCTTACCTTTATTTTTCATTTCCAGTTGCCCTGGGGTCTCTTACCTCCCCGTATATATACGGTCTGGACCGTCATTACAGGCTTGCCACCTTTCGTCGAGGTGTTCCTAACTGCCCATCATTTCTAATGGTCTTCGCACTAGTCTAGGTAATTATGACTTGGGAAACCTTCATAACTGTAATTGCATTCTCCTTATTATTCTGGTCATAACCCTTCATCATACTAATTACTAACCCAAATATTTCTACCTCGTTCCTGGGTCATACATTTCCATTTATGCTTATCACCAACATATATATCCTTAAGACACATCCTCGACCATTTCCTAATGTCTCCCTCCATTACCCCAACACAATACCTTTCCCATGGCTACCTAAAACTGTAACCTATGGCATGACGACACTGAAGACCTTACCAGTCTCATATCCATCGCCTAATAACATGGGTACACATAACCCTTAAAATACGGAAAACTATCCTTCTACGTGGGGGAGAGAGCTTATCTCCCTTTCATAATCTTAATCATCAAGCGCAACCTTATAATCGTATAGATTTTCAAAACCTACCAACGATGCCTTCTGTTTTTCCACAGGCAGTACTCACACTTATTGTTACACCCCGTAATCCCAGGACATGTATATAAGAACATACATATGAAATCAGGACGTTAAGATTTGAGGTTTGTAGAATTTATCGGAATTTTGGAAATGTCGGGAAATTAAATATTGCGACGAATGGGAGGGTGACACGTGTCACCCCTCTTGGATGGTCTTGGTCGAATTAGACCAAAGATAGAATGGTCATTTGACCAAAACAAAGATGATCAAGTCTTGAAAGCTCAAGCTTGAGATTATTGACTAAGTCAAAGAGCCACTTGACTTGAGATATTTAAATCCCTTCATCTAAGATCACACAAGTGTATTGATCTAGACCCTCAATTTGATTTTATAAGCACACTAGTAGCAAGAAAAGTCTTCCAACACTTAGAAAAATTTAGAGAACTTGTGTGTTCTTATTGATAGCTCTCGGGTTTGCCCCTTTGTGAACAAGAAAGATTTTTGTTTATGGTTCAATAATCCCAATACTTTAAACCAAGGTTCCTAAGGGTATTGTAAGGATATCTCAATAGAAAGATCCCTGGAAAACTGCATTTTTACGTTAGTCGCAAGGCGAAAACCTAAGGTGTTCTTCAACTTTGAAGTTGGAAATAGAAGAGGAGTTTTTCACAAGCTTGTAAGGGTTGCAAATAGTGGATTGGAACGTCAAGAAAAGGAGTTGAAGTTGCTAAGGATCGATTTTAGGTTTTGGATTGTTTTGGGCTTAAAGAGGTAATAATCTCCGTCTTGCTATTGTAATTCAAGATTTCATGTTGTAGTAGTTAGAAATGATCGTGTGAAATATATTATTGTCACGACCCAACCCCGGGCCCGCGACTGGTGCCCTACCTGGGCACCCCTTATAGGTATACATCAGAGAATAGCAGGAGAACATACAAAACTCATAAAACATTAGACAGTAAATATCAACAGGCTAGCCGATAAGGCCACCTTCCGTGAAATATACATAACCAAAAAAATGCAGTTACATCTTTGTTCTTACAACCCAATCCACAAGATATGACTACATACCTCTAAGAATAATAACTGTGGCAGGACAGGGCCCCGCCATACCCCTGAATGTACATAAATCTACAACATCAGGGAAAATCGTACCAAAAGACAAGCCTCCAGAGAAATAGAGCTTCTGACAACTGATCAGTGATCCTAAGAATGAGGATCCACCACCTGCTTACCCCTACCTGCGGCATGAACGCAGCCCCCGAGGAAAGGGGGTCAGTACAACAGATGTACCAAGTATGTGAAACTGAAAGTACTGTAATGAAATCATAATAGTCTAAAATAAAGCTGGAGACATGTATGATAACTCAAATAACAGTACATTGTGCCTTACTAACAATGAGAGTAAACAAGTGTATACTTTACTACATAAAAATAGGAGGCTCATGATCAAAGTAGGGCCACCCGCCCGTAGTATCATTAAGAAATCCTACTCCTGGGACTATTTCACCCGCATAGGTCCTGTGGACCCGCAATGAGGTCATCCTCCTCGCATGGGACTATTTCACCCGCATAGGACTATTTCACCCGCATGGGCCCGGTGGGACCGCAATGAGTACAAACGCCGCACTCGCATCATGGGTAGCAAATCCATGGAATAAGTAGTAACCCGGGGGTTTACCCCGCAAGAATAACATCACCTAGCACAACCGGCTATCATACATAACATAAGCACTACCGGCTTATCATACATAACATAAGCACCACCGGCTTATCATACATAACATAAGCAAGTTAAGAAATCCCCTAACTTCTTATTAGCTTTGTTTATATACACTCTCATTTTAGTTTAGTTAAGGCACTAACATGTCATTATAAAACCCGGGAATTTAACCTAAAGTACCACGTACTTCTATTCTTTTAAAATGACTCTTTTTCATATAAAAACTCCAAGATACTAATAACCGTAGTATCAAGTCATATCTACTTTTCAAGACAAGTCACAATACCTTTTAGAAATAGATTTATAGGCTTCTAAATCAAGTGACTTCTTTCTTTAAAACTTTAAGCAATTGATGCCTTCAAATCAATTTGTCTTTCTTCATTTCAAGTCATTTATCATTATTTACATCACTAGAGTAAACCATTCCTTCATCTTTCCATAAAACTATTATAACCAACTTTCCATAAAGTCGTTATACTAACTTTATACTTTAGGCACTTACATTCTTCTTTATAACCAAGAGACTTATACTTTCAAAAAAACAAGTATCATATACTTTCAAAATACTTCAAGTCTCTTAAGTTTTAGAAACTAAGATATCCTTAATATTTTAAACAAGTGAGTTAATTCCCTAACTCAACCAACTTGGACATTCTTAAAACAAGTCAAGGATATCAAATGAAACTAGATTCGTCAAAATCTCGTACGTCTACCGTACTATATATTTACAACTACTCATGCTTAAGAGATAAGAAAGTTCCACATACCTCTTCGGTTCAATCCACTTGCTAAGTCCAATATGCCGTACGTAGTATGTCAACCTATAATGACCATAATACGTCTATTAACTTCTAACTTCAAACGTAGAATATTCTAAGTGTAAAGTCACTAAATTCTACGGAAAATCGGACAGCACTTTCTTTGTTTCTACGTACTTTTCCACCCTTTTCAAGGCCCGAATTCAATAACCAAACATGCCACATTTAAGGCTCAATAATGTAGATAACAAAAGGGGATTACACGCCTAATAGGACGTGTAAAATTCTGCCCCACAATTTATATCAACTAATCCAAAAAGGCAATGCCATTCACGACCAATAGGTGTAACAATATATCCTCCTTTTCAATTCCTTTTCAATCCAAGTTGTTTAGTATAACATGTTATAAAGCCGCAATCGATTATAACAACTACAATCTTCAAGTAGATAACATGCGACGATTCTAATTATCGACCAAATTGTATTTCAATTTCAAATGGCTAACAATGTCATTTCATATTTAGGCTTCCAATATCCATAACACTTATGAATCTCCAATACATATATCTCATGCTTGATAAAATGTAAAGCTACAACAATATGTAATCTTATAACACTTAAGAGAACAAGATTGTTACCTAGACGAGCCTCAATCCAATTTCAAGATCCGAAGTCGCTCCTTAGCAACTTAGCGCCCCTCCTTGACACTCCAATCCTCCACTTGAAGCCCTTAGAAGTTTACAAACAACTTTCCATCAATTTTCAATCCAAACCTATGAAAGCGACTTAGGTTTTCACCTTGCGACTAATGCAAAAATGACACTTTTCCGGGATCTTTCTATTGAGATACCCTTACAATACCCTTAGGAACCTTGGTTTAAAGTATTGAGATTATTGAACAACAAATGAAAATTTTTCATGCTCCCTTGAACCCTAACCCGAGAGCAACATTGAAGTCTTCAAAGTTTTTTCAATTTTTTTTCTAAGTGTAGAAAGCCTTGTCTTGCTACTAGTGTTATTATATAACAACATGGAGGGTCAAGATTAGAACATATAGGTGGCTTGGATATCCTTAAAAGATCAAGCCAAGTGGGCTCTTTGACTAAGTCAATATTATCAAGCTCTAGCCTAGCAAGACTTGGTCATCTTAACATTGGTCAAATGACCCTTCTAACCTTGGTCCATTCGACCATGACCATCCAAGGGGGGGCGACACGTGTCACCCTCCCATTCGTCGCAATATTTCATTTCCCGACATTTCCATAATTCCGATAAATTTTTACTAGTCTCAAATCTTAACATTTTTTAGTTTTTACGTACGTTCTTATGAACATTTCTCGGAATTACGGGGTGTAACAATTATGAAGATTGATAAGTGTTATGGAATATTTGGATGGAATCCAAAAGTTGCATGATTTAGCCTTTAAGATTGTAATTCAATTTAGTTACTAGTTTAGTCGTCGCATGTTATCTAAAGAGTTGATTAAAGTGGTTATAATCGTTACAACTAGTTGTGACTATAGGACATGTTAGACGTAACAACTTGGATTGAAAAGGAATTGGATAAGACTTTGTAGTATGATACAGTATAACCGAGAATGGCATGGAATTATTGGATTGTTTTGTATTATTGTGTGGCAGAATTTTACACGTCCTGTTAAGGCGTGTAATCCCCTTTGGATAGATGAATTGTTGGGCCTTAAATGTGGCATGTTTGGTTGTTAAATTCGGGCCTTGAAAAAGGTGGAAAAGTACGTAGAAACAAAGGAAGTGCTGTTCGATTTTCCGTAGAATTTTGTGACTTTACACTTAGAATATTCTACGTTTGAAGCTAGAGGTTAATAGACGTATTATGGCCATTATATGTTGAAGTACTACGTATAGCATATTCTACTTAAAGGATGGAATAGCTATCAAGGTTGAAGTACTTTGGAGCATTTTGCTACTTGTCGATAATCGTCGCGAGGTATGTGATCCTCTTCCTTCTTTTGGCATGATTCTATGTATGGAATATACATGTGGTGTTATTTCATGATTCCTTCTACTCTTAGAAGTTAAGAGGTATGTATGCTGATTTACTCTATGTAAAAGTTATGTCTAAGTTATCCTAAGTTCTTACCAAGTCTTATGAGGGAGGTTGGTAAGAGTCGTTAGGATGTATTTGGAGTCGAGTTGACTTTGCTAATTTACTGCACGAATGAGAATAAGTATCGAACAAGCCATTGTAGCGTTAATAAAAGAAAATGTATCGACAATCAATTATATTAAAATGAGTAGAATTCTCCATCTGCATAGAAACTAAGATAAGACAAAATTGTATTACATTTTCTAGATCATGGATGCTTTAATAAGATCGCTATAAACGAGTATAACCTATTCACAATGCATAAAAGTATATGTTACTTAATTTAAGGAGTTTACGTTATGAAGTTTTAAGACTATGAATCTTGAATTCTTAAAAGGTTAAAAGACTTTATTTTTCAAGTTATGGGACTTGATTTTTAAATGAAGGAATGACTTGATTTAAAAGTATATGTTACTTGATTTGGAAAGTATTGATTTCTTGATATTCTAAAGATAAGAGACTTGATTTCTAAAGTTAAGAAACTTGATTTCTAAAGATAAGAGACGTGAAGTATTTTGAAAGTTATGCAATTTGATTTGAAAGTATAAGTCTCTTGGTTATAAAAAGAATGAATTTGTCTAAACCATAAAGAGTTATAACGGCTTTATGGGAAGTTAGTTATAACGACTTTATGGAAGGTTAAGGGAGTTGTCTATTTTGATTGATAGGCATGAGTTGCCTAGGTTTTGAAATTTGAAGTTGGTTTCAAAGTCTTGAAATGAATTTCTAAAGGTTTAGTAACTTACTTTGAAAATAGGCATGCCTTGATACTACGTGTTAGTATCTTGGGGTTTTATATAAAAGAGTCTTTTGAAAAGAATGGAAGTACGTAGTACTTTGGGCTAAATTCCCGCATTTTTATGTGTTATGAAAGTGCCTTGAGTTATGAAATGAGATTCATTTTAGTATGCTAATGAAAGTCTAAAAGATTTTATGAACTTGCCTATGCTTGCTTGTGGTAGCCTTTGAGTGCAAGTATTATATTTTTACGATGCCGTGACTCTCAGTTGGAGGGTCGGCTGTCTGTCGTGAATTTAATTGGACGTACCGACAGTGACGGAGGATTCCACGGGTATGCTTCCATTGTGATTGATCCTTGGACATGCTTATACGATGAGGATTCCGGCACGCGATCAGACGCGTTAAATTCGAACGCTATTATTACCCCATGGCCATACTTATTCGATGAGGGATTCCGGGGCATGTGACCATGTTATGTACTATTACATCATGGATTAGCTCCCCATGAAGACATGTACCCGAGATGAGGAATTCCACGGGCATGTGATATAAGATTATTACCCCATAGATTAGCTCTCCATGAAGTCATGTACTCGAGATGAGGGATTCCACGGGAATGAGATATATATATATATATATATAACATAGCTGTAAGCCGACAGTCAGGTAGGATGCCACGGGCGCGTCACATGGGTATAATTTATGCTAACGGCTGTCGGTAGTGACGGGGGATTCCACGGGCATGAGATATATATATGTATTGCATATATGTACGCCGACAGTGAGGTAGGATGCCACGGGCGCATCACATGGTTGTATTTTACACTTACGGTTGTCGACAGTGATGGGGGATTCCATGGGCACACTTTGATATTTGTTGGCTTGAGACCCTTACTGGACTGTGTGATGACGTTTGAGGGCTTGTGTCCATAGCCCTTGTATGACTATTGTTCATGTGTTGAAATATTCTTTAAAAGGTAAAACTGACTTTCATTACTTTCACTTCGACAAGGCACAACGTACTGTTATTTTGGTTATCATACATGTCTCCAACTTTATTTTAGACTATTATGATTTCATTACAGTACTTTCAGTTTTACATACTTAATACATATTTCGTACTGACCTCCTTGGGGGGCTGCGTTCATGCCTCAGGTTGAGGTACATAGCTTGTCGATCCTCACTCTAGATCACTGTTCGATTCTGAAAGCTCCATTTCTCCGGAGGCTTTGTCTTTTGGTACGGTTCCCTGAGGTTGTAGATTTATGTACATTTAGGGGTATGGCGGGGCCCTGTCCCGTCACAGTTGTTATGTCAAAACTCTAGAGGTCCAGAGTCATAGTCATGGGTCGCTGAAAAAAAAAGGAGGTAATCGCTTTTGGATTTATATATATATCCCGGGAGGTAGCCTTATCGCTAACTCGTTATTTATTTCTTGTTAAGTTCATGTATGTTCCGATTATCTCTCGATGTATACCGTAAGTGGTGCCTGTGTAGGAACCCGTCATGCCGGGGTTCGGGTCGTGACAAAGTGGTATCAGAGCAGTTAGTCCTCGGAAAGTGTCTACAGACCGTGTGTAGTAGAGTCTTGATTATCGGTGTGTTGTGCACCACATCTATAATCAGGAGGCTGCAGGACATTTAGGATTGGTTTCCATTCTTCTCTCTCTGAGATCGTGCAGTAGAGCTGTCATATTAGGTTGAATCCTCTCTGACCTATTCTTATTGTTATACCCCATATTTTCAGAGTATGTACATGGTGACGTACGTAGAAAAGTTTGAACTTTAAAGTAGGCTTGGCCGATTTTATTTTGTGCACAACCCCCGATTAGAGTCATTTTTCGACGAAACGTTTTACACAACTTGCGAAGGGAAAATTCTGGCTATGTCATTTTTAATTTTTGCGGATTTTTTCGAGAGACGGAACATTTTGGACCAACGAGAGGGCGACACTTGTCACCCTCCAATTGGTGGACGTATGGGGCGGATTTGGGACGATTTGGTTGGCTTTTTTGTCAAGTAGTTGGTAGGATATTTTGTGGGTAGATGGATAAGGTACACTTGGGTGAATCCTAGCCCTACACTTGCACCACACTTGGCTTGATCTTGGCCATTGGTTAGCCATGGCTTGACCTATAAATACCCCTCCCCTTTGATGAACTTCTTCATCCAAAAATTGTGCTAAGTCTTGAAAGCTCTCTTCTCCCCCCTTTGTGTAGTGTCTCGTCCTAGCCTCCTCCCCTCGTGAGGCCCTCGCCGAGAGCCCTCCCCTCGTCGGCAGTACCCCTCCTAGTGGGGTTGGCGGGTATACACCCCCTGTGGTGTTGTCTCGTATAAATACCCTCTCTTGGTAGAAATACTCTCCAAAGTATTGTTACTATACCCAAAATACCTTAGTCGTATACCTTGTAGTATTCCAAAGATACCTCTATACGTAGAGTCCTAAATACTATCAGATGTCCTTTTGTCTCAAACCGAAACCTCAGGGAAAAATCTTCACAGCTTGGTCAAGTATTTAAGAAGAAGTGCGTAGAACTTCTAAGGGTTGTTTGGAGCGGGTTCGAGCACCCGGAGTAGGAGCTAAGCGTTGCTCAGGACCGACATTTATACTTGGATAATTATGGGCTTATCGAGGTAAATATCTTGTCTCCCTAATGTATTAGAATTGCATACTATTGAAGAATAAGAATAAGTATAAGTATATACAAGGAAAGAATAGATAACAGAAATTAACTGAAATAGAAAGATATGCCAGAAAAGGCTTGAATCAAATCACATCGTAAGATTAACTCGCAGAGTAGTCTAGACTTTGATAGACTTGTATAACCGCTATAGTCGGCATCGCGAGTAGCGATTCTACTCGGAGGTGGAAAAGGCTAGCCGGACTACAGTACGTTGGAGCGTTTTGCTAATAGTCGATAAATCGTCACGAGGTATGTGATTCTTCTTATCCTCTTGAGCATGATATTTTAAAGAATATATATATAGTACGGTTGACGTACGTGTGTTAACTGAATAATAATTACGGCAATGTCTTCGGACTTAAGCCTGAATAATAATTACGGCAATGTCTTTTGACTTAAGCCTGAATAATCTTGAAGTATTTCAAAAAGAATACTGAATCATTTTTAACAGAAGAGTAATACTTGGTTTTAAAAGCTTAAGAGTTATACTAGCTGTATGGGAAGTTAGGTATAATGACTTAAGAGTGATAAAAGAATGATTTATTGATTTAAAAGATAAGAGACTTGATCTTAAAAGATAAGAGACTTGACTTAATTAAATTTTGTTAAAAAGTGTGAAACCTCATTCGTGAGTAATGAGTACTTGGTTTTCAAAAGGAATAATGTTTTACTGATTTCTAAATCGTAATAAGTATTGAATGCACTACGCCAGCGCTAATAAAGGGAAATGTTTTGACTAATAAAGTATTATTAAAACCAAGAGAACTTCCATCCCATGAAGCTAAGATGACAAAATGATATTACATTTCCTAGATCATGGTCATTGTAATAAGATTGTTATGAACAAGAATAACCTACTCACACGTAAAGTATATGTTTCTCAAATTGTTTTAAAGGATTAAAACTATGAACTACGAAACCTTTTGAAAATGAGAAACTTGAGTAATTGAAATTAGGCAAACTTGAACGTTTGGAAAAGAATGTTGTTACTTGATTTTACAAAGAGAAGAGTTTTGATTTACTTCAAAAGATAATCACTCTATTTTCATATACCACGAGTATTGTGTGACTATTTGTGAAAGAACAGATCTCTTAAAGAGTTAATGTATGAAGCACTTTGGGGATAAAAACCCGATCTTGTTAATCATATAGTAGAAAGTACCTTGTGTGAATAACTTGATTGTGTTGGTTTGTGATAGCCTTGTAATACTTTCTTGTTGATTTGATAAATGAACATGTTAGGATGCTACGTGTGTTAGTATCTTGTGATGTTTGTGTAAAGGGGTTTCCCTTGATTGTGCTTATGTTGTTTAAATGATAAAATGTTATGTTGGTATTATATCACTCACCTTGATCCCGGGGGTTAAGTCGCCTCCACGCGGGTAGACTCAAAGTGTCCGTGACCTATGATTCAAGAATACCTCATGCGGGTCCAGTTGCCTATGCGAGCTACGAGAGTTCCGTGTTAGCGGCGGGTTATACCTCACGCGTCTACGTGGCTACGCGGACGGCGAGTCCAGACGCCGCCGGAGTAGCTACCCTCGACGGGAATACCTCACGAGCCATCAAGTGGCCTACGCGAGTCGCGGAAGTTCCGTGGCTAGACGCGCACATTAGATACATCGCGGCGAGGCCGCTTTGATCATGTGACGCCTAGACAGATCTCATGATACGCTTTATGACCTTGTTTGTACTGTGGTTTTAGTAGTCGGCTATGCCTTCGATTTACCCCAGACGGTGTTATGATGACACAGTGGGACCCGTGTTCATGTATTCCTTGGTGCTTTTATATCATACACCGGCAGCTGGCGAAGGTATTCCACGCATGAGTGATGTTGTGGGTGTGAGACCCATTGTTATATTTGAGTGATGACTTTGAGGGCGTGAGTCCCTGACTTGACATGATCGCTATTTATCAGGAATCGTAGTTTGGTTATCATACATGTCTCCCGCTTTATATAGACCGCTATGATTTCATTTACTGATTTTCGCCACATACTGTACTTGTCAGATCGACTCTCCTTCGGCTACGCTCATGCCGCAGTTGAGGTACACCATTCGTTGATCCTAGCTCGTGGTCACAGCTCATTGCTTGGGAAGCTCCGCTTCTCGAGGCTTATCAAATGTATAGTTCCTCGTCAGTAGGTGCTACATTCGTGGTATGGCGGGCCCCGTCCGTCATTGTTGTCATGTCACTCTAGAGGTCCGTAGTAATCGCAGGCAGAGTTGTATATGGGATGTAACTGTTCAGATTTAAGTTTTCATATATGCATGCCGAAAGGCAATTTTTCTCAGATTATTATATTCTTACTTCATGTTATTGTTTTATATTCCGCTGATTTCTCTGATGTTGTATCACTAGGGTGCCCGGGGTAAGGCACCAGTCACGGGCCCGGGTTCGGGTCGTGACAAAAGTGGTATCAGAGCAGTTAATCCTCGGAAAGTGTCTACAGACCGTATCTAATAGAGTCTTGATTATCGGTGTGTTGTGCACCACACCAATAATCAGGAGGCTATAGGATATTTAGGATTGGTTTCCATTCTTCTCACTCTGAGATCGTGCTTAGAGCTGTGTTATAAGTTGGACCCCTCTAACGTATTTCTTTCCCTTACCGTTATGCCTCCGTGTAAGGCAACCCGAGCCCAGGAGGGCAAGGCAGCCGAGGGAGCTGCGAGTAGAGTACAGAGGGTTACGTGGGCACAGGCCCAATCATCACCTGGGGTGGTGCTCCATTTGGGGAGTTCTGCGACATCGCCAGCCCCAGCAGAGTTTAGCACGGCGGCAGCAGTGCCTACTGCGACCATGATATTTGAACCTTCAGTTCCACGACCGGGAACAGAGAATATAGATTGCAAAGAGGCGACTCACATTAACTATGGATTTGGCTACCAGAGAGTATACCGATGTACCGCGAGTCTTGATGACTATCTAAGAGAGGGTTGTGCAAGAGAAATTCTTCAGTTGGGCTTGAGCATGGCCTGTGTACGGGCTTATGCGCAGCAGGCCAAGAAACGTAGAGATCGACGGGTTAACCAAGGACAGCAGAAGAGGGCCAGAACAGCAAGGTCCTTTGGTAACTTTCGAGGCGAATCACCCCACCAGCAGATTAAATATGCACATCCACCAGTGCAGAGTGGTCCTCCATAGGGTTCAGAACGTTCGGGGTAAGCCGGAGTTGGTCAAAGCTCCAGAGCTTCCGCTCACGCTACACGAGGTTCCAAACACCGATTCAGCTTTTTTCCCGGTGTTCACATTATGACGCACGCCATCCCGGAATGTCGTCTTTTGTTGGTACTTGTTTTACCTGCGGCCGTCAGGGTCATGTGTCGAAAGGATGTCCTAGTAGGAGGACTCAGCCTTCGGGATCGGTGGGTAGTTCATCACCTCCCTTAGTTATGCGCCCTACGGGGTAGGTTTGATTAGAACGACTAAGGAGCAAGCAGAGATACAGTATATCCTTAACCCCAAGAGATTAGTACGTATGATGAGATGAGTTTATCTTAAGTATTACGTTCAGTTAACCTTGTGTAAATTGTGATTAGAATCATGGTTAGTTAACCAGGTAAGATTTGGGGGATAGAGGGAGTGTGAGCCTTAGAGTTTTATACATAGAGACCTTAGAGGTAAGGCCATCTCGAGTAAATGATGTATTTTATTTTATGTTTGACCCTTGTCGGAGTGCATAGTGCACGTGAGCTATATTTCGGGATAAGTCCCTGAGTAGTGTGGAATGAAAGAGGGTAGTTGAGCTAAGAAGACCGCTAGGTTTTCGTAACATGATTAGTGAGATTGTTCCGGATCGGGGAGCAAGTGTTTTACGCGAGAGTGAGTCGGGTTGAGGCCATGCCGCGGGTCAACCCGCGACTGCTTTACGCTGGTCGGTTGTGGTGATCCTCCAGTGGTGGTCACGAGGGTGTTAGGCCCAAGTTTAGTATATCGCACGAAGTTCGTGGATGCGTCGACCGATGCTCGGCCGATGAGGTCACCATCTTGTCCTTCGCCAGACTGCTACTCGGCAGAGTTATGCGAGGTGTTTTATCGTGAAGGTTGTTAGGCCGCATGAGGTGCCTACTTTCACCTTATGTCGCATGTAGAGCCTGTGTCAGGCTATTTCGCTTTCCTAAGTTTACTGTGCAGTTGAGGAACTCAGGTGAGTCTCAATATCGCATTCGCCCTCGGGCCAGTGTTTGGATTTCAGGGGTAGTTGTAAGGATTGTTGCCTCCTGTTAAGGGAGTGTTGTTATAACTACCATTTCAGTATTCGGATATCGCCTACGGCCCTCGTAGGGCGGAAGTGTAAGTTGCCACGATTGGTTCGATGTTGGCAAAGTTCGATAGTGGGTTCATACTTGTTTCAGCAGACGGGATAGCGAAGCCTATCCAGAGAGGTTATCGATACCGAATCAACGTAAGTCGTATGGATGATCGGCGACGACGCTTGAGTTCGTGCCGACTGGGTCTTCAAGGTACCACCTAAGGGTGTGACGAGATTCGAAAAACAGAGGAAACTTAGCCCGAGTTACTTTGAGCCTTTTCAGGTCATTTGAAGAGTATGCCAGGTTGCCTATATGTTAGCTTTTGCCATCCGACTTAGGAGGCGATGTCCGCCCTTCATATTGTTAGGTTCGAAAAGTATCGAGATCCTCTGAGTGTTCCCGCTAATGATGACCAAGTCGAGATAGTAAACCCGAGGTTTGGAACCCAAGCGAGCGGAAATGTGGTAAGTTATGAGAAAGAGTTCGAGCGCATTTGAGAAAGGTAATGACGAGTAAGAGAAGAAGCGAGCAAGTAGTACGAGCATGGTTGTGATCATTTCGCTTGTAAAAGAGTAGGTGCGGGAGTATCTTTTAGCCCTCGTGGGACTTTTGTAGTGTTGAGGTGATTCTCGTGAACTTGGATGTAAGTATTTTGCGCAGTGTTTCGTGGCTGGCCAGGGCAGATTGTTCTCGTAAGTATAGTAGTGAAGACTATATCGCGCACATTTGTTTTGAGATTTAGAAGGAACATTCGGATGAATGTTTCTAAGCGAGGAGAATGTTATACCTCGTATTTTCGTAGTATGTACGTGGGGACGACGAGAAAAGTTTGAACTTTAAAGTAGGCTTCGGCGATTTTATTTTGTGCACAACCCCGACAGAGTCGTTTTCGACTAAACGCTTTACACAACTTCGAAGGAAAATTCCGCTATGTCATTTTTAATTTTTATGGATTTTTCCGAGAGACGAATATTTTGACCAACGAGAGGCGACACTTGTCACCCTCCAATCAGTGGACGACGGGCGGATTTGGGACGATTTGGTTGGCTTTTTGTCAAGTAGTTGGTAGGATATTTTGTGGGTAGATGGATAAGGTACACTTGGGTGAATCCTAGCCCTACACTTGCACCACACTTGGCTTGATTCGCCATCGTTAGCCATGGCTTGACCTATAAATACCCCTCCCTTTTGATGAACTTCTTCATCCAAAAATTGTGCTAAGTCTTGAAAGCTCTCTTCTCCCCCTTTGTGTAGTGTCTCGTCCTAGCCTCCCTCCCTTCGTGAGGCCCTCGCCGAGAGCCCTCCCTCGCCGAGTACCCCTCCTAGTGGGGTTGGCCGAGGGTATACACCCCTTTGTGGTGTTGTCTCATATAAATACCCCTCTTGGTAGAAATACTCTCCAAAGTATTGTTACTATACCCAAAATACCTTAGCCGTATACCTTGTAGTATTCCAAAGATACCTCTATACGTAGAGTCTTAAATACTCAGATGTCCTTTTGTCTCAAACCGAAACCCTAGGGAAAAATCTTCACAGTTGGTTGAAGTATTTAAGAAGAAGTTGCGTAGAACTTCTAAGGGTTGTTTGGAGCGGGTTGGAGCACCCGGAGTAGGAGCTAAGCGTTGCTCAGGACCGACATTTATACTTGGATAATTATGGGCTTATCGAGGTAAATATCTTGTCTCCCTAATGTATTAGAATTGCATACTATTGAAGAATAAGAATAAGTATAAGTATATACAAGGAAAGTATATAGAAGAGAATTGAACTGTAATAGAAAGATATTACAGAAAAGGCTTGAACTGAAATCACATCAGAAGATTAACCTGCAGAGTAGTCTAGACTTTGATAGACTTGTATAACCGTTATAGGTCGAAGTACTGCGAGTAGCGTATTCTACTCGGAGGGTGGAAAAGGCTAGCCGGACTACAGTACGTTGGAGCGTTTTACTAATAGTCGATAAATTGTCACGAGGTATGTGATTCTTCCTATCCTCTTGAGCATGATATTTTAAAGAATATATATATAGTACGGTAGACGTACGTGTGTTAACTGAATAATAATTACGGCAATGTCTTCGGACTTAAGCCTGAATAATAATTACGGCAATGTCTTTTGACTTAAGCCTGAATAATCTTGAAGTATTTCAAAAAGAATACTGAATCATTTTTAACAGAAGAGTAATACTTGGTTTTAAAAGCTTAAGAGTTATACTAGCTTTATGGGAAGTTAGGTATAACGGCTTAAGAGTGATAAAAAGAATGATTTATTGATTTAAAAGATAAGAGACTTGATCTTAAAAGATAAGAGACTTGACTTAATTGAATTTTGTTAAAAAGTGTGAAACCTCATTCGTGAGTAATGAGTACTTGGTTTTCAAAAGGAATAATGTTTCTTGATTTGAAATCGTAATAAGTATCGAATGCACTACCACGAAAGCGCTAATAAAGGAAATGTTTTGACTAATAAAGTATTATTAAAACCAGTAGAAACTTCCATCTGCATAGAAGCTAAGATGAGACAAAATGATATTACATTTCCTAGATCATGGCTGCTGTAATAAGATTGTTATGAACAAGAATAACCTACTCACACGTAAAGTATATGTTTCTCAAATTGTTTTAAAGGATTAAAACTATGAACTACGAAACCTTTTGAAAATGAGAAACTTGAGTAATTGAAATTAGGCAAACTTGAACGTTTGGAAAAGAATGTTGTTACTTGATTTTACAAAGAGAAGTGTTTTGATTTACTTCAAAAGATAATCACTCTATTTTCATATACCACGAGTATTGTGTGACTATTTGTGAAAGAACAGATCTCTTAAAGAGTTAATGTATGAAGTACTTTGGGGATAAAAACCCGATCTTGTTAATCATATAGTAGAAAGTACCTTGTGTGAATAACTTGATTGTGTTGGTTTGTGATAGCCTTGTAATACTTTCTTGTTGATTTGATAAATGAACATGTTAGGATGCTACGTGTGTTAGTATCTTGTGATGTTTGTGTAAAGGGGTTTCCCTTGATTGTGCTTATGTTGTTTAAACGATAAACTGTTATGTTGGTATTATATCACTCACCTTGATCCCGGGGGTTAAGCTGCCCTCCGATGCGGGGTAGACTCAGGCGGGTCTGTGTGACCAAGTGTTACTCTCCCTTCAAAACGATTTATAAATCTTTTGAAATATATCAAGTTCTTTATTATAACTAGCCAGTTATAATTCACATCAGTTACCTTTTAAATCCACAAAGTATTTTCTTACCTACATAAAGTCATATAACCAACTTCCCATAAAGCCGTTATAACACTTTATGTTTTAAGAACAATCAAACACGCTAACACATGTACGTCTCACCGTACTACATAGTTCACACATATCATGCTAGAAGAGATGTAAGAGGTTCACATACCTCGCGACGATTTATCGACAAGAAGCAAAATGCTCCAAGTACTACAACCTCTAGCCCTTTCCACTCCGAGTAGAATACGCTACTCTTAGTACTTTCACCTATAAAGGTCACAAACGCCTATTAACCCCAAAACACAAGTTTCTATCTTTCTCTGAGAAAATTCGGCACCTCCCCCACATGGCGTAAATCTCCTCTCTATCGAGGCCGCTACCAAGCCAACCAGTGGGGTTTACACGCCTAACCTGACGTGTACCATCCTACTCAAGAACTCTACACAAGTCTACCGCAATACACCCTATGTAAATACATTCATTCTTTTCTTTATTCTTCAGGCTTAAGTCAAAAGACATTGCCGAATACTAAGTATAGTTCCATATATAGTATACTTCAACTATATATTCTAACAAACATGTAATTTCCAATTACAATAGAGGGACAAGATAATTACCTCGATAAGCCCATAATTATCCAAGTTAAATGTCGATCCTTAGCAACGTTTAGCTCCAACTCCGGTGCTCCCGTCGCTCCAAACAACCCTTAGAAGTTCTATCCAACTTCTACTTAAATCCTTCAACTAACAACGAAGATTCCTTGGGTTTCGGTTTGAGACTAAAAAGGACAAAAGGTAGTATTTCCGGGCTCTACGTATAGAGGTATCTTTGGAATACTACAAGATACAAGGCTAAGGTATTTTGGGCATTATAACAATACTTGGAGGAGTATTTCAACACCACAAAAAGGGGGGTATCACACGAGAACAACACTCTAAAAGAGGGGGGGTGTTCTCGGCTTTAGGCTCACAAAGGGGGAGGGTTTCGGCCCAAGGCCTTCACAAGAGGGAGAGGGGGCTCTTGGACGAAAGAGGGAGGAGAGGGACTCAAGACTTGGAAGGTTTTGGATGAAGAAGTCTTCAAAGAGGGGGGGTATTTATAGCAAAACCAAAGGCCAACCAATGGCCAAGATCTAGCCAAGTGCAAGGCAAGTGTAAGGCCAAGATCAAGCCAAGTGCACCCTAACCCCTACTCCACAAAACACTCCACAAAACATGGCACAAAACTAGGCCAAAAGAGGGAGCCAATCGGCCAAGGCCAACCAATGCCTCTTGGACGCCCAAATCGTCCAAGCACCCCACTTGCTTCCAATGTGAGGGTGACACATGTCACCCTCCCGTTGGTCCAAAATGTTTCGCCACTCGGAAAAATCCGCAAAAATTAAAAATGTCATAGCCGGAATTTTCCCTACGAAAGCTGTGGAAACGTTTCGTCGGAAAACGACTCTACTCGGCACTTGTGCCCAAATTTCGAATCCAATGCCTAACTTAAGGCTCAAATTTCGTACGTACGTCCATACGTACATACTCTGGAAATACGGGGTATAACAGTTCTATATAACACCTCTATCATGAATTAGTCCCTTTCTCGGACTCTCAATCGATCGGCTAGAACTATGTTATTCTCTTGACTTTCCATCATATTCATGGCTACTCCTTTTGTCACGACCCGACCCTGGGCCCGCGACTGGTGCCTTACCTGGGCACCCCTCACAGGTATACATCATATAATAGTAGCGGAACATACATACAACTTAAAAAGAAATAAATAACCGATTAGCCGATAAGGCCACCTTCCAAAAGTATACACATAACCCAAAAAACAGTTACCTCTTTTTTCTTTACAACCCAATCCACAAGATATGACTACAGACCTCTAAGAATTTTTACATAACATCTGTGATGGGACAGGGCCCCGCCATACCCCTGAATGTACAACAACCGACAATTCCAGGGATCTGAACCAAAGATAAGCCTCCAAAGTAATGGAGCTTCTCAACAGCTGAACAGTGATCCTAAGAGTGAGGATCGGAACTCAGATAACTCTACTGCGGCATGAACGCAGCCCGAAGGTCGATTACAACAGTACCAAGTATGTGGAAAAAAGTCAGAATGAAATCATAATAGTCTAAAATAAAGCTGGGGACATGTACGATAAAATATTAACAGTACACTGTGCCTTACTAACAATGAGAGTAAACAAGAGTATACTTAACTGCATAAAAATAGGAGGCTCATGATCAAGTTAGGGCCACCCGCCCGTAGTATCATTAAGCAATCCTACTCCTGGGACTATTTCACCCGCATAGGTACTGTGGACCCGCAATGAGGTCATCCGCCTCGCATAGGACTGGTCCGCCCCACATAGGACTATTTCACCCGCATGAGCCCTACAGACTCGCATGAGGTATCCTCGCATAGTGGGGAGCAAACCCACGGAATATGCAAATGCTACAAACCCGGGGAATGACCCCGTAATGAACAATACATCACTAGCACAACCGACTATCATATATAACATAAGCACCACCGACTTATCATACATAACATAAGCACCACCGGCTTATCATAATTATCATAAGCAAGTTAAAACATCCCCTAACTTCTTATTAGCCTTAATTATCATGCACTCTCATTTTATTTAACTTAAGGCACTAACATGTAATTAGAAATCCGGGAATTTAACCCAAAGTACTACGTACTTCTGTTCCTTTAAAAAGAACCCTCTTTATATAAAAACCCCAAGATACTAACACCCGTAGTATCAAGGCTTGTCTACTTTTCAAAACAAGTTACTATACCTTTAGAAATTCATTTCAAGGCTTTGACACTAAGTAACTTCTTCATTCACAACCTAGGCAACTCATGCCTATAAATCAAGTAGACACTCTCTTAACTTCCCATAAAACCGTTATAACTAACTTCCCATAAAACCGTTATAACTCTTTATGTTTTAGACAATTACATTCTTTTTGAAACCAAGAGACTTATACTTTTAAAACCAAGTATTATATAATTTCAAATCAGTTTCATAACTTTCAGAATACTTCAAGTCTCTTAACTTTAGAAATCAAGTTTCTTAACTTTAGAATAGTTCAAGTAATCAATACTTTCCAAACCAAGTATTCTATACATTTTCAAGTCAAGAAATCTTTGTTTACCTTATTAGAATAAACCATTCTTTTAACTTCCCATAAAGTTGTTATAACCAACTTCTCATAAAGCCGTTATACTAACTTTATGCTTTAGAAACTAAGACATCTTTAACCTTTAAAACAAGTGAGTTAATTCTCTAACTCAACCAACTTGGACATTCTTAAACAAGTAAAGGATATCAAATGAAACTAAATTCATTTAAATCTCGTACGTCTACCGTACTATACATTTATAGCTACTCATGCTCAAGAGATAAGAAAAGTTCCACATACCTCTCCGGCTCAATCCACTTGCCTAGTTGAAAACGCCGCATGTAGAATGTCAACCTATAATGACCATAATACATCCATCAACTACTAGCTTTCAATGTAGAATATTCCTAAGTATAAGGACTCTTAATTCTACGGAAAATCGGGCAGCACTTCCTTTGTTTCTACGTACTTTTCCACCTTTTTCAAGTCCCGAAAATCAATAACCAAATGTCACATTTAAGGCTCAACAATTCAGAAATTCAAAAGGGATTACACTCCTAACAGGACGTGTAAAATTCTGCCCCACAATTAATATAAAACTGTCCAACAACTTAAGCCATTCTCGGCTACCATCAATATCAACAACAATGTCAAATTCCGTTCAATTCTTTTTTAATCCAAGTTGTTATTCCAACATGTTATATACATAATAACAATTTCAACAACTATAGATCATTTCTTCCTTAACATGCGACGATTGTATCTAACAATTAAATTGAATTATAAACTTAATGGCTAACATGTCCAATTTCGGTTTTCAACATGTCGACATGATCCAAATCTTTTCAAACTTCATAATATGTATCACATGATCATTCCTAACTTATCATAACATGGAATATTTAATCACATTAAGAAGACGAAGGTTTTACCTCAATAAGCCCTATAATGTCCAAGCGTAAAAGTCGATCCTTAGAAACTTTTAGCTCATCTTCTTATGTTCCAATTCGCTCCAAGCACTCCTTAGAAGCTCATGACCAACTTCTCTTCAATTTCCAACTTCAAAGTTGAAGAACACCTTAGGTTTTCATCTTGCGACTAACGTGAAAACGTAGTTTTTCAGGGATCTTTCTATTGAGATAACCTTAGAATACCTTTAGGAACCTTGGGTTTGAATATTGGGAATTATGAAGCAAGATTACAAATTTTTTGTGTGGGAAATACCTCATTGCCGAGAGCTCCTAAATGGAACATCTAAAGTTCTTGAAAAATTTCTAAGTATGGAATTCATCTTGTTACACCCCGTAGTTCCAGAGTATGTATATGAGGACGTACGTATGAGAATACGACAGAAAAATTGGAGAGGAAGAAAGATGTGATTTTTCGACGGAAAAGTTTCCGGATTTTGTGAAGGAAAAAGGTTCATTAATGGGAATTGGATTCCCAGATTTGGTATTCGGACTTTTTGGAATATTTAAGAATTATGGAATTTTATTTCCGGAATTGGTCACGTGGGGCCCACGGGAGGAATTTACGGTTTGTGGGGCCCACTTTATTTTCGGATTTTTGGCATTGCGGATATTTTGTCGGAAGACGGAATATTTTGGACGAGTCGGGGGGCGACACGTGTCACCCCCCACCCCTTGAGGCCATGTGGGCCGATTGATTGTGGGTGTGTTGGACGATTTTGAGTGGGACAAGTGGCTTGCCACTTGTCCCATTGTTATGGTGGACAAATGGTTGGCCAAATACACACACACATGTACCCCATCCTCACCACACACTTGCCTAGATCTTGGCCATTGATTTTTCTATAAATACCCCATTGATTTCAAGACTTCTTCATCCACCTAAATGTTTCTAAGTCACAAAAAAATCCCCCCCCCCCCTCTTGATAGTTCTCGTCCGATTCCCCCTTTGTAGAAAAATTCTTCAAGTGTTGGTATAGTCCCAAATATCTTAGCCTAGTATTCCTAGTAGTTTTCCAAAGTTATTTCAAATACTAAGAGCCCGGAAAAATACTACTTTATTCCTATAGTCGCAAAAATGAAGCCCTAGAAAAATCTTCATAGCTTAGATGAAGTGTTAAGAGAAGTTGTTTAGAAACTTCTAAGGGTTGCTTGGAGAGGGTTGGAGCGTAAGGATTTGGAGCTAAACGTTGCTCAGGATCGACTTATATCTTGGATAATTTTGGGCTTATCGAGGTAATGATCTTTGTCCCCCTATTGTAATTGGATATTACATGTTGTAGTAATGTATAGTTGAGTATACTATATGTAGAATGAATATGGATAAGAATTGAATCAGTATTTACATAGAATTTGTATTCTGATGAGACTTGTAGTATTATTGTGGAGTAGAATTGTACACGTCCAGGTTAGGCGTGTAACCCCCTGGGATTGTTGGTTTGGTAGGCCTCGTTAGAGGAGATTTATGTGGTTGCGGGAGGTGCTGCCGAATTTTCTAGAATAAGGAATCTTGTATCTAGAATTATTCTACGAAGAGATCTAGAGGTTGATAGATGTTTTGTGGCCTTTTAGGTTGAAGTGCTACGAGTAGCGTATTCTACTTGAAGGGTGGAAAAGCGAGCAAGGTTAGAGTACTTTGGGCGTTTTGCTAATTGTCGATAATCGTCGCGAGGTATGTGAACCTCTTCCTATCCTTTCTAGCATGATATTTGTGAAATATATTTAGTGCGGCAGACGCACGTGTGTTTAAAGGAAGTTGATTTTCCTTTTGTGTCCTTGACTTGATTCCAAAGTTAAGTGACTTGTTATGAAATATTAAGGACTTGGTTTGTGTTAAACAGTTGTGAAACCGCTTTTATGAGAAATGGGTACTTGGGTTTTAAAAGGAATAATATTATATTGATTTTGGAAATGAGAATAAGTATCGAACAAACCACTGCAGCGTTAATAAAGGAAAATGTATTGACTAACTAATTACTATTAAAACCAGTAGAAACCTCCATCTGCATAGAAGCTAAGATAAGACAAAATTGTATTACATTTCCTAGATCATGGCTGCTTTAATAAGAATCATTATAAACAAGCATTAATTTTCTTAAATTTCCAAAGTAAGGAACTTGATTTCTAAAAGAAAAGAGACTTGAGGAATTGAAGAGTTTTGGTTTAAAAGAAAGACATGGTTTTGTCTTAAATTGGTTTAAAACATAAAGTGTTATAACAGCTTTATGGAAAGTTAGTTATAACGACTTTATGAAAACAAAAGAATGGTTTTATCATTAGTTTTAAAATGGTAACTTGACTTTAAAAGGAGAAGTGTTTTGGTCTAAAAAGAAGGCATAGTATTGTCTTAATTTGGTTTAAAAAGGAAAGTATGGAAGTTGTTTTGGTTTACTTAAAATGTTAGTCACTCTATTTTGATAATACGGGCATCTGGTGACCTTTGTAAAATAAATGAATCTTTTAAAAGAATTTAACGTCACGTAGTACTTTGGGGTTAAAACCTGGACTTTGGCATAAAATGAAAGTACCTTGAGTTGTGTGTAACTTGCCTATGTTTGCGTGTGATAGCCTTGTCGTGCTAGTATTGTATTCCTATACCATCGCGTCTCGATGGAGCGCCGTCTGATTTTTAATGATCTTACTTGGGCGTGCAGCGGTGGCGGAGCATTCCGCAGTGCGACACGTGATTATTATTCCATGGACTAGCTCCAGCGAGGTTTCTTGATTCACGGTATCTGGTAGTTGGCTCTCGTACTTGCCCCGAGGTCGTGGCTGATTCGGCTTGGTATCTGGTAGTTAGCCTTCGTACTTGCCCCGTTCAGTTTTGTGACGAAGTCTCGTGATTCCGGCTTGGTATCTGGTAGTTAGTCTTCGTACTTGCCCCGGCCAGCTACGTGGCGCAGGTGGTATCTGGTAGTTGGCTTTCGTACTTGCCCTGGGTCAGCTTCGTGGTATGGTTATATAGATTTGTTGGTACGACTTTGGTATCTGGTAGTTGGCTTTCGTACTTGCCCCGGTCAGTTGATGATGCGGCTTTGGTATCTGGTAGTTAGCCTTCGTACTTGCCCCGTACGGTTTTTATGACACAGGTGGGACCTGGTGTTCATGTGTACTCCTTGGTGTGGTTATCGTAGACTGCCGGCAGTGAGGAAGGTGTTCCACGGGCATGATTGATGTTGCGGGCATGAGACCCATAGTTATATTTGAGTGATGACTTTGAGGGCGTGAGTCCCTGACTTGACGTGACTGCTTACATATTATGTACTGTAGTTTGGTTATCATATATGTCTCCTGTTTTATATAGACTACTATGATTTTATTTACAGTATTTTCAGTTTCACATACTTGGTACCTGTTATCGACCTCCTTGGGCTGCGTTCATGCCGCAGGTAGAGGTACATCGGTTGTTGATCCTCGCTCATAGGATCACAGTTCAGCTTATTGGGAAGCTCCGTTTCTCCGGAGGCTTATCTTTTGGTATGTTTCCCTGAGTTGCAGGTTCTTGTACATTCAGGGGTATGGCGGGGCCTTGTCCCGTCATAGTTGTTGTTACACTCTTAGAGTGCAGTAATCTTATTGTGTGGCGGGGTTGTAAAGGATGTAACTGTTCAAATTTCTGTATATATATGCAAAAAGGCAACCGTTTTGGTTAGCCTGTTTTCTTTTATCTTGTTTCATATCTGTATGTTTTATTTCCGCTGGTTTTTCTCTGATGTTGTATCACTAGGGTGCCCGGGGTAAGGCACCAGTCGCGGGCCCGTGGTCGGGTCGTGACACATCTTTACTACTAGTAGTAGTAGTATGTATTTATAACACCATCAAGGGCTAAGATTGAACCAATTGGATGGCTAAGATTGGTCCACTATGTCAAGCCTCAACTTGCCCTTAGACTTGGTCCATTTTATCAAGCTAACATTTGCTACACTTAGCCATATATTTCGTCCAAGATGATACATGTGGAGGGTGACACGTGTCGCCCTCCAATTGGTCCATAATATTTCGTTTCCCGAAATTTCTCTAATTGGTCAAAATATCGGAAACCTCGTGGCCCCACAAAATCGTAAAATTTCTCAGGTGGGCCCCACGTATCCAACTCTGTAAATAAACTTCCATAATTCCGATAAATTCTAAAAGTCTTAAATAACAAATTTGAGAACCCAATTCTCATTAACGAACAATTTTCCTTCCCGAGGTTCGGAAGATTTTTCCTTCGGAAAACAATTATTTCTTTCGTTCAAATTTTTAAGTCTTGTGTTCTCCCGTCTATTCTCTTATACATGTCCTGGAATTTACGGGGTGTAACATTCTCCCCTCCTTAGAAAAATTCGCCCCTCCTTAGAAACATTCATCCCCGAATGTTCCTTCGAGGTTCTATCTAAACGGATATTGGCATAGTCCCTTGACTACACCCAACATAATCACACTTGCCACACATGGCCACATAACAATACTTATACTAAAACGTCAACCTGAACTCCAAGTGTCGACGTTGGTTATCTGCATAAAGCTTCTGCTGACTCTGAGCTTACTAATATTTTTTCCTGGATAAGCTTCGCCTTATCCACAGCCCGCTGAATCAAGTCTGGGCCAACTATCTGAACCTCGCCTACGTGGAACTAACCAATCGGCGATTCTACACTCTCTTTCATACAAGGCCTCATACAGGGCCATCTGAATACTTAAATGGTAACGGGTATTATACGTAACTCAACGAGAGGCAAAAGATCCTCCCAGCTACCCCTGAAACCAATAACATAGGCCCACAACCTATCCTCAAGTGTCTGGATAACATGCCCTGCCTGTCCGTCTGTCTGAGGGTGAATTGCAACACTGAGACTCACCTGTGTCCCTAATCCCTTCTGGAAAACCTCCAGAAGTTATCCGTAAACTGAGCTCATCCGTCTGACATCATAAATGTAGGAACCCCGTGCAGTCTCATACTCTTCCTGATATATAATCTCGCATAATCCTCAGCCGAGTAGATAGTCCTGACCGGAAGAAAAATGGGCTGACCTCGTCGGCCTGTCTACTATGACCCACAAGGAGTCACACTTCCTCTGAGCACGATGCAACCCTATAACAAAATCCATATTAATCACCTCCCACTACCAAGTTGGGATCTCAATCGTCGATAATAGCCCACTGGGCTTCTGGTGCTCAATCTTGACCTGCTACTAATTCAGACACTAAGCAACAAACTCTACTACGTCCCTCTTCAGGCCATCTGTCACACCCCGAAATTCGGGCCCGTGACTGGTGCCTTACCCCGGGCACCCTAGTGATACAACATCAGAGAAAAACCAGCGGAAATAAAAACTTAGACATGCAACAATAGATATAATAATAAACAGGCCAACCAAAACAGTTGCCTTCAGTATATACATAAAACCTGAACAGTTTAATCCTTTTACAACCACGCCTACATCGCACTACAGACCTCTAAGATTTACAACGACTATGACGGACGGGGCCCCGCCATACCCCGAATGTACAAGAACCTACAACTCGAGAACACATACAAAAGATAAGCCTCGAGAAACGGAGCTTCCCCAACGCTGGCGAGATCCTAAGAGCGAGGATCCACGACCGATGTACCTCTACTGCGGCATGACGCAGCCCCGAAGGAGGTCGACAACAGTACCAAGTATGTGAAATCAGAATATCTGCGGTTAAATCATAACGATCTATATAAAGCAGAGACATGTATGATAACCAAAATACAAGACGCAACATAAAAGCGGTCAAGTCGTGACTCACGCCTCAAAGTCACCACTCAAATATAACTATGGGTCTCGCCCGCACATCCATCATGTTCGCATCGCCACATGCCCCGAATCTGCGTCGGTGTAGACATGTCCATGATGCAACAATAACAAGGCCGCGTGGCCACGTGCCGGAATCGCGACGGTGTAGACATGCCCGTAACCTCAATAACAATATCTTGGGTGGTCAACCGCGCGTAGCCACATGCCGAGAATCTTTGCGTCGGTGTAGACACGTCCATGTTGCGGTAATAACCATATCGGGTAATCAACCGGCGCCGTGGCCGCGTGCCGGAATCTGCGACGGTGTAGACATGTCCATGTGACATCAACAACAAGACAAGAATCAAAATGGAAACATACGTGGAATTCTCCATCACCGCCAAAGACGCGTCAAGTAAGTTCTCGACAAGTCAACCGCTCTATCGAGACGCGGTAACGTAAATACCACACTTGCACAACAAAGGCTATCATCACAAGCGTAGGCAAGTTTCACAACAACAAGCATAGGCAAGTTTCACAACAACAAGCATAGGCAAGTTTCACAACAACAAGCATAGGCAAGTTTCACACAACTCAAAGTACTTTCATTTTATGCCAAAGTCCGGGTTTTTAACCCCAAAGTACTACATACGTTAAGTTCTTTTAAAAGAGATCCATTACTTATAAAAGTCACTCGATACGTAGTATTAGAATGACCAACCCACATTCCTTTTCAAAATCAAGTAACAACATTCTTTTCCTAAGTTCCAGTTTGCCTAGTTTCAATTACTCAAGCTTCTCATTTTCAAATGGTTTCATAGTTCCCAAACATAATCACTTGATTCCTTTTAGAACAATTGAGTAACCTATGTCATATATGTTAGTAGTTTATTCTTGTTTATAACGATCTTATTACAAAGACCATGATCTAGAAAATGTAATATCATTTTGTCTCATCTTAGCTTCATGCGGATGGAGGTTTCTACGGTTTTAACACAACATCATTATTCAATACATTTTCCTTTATTAACGCTGCGGTGGTGCGTCGATACACATTCGATTTCCAAATCGGAAACATTATCCCTTTAAAACCAAGTACTCATCACTCACGAATGAGGTTTCACACAACATCCACATTAAAACAAATAAGTTAAGTCTCTTATCTTATAAGATCAAGTCTCTTAACTTCTAACATCAGTAAACCATTTTCACCTACATAAGGTCGTTATAACTAACTTCCCATAAAGCTATTATAACACCCTATGTTTTAAACCAACCAAATCACTTAGCACATGTACGTCTACCGTACTACATAGTTCACAACAATCATGCTAGAAAAGATAGGAAGAGGTTCACATACCTCGCGACGATTTATCGACAATAAGCAAAATGCTCCAAGTACTACAACCTTGCTAGCCCTTTCCACTCCTCGAGTAGAATACGCTACTCTTAGTACTTTCACCTATAAAGGCCACAAACGTCTATTAACTCTTAAACACAAGTTCCCATTTTTCTACAGAAAATTGGCGACTCACCTCCCACAGTAAATCTTCTCTCTATCGAGTAGGCTACCAAGCCAACCGAGGGGTTTACACGCCTAACCTGGCGTGTACAATTCTACATAATACTACACAAGTCTGCGCAATACATCCTATGTAAATACTGATTCGATTCTTTATTCTTGAGCTTAAGTCAAAAGACATTGCCACAAGAATGTTCAGTTCTATATATAGTATACCTCAACTATATATTCCTACTACATGTAATCTCTAATTACAATAAGGGGACAAGAATATTTACCTCGACAAACCCAAAATTATCCAAGTTATAATGTCGATCCTGAGCAAGGTTTAGCTCCTACTCCGTGCGCTCCAATCCGCTCCAAACAACCCTTAGAAGTTCTAACCAACTTCTACTCAAATACTTCAACCAACTATGAAGATTTCCTTAGGGTTGCGGTTTTGAGACTAAAGGACACAAGGTAGCATTTAGGGCTCTACGTAAGAGGTAACTTTTGAAATACTACTAGGTAAAGGCTAAGGTATTTTGGGCATTATAACAATACTAGGAGAGTATTTCTATACCACAAAAGGGGTATTATACGAAACAACTAGGCTAGGGGTACCCACTAGCACCACAAAGGAAGAGGAGGGTTTCGGCCAAGGCAAATTTTAAGGGGAGAGGGCTCTTGGGCGAGTCAACAAGAGGAGGAGGGGTTTCAAGACTTGGAAGATTTTGGATGAATGAAGTCTTGAGAGGGGTATTTATAGGAAAGCCAAAGGCCAACCAAGGGCAAGATCAAGCCATGTGCAAGGCAAGTGTATGGCCTTGATCAAGCCAAGTACACCTAACCCTACTCACAAAACATTGCACCAAACAAGCCACAAAACAAGGCACAAAACAAGGCCAAAACAAGGAACCAATTGTGCAAGGCCAAACGTCCCTCTTGGACGCCCAAATCGTCCAAAGCACCCCACTTGCTTCCAATGTGAGGGTGACACATGTCACCCTCCCGTTGGTCCAAAATGTTTCGTCTCTCGGAAAAATCCGCAAAAATAAGAAAAGACATAGCCGGAATTTTCCCTGCAGTTATGTAAAGCGTTTAGTCAAACGACTCTAACCGGGTGTTGTGCACAAATGTCATTCGGCCAAGCCACCTAGGCGGGGGTGACACGTGTCACCCTCCTATTGGCCCTCATAAAACGTCTTCCGAAAAATATCCACAATGGCCAAAATCTCGAAAACAAAGTGGGCCCCACAAAACCGTAAATTTCTCCCGTGGGCCCCACGTGACCATTTCCGAAAATAAAATCTCAAAATTCTAATATAATCTATGAAGTCCAAATACCAAATCTGGGAATCCAATTCCCATTAACGAACCTTTTTCTTCACAAATAACCGGAAACTTTTCCGTCGAAAACTCACATCTTTCTTTCTTTCCAAATCTTTTACATGGTGCTCTCAAATGCGTGCGCCCTCGCATACATACCACGAGAATACGGGGTATAACATTCTCCCTCCTTAGAAACATTCGTCCGAATGTTCCTTCTCAAGACGGATATCGATGAAGTTCCTACAACAAGTTGCCAACGCCACGAGCCTGAAAAATAACACACGTCCTCTTCCTTCCTTACTCGGTGCCCTTCTCGAACACTTGAACTCTCGGACGTACCATACTTTAGTCATTACTTCCGTTCCCAAAAATCTCGGAGTCACTACCTCCAAACTTGGTCATCTTACTAACCTCAAACTTCCTTAAGGCCATTCCGGCCTTACGAACCGCTTCGGTCGACGCGTCCACGAACTCATACGATGATCATACAAACTTGGGCCTAGCATCCTCGTGACCCTACCACCTGGCGGGACCACCCAGAACTGACCCCACCTTAATCCGGGCTACGGGTTGACCCGTATCACGTCCTCAACCCGACCCACAATCGCGTCAAGCCCTCGTTCCCCGACACAGAACAATCCTGCTGAATCACATCATGAAAGCTACCACTTCCATCTCACACTACCCATGGACTTATCACACAAATAAAACCCACGTAAACTACGTGCTCTGATAAAGGTCAAACATAAAACGAATCTTTTACTCAAGACGACCTTACCTCTAAGGTCTCAATCGTGACAGTCTAGGGTTCACACTTACCATGACCCCATACTTACCCTTCTACAATAACCAGGTGTCTAAATCACATTTAGCACAAAGCTATCCGAACATAACACTTAACACATCATTAACATCAATACATACAAGTATCTAAAGGGTTAAGGATATACCTGAAACTAGGCGGTTCAAGGACCGCTAAAACTGGGAACTTCCACCGCGACCTCTACCGTGGCCCGCAACTGCTCTAGTAGTCTGTGCTATCCTACCAGCGCTACCCCTGGTCGGACAGTCTCTCGTCATATGGCCCTGTTGGCCGCTAGAATACCAAGCTACCTTGGTACTAATACAATCTCCTAAATGCTGTCTACCACATCGACCACACCGAGGTAGGGGTGTGCGTCCGCCAACACCCCTACTCGCGAACATCAAACACAGGAGCCACGACCGCTCTGAATATCCCGAGGTCCCGAAGGCTGCGGAGGACCACTCTGCAATGGCGGAGGTACATAACTAGTCTGCTTCGAGGCGGTCCGCCTCGAAGTCGCCAAAATATCCGGCCGTCTTGGCGCCTTCTCTGTGGCGGTCCGCTGCGTCGATCTCTGCGCTCCTCGCACCCAAGTGCATGAGCCTGAATGCGGGCAATGTCCATGCCCGGCTGAAGAGAAACACCCGCACAAGACTCGGCCATATAATTATCTAGCCCGTGGCGTGGCGATGCAGCATATCCTCCATATCTGCAAGTCGCGCAGGGACATATCGCGCGAAAGACTCGAACTCGACATTGTACTCACGGCGGTCGCCTCTCTGCCTCAGTAACAAAAATCTGTCGGCCCGTGCCCTCCTCATCTGCGGAGGCAAGAAGTGCGTGAGAAAAGCCCCCGAAAACTCATCCCATACTGCTGGAGGTGCATGCCCTCCCCGGGAAAGCTCCCACGAATCAAACGATCATTGCGGTATCACGCAGCCGATGCGAACCGAAGGTCACAGACTCGGTCTCTGAAGCCTTGATCACCCGCATGATCCTCTGTAACTGACGGATGAACTCCTGCGGATCATCCTCAGGCCTCGACCCATAAAACTCTGGCGGGCTACAACTCAGAAAGTCCCGTAGCCTCAAACTATCTGCTCTCGGGTGCACCAGCGTCTTCTGAACCGAATCGCCGCGTCGGCTGTCTCATATCGCCACAACCACGGCCAATAATCGGGCCATCTCGCGTGACCCATCTCCCTGCTCGGTGTGGGGTGGAGGCTCAGGTACTGTAGTCTCATCAGCCACGGCTGCGGCTCTAAACCCTGCTGGTCTTTGGCGGCGCGAAACTTCGCCGTCGGAAGCTGTCTCAGTCTTGGCCGACTGCGCCCTCGTGCTCCTCTGTATCCACTAGCAGCTCCTCGGCTGCCTTGCCATCAGGCACCGGTCGCCAGGCGGAGGCATAATCGTAAAATGAAACACATCGGAGGGTCCAACTTACAACTCAGCTCTAAGGCACGATCTCAGAATGAGAAGAATAGAAACCACTCCTACATGTCCTATAGCCTCCTGATTATAGATGTGGTGCACAACACACCGATAATCAAGACTACTACTGACACGGTCTGTAGACACTTTCCGAGGACTAACTGCTCTGATACCACTTTGTCACACCCCGAAATTCGGGCCCGTGACTGGTGCCTTACCCCGGGCACCCTAGTGATACAACATCAGAGAAAAACCAGCGGAAATAAAAACTTAGACATGCAACAATAGATATAATAATAAGCAGGCCAACCAAAACAGTTGCCTTCAGTATATACATAAAACCTGAACAGTTTAATCCTTTTACAACCCCGCCACATCGACTACGGACCTAAGATTTACAACGACTATGACGGGACGGGGCCCGCCATACCCAGATGTACAAGAACCTACAACTCGAGAACACATACCAAAAGATAAGCCTCGGAGAAAGCGGAGCTTCCCAAACGCTGAACTGAGATCCTAAGAGCGAGGATCCACGACCGATGTACCTCTACATGCGGCATGACGCGGCCCGAGAGGTCGATAACAGTACAGTATGTGAAAGCAGTAAATCTGCGATTAAATCATAACAATCATATAAAGCGGGGAGACATGTATGATAACCAAAATACGATCTGCAACATAAAGCGATCAAGTCAGGGACTCACGCCCTCAAAGTCACCACTCAAATATAACTATGGGTCTCACGCCCACACATCCATCATGTTCGCATCATGGCCGCATGCCCCCGGAATACTGCATCGGTGTAGACATGTCCATGATGCAACAATAATAACAAGGCGCGTGGCCACGTACCGGAATCGCGTCGGTGTAGACATGCCCATGTAACCTCAATAACAATATCTTGGGTGGTCAACCTGCCGCGTAGCCACGTACCGAATCTGCATCGGTGTAGACCGTCCATGTTGCGATAATAACCATATATCGGGTAATCAACCGGCGCGTGGCCGCGTGCCCCGAATCTGCGTCGGTGTAGACATGTCCATGTGACATCAACAACAAGACGATAATCAAAATGGAAACATACGTGGAATTCTCCATCACCGCCAAAGACGCGTCAAGTAAGTTCTCAACAAGTCAACCGCCTCTATCGAGAGGCGGTAACGTAAATACCACACTTGCACAACAAAGGCTATCATCATGGCGTAGGCAAGTTTCACAACAACAAGCATAGACAAGTTTCACAACAACAAGCATAGGCAAGTTTCACAACAACAAGCATAGGCAAGTTTCACACAACTCAAAGTACTATCATTTTATGCCAAAGTCCGGGTTTTTAACCCCAAAGTACTACATACGTTAAGTTCTTTTAAAAGAGATCCATTACTTATAAAAGTCACTCGATACCCGTAGTATTAGAATGACCAACCCACATTCCTTTTCAAAATCAAGTAACAACATTCTTTTCCTAAGTTCCAGTATGCCTAGTTTCAATTACTCAAGCTTCTCATTTTCAAATGGTTTCATAGTTCCCAAACTTAATCACTTGATTCCTTTTAGAACAATTGAGTAACCTATGTCATATATGTGAGTAGTTTATTCTTGTTTATAACGATCTTATTACAGCAGCCATGATCTAGAAAATGTAATATCATTTTGTCTCATCTTAGCTTCTATGCAGATGGAGGTTTCTACTGGTTTTAACACAACACATCATTATTCAATACATTTTCCTTTATTAACGCTGCGATTGGTGCAGTCGATACACATTCGATTTCCAAATCGGTAAAACATTATCCCTTTAAAACCAAGTACTCATCACTCACGAATGAGGTTTCACACAACATCCACATTAAAACAAATAAGTTAAGTCTCTTATCTTATAAGATCAAGTCTCTTAACTTCTAACATCAAGAAACCATTTTCACTACGTAAGGTCGTTATAACTAACTTCCCATAAAGCTATTATAACACCCTATGTTTTAAACCAACCAAATCACTTAGCACGTATGCGTCTACCGTACTACATAGTTCACAACAATCATGCTAGAAAAGATAGGAAGAGGTTCACATACCTCGCGACGATTTATCGACAATAAGCAAAATGCTCAAGTACTACAACCTTGCTAGCCCTTTCCACTCTCGAGTAGAATACGCTACTCTTAGTACTTTCACCTATAAAGGCCACAAACGTCTATTAACTCTTAAACACAAGTTCCCATTTTCTCTGAAAATTCGGCACCTCCCGCCACAACGTAAATCTTCTCTCTATCGAGGCCGGCTACCAAGCCAACCAGGGGGTTTACACTTCTAACCGGACGTGTACAATTCTACAGTAATACTACACAAGTCTACTGCAATACTGATCCTATGTAAATACTGATTCGATTCTTTATTCTTCAGCTTAAGTCAAAAGACATTGCCCACAATAATGTTCGATTCTATATATAGTATACCTCAACTATATATTCTACCACATGTAATCTCCAATTACAATAAGGGACAAGAATATTTACCTCGACAAGCCCAAAATTATCCAAGTTATAATGTCGATCCTGAGCAAGGTTTAGCTCCACTCCGTGCGCTCCAATCCGCTCCAAACAACCCTTAGAAGTTCTAACCAACTTCTACTCAAATACTTCTACCAACTATGAAGATTTCCTTAGGGTTTCGGATTTGAGACTAAAGGACAAAAGGTAGCATGGTCGGGCTCTACGTACAGAGGTAACTTTTGAAATACTACTAGGTCAAGGCTAAGGTATTTTGGGCATTATAACAATACTAGGAGAGTATATCTATACCACAACAGGGGGGTATTATACGAAAACAACTATGCTAGGGGGGGGTACCCCACGACTAGACACCACAAAGGAAGAGGAGGTTTCGGCCAAGGCAAATTTTAAGGGAGAGGGCTCTTGGGCGAGAGTCAACAAGAGGAGGAGGGTTTCCAAGACTTGGAAGATTTTTGGATGAATGAAGTCTTCAAGAGAGGGGGGTATTTATAGGAAAGCCAAAGACCAACCAAGGGCCAAGATCAAGCCATGTGCAAGGCAAGTGTATGGCCTTGATCAAGCCAAGTACACCCTAACCCTACTCCACAAAACATTGCACCAAACAAGCCACAAAACAAGGCACAAAACAAGGCCAAAACAATGAACCAATTGTGCAAGGCCAAACGTCCCTCTTGGACGCCCAAATCGTCCAAAGCACCCCACTTGCTTCCAATGTGAGGGTGACACATGTCACCCTCCCGTTGGTCCAAAATGTTTCGTCTCTCGGAAAAATCCGCAAAAATAAGAAAAGACATAGCCGGAATTTTCCCCTCGCAAGTTATGTAAAACGTTTCGTCGAAAATGACTCTAACCGTGTTGTGCACAAATGTCATTCGGCCAAGCCACCTAGGCGGGGGTGACACGTGTCACCCTCCTATTGGCCCTCATAAAACGTCTTCCGAAAAATATCCACAATGGCCAAAATCTCGAAAACAAAGTGGGCCCCACAAAACCGTAAATTTCTCCCGTGGGCCCCACGTGACCATTTCCGAAAATAAAATCTCAAAATTCTAATATAATCTATGAAGTCCAAATACCAAATCTGGGAATACAATTCCCATTAACGAACCTTTTTCTTCACAAATAACCGGAAACTTTTCCGTCGAAAACTCACATCTTTCTTTCTTTCCAAATCTTTTTCTGTCGTGCTCTCGTACGTACGTCCTCGCATACATACCCTGAGAATACGGGGTATAACACCATCTTACCAATACATACATCTGAGGTCATGATACATCTTAGTCGACCCCAAACAAATAGAGAAATAAGCACTGCGTGCCTCCCCTAAAACCTGTTGACAAGTCCTGCAGCATCGGGCACACACAATCTATCCTCATATCTTAGCACCCCCACCGGTGCTACCTTGTATAATCTCTTCTCCTCTCGAAGATCCATATCTCGATTCCGTACTAGAGCTGGATCCTTATATTGTTGCCTCTTCACCTCCTCAACGAGGGAAGACTCGGTAACCTCTCGAATCTGAGCTCCACTATCATGCTCCCGTAGCTGCGGGAAATATAGGTTGTTACCTTATCGTGTTGCATCCGCATACAACCCAGCCAAACACTCAAAGTGTTACCATAATAACCTAACCCTCTAGTACCTCAGGAGGGGTTTAGAACTGTAGTCATAGTCAACTTATCTTCCAATAACTGGAAGCCTTTCTCATATTTCCGAAATAATCGGGGATATAATCTCAATTATGATTCCTGTTTCCATTTTTCTGTTGCAACCAAACTTAGTCACTATACTTAGATTCGATTCCTTTGCTTGTCTCATGGCTTAGACTTCCTGCCAATCACAATTTAGTGGGAGACTTCCTTAATCTCGTCAAGTAGTAATCCTATTATTCTCTTCCAGCTCATAGAGCTTATAGTCAGGTGTTCAACCTCAATTCATGGTATTACATAATCCAATGGATTGCCAAGATTTCTTATCGTTCGAGTGTCTACTCGTCTTACCTTTATTTTTCATTTCCAGTTGCCCTGGGGTCTCTTACCTCCCCGTATATATACGGTCTGGACCGTCATTACAGGCTTGCCACCTTTCGTCGAGGTGTTCCTAACTGCCCATCATTTCTAATGGTCTTCGCACTAGTCTAGGTAATTATGACTTGGGAAACCTTCATAACTGTAATTGCATTCTCCTTATTATTCTGGTCATAACCCTTCATCATACTAATTACTAACCCAAATATTTCTACCTCGTTCCTGGGTCATACATTTCCATTTATGCTTATCACCAACATATATATCCTTAAGACACATCCTCGACCATTTCCTAATGTCTCCCTCCATTACCCCAACACAATACCTTTCCCATGGCTACCTAAAACTGTAACCTATGGCATGACGACACTGAAGACCTTACCAGTCTCATATCCATCGCCTAATAACATGGGTACACATAACCCTTAAAATACGGAAAACTATCCTTCTACGTGGGGGAGAGAGCTTATCTCCCTTTCATAATCTTAATCATCAAGCGCAGCCTTATAATCGTATAGATTTTCAAAACCTACCAACGATGCCTTCTGTTTTCCACGAGCGAGACTCACACTTATTGTTACACCCCGTAATCCCAGGACATGTATATAAGAACATACATATGAAATCAGGACGTTAAGATTTGAGGTTTGTAGAATTTATCGGAATTTTGGAAATGTCGGGAAATTAAATATTGCGACGAATGGGAGGGTGACACGTGTCACCCCTCTTGGATGGTCTTGGTCGAATTAGACCAAAGATAGAATGTTCATTTGACCAAAACAAAGATGATCAAGTCTTGAAAGCTCAAGCTTGAGATTATTGACTAAGTCAAAGAGCCACTTGACTTGAGATATTTAAATCCCTTCATCTAAGATCACACAAGTGTATTGATCTAGACCCTCAATTTGATTTTATAAGCACACTAGTAGCAAGAAAAGTCTTCCAACACTTAGAAAAATTTAGAGAACTTGTGTGTTCTTATTGATAGCTCTCGGGTTTGCCCCTTTGTGAACAAGAAAGATTTTTGTTTATGGTTCAATAATCCCAATACTTTAAACCAAGGTTCCTAAGGGTATTGTAAGGATATCTCAATAGAAAGATCCCTGGAAAACTGCATTTTTACGTTAGTCGCAAGGCGAAAACCTAAGGTGTTCTTCAACTTTGAAGTTGGAAATAGAAGAGGAGTTTTTCACAAGCTTGTAAGGGTTGCAAATAGTGGATTGGAACGTCAAGAAAAGGAGTTGAAGTTGCTAAGGATCGATTTTAGGTTTTGGATTGTTTTGGGCTTAAAGAGGTAATAATCTCCGTCTTGCTATTGTAATTCAAGATTTCATGTTGTAGTAGTTAGAAATGATCGTGTGAAATATATTATTGTCACGACCCAACCCCGGGCCCGCGACTGGTGCCCTACCTGGGCACCCCTTATAGGTATACATCAGAGAATAGCAGGAGAACATACAAAACTCATAAAACATTAGACAGTAAATATCAACAGGCTAGCCGATAAGGCCACCTTCCGTGAAATATACATAACCAAAAAAATGCAGTTACATCTTTGTTCTTACAACCCAATCCACAAGATATGACTACATACCTCTAAGAATAATAACTGTGGCAGGACAGGGCCCCGCCATACCCCTGAATGTACATAAATCTACAACATCAGGGAAAATCGTACCAAAAGACAAGCCTCCAGAGAAATAGAGCTTCTGACAACTGATCAGTGATCCTAAGAATGAGGATCCACCACTGCTTTACCCTACTGCGGCATGACGCAGCCCAGAAAGGGGGTCGATGCAACAGATGTACCAAGTATGTGGCCCAGAAAATCTTGTAATGAAATCATAATAGTCTAAAATAAAGCTGGAGACATGTATGATAACTCAAATAACAGTACATTGTGCCTTACTAACAATGAGAGTAAACAAGTGTATACTTTACTACATAAAAATAGGAGGCTCATGATCAAAGTAGGGCCACCCGCCCGTAGTATCATTAAGAAATCCTACTCCTGGGACTATTTCACCCGCATAGGTCCTGTGGACCCGCAATGAGGTCATCCTCCTCGCATGGGACTATTTCACCCGCATAGGACTATTTCACCCGCATGGGCCCGGTGGGACCGCAATGAGTACAAACTCCGCACTCGCATCATGGGTAGCAAATCCATGGAATAAGTAGTAACCCGGGGGTTTACCCATGAGAATAACATCACCTAGCACAACGGCTATCATACATAACATAAGCACTACTGGCATCATACATAACATAAGCACCACCGGCTTATCATACATAACATAAGCAAGTTAAGAAATCCCCTAACTTCTTATTAGCTTTGTTTATATACACTCTCATTTTAGTTTAGTTAAGGCACTAACATGTCATTATAAAACCCGGGAATTTAACCTAAAGTACCACGTCTTCTATTCTTTTAAAATGACTCTTTTCATATAAAAACTCCAAGATACTAATAACCGTAGTATCAAGTCATATCTACTTTTCAAGACAAGTCACAATACCTTTTAGAAATAGATTTATAGGCTTCTAAATCAAGTGACTTCTTTCTTTAAAACTTTAAGCAATTGATGCCTTCAAATCAATTTGTCTTTCTTCATTTCAAGTCATTTATCATTATTTACATCACTAGAGTAAACCATTCCTTCATCTTTCCATAAAACTATTATAACCAACTTTCCATAAAGTCGTTATACTAACTTTATACTTTAGGCACTTACATTCTTCTTTATAACCAAGAGACTTATACTTTCAAAAAAACAAGTATCATATACTTTCAAAATACTTCAAGTCTCTTAAGTTTTAGAAACTAAGATATCCTTAATATTTTAAACAAGTGAGTTAATTCCCTAACTCAACCAACTTGGACATTCTTAAAACAAGTCAAGGATATCAAATGAAACTAGATTCGTCAAAATCTCGTACGTCTACCGTACTATATATTTACAACTACTCATGCTTAAGAGATAAGAAAGTTCCACATACCTCTTCGGTTCAATCCACTTGCTAAGTCCAATATGCCGTACGTAGTATGTCAACCTATAATGACCATAATACGTCTATTAACTTCTAACTTCAAACGTAGAATATTCTAAGTGTAAAGTCACTAAATTCTACGGAAAATCGGACAGCACTTTCTTTGTTTCTACGTACTTTTCCACCCTTTTCAAGGCCCGAATTCAATAACCAAACATGCCACATTTAAGGCTCAATAATGTAGATAACAAAAGGGGATTACACGCCTAATAGGACGTGTAAAATTCTGCCCCACAATTTATATCAACTAATCCAAAAAGGCAATGCCATTCACGACCAATAGGTGTAACAATATATCCTCCTTTTCAATTCCTTTTCAATCCAAGTTGTTTAGTATAACATGTTATAAAGCCGCAATCGATTATAACAACTACAATCTTCAAGTAGATAACATGCGATGATTCTAATTATCGACCAAATTGTATTTCAATTTCAAATGGCTAACAATGTCATTTCATATTTAGGCTTCCAATATCCATAACACTTATGAATCTCCAATACATATATCTCATGCTTGATAAAATGTAAAGCTACAACAATATGTAATCTTATAACACTTAAGAGAACAAGATTGTTACCTAGACGAGCCTCAATCCAATTTCAAGATCCGAAGTCGCTCCTTAGCAACTTAGCGCCCCTCCTTGACACTCCAATCCTCCACTTGAAGCCCTTAGAAGTTTACAAACAACTTTCCATCAATTTTCAATCCAAACCTATGAAAGCGACTTAGGTTTTCACCTTGCGACTAATGCAAAAATGACACTTTTCCGGGATCTTTCTATTGAGATACCCTTACAATACCCTTAGGAACCTTGGTTTAAAGTATTGAGATTATTGAACAACAAATGAAAATTTTTCATGCTCCCTTGAACCCTAACCCGAGAGCAACATTGAAGTCTTGAAGTTTTTTCAATTTTTTCTAAGTGTAGAAAGCCTTGTCTTACTAGTGTTATTATATAACAACATGGAGGGTCAAGATTAGAACATATAGGTGGCTTGGATATCCTTAAAAGATCAAGCCAAGTGGGCTCTTTGACTAAGTCAATATTATCAGCTCTAGCCTAGCAAGACTTGGTCATCTTAACATTGGTCAAATGACCCTTCTAACCTTAGTCCATTCGACCATGACCATCCAAGGGGGCGACACGTGTCACCCTCCCATTCGTCATAATATTTCATTTCCGACATTTCCATAATTAGATAAATTTTTACTAGTCTCAAATCTTAACATTTTTAGTTTTTACGTACGTTCTTATGAACATTTCTCGGAATTACGGGGTGTAACAATTATGAAGATTGATAAGTGTTATGGAATATTTGGATGGAATCCAAAAGTTGCATGATTTAGCCTTTAAGATTGTAATTCAATTTAGTTACTAGTTTAGTCGTCGCATGTTATCTAAAGAGTTGATTAAAGTGGTTATAATCGTTACAACTAGTTGTGACTATAGGACATGTTAGACGTAACAACTTGGATTGAAAAGGAATTGGATAAGACTTTGTAGTATGATACAGTATAACCGAGAATGGCATGGAATTATTGGATTGTTTTGTATTATTGTGTGGCAGAATTTTACACGTCCTGTTAAGGCGTGTAATCCCCTTTGGATAGATGAATTGTTGGGCCTTAAATGTGGCATGTTTGGTTGTTAAATTCGGGCCTTGAAAAAGGTGGAAAAGTACGTAGAAACAAAGGAAGTGCTGTTCGATTTTCCGTAGAATTTTGTGACTTTACACTTAGAATATTCTACGTTTGAAGCTAGAGGTTAATAGACGTATTATGGCCATTATAGGTTGAAGTACTACGTATAGCATATTCTACTTAAAGGATGGAATAGCTATCAAGGTTGAAGTACTTTGGAGCATTTTGCTACTTGTCGATAATCGTCGCGAGGTATGTGATCCTCTTCCTTCTTTTGGCATGATTCTATGTATGGAATATACATGTGGTGTTATTTCATGATTCCTTCTACTCTTAGAAGTTAAGAGGTATGTATGCTGATTTACTCTATGTAAAAGTTATGTCTAAGTTATCCTAAGTTCTTACCAAGTCTTATGAGGGAGGTTGGTAAGAGTCGTTAGGATGTATTTGGAGTCGAGTTGACTTTGCTAATTTACTGCACGAATGAGAATAAGTATCGAACAAGCCATTGTAGCGTTAATAAAAGAAAATGTATCGACAATCAATTATATTAAAATGAGTAGAATTCTCCATCTGCATAGAAACTAAGATAAGACAAAATTGTATTACATTTTCTAGATCATGGATGCTTTAATAAGATCGCTATAAACGAGTATAACCTATTCACAATGCATAAAAGTATATGTTACTTAATTTAAGGAGTTTACGTTATGAAGTTTTAAGACTATGAATCTTGAATTCTTAAAAGGTTAAAAGACTTTATTTTTCAAGTTATGGGACTTGATTTTTAAATGAAGGAATGACTTGATTTAAAAGTATATGTTACTTGATTTGGAAAGTATTGATTTCTTGATATTCTAAAGATAAGAGACTTGATTTCTAAAGTTAAGAAACTTGATTTCTAAAGATAAGAGACGTGAAGTATTTTGAAAGTTATGCAATTTGATTTGAAAGTATAAGTCTCTTGGTTATAAAAAGAATGAATTTGTCTAAACCATAAAGAGTTATAACGGCTTTATGGGAAGTTAGTTATAACGACTTTATGGAAGGTTAAGGGAGTTGTCTATTTTGATTGATAGGCATGAGTTGCCTAGGTTTTGAAATTTGAAGTTGGTTTCAAAGTCTTGAAATGAATTTCTAAAGGTTTAGTAACTTACTTTGAAAATAGGCATGCCTTGATACTACGGGTGTTAGTATCTTGGGGTTTTATATAAAAAAGAGTCTTTTGAAAAGAATGGAAGTACGTAGTACTTTGGGCTAAATTCCCGCATTTTTATGTGTTATGAAAGTGCCTTGAGTTATGAAATGAGATTCATTTTAGTATGCTAATGAAAGTCTAAAAGATTTTATGAACTTGCCTATGCTTGCTTGTGGTAGCCTTTGAGTGCAAGTATTATATTTTTACGATGCCGTGACTCTCAGTTGGAGGGTCGGCTGTCTGTCGTGAATTTAATTGGACGTACCGACAGTGACGGAGGATTCCACGGGTATGCTTCCATTGTGATTGATCCTTGGACATGCTTATACGATGAGGGATTCCGGGGCATGCGACTAGGATGCGGGTTAAATTCCCGAATGCTATTATTACCCCATGGCCATACTTATTCGATGAGGGATTCCGGGGCATGCGACCATGTTATGTACTATTACATCATGGATTAGCTCCCCATGAAGACATGTACCCGAGATGAGGAATTCCACGGGCATGTGATATAAGATTATTACCCCATAGATTAGCTCTCCATGAAGTCATGTACTCGAGATGAGGGATTCCACGGGCATGAGATATATATATATATATATTGCATATGTGTACGCCGACAGTAAGGTAGGATGCCACGGGCGCGTCACATGGGTATAATTTATGCTAACGGCTGTCGGTAGTGACGGGGGATTCCACGGGCATGAGATATATATATGTATTGCATATATGTACGCCGACAGTGAGGTAGGATGCCACGGGCGCATCACATGGTTGTATTTTACACTTACGGTTGTCGACAGTGATGGGGGATTCCATGGGCACACTTTGATATTTGTTGGCTTGAGACCCTTACTGGACTGTGTGATGACGTTTGAGGGCTTGTGTCCATAGCCCTTGTATGACTATTGTTCATGTGTTGAAATAGTCTTTAAAAGGTAAAACTGACTTTCATTACTTTCACTTCGACAAGGCACAACGTACTGTTATTTTGGTTATCATACATGTCTCCAACTTTATTTTAGACTATTATGATTTCATTACAGTACTTTCAGTTTTACATACTTAATACATATTTCGTACTGACCTCCTTGGGGGGCTGCGTTCATGCCTCAGGTTGAGGTACATAGCTTGCTGATCCTCACTCTTAGGATCACTGTTCAGTTCTTGGAAAGCTCCATTTCTCCGGAGGCTTTGTCTTTTGGTACGGTTCCCTGAGGTTGTAGATTTATGTACATTTAGGGGTATGGCGGGGCCCTGTCCCGTCACAGTTGTTATGTCAAAACTCTTAGAGGTCTGTAGTCATAGCTTGTGGGTCGCTTTGTAAAAAAAAAGGGAGGTAACTGCTTTTGGATTTATATATATATCCCGGGAGGTAGCCTTATCGGCTAACCTGTTATTTATTTCTTGTTAAGTTCATGTATGTTCACGATTATCTCGATGTATACCGTAGGGTGCCCAGTAGGGAACCCGTCGCGGGCCGAGTTGGTCGTGACAAAGTGGTATCGAGCGATTAGTCCTCGGAAAGTGTCTACAGACCGTGTGTAGTAGAGTCTTGATTATCGGTGTGTTGTGCACCACATCTATAATCAGGAGGCTGCAGGACATTTAGGATTGGTTTCCATTCTTCTCTCTCTGAGATCGTGCAGTAGAGCTGTCATATTAGGTTGAATCCTCTCTGACCTATTCTTATTGTTATACCCCGTATTTTCAGAGTATGTACATGGTGACGTACGTAGAAAAGTTTGAACTTTAAAGTAGGCTTGGCCGATTTTATTTTGTGCACAACCCCCGATTAGAGTCGTTTTTCGACGAAACGTTTTACACAACTTGCGAAGGGAAAATTCTGGCTATGTCATTTTTAATTTTTGCGGATTTTTTCGAGAGACGGAACATTTTGGACCAACGAGAGGGCGACACTTGTCACCCTCCAATTGGTGGACGTATGGGGCGGATTTGGGACGATTTGGTTGGCTTTTTTGTCAAGTAGTTGGTAGGATATTTTGTGGGTAGATGGATAAGGTACACTTGGGTGAATCCTAGCCCTACACTTGCACCACACTTGGCTTGATCTTGGCCATTGGTTAGCCATGGCTTGACCTATAAATACCCCTCCCCTTTGATGAACTTCTTCATCCAAAAATTGTGCTAAGTCTTGAAAGCTCTCTTCTCCCCCCTTTGTGTAGTGTCTCGTCCTAGCCTCCCCCTCCCCCCTTGGTGAGGCCCCTTGGCCGAGAGCCCCTCCCCCCTTGGCCGAGTACCCCTCTGAGTGGGGTTGGTAGAGGTATACCACCCTTTGTGGTGTTGTCTCGTATAAATACCCCTCTCTTGGTAGAAATACTCTCCAAAGTATTGTTACTATACCCAAAATACCTTAGTCGTATACCTTGTAGTATTCCAAAGATACCTCTATACGTAGAGCCCGGAAATACTACCGTATGTCCTTTTTGTCTCAAACCGAAACCCTAGGGAAAAATCTTCACAGTTGGTTGAAGTATTTAAGAAGAATTTGCGTAGAACTTCTAAGGGTTGTTTGGAGCGGGTTGGAGCACCCGGAGTAGGAGCTAAGCGTTGCTCAGGACCGACATTTATACTTGGATAATTATGGGCTTATCGAGGTAAATATCTTGTCTCCCTAATGTATTAGAATTGCATACTATTGAAGAATAAGAAGTATAAGTATATACAAGGAAAAAATATAGAAGAGAATTGAACTGTAATAGAAAGATATTACAGAAAAGGCTTGAACTGAAATCACATCAGAAGATTAACCTGCAGAGTAGTCTAGACTTTGATAGACTTGTATAACCGTTATAGGTCGAAGTACTGCGAGTAGCGTATTCTACTCGGAGGGTGGAAAAGGCTAGCTGGACTACAGTACGTTGGAGCGTTTTGCTAATAGTCGATAAATCGTCACGAGGTATGTGATTCTTCTTATCCTCTTGAGCATGATATTTTAAAGAATATATATATAGTACGGTTGACGTACGTGTGTTAACTGAATAATAATTACGGCAATGTCTTCGGACTTAAGCCTGAATAATAATTACGGCAATGTCTTTTGACTTAAGCCTGAATAATCTTGAAGTATTTCAAAAAGAATACTGAATCATTTTTAACAGAAGAGTAATACTTGGTTTTAAAAGCTTAAGAGTTATACTAGCTTTATGGGAAGTTAGGTATAACAGCTTAAGAGTGATAAAAAGAATGATTTATTGATTTAAAAGATAAGAGACTTGATCTTAAAAGATAAGAGACTTGACTTAATTAAATTATGTTAAAAAGTGTGAAACCTCATTCGTGAGTAATGAGTACTTGGTTTTCAAAAGGAATAATGTTTTACTGATTTCGGAAATCAGAATAAGTATTGAACAGACCACAGCAGCGCTAATAAAGGGAAATGTTTTGACTAATAAAGTATTATTAAAACCAGTAGAAACTTCCATCTGCATAGAAGCTAAGATGAGACAAAATGATATTACATTTCCTAGATCATGGCTGCTGTAATAAGATTGTTATGAACAAGAATAACCTACTCACACGTAAAGTATATGTTTCTCAAATTGTTTTAAAGGATTAAAACTATGAACTACGAAACCTTTTGAAAATGAGAAACTTGAGTAATTGAAATTAGGCAATCTTGAACGTTTGGAAAAGAATGTTGTTACTTGATTTTACAAAGAGAAGAGTTTTGATTTACTTCAAAAGATAATCACTCTATTTTCATATACCACGAGTATTGTGTGACTATTTGTGAAAGAACAGATCTCTTAAAGAGTTAATGTATGAAGCACTTTGGGGATAAAAACCCGATCTTGTTAATCATATAGTAGAAAGTACCTTGTGTGAATAACTTGATTGTGTTGGTTTGTGATAGCCTTGTAATACTTTCTTGTTGATTTGATAAATGAACATGTTAGGATGCTACGTGTGTTAGTATCTTGTGATGTTTGTGTAAAGGGGTTTCCCTTGATTGTGATTATGTTGTTTAAATGATAAAATGTTATGTTGGTATTATATCACTCACCTTGATCCCGGGGGTTAAGCTGCCCTCCGATGCGGGGTAGACTCAGGCGGGTCTGTGTGACCTATGATTCAAGAATACCTCATGCGGGTCCAGGGGGCCTATGCGGAGCTACGAGAGTTCCAGGTTAGTGTGCGGGGTTATACCTCATGCGGTCTATGTGGCCATGCGGACGGCGAGTCCAGGACGCTGCCGGGGAGTAGCTACCCTCGATGCGGGGAATACCTCATGCGAGCCATTGAAGTGGCCTATGCGGAGCTGCGGGAAGTTCCAGGGCTAGACGCGCACATTAGATACTGCAGCGAGTGGCGGCTTTGATCATGTGGCCTGCAGACAGATCTCATGATCTGATTTATGACCTTGTTTTATGCGTAGGTTTTAGTAGTCGGCTATGCCTTCGTACTTACCCCGTACGGTGTTATGATGACACAGGTGGGACCTGGTGTTCATGTGTATTCCTTGGTGCTTTTATATCATACACTGCCGGCAGTGAGGAAGGTATTCCACGGGCATGATTGATGTTGTGGGTGTGAGACCCATTGTTATATTTGAGTGATGACTTTGAGGGCGTGAGTCACGACTTGACATATTCGCTTATTTATTGTGAATCGTAGTTTGGTTATCATACATGTCTCTGCTTTATATAGATCGCTATGATTTCATTTCTGATATTTTGATTTCACATACTTGGTACCTGTTGTACTGACCTCCTTCGGGGGGCTACGTTCATGCCGCAGGTTGAGGTACACCATTCGTTGATCCTAGCTCTCAGGGTCACAGTTCAGCGTTTGGGAAGCTCCGTTTCTCCGGAGGCTTATCAGTGGTATAGTTCCCTGTCGTAGTAGGTGCTTACATTCAGGGGTATGGCGGGGCCCTGTCCCGTCATTGTTGTCATGTCACTCTTAGAGGTGCATGTAATCTTGTTGTGGCGAGTTGTATATGGGATGTAACTGTTCAGATTTAAGTTTTCATATATGCATGCCGAAAGGCAATTTTTCTCAGATTATTATATTCTTACTTCATGTTATTGTTTTATTTTCCGCTGATTTCTCTGATGTTGTATCACTAGGGTGCCCGAGGTAAGACACCAGTCACGGGCCCGGGTTCGGGTCGTGACAAAAGTGGTATCAGAGCAGTTAATCCTCGGAAAGTGTCTACAGACCGTATCTAATAGAGTCTTGATTATCGGTGTGTTGTGCACCACACCAATAATCAGGAGGCTATAGGATATTTAGGATTGGTTTCCATTCTTCTCACTCTGAGATCGTGCTTAGAGCTGTGTTATAAGTTGGACCCCTCTAACGTATTTCTTTCCCTTACCGTTATGCCTCCGTGTAAGGCAACCCGGGCCCAGGAGGGCAAGGCGGTAGGAGCTGCGAGTAAATCTGAGGGTTACGTGGGCACAGGCCCAATCATCACCTGGGGTGGTGCTCCATTTGGGGAGTTCTGCGACATCGCCAGCCCCAACAGAGTTTAGCACGGCGGCAGCAGTGCCTACTGCGACCATGATATTTGAACATTCAGTTCCACGACCGGGAACAGAGAATATAGATTGCAAAGAGGCGACCCTGTTACTAACTATGGATTTGGCTACCAGAGAGTATACCGATGTACCGCGAGTCTTGATGACTATCTAAGAGAGGGTTGTGCAAGAGAAATTCTTCAGTTGGGCTTGAGCATGGCATGTGTACGGGCTTATGCGTAGCAGGCCAAGAAACGTAGAGATCGACGGGTTAACGAGGGCGAAGAGGCGAGCAATGAGTCCTTTGGTAACTTTGGCGAATCGCCCCGCGTGATTAAATATGCACATCCACCGGTCGCAGTGGTCCTCGCGGGGTTCAGAACGTTCGGGGTAAGCCGGAGTTGGTCAAAGCTCCAGAGCTTCCGGTTCACAGCTACACGTAGGTTCCAGCCAGCCGGATTCAGTTTTTTTCCCCAGTGTTCACATTATGACAGACGTCATCCCGGGGAATGTCGTCTTTTGTTGGTACTTGTTTTACCTGCGGCCGTCAGGGTCATGTGTCGAAAGGATGTCCTAGTAGGAGGACTCAGCCTTCGGGATCGGTGGGTAGTTCATCACCTCCCTTAGTTATGCGCCCTACGGGGTAGGTTTGATTAGAACGACTAAGGGGAGTGAAGCAGTAGATACAGGTATATCCTTAACCCTCTAAGAGATTAGTACGTATGATGAGATGAGTTTATCTTAAGTATTACGTTCAGTTAACCTTGTGTAAATTGTGATTAGAATCATGGTTAGTTAACCAGGTAAGATTTGGGGGATAGAGGGAGTGTGAGCCTTAGAGTTTTATACATAGAGACCTTAGAGGTAAGGCCATCTCGAGTAAATGATGTATTTTATTTTATGTTTGACCCTTGTCGGAGTGCATAGTGCACGTGAGCTATATTTCGGGATAAGTCCCTGAGTAGTGTGGAATGAAAGAGGGTAGTTGAGCTAAGAAGACCGCTAGGTTTTCGTAACATGATTAGTGAGATTGTTCCGGATCGGGGAGCAAGTGTTTCTGCGAGTGAGTCGGGTTGAGGCCGTGCGCGGGTCAACCCGCGACTGTTTTATGGTGGGTCGGTTGTGGTGATCCCTCCAGGTGGTAGGGTCACGAGGGTGTTAGGCCCAAGTTTAGTATATCAGCGTACGAGTTCGTGGATGCGTTCGACCAGTAGTCGGGCCGATGAGGTCAGCCCATCTTGTCCTTCAGTCAGGACTGTTTACTCGGCAGAGAGTTATGCGAGGTGTTTTTATCAGGAAGGTTGTTAGGCTGCATGAGGTGCCTACTTTCACCTTATGTCAGACAGTGTAGCCCAGGTTGTGGCTATTTCGTTTTCCGGAAGTTTACCAGGCAGGGTTGAGGAACTCAGGTGAGTCTCAGTATCGCATTCGCCCTCGGGCCAGTGTTTGGATTTCAGGGGTAGTTGTAAGGATTGTTGCATCCTGTTAAGGGAGTGTTGTTATAACTACCATTTCAGTATTCGGATATCGCCTTACGAAGCCTCGTAGGGGCGGAAGTGTAAGTTGCCAGTCGATTGGTTCGATGTTGGCAAAGTTCAGATAGTGGGTTCATACTTGTTTCAGCAGGATGGGGATAGGGTGAAGCCTATCCAGGAGAGGTTATCGACAGCTCAGAATCAACAGAAGTCGTGCGGATGATCGGCGACGACGCTTGGAGTTCAGGTTGACGGTGGGTCTTCTTGAAGGTACCACCCCGGAAGGGTGTGACGAGATTCGAAAAACAGAGGAAACTTAGCCCGAGTTACTTTGAGCCTTTTCAGGTCATTTGAAGAGTAGGCCAGGTTGCCTATATGTTAGCTTTTGCCATCCGACTTAGGAGGCAGTATGTCCGGTCCTTCATATTGTTAGGTTCGGAAAAGTATCAGAGATCCCTCTAGAGTGTTCCCAGTTAATGATGACCAAGTTGGAGATAGTAAACCCGAGGTTTGGAACCTGAAGCAGTAGCGGAAATGTGGTAAGTTATGAGAAAGAGTTCGAGCGTACGAGAAAGGTACGACGAGTAAGAGAAGAAGCGAGCAAGTAGTACGAGCATGGTTGTGATCATTTCGTTTGTAAAAGAGTAGGTGCGAAGGGAGTATCTTTTAGCCCTTGGGTGGGACTTTTGTAGTGTTGGAGGTGATTCCTCGTGAACTTGGATGTAAGTATTTTGCGCAGGTGTTTCTGTGGCCAGTTGTGGCAGGATTGTTCTCGTAAGTATAGTAGTGAAGACTATACTGGCGCACATTTGTTTTGAGACTTAGAAGGAACATTCGGGATGAATGTTTCTAAGGAGGGGAGAATGTTATACCCCGTATTTTTGAGTATGTGCGTGGGACGTACGTAGAAAAGTTTGAACTTTAAAGTAGGCTTGGCCGATTTTATTTTGTGCACAACCCCCGATTAGAGTCGTTTTTCGACGAAACGTTTTACACAACTTGCGAAGGGAAAATTCCGGCTATGTCATTTTTAATTTTTGCGGATTTTTCCGAGAGACGGAACATTTTGGACCAACGAGAGGGCGACACTTGTCACCCTCCAATTGGTGGACGTATGGGGCGAATTTGGGACGATTTGGTTGGCTTTTTTGTCAAGTAGTTGGTAGGATATTTTGTGGGTAGATAGATAAGGTACACTTGGGTGAATCCTAGCCCTACACTTGCACCACACTTGGCTTGATCTTGGCCATTGGTTAGCCATGACTTGACCTATAAATACCTCCCTTTGATGAACTTCTTCATCCAAAATTGTGCTAAGTCTTGAAAGCTCTCTTCTCCCCTTTGTGTAGTGTCTCGTCCTAGCCTCCTCCCCTCGTGAGGCCCGGCAGAGCCCTCCCCATGGCCGAGTACCCCCTCCTGGTGGGGTTGGTAGAGGTATACACCCCTTTGTGGTGTTGTCTCATATAAATACCCACTCTTGGTAGAAATACTCTCAAAGTATTGTTACTATACCCAAAATACCTTAGCCGTATACCTTGTAGTATTCCAAAGATACCTCTATCGTAGAGCAGGAAATACTACAGTATGTCCTTTTGTCTCAAACCGAAACCCTAGGAAAAATCTTCACGATTGGTTGAAGTATTTAAGAAGAAGTTGCGTAGAACTTCTAAGGGTTGTTTGGAGCGGGTTGGAGCACCCGGAGTAGGAGCTAAGCGTTGCTCAGGACCGACATTTATACTTGGATAATTATGGGCTTATCGAGGTAAATATCTTGTCTCCCTAATGTATTAGAATTGCATACTATTGAAGAATAAGAATAAGTATAAGTATATACAAGGAAAGTATATAGAAGAGAATTGAAGCGTAATAGAAAGATATTACGAGAAAAGGCTTGAATCGAAATCACATCGGAAGATTAACTCGCGAGTAGTCTAGACTTTGATAGACTTGTATAACCGTTATAGGTCGAAGTACTGCGAGTAGCGTATTCTACTCGGAGGGTGGAAAAGGCTAGCCGGACTACAGTACGTTGGAGCGTTTTACTAATAGTCGATAAATTGTCACGAGGTATGTGATTCTTCCTATCCTCTTGAGCATGATATTTTAAAGAATATATATATAGTACGGTAGACGTACGTGTGTTAACTGAATAATAATTACGGCAATGTCTTCGGACTTAAGCCTGAATAATAATTACGGCAATGTCTTTTGACTTAAGCTTGAATAATCTTGAAGTGTTTCAAAAGAATACTGAATCATTTTTAACAGAAGAGTAATACTTGGTTTTAAAAGCTTAAGAGTTATACTAGCTTTATGGGAAGTTAGGTATAACGGCTTAAGAGTGATAAAAAGAATGATTTATTGATTTAAAAGATAAGAGACTTGATCTTAAAAGATAAGAGACTTGACTTAATTGAATTTTGTTAAAAAGTGTGAAACCTCATTCGTGAGTAATGAGTACTTGGTTTTCAAAAGGAATAATGTTTCTTGATTTGAAATCGAATAAGTATCGAGCAGGACCACGGCGCTAATAAAGGGAAATGTTTTGACTAATAAAGTATTATTAAAACCAGTAGAAACTTCCATCTGCATAGAAGCTAAGATGAGACAAAATGATATTACATTTCCTAGATCATGGCTGCTGTAATAAGATTGTTATGAACAAGAATAACCTACTCACACGTAAAGTATATGTTTCTCAAATTGTTTTAAAGGATTAAAACTATGAACTACGAAACCTTTTGAAAATGAGAAACTTGAGTAATTGAAATTAGGCAAACTTGAACGTTTGGAAAAGAATGTTGTTACTTGATTTTACAAAGAGAAGTGTTTTGATTTACTTGACGATAATCACTCTATTTTCATATACCAGTATTGTGTGACTATTTGTGAAAGAACAGATCTCTTAAAGAGTTAATGTATGAAGTACTTTGGGGATAAAAACCCGATCTTGTTAATCATATAGTAGAAAGTACCTTGTGTGAATAACTTGATTGTGTTGGTTTGTGATAGCCTTGTAATACTTTCTTGTTGATTTGATAAATGAACATGTTAGGATGCTACGTGTGTTAGTATCTTGTGATGTTTGTGTAAAGGGGTTTCCCTTGATTGTGCTTATGTTGTTTAAATGATAAAGCATTATGTTGGTATTATATCACTCACCTTGATCCGGGGTTAAGCGCCTCCGATCGGGGTAGACTCGGTAGTGCATGTGACCTATGATTCGAGAATACCTCATGCGGGTCCAGGGGGCCTATGCGGAGCTACGAGAGTTCCAGGTTAGTGTGCGGGGTTATACCTCATGCGGTCTATGTGGCCATGCGGACGGCGAGTCCAGGACGCTGCCGGGGAGTAGCTACCCTCGATGCGGGGAATACCTCATGCGGGCCATTGGAGTGGCCTATGCGGAGCTGCGGGAAGTTCGGGGCTGAGGCGCACATTAGATCTGCGGGCGAGTGGCGGCTTTGATCATGTGACGGTCTAGACAGATCTCGTGATCTGATTTATGACCTTGTTTGTACTGTGGGTTTTAGTAGTCGGCTATGCCTTCGTACTTACCCCGTACGGTGTTATGATGACACAGGTGGGACCTGGTGTTCATGTGTATTCCTTGGTGCTTTTATATCATAGACTGCCGGCAGTGAGGAAGGTATTCCACGGGCATGATTGATGTTGTGGGCGTGAGACCCATTGTTATATTTGAGTGATGACTTTGAGGGCGTGAGTCACGACTTGACATATTTGCTTATTTATTGTGAGCGTAGTTTGGTTATCATACATGTCTCTGCTTTATATAGAATGCTATGATTTCATTTCTGATATTTTGATTTCACATACTTGGTACTGTTATCGACCTCCTTGAGGCTGCGTTCATCTGCGAGTTGAGTACACCGATCGTTGATCCTAGCTCTCGAGTCACGATTCGGCGTTTGGGAAGCTCCGTTTCTCGGAGGCTTATCGGTGGTATAGTCCCTGTCGTAGTAGGTGCTTACATTCGAGGGTATGGCGGGGCCACTGTCCGCCATTGTTGTCATGTCACTCTTAAGTGCATGAAATCTTGTTGTGGGCAGAGTTGTATATGGGATGTAACTGTTCGGATTTAAGTTTTCATATATGCATGCCGAAAGGCAATTTTTCTCAGATTATTATATTCTTACTTCATGTTATTGTTTTATTTTCCGTTGATTTCTCTGATGTTGTATCACTAGGGTGCCCGGGGTAAGGCACCAGTCACGGGCCCGGGTTCGGGTCGTGACACTTATGTATCAGTTATGCTTCCACGGAAGGCGACCATGGCCCAGAAGGGCAAGGTAGCAACAGGAGCTGCTAGTGGTACACAAAGGGTTACGATACTCAGGCCAGTTATGCACGAGGTTGTGGCTCGGTAGCGGGTCGATTCGCCAACAATATTAGAGGCGAAACGTGCGGCTCGGAGGTTCCGATACCCGAGCCTCCAGTTCCGCGGCCAGGGGCAGAGTTTAGAGATTATGGAGAGCATATCAGGTTATTGACTAGCATAATGGTAGGGCAACGCCGACATGAGCAGGTAGCTAACCCTAGAGCCGACAGTTTGAGGATTCGGGATTTTCTGTGTTGTAATCCACCCGAGTTCTATGGTTCGAGATCTGAGAATGATCCTCAGGAGTTCGTTCGGAAGATACAACGGACTATGCAGGTGATTAGGGCCTCAGAGACAGAGTCAGTTGTGTTAGCTTCTTACCGGTTACGCGATATTGCATTGAACTGGTTTGAGTCATGGGAGCTGTCTAGAGGTGTGGGTGCTCTTCCCGTTGTTTGGGATGAGTTCACAGAGACATTCCTGGATCACTTTTTGCCTCCTGAGATGAGGAGAGCCCGCGTGGATAGGTTCTTGACATTGAGACAGAATGGGAGGACTATCAGAGAGTACAACCTGGAGTTTGACTCGTTGGCCAGATATGCGATCACTATTGTGGCTGACATGGCAGACAGAGTTCACCGCTATGTGATGGGGCTAGACCGTTATATGATTAATGCATGCCTGGGAGTGGCCCTTCAGCCAGGTATGGATATTGCCAGGATGCAGGCGTATGCACAGGGGATCGAGGACAGAGAGAGAGAGAGGGCCAGCCAGACACAGTTCAGCCCAAGAGGGCCAGGATGACATGGTTTCAGGGTAACTTTCAAGGCGGACAACCTCAACAGCTGGCTAGGTCTACATTTTAGCCGACACAGAGTGCTCCTCCCGGTCTTCTGGCAGAAGGTTTGATCGCTGGGGATATTCCGGAGCAGGTCAGGGCTCCAGGGTTGCAGGTTCATAGATGTCCGAGGGTAGTAGCCAGGGGAAGCCACCTTTGCTTCGGTGTGGTCGCTGTGGTAGATTCCATTTTGGGGAGTGTCGTACTACTTCGATAACTTGTTATGCTTGAGGCCAGCAGGGCCATTTGGTGAGAGACTGTCCGATCAGAGGTGGCACTGGTGGGATAACACGATCTTCATGGATCGATTCACGGGTTCTTCGCCTTGATAGCTAGGCGGGATGTTCATGCACGGTAGTGTGAGGTCGTGGTGGAAGTTCCCAGTTTTAGCGGTCTTTTGACCCGCTTATATGATTTCAGGTATATCTTTGACCATTTAGAGACTTGTATGCATGATAAGGTTGTTGTAAGTTTAAGTGTCATGAATGGATAATATTGAGACTATGTATATATGCTAGACGAAGTTGGAAGTACTAGAAGAAAATCCTTTTGGGCCATGAATGGGAGTAAATAGTGATGGTGCACTTTGGATTTGTTTTCTCATTTGGCTTATTATGGATGGATATGTGTGTGCGAGGTATTAGGGCCATAAGTGGCATAATTAAGTTTCATTAAGTGTAGTTTTATGAGACTATACCGAGAAATATTAAATTGACTCCGAAAGAACATTCGGGGATGAATGTTTCTAAGTGGGGAAAAATGTTACACCCCGTAATCTCAGGATATGTATATAAGAACATACATATGAAATCAGGACGTTAAGATTTGAGGCTTGTAGAATTTATCGGAATTTTAGAAATGTCGGGAAACGAAATATTGCGACGAATGAGAGGGTGACACGTGTCACCCCCCTTGGATGGTCTTGGTCGAATTAGACCAAGGATAGAATGGTCATTTGACCAAAACAAAGATGATCAAGTCTTGAAAGCTCAAGCTTGAGATTATTGACTAAGTCAAAGAGCCACTTGACTTGAGATATTTAAATCCCTTCATCTAAGACCACACAAGTGTATTGATCTAGACCCCCCATTTGATTTTATAAGCACACTAGTAGCAAGACAAGTCTTCCAACACTTAGAAAAATTTAGAGAACTTGTGTGTTCTTATTGATAGCTCTCGGGTTTTCCCCTTTGTGAACAAGAAAATTTTTCGTTTATGGTTCAATAATCCCAATACTTTAAACCAATGTTCCTAGGGGTATTGTAAGGATATCTCAATAGAAATATCCCGGAAAAACCGCATTTTTACGTTAGTCGCAAGGCGAAAACCTAAGGTGTTCTTCAACTTTGAAGTTGGAAATAGAAGAGGAGTTTTTCACAAGCTTCTAAGGGTTACAAATAGCGGATTGGAACATCAATAAAAGGAGTTGAAGTTGCTAAGGATCGACTTTAGGTTTTGGATTGTTTTGGGCTTAAAGAGGTAATAATCTCCGTCTTGCTATTGTAATTCAAGATTTCATGTTGTAGTAGTTAGAAATGATCATGTGAAATATATTATGAAGATTGATAGGTGTTATGGAATATTTGGATGGAATCCAAAAGTTGCATGATTTAGCCTTTAAGATTGTAATTCAATTTAGTTACTAGTTTAGTCGTCGCATGTTATCTAAAGAGTTGATTAAAGTGGTTATAATCGTTACAACTAGTTGTGACTATAGGACATGTTAGACGTAACAACTTGGATTGAAAAGGAATTGGATAAGACTTTGTAGTATGATACATTATAGCAGAGAATGACATGGAATTATTGGATTGATTTGTATTATTGTGTGGCAGGATTTTACACGTCCTGTTAAGGCGTGTAATCCCCTTTGGATAGCTGAATTGTTGGGCCTTAAATGTGGCATGTTTGGTTGTTAAATTCGGGCCTTGAAAAAGGTGGAAAAGTACGTAGAAACAAAGGAAGTGATGTTCGATTTTCCGTAGAATTTGGTGACTTTACACTTAGAATATTCTACGTTTGAAGCTAGAGGTTAATAGACGTATTATGGCCATTATAGGTTGAAGTACTACGTATAGCGTATTCTACTTAAAGGATGGAATAGCTATCAAGGTTGAAGTACTTTGGAGCATTTTGCTACTTGTCGATAATCGTCGTGAGGTATGTGAACCTCTTCCTTCTTTTGGCATGATTCTATGTATGAAATATACATGTGGTGTTATTTCATGATTCCTTCTACTCTTAGAAGTTAAGAGGTATGTATGCTGATTTACTCTATGTAAAAGTTATGTCTAAGTTATCCTAAGTTCTTACCAAGTCTTATGAGGGAGGTTGGTAAGAGTCGTTAGGAAGTATTTGGAGTCGAGTTGACTTTGCTAATTTACTGCACGAATGAGAATAAGTATCGAACACGCCATTGCAGCGTTAATAAAAGAAAATGTATCGACAATCAATTATATTAAAATGAGTAGAATTCTCCATCTGCATAGAAACTAAGATAAGACAAAATTGTATTACATTTTCTAGATCATGGCTGCTTTAATAAGATCGTTATAAACGAGTATAACCTATTCACAATGCATAAAAGTATATGTTACTTAATTTAAGGAGTTTACTGTCATGACCCGACCCCGGGCCCGCGAATGGTGCCTTACCCCGGGCACCCTAGTGATACAACATCAGAGAAAAACCAGCGGAAGTAAACTCATAAGCATGAAACAATACAAAATACGAAACAGGCTAACCAAAGCGGTCGCCTTCCTGTATATACAAGACAATCAACTGAACAGTTACATCCTTTTACCAAACCCAATTTACAACAGGACTACAGACCTCTAAGAGTTTGTATCAACTATGGCGGGACAGGGCCCTGCCATACCCCTGAATGTACATGAATCTACAATGACAGGGAATCATACCAAAGATAAGCCTCCAGAGAAACGGGGCTTCCAAAAAGCAGAACGGTGACCCTATGAGCGAGGATCAACCACCGATATACCTCTACCTGCGGCATGAACGCAGCCCCCGAAGGAGGTCAGTACAACAAGTACCAAGTATGTGAAACTGTAAAATACTGTAATGAAATCATAACATTTCCAAAACAAATCCACAGATATGTATGAACAACCAATTAGCCGCACATAGTGCCACAGCATAAACAAGAGCAAATAGGTGTAACGTAACCGGTCTTTTCTAGGCCGCTAATGATCGAAGCAGGGCCATCTGCCCATAGTATCATTATGCGAGCCTAATCCTAGACTTCCGTAGTCCGCATAGGCCACCTGGGCCCGCATGAGGTACTCCTCGCATCGGGGGTAGCTAACCCGCGATATTTTCCTGGACTACCGTAGTCCGCATGGCCACTTGGACCGCATGAGGTATTCCTCGCATCGGCGTTACACATCCAGAGTGATTCCTGGACTACCGTAGTCCGCATAGGTCACATGGACCCGCATGAGGTACTCCTCGCATCGGGGGTAGCTAGCCCGCGGCAACATAACAAGTCAGGGGGTAGGTGAAATAACACGAGCACAATCGGCTCATCGTAAACAACATAAGCACAACGAGAGAAACCCCTTACCACAACAAATCGCAAGTCACTAACACCCGTAGTATCGCAACATATTTACTTATCAAACCAACCTACCACACAGTCAGAAAACATTACAAGGCTGCTATAAACGAGTAAGTAAACCATTCCTTTTATCTTCCTTAATTCGTTATAACTAATCCCATAAAGCTAGTATAACAATTAAACTTTGTAATAACTCAAAACATTCACATTTGTTTGGAAAACCAAAAGGACTTATTCTTTAAAAACCAAGTATTAATTTCCTTCTGAATAATGATTCATAACTCTTTTTGAGATATTTCAAGATTCTTAACATTTAGAACTCAAGTCAAAAGACATCAAGGTGAAACCAAATTCAGTTAAAACACGTACGTCTACCGTACTATATATTTTACAAATATCATGCTCAAGAGGATAGGAAGAATCACATACCTCCTCGGCTAAATCCACTTGCCAAGTCGAATATGCCGCGCATAGAGTATCAACCTATAATAATCAAATACGTCTATTAACGTCTAGACTTCTTCGTCGAATATTCTAAGCATAAAGTTCCTTATTCTACGGAAAATTGGACAGCACTTCCTTTGTTTCTACATACTTTTCCACCTTTTCAAGGTCCGATATCAACTACTAAACGCCACATTTAAGGCCCAACAATTCAGCAATACAAGGGGATTACACGCCTAACTTGGACGTGTAAAATTCTGCCCCACATTACAAATTAAATAATCCAATAAGTTTAGGGTAGTATCTTGGCTATAACATGCTCACATATCATCCTTATCCAATCCTTTCAAATCCAAATCGTTATTCCTACATGTAATATACCTAAAAGCAATATTGACAACTACAAGTCCTTTCTTCCTCACATGCAACTCAATTTACTTAAAAAGGAAAATGGATTGTTACCTTAGAGTTCACCCAAAAATAGCCCAACAAATCTCACTTGCCCTCTTTCCACAATCACCTCCACAAACCTCCTACAAGCTTGTCAACATATTTCCTTCTTGCCGCCTTTCCGAAATTTCTCTAGGCCTTGGTTTTTCCTTGAATTTTTATAGAGAAGGAAGAGGGATTTTTAGAGAGAAGGAAGAGGGATTTTTAGAGAGAAGGAGGTTTCTTGAAGAATGACCAAGTCTTCAAGACTTGGTCAATAAATAGGACTTCCTCAAAATCAGATGGGAGGGACACTTGTCACCCTCCCATGGCCTTTACAACAAAATATCTTCTGATTTTTCCTCCAGTTTTCGCAAAAATCCCGCCTCGGCGCCGCGGCGCTGAAACCTCCGAGAACTTCAGTACTTCCGGCACCGCGACCCTGCTTTTCGGCGCCGCGGCGCTGCAACTTCAGCGAACTTTCAGAATCTCCAGCGCCGCGGCCATGCATCCGGCGCCGCGGCGCTGTGGCACCTGACCGAAAATACTTTTCAGCTCGACTGCGCACTGAACTTGTAACTTCCATAACTTTCTACCCCGATGTCCTATCGACGAACGGTTTTTTGCGTTGGGAACTAGACTCAACGAGCTACATACTAGGCCTTTGAAACACCTAGGAACTCGTAATGCAACTGGACATAAACCGCCCCAAAGTTGACTAAAACCCGTCCGAAACATTCTGTCAACCTATCTTTCTAAAATTTAAATCTTAATTCCTTTCGTACGTTCTCATAAGCATGACCTGAATTTACGGGGTGTAACATTCTCTCCCCCTTAGAAACATTCGTCCCGAATGTTTCTTCTAAGCTTACTCAAATTACAATATCGACATAAACCCTCTTAACTATTCTTCTTGCAAAAAGAACGCTCTACATGACCACAATAATACTTAAGCATATATGCCAAACTAAAACTAACAAGCAGGAAAGTGGGTTACCTGGAGGTGTAGAGAACAAGTGGGGGTACTTCTTCATCATGTCCTCTTCTGCTTCCCATGTCATTTCCTCTCTGTTCTCATTCCGCCACAAGACCTTGACGGAAGCCACATCCTTTGTCCGCAGTCGCCTAACCTGACGATCGAGTATCGTTATGGGACTATCCTCATATGATAACCCTTCTGTCACCTGGACATTACAAATCGGGTGCATTCTAGATGGATCTCCGATACACTTTCGCAACATAGACACATGAAAAACTGGATGTACTGCCTCCAGATCGGACGACAGATCCAACTCATAGGCAACCTTGCCTATCCTACGGACAATCTGATAAGGCCCAATGTACCTTGGGCTAAGTTTCCCCTTCTTCCCAAACCTCATCACACCCTTCATGGGTGATACCTTCAGGAAGACCCAATCATCCACCTCAAACTCCAAGTGTCGACACCGATTATCTTCAAACGACTTACATCGACTCACGGTGACAATAGCGCTCGGATAAGCTTCACCTTATCCGCTTTCTTGAATCAAGTCCGACCCGACTAACTGAACTTCGCCCACATCAAACCAGCCTATCGGTGACCTGCACTTCCTCCCGTATAAGGCTTCATAAGGCGCCATCTGGATACTAGAATGGTAGCTGTTGTTATACGCAAACTCCACTAGAGGTAAATGATCCTCCCAGCTACCCCTGAAATCGATAACACAGGCCCGCATCATATCCTCAAGTGTCTGGATAGTACGCTCTTCCTGTCCGTCGATTTGGGGATGAAATGCAGTACTGAGGCTCACCTGCGTCCCTAATCCCTTCTGGAAAGACCTCCAGAAGTTAGCGTGGCCAGGCTCTGCATGCGATATAATAGATATGGGGACCCCATGCAGTCTCACGATCTCTCGGATGTAAAGTCTAGCATAATCCTCTGCCGAAAACGTCGTCCTGACTGGAAGAAAGTGGGCTGATTTCGTCAGCCTGTCGACAATAACCCAGATGGATTCATGCTTCCTCTGAGTGTGAGGTAACCCTGTAATAAAGTCCATATTGATCACCTCCCACTTCCATGTCGGAATCTCTATCATCTGCAACAACCACGAACACGGTGCTCCACCTTGACCTGCTGACAATTCGGACACTGAGCAACAAACTCTGCAACGTCCCACTTCAGGCCATCTCACCAATACATACATCTGAGGTCGTGGTACATCTTAGTCGACCCCGGATGAATGGAGTAACGAGCACTGTGTGCCTCTCCTAGAATCCGCTGACGAAGTCCTGCTACATCGGGAACACACAACTTGCCCTCAAACCTTAGCACCCCATCAGGTGTTACCTCAAATAGACCTTTCTCCTCTCGAAGAGCCGTATCTCGATACCGCACTATAATCGGATCCTCATACTGTCGCCTTTTCACCTCCTCGACGATGGACGACTCGGCAACTTCTCGAACCCGAACCCCACTACTATCAGAACCAACCAAACGAACTCCAAGGCTCGCTAGCTGATGTAACTCGCGAACCATGCCCCTTCTCTCTGGCTGCACATCTGACAGACTACCCATCGATCTGCGGCTAAGGGCATCTGCAACTACATTGGCCTTCCCTGGGTGGTATAAGATATCTACATCATAATCCTTAAGTATCTCTAACCACCGTATCTTCCGCAAGTTCAGCTCCCTCTGGCTGAAGATATACTGGAGGCTCTTGTGGTCTGTATAAATATCCACATGAACTCCATATAAATAATGTCTCCAGATTTTCAAGGCATGAATCACTGCTGCCAACTCTAATTCATGTGTGGGGTAGTTCTTCTCATGCTGCTTGAGCTGTCGAGATGCGTAAGCTACAACCTTACCATGTTGCATCAGCACACATCCAAGCCCGACACCCGACGCATCACAATAAACCACATATCCGTCTAAACCGTCTGGAAGAGTAAGGACTGGGGCGGTCGTCAATTTATCCTTCAGTAACCGGAAGCTCTCCTCACAAGCATTCGTCTACTGAAACATAGTTGCTTTCTGGGTCAGCCTAGTCAAAGGTGCTGAAATGGAAGCAAACTTCTCCACAAACCTTCTATAATAACCCGCAAGGCCCAAAAAGTTGCGCACCTCCGTCGGTGTAGTGGGTCTAGGCCAAGTCTTGACTGCCTCAATCTTTGCTGTATCAACCCGAATACCATCGGTCCCGATAACATGCCCTAAGAAAGCCACTGAAGCCAACCAAAACTCACACTTCGAGAACTTGGCATACAACTGCCGGCTCCGGAGGACCCCAAGTACCGTCCTCAAGTGATCTGCATGCTCCTGCTCTGTGCGCGAATAAACCAGGATGTCATCAATGAATACTATAACGAACATATCCAAGAACGGCTTGAACACCCGGTTCATCAAATCCATGAATACTGCTGGATCGTTGGTCAACCCGAAAGACATCACCTGAACTCATAGTGCCCATACCGGGTCCTGAATGCAGTCTTTGGGATATCTGCCTCTCTAACTCGCACCTGATAATAACCAGACCGCAGGTCTATCTTGGAGAAACACCCCGCACCCTGAAACTGGTCAAACAAATCATCAATCCTGGGGAGGGGGTATCTGTTCTTGATAGTTACCTTATTCAGCTTCCTGTAATCAACACACATACGCAGCGTCCCATCATTCTTCTTTACAAATAAAACCGGCGCTCCCCAGGGAGAAACACTAGGCCTGATAAATCCTTTTTCCAGCAAATCTCTCATCTGGTCCTTCAACTCCCTCAACTCAGCAGGTGCCATCCTGTATGGTGGAATAGATATAGGTCGAGTGTCTGGTGACATATCAATACAAAACTCAATCTCCTCTCGGGGAGGATACCGAGAGATCGTGCGGGAATACGTCTGAAACTCTCTCGACAGCGGGCCGAATGAAGGTCTGGTATCTCGGCCTCAGTATCGAATACCCGAACAATATAGTAGATATACCCCTTCTGCACCATCTTCCTAGACTTGAGGTAATAAATAAACCTACCCCTCGGCGACGCAGTATTCCCCTTCCACTCGATAACCGACTCCCCAGGAAACTAGAACCGTACCAATCTCTCCCTAAAATCCACATTGGCATAGCAAGATGCTAGCCAATCCATACCATAATCACATCAAAGTCCGTCATATCCAACTCTATCAAGTCGGCTAGGGTCTGACGACTGTATTTAGTCACTGGGCAAGCCTTATATACCCGCTCAGCTACCACCGAATCACCTACTGGCGTAGCCACCTCAAAAGGTTTTATGGACTCAGGCTATATCCCTATTCTACCAGCAATATGAGGAGATATATAGGACAAGGTAGAACCTGGATCTATCAAAGCATATACATCACAACATGAAACCAATAATGTACCTGTGACGACATCCGGTGACGCCTCCTGGTCCTGACGGCTGGACATGGCATAAATGCGGTTCTGAGGACCGCTGGAACTAGGCCCCTTGCCACGACCCCTGCCGCAACCTGCTAGCCCATGAGCACCCTGCCCTCCGGGGCGAGTAACCGTAGGAGATGAAGGCAGACGAATGACCACAGGGTGAACCCTACCATCTGCGCTGCCTCTGGTCGGACAGTCCCTCGAAATATGACCCTGCTGGCCACAAGTGTAACAAGGCCCCACAATATTACCACAACTCCCGAAATGGGATCTACCACATCGGTCACACCGAGAGGGGGTGGTCTCGATCGGGTAGCATCCCTGCTTCCCTGGAAGCCCGAAGCCCTGGGGCCCTGACCTGCTCCCGAATTCCCTGAATGCCCAGAAGACGGTGGAGGAGCGCTATGAATCGGCAGAGGTGCAAATCCAGTCTGCTGCTGAGGTCGTCCGCCTCAAAAACTACCAGAGGACTCTGCTGTCCTGGCCCTCTTCTGCTGATATCTATCAATCCGTCGGCCCCTACGTTCCTCACACCCAAGCGCATAAGCCTGCATGCGGGTAATGTCCATGCCCGGCTGAAGAGCTACTCCTGAGCAACTCTCTGCTAAGTAATCATCGAGCCCTGTGACATAGCAGTGTACCCTGTCCTCCATGTCTGCCACTAAAGCGGGGACGTACCGGGCCAACGAGTCAAACTCTACGTTGTACTCCCGGATCGTCCGCCTGTTCTGTCTCAACATCAGAAATCTATCAGCCCGAGCTGTCTGCGGGGGTAAGAGATGGCTATGAAACGCCTCTGATAACTTGTCCCCAAAGCGGTGAGCGCGTGCTCCCGGGGCGGCTCGTAGATCGTACGATCATTGCGGTATCATGCAGCCGATGTGAACCCAAAATTACTGACTCTGTCTCTGAGGCCTTGATCACTCTCATGATCCGCTGCAACTATCGGATAAACTCCTGAGGATCATCTTCAGTCCTCGACCCATAGAACTCTGGTGGGCTGCAACTCAAAAAGTCTCGAAGTCTCAAGCTATCAGATCTGGGGTGAACTACGGGTACAACCGGAACCGCTGTCTCCCGCCTGTCCTCCTGCCTCACCACGATCTTGGCTAATAACTGGGCCATCTCCTTGTAACCCATATCCTCTGCTCCAGACTGTGTAACTGGAGGCTCAGGTATCGTGGTCTCAGTAGCCACTGCTGCTGCTCTGAACTCTACTGGGGCCGGCGACGTCGTGGAACTTTCCGTCCGAAGCATCCCCTCAGGTAAAGACTGAGTCTGTGCCCTCGTAACCCTCTGCGTCCTACTAGCAGCTCCCTCAGCTGTCTTGCCCTTCTGGGCCGCGGTTGCCTTGCGTGGAGGCATAAAAGATACATAAAGAATATGTCAGAGGGAGTTCAACCTATAACACAGCTCTATTGCACGATCTTAAAGTGAAAAGAATGGAAACCAATCCTAAATATCCTGTAGCCTCCTGATTATAGATGTGGTGCACAACACGCCGATAATCAAGACTCTACTAGATACGGTCTGTAGGCACTTTTCGAGGATTAACTGCTCTGATACCACTTTTGTCACGACCCGACCTCGGGCCCGCGACTGGTGCCTTACCCCGGGCACCCTAGTGATACAACATCAGAGAAAAACCAGCGGAAGTAAACTCATAAGCATGAAACAATACAAAATACGAAACAGGCTAACCAAAGCGGTCGCCTTCCTGTATATACAAGACAATCAACTGAACAGTTACATCCTTTTACCAAACCCAATTTACAACAGGACTACAGACCTCTAAGAGTTTGTATCAACTATGGCGGGACAGGGACCTGCCATACCCCTGAATGTACAAGAATCTACAATGACAGGGAATCATACCAAAGATAAGCCTCCGGAGAAACGGGGCTTCCCAAAAGCAGAACGGTGACCCTATGAGCGAGGATCAACCACCGATGTACCTCTACCTGCGGCATGAACGCAGCCCCCCTAAAGAGGTCATTACAACAAGTACCAAGTATGTGAAACTAAAATACTGTAATGAAATCATAACATTTCCAAAACAAATCCACAGATATGTATGAACAACCAATTAGCCGCACATAGTGCTACAGCATAAACAAGAGCAAATAGGTGTAACGTAACCGGTCTTTTCTTGGCCGCTAATGATCGAAGCAGGGCCATCTGCCCATAGTATCATTATGCGAGCCTAATCCTGGACTTCCGTAGTCCGCATAGGCCACCTGGGACCTCATGAGGTACTCCTCGCATCGGGGGTAGCTAACCCGCGACATTTTCCTGGACTACCGTAGTCCGCATGGCCACTTGGACCGCATGAGGTATTCCTCGCATCGGCGTAACACATCCAGAGTGATTCCTGGACTACCGTAGTCCGCATAGGTCACATGGACCCGCATGAGGTACTCCTCGCATCGGGGGTAGCTAACCCACGACAATATAACAAGTCAGGGGGTAGGTGAAATAACACGAGCACAACCGGCTCATCGTAAACAACATAAGCACAACGAGAGAAACCCCTTACCACAACAAATCGCAAGACACTAACACCCGTAGTATCGCAACATATTTACTTATCAAACCAACCTACCACACAGTCAGAAAACATTACAAGGTTGCTATAAACGAGTAAGTAAACCATTCCTTTTATCTTCCTTAAGTCGTTATAACTAACTTCCCATAAAGCTAGTATAACACTTAAACTTTGTAATAACTCAAAACATTCACATTTGTTTGGAAAACCAAATGGACTTATTCTTTTAAAACCAAGTATTAATTTCCTTCTGAATAACGATTCATAACTCTTTTTGAGATACTTCAAGATTCTTAACATTTAGAACTCAAGTCAAAAGACATCAAGGTGAAACCAAATTCAGTTAAAACACGTACGTCTGCCGTACTATATATTTTACAAATATCATGCTCAAGAGGATAGGAAGAATCACATACCTCCTCGGCTAAATCCACTTGCCAAGTCGAATATTCCGCGCGTAGAGTATCAACCTATAATAATCAAATACGTCTATTAACGTCTAGACTTCTTCGTCGAATATTATAAGCATAAAGTTCCTTATTCTACGGAAAATTGGACATCACTTCCTTTGTTTCTACATACTTTTCCACCTTTTCAAGGTCCGATATCAACTACTAAACGCCACATTTAAGGCCCAACAATTCAGCAATACAAGAGGATTACACGCCTAACTTGGACGTGTAAAATTCTGCCCCACAATACAAATTAAATAATCCAATAAGTTTAGGGTAGTATCTTGGCTATAACATGCTCACATATCATCCTTATCCAATCCTTTCAAATCCAAATCGTTATTCCTACATGCAATATACCTAAAATCAATATTGACAACTACAAGTCCTTTCTTCCTCACATGCAACTCAATTTACTTAAAAAGGAGAATGGATTGTTACCTTAGAGTTCACCCAAAAACAGCCCAAAAAATCTCACTTGCCCTCTTTCCACAATCACCTCCACAAACCTCCTACAAGCTTGTCAACATATTTCCTTCTTGCCGCCTTTCCGAAATTTCTCTAGGCCTTGGTTTTTCCTTGAATTTTTAGAGAGAAGAAAGAGGGATTTTTTTTAAATGCAAATATTATTACTAATAACAGAAAGAAAGGTGACTACAATCAGTCATTGAGGGTTCTCAATCCTCAACGTAATATAAACAAGAAATGGAGGGGGGAGGGGTGGTCACTCAAAAGGTGCCTTTACAAGAGGGGATTAAGTCATATAGAACTCTATACGATGTTGTTTTAATCTTTGCAATGACCTCCTCTGCCGGTATGCTTGTGCCTTCAAAGAGCAATGTATTTCTTGTCCTCCAAATCTCATAGACCACTATGCAAAAGGCAAGCAAGATAGATTTGGCTCGGATGCCTGTCCCACGGTGGTCTTTCTTGATCCACTTAAGAGAGCTTTCAACAGTTGTCATTTCTCTTCTAATACCCAACCATTCCCTTATGCTCTTCCAAATCAAGCGGGTGTAGGGGCAAGTAAAGAAGAGGTGCTCCCTTGTCTCATTAGCACGCTTGCAGAACCCGCAAGACTTATCCTCCAAGTTCAGAAATGAAAGAGTGTCTTTTGTAGCTAACCACTTTCTACAAGTGAGCCATACTGTGAAAGAGAACTTGGGAGGAATGAAGCCTTTCCAAATTTGTGACATCCAAAGCTTTTTATCTTGCGGAATGCGCAAGATATCATACACGAGGCTAGAATCAAATTTTATGTTGGTACAACACTTTTCCAAACCGGCAATAGCGTCTCCTTGGCTACCAAAGATGGAAACAAATTTGTCGCGGATCCCACAAATTCTTTTGAATAAGGGGGAGTCCCTAGGACGTACCTCATAATCCCAAAATGATAGGCCTCTCAAATAGTAGCTATTGATTCATTGGACCCATAAGGAATCTGCCTCAGTGTGATTTTGCCAAATGGTCTGTGATAGCAAGGCATGGTTCCATTCTTTGATGTTCATAAGGCCCAAGCCTCATTCGGATTGGGGCAAACAGATGACATCCCAAGCAACTCTTGGTGGTTTCCCACCCCATAAGAACTGAATGCATGCAGACCGTACCTTGTTGAGGACAGTGGCGGGAATAGAAAGTGCCCGGAACCAAAAACTCTCAACCCCTTGAATGACTGACCTGATAAGTTCCAGCTTACCCGCATAAGATAGCGAGTGATGCCCCCAATTCTGAATGTAATCCAATATTGCACTAGTGAATGGAGCAAATTGATCCACCGAGACTGAAATTGGGGACAAAGGGATCCCCAAGTACCGTACCGGAAAGCTTCCAATGCCGAAACCCACTCTGGACAAGATCAAGTCACGAACTGTATCATGCACTCCCGCTATGTAGACGTTGGATTTAGATGGGTTAAGAGTTAACCCTGAGACAGCCTCCAACTCTTCAAGACACTCCATAAGAATCCCAACAGAAGATACATCTCCTTTGGCAAAAAGCATGAGGTCATCCGCGAATGCAAGGTGAGTAATGCCCAATCTCTTACACTTTGGATAATAGGAGAAAGCTCTTGCCGTAGCCTTTAGTTTTAGCATCCTTGAAAGGTATTCTATGCACAAGATAAAGAGCGAAGGGGACATAGGATCACCCTGTCTTAGGCCGCGCTTACCCTTGAAGTAACCATGTAGCTCCCCGTTGATTGAAAGAGAGAAAGAAGTTGAGCTAACACATTCCATAATCCATCTTACAAATCTGTCCGGAAATTTGAGACCTCTTAGTACCGACTCAAGGAAGCTCCAAGAGACCGTATCAAATGCTTTCCGAAGATCCACCATAAGCATACACCTTGGTGAGACTCTGGCTCTATTAAAACCTCTCACAAGCTCTTGTGCAACAAAGACATTATCCATCATGTTTCTTCCTTTCACAAAAGCCCCTTGAGATTTGTCAACAAGAGTAGGAAGAACCCCTGCCATTCCGTTTGCTAAAATCTTTGTTATGATCTTGTAGACCACATTAGTCAATCCAATAGGCCTAAAATCATTTACCTTGGGATCCCGTTCGGTCTTGGGCAGGAGGGTAATGATGGTATGGTTCACCTGCTTCAAAAGAACTCCGGATGAGAAGAACTCTTGAACACTTCTTACTACGTCTTGCCCCACATCTCTCCATCTATCCTTGAAGAATGCAGCCGAAAAACCATCCGGACCAGGTGCCTTGTCATTGCCTATATCGGAAAGGGCTTCCCAAATCTCCTTTGGGGAGATAAAATGCAAAAGTTGTAATCCATCCTCTTCACTTAGCTTCGGGCCAGAGTTGAACACTTCGGGATCAAAGTTAGTAGTGGATCTGGATGTTCCTAAAAGGTCTTTGTAAAATTCCACAAACAATTCTCTAACTTCCCTGGGAGATGTTGTGATAGTACCATTGGCCTTGACAAGGTAGTTGATTGAGTTCCTGACATTACTCCTCTTGATCAAGCTGTGGAAGTATTTGGAGCATCTATCACTTCCAAGCAAGTGTTTCTTGTCACGACCCGTTCCGGGGCCAGTGACTGGTGCCTTACCCGGGCACCCAAGTAGTCATACATCAGAGAAAATCAGCGGAATATAAAGACAAGACATGAAACAATGTAAATTGAGACACAGTTTATCTGAGAAAAGTCGCCTTTCGGCATATATATATAAACCAAAATCTGGCAGTTACATCCCAACTGTACAATAGGACTACAGACCTCTAAGGAAGTAAACAACTATGGCGGGACAGGGCCCCGCCATACCCTGAATGTACATATATCTACAACATCAGGGAGAACCATACCAAAAGTCGAGCCTCCGGAGAAGATGGAGCTCCTGACACCAAAGCAAAAGATCCTAAGGATGCGGATCTAGCACCTGATTTCCCTTACCTGCGGCATGAACGCAGCCCCCGAAGGAGGTCAGTACAACAGGTACCAAGTATGTGAAACTGTAAAGTACTTAAATGAAATCATATCATTTTAAATCCAATTTTACAAATATGTATGAAATAACCAATGTAACCGCACATAGTGCCACATCACAAACAAGAGTAACAACAGGTAAACTGTAACAGGTCTTTTCTAGGCTGCGAATGATCGAAGCAAGGCCAATCGCCCATAGTATCATTATGCATGCCTAATCCTGGACTACCGTAGTCCGCATAGGGCACCTAGGCCCGCATGAGGTATTCCCCGCATCGAGGGTAGCTACTCCTCGGCATCGTCCTGGACTCGTAGTCCGCATGGCCACATAGACCGCACACTAACCTGGAACTCTCGTAGCTCCGCATAGGTCCCCTGGACCCCGCATGAGGTATTCTCGAATCATAGTCCCAGACTGTCTGAGGTATATCCCGCATCGGAGGGCAGCTTAACCCCCGGTATATCATGTCAAGAGGTAAGTGATGTAATACTAGCATAACGGCTTATCGTTAAACAACATAAGCACAAATAAGAATAACCTCTTTACACAAACGTTTACAAGATACTAACACACATAGCATCACAATATGTCTACTCAACAAACCATCTCACTGTACTTTCCAGAAATCAATACAAGTCTTTTATAAACACATAAGTAAACCGTTCCTTTTATCTTTCTTAAGTCGTTATACCTAACTTCTCATAAAGCTAGTATAACTCTTAAGCTTTTGTTTAAAAACCAAGTATTACTCTTCTTTCAAAATGATTCATAATTCTTTTGAAATACTTCAAGATTCTTGTTATTTAGACTCAAGTCAAAAGACGTCAAGTAAAACCATGTTCAGTTAACACACGTACGTCTACCGTACTATATATATACTTTAAAATATCATGCTCAAGAGGATAGGAAGAATCACATACCTTCTCGGCGAAATCCACCTGCCAAGTCGAATATGTCGCGCGCAGAGTATCAACCTATAATAGTCAAATACGTCTATCAACGTCTAGACTACTCTGTAGGATAATCTAAGCAGAGGGTTCTCTATTCTACGGAAAATCGGGCAAGACTTCCCTGCAGTAAGCGATACAAGTCTACTGTAAATACAGTCGTATGTAAGTACAGTTCAATCTTCTTTAATATACTTCCGATGTAATTACAGTTCAATTCTCTTCTGTAATACCCTTCTATGTATTTTACATATTTCTATACTTATACAGTATGTATTCTCCAATTATAATAGAAGGATAAGATTATTATTTACCTCGATAAGCCCAAAATTATCCAAGATATAAGTCGATCTGAGCAAGGTTTAGCTCTGTCTGAACGCTCCATCCGCTCCAAGAAACCCTTAGAAGTTTCTACACAACTTCTACTTTCTACTTCAACCAACTATGAAGTTTCTCTTTAGGGTTTCGTTTAGTGACTAAAGGAATATAAGGTAGTATTTCCGGACTCTACGTAGAGGTAACTTTGGAAATACTATAAGGGATTGGCTAAGGTATTTTTGGGGATAGTAACAATACTTGGAGAGTATTTTCTACCAAGGGGGGAGGGCTTTTGCCGAGACTACTAGGAAATGGGGGGGAGAAGGGGTGTTTCGGCTAAGCTCTTCACAAGAGGGGAGGGGGGAGGCTTTGGACGAGAGCTTCTCTCAAAGGGGGGGAAAGTTTGGAGACTTGGAAGATGATTTGTGGATGAAGAAGTCTTCAACTCAAGGGGGGTATTTATAGGGCTTTCAAGGGCCAAGATGAAGGCAAGTGGAGGGCAAGTGGAGGGCAAGTGGAGGGTGTGGATTTGCACAAGTGCACCCTATCCCTACTCCACAAATCACTCACAAACATTGACCCTTGGTTTAGGCCTTAAAATCATGCCAACCGTGCCCTCTTTGCCGTCCACTTGAGGGTGACAAGTGTCACCCTCTCGTTGGTCCAAAATATTTCATCTCTCGAAAAAATCCGCAAAAATTATAAATGACATAGCCGTAATTTTCCCTACGCAAGTTTTGGAAAACGTTTCGTCGGAAAACAATTCGTTTCGTGGGTTGTGCACAAATTTTCGTCCCTATGCCTACTTTAAGGCTTAAACTTTTGTACGTACGCCCTTACGTACATACTCTGGAAATACGGGGTATAACATTCTCCCCTCCTTAGAAACATTCGTCCCGAATGTTCCTTCCCAAGATAGATAACGATAAGGTTCCTCATAACTTAAACAGTTGCAAATGCCACAATACAACACTTAAGCAAATATGACAATGAAAATTTACAAGTAGGAAAGTGAGTTAACTGGAGGTGTGGGGAATAGGTGAGGATACTTCTGCCTCATGTCCTCCTCAGCTTCCCACGTCATCTCCTCCCTGAGCTCGTTCCGCCACAAGACTTTGACGGAAGCCACGTCCTTGGTCCGCAGACGCCTAACCTGACGATCAATTATCGCTATGGGAATCTCCTCATACGATAACCCCTGGTCACACGGACATCGTCAATCGGGTGCACCTAGATGGATCCGATACATCTCTCAAAGATAGAAACATGAAAAACGGATGCACCGCCTCAAGATCGGACGGCGGATCCAACTCATAGGCAACCTTTCTACCCTGCGGACAATCGATCGACCCGATGTACCTTGGTGAGTTTCCTTTCTTCGAATCTCATCACACCCTTCATGGGTGACACCGAGAAAACCCAATCATCAACCTCAAACTCTAGATCGACGACGATGATCTGCGTATGACTTCGCCGACTCGAAGTCGATAAGCTCGCCGATAAGCTTCACCTTATCCACTTTCCGCACCAAATCTGGTCCCACTAATCGCACCTCGCCCACGTCAAACCAGCTATCGCGATCTGCACTTCCTCCATACAAGGCCTCATAAGGCGCTATCGAATCTGGAGTGGTAGCTATTATTATCAAACTCAACTAGAGGCAAATGATCCTCCCGGCTACCCACGAAATCAATAACACGGGCTCGCAAAGATATCCTCGAAGTGCGGATAGTGCGCTCACTTTGTCCGTCATGCGAGGATGGAATGCGATGCTCGAGCTCACTGCGTCCCTAGACCATTCGGAAAGACCTCCAGTTAGCCGTAACCGGCTCCTGCATGCGATATGATAGAAATAGGGACTTCATGCAGTCTGACGATCTCTCGGATGTAAAGTCTGGCATAATCCTCAGCCGAAAAAGTCGTCCTGACGGGAAGAAAGTGGGCTGATTTCACGACCGTCGACGATAACCCAAATAGAATCATGTTTCCTCCGAGTGCGAGGTAATCCGTGATAAAGTCCATGTTGATCACCTCACTTCGGTCGGGATCTCTATCGTCTGCAACAAACCACCAGGCCTCTGGTGCTCTACCTTCACCTGCTGACAACACGGGCACTGAGCTACAAACTCTGCAACGTCCCTCTTCAAGCCATCCCACCAATACACAGATCTGAGGTCGTGGTACATCTTGGTCGACCCCGGATGGATAGAGTAACGCGCGCTGTGTGCTTCCCTTAGAACCTGCTGCCGAAGTCCTGCAATATCTGGAACACACAACCTGCCCTAAAACCTTAGCACCCCATCAGGTGCTACCTCAAAATGACCCTTCCCCTCACGAAGAGTCGTATCACGATACCGCGTCAAAACCGGATCGTCAAACTGTTGCCTCTTCACCTCCTTGACGATGGAAGACTCGGCAACCTCTCGAACTCGAACCCATCGCTATCGTAATCAATCAATCGGACTCGAGGCTCGCTAGCCGATGTAACTCGCGGACCATGCCTCTTCTCTGGCTGCATATCGATAGACTCCCATCGACCTACGGTAGAGCATACGCCACAACATTGGCCTTCCCCGGGTGGTACAGGATATCAACATCATAATCCTTGAGTAACTCTAACCACCGTCTCTGTCGTAAGTTCAGCTCCCTCTGGCTGAAGATATAATGGAGGCTCTTGTGGTCTGTATAAATATCCACATAAACCCCATACAAATAGTGCCTCCAGATCTTCAAGGCGTGAATCACCGCTGCCAACTCCAAATCATGGGTGGGGTAGTTCCTCTCATGCTTCTTAAGCTGTCGGGATGCGTACGCTATAACCTTACCCAGCTGCATCAACACACATCCGAGCCCGACGCCTGACGCATCACAATACACTACATAACCGTCTGGACCCTCCGGAAGAGTAAACGGGGCGATCGTCGATCTCTCTTCAAGAACTAGAAACCCCGCCACAAGCATCAGTCCCATCAAACTTAGCGCCTTCGAGTCGGCCTAGTCAATGGTGCGAGAGATAGAAGCAAACTTTTCTACGAACCGATAGTAACCTGCAAGGCCCAGAAAACTGCGCACCTCTGTCGGAGTAGTAGGTCTAGGCCAACTCCTGACTGCCTCGATCTTGGCCGTATCCACCCGAATACCATCGGCCCCGACAATATGCCCAAGAAAAGCCACCGAAGCCAACCAAAACTCATATTTGGAAAACTTGGCGTATAACTGCTGGTCCTGGAGAACTCTCAAGATCGCCTCAAATGCTCGCGTGCTCGCTCTGGCGGAATAAACCAAGATGTCATCAATGAACACTATCACAAACGTGTCCAAAATGGCTTGAACACTCGGTTCATCAAATCCATGAATACCGCGGAGCATTGGTCAACCGAAAGACATGACTCAACTCATAATGCGTCTGCGGTCCGAATGCGATCTAGGGACATCCGCCTCTCGACTCGCACTTTGATGATAGCCCGATCGCAGATCAATCTTGAGAAACATCTCGCACTCGCAACTGGTCGAACAAATCATCAATCCCGGAAGGGTATCTGTTCTTAATGGTCACCTTGTTCGTTGCTGTAATCAACACATGCGCAACGCCCCGTCCTTCTTCTTCACGAACAATACCGGCGCTCCCGGGAGAAACACTAGGCTCGATGAAGCCGCTTCTCCGGAAATATCTCACCGGTCCTTGACTCTCTCAACTCGGCGGGTGCCGTTCGTATGGCGGAATGGAAATAAGTAGCAGTGTCCGCAGACATCGATACAAAACTCTATCTCCTCTCGGGAGGATACCCGAGAGGTCATCCGAAACACATCGGGAACTCTCGACCACGAGAATCGATCAAAATCTGCACCGCAGCCTCGATGTCGAACACCCGAATGAGATGGTAGATATACCCTTCGCATCTTCCTAGCCTTGAGGTAAGAAATAAACTTACCCGCCGGCGACCAGTGTTCCTCCCACTCAACAACCTCGCCGAGCTGGAACCGTACCACTCTCTCCCTGCAGTCTACATTGGCGTAGCAAGAAGCTAGCCAATCCATACCCATGATCACATCGAAATCAGTCATATCCAACTCTACCAAGTCGGCAAAGTCGACGATCGCATATGGTCACTGGACAAGCCCTATATACCCGCCGAGCTACCACCGAATCACCCACTGGCGTAGCTACCTCGAAAGGGTCTATGGACTCAAGCTCTATCCCTATCCTACTAGCAACATGGGAAGATATATAGGACAGAGTAGAACCCGGATCTATCAAGGCATACACGTCACAACAAGAAACTGATAAAGTACCTGTGACGACATCAGGTGAGGCCTCCTGGTCCTGCCGGCTGGACAAGGCATAAATGCGGTTCTGAGGACCGCTAGAACTGGGACCCGCGCCACGACCTCTGCCGCGACCTGCTGGCCCATGAGTACCCTGCCCTCCGGGGCGAGTAACTGTAGGAGATGAAGAAGACCCGGCGAAAGAACCTGTAGGCTGACCCCTACCCTCTGCGCTGCCCTTGGTCGGACAGGCTCTCACAAAGTGACCCGGCTGGCCGCAACTGAAACAAACTCCCGGAGCGGTACCACAATTCCCGTAATGGGATCTACCGCATCGGCCACACTGAGGGGGGGGTGGTCCCGATCGGTTAGCACCTCTGCTACCGACGCCGGAAATCGGGGCCTGAGTGCGCTCGAATACCCCGGGTATCCCGAGGATGGTGTAGGAGTGCTCGACCTGCGTGGCGCAAATCTAGGCTAGCTGAGGCGCCCACCCGATAGCTACCAAAAGACCTGCCGCCCCGGCCTTCTGCTCTTCTGTCACAACCGTCGACCTCTACGCTCCTCGCATCCAAGTGCATGAGCCTGCATACGTAATGTCCATGCCACGTCAAGAGCCACACCCGCACAAGACTCGGCCATAAAATCATCTAGCCCGGTGACATAGCGGTGTACCCTGTCCTCCATATCTGCTACCAACGCAGGGACATATCGATCCAACGAATCGAACTCAACGTTGTACTCCCTAACTGTGCGACCTCTCTGTCTCAGCAACAAAAATCTGTCGGCCCGTGCCCTCCTCATCTACGGAGGCAAGAAGTGAGTGAGAAAAGCCTCCGAGAACTCATCCCAAGTAGCTGGGGACGCGTGCTCTCCCCGGGATAACTCCCACGAATCAAACCAATCGACTGCGGTATCACGCAGCCTATGTGAACCGAAGATCATGGACTCGGTCTCCGAAGCCTTGATCACTCGTATGATCCTCTGTAACTGACGGATGAACTCCTGCGGATCATCCTCAGGCCTCTACCCGTAGAACTCTGGCGGGCTACAACTCAGAAAATCTCGTAGCCTCAAACTATCCGATCTCGGGTGAACCACAGTGCTTCTTTGGGCCGAGGCTGCTGCATCCAGCCTATCCTCATGTCTGGCCACGATCACGGCGATGGCGGGCCATCTCTCTGTAACCCATCTCATCTGCTCCAGGCTGTGGGACTGGAGGTGCAGTCTTGAGGTCTCATCGACCATTCCGCGCCCTAAACCTCTTTGGGGCGTGGCGTCGTGGAACTCGCCGTCTCGGGTATAGACTGGGCCTGAGCCCTCGTGACTCTCGGTGTCCTACTAGCATCTCCCTCGGCTGCCTTGCCCTTCTGGGCCCGGGTTGCCTTACGTGGAGGCATAACTGTTAAAGAAAGGAAATACGTTAGAGGGGTCCGACTTATAACACAGCTCTAAGGCACGATCTCAGAGTGAGAAGAATGGAAACCAATCCTAAATATCCTATAGCCTCCTGATTATTGGTGTGGTGCACAACATACCGATAATCAAGACTCTCGGATCTGATGCGTAGACACTTTCCAGGATTAATCGCTCGATACCACTTTTGTCATAACCTGCTCGGGGCGGTGGTCGTGCCTTACCCGGGCACCCAAGTAGTCATACATCAGAGAAAATCAGCGGAATATAAAGACAAGACATGAAATAATGTAAATTGAGACACAATTTATCTGAGAAAAAGTCGCCTTTCGGCATATATATATAAACCAAAATCTGGCAGTTACATCCCAACTGTACAATAGGACTACAGACCTCTAAGGAAGTAAACAACTATGGCGGGACAGGGCCCCGCCATACCCTGAATGTACATATATCTACAACATCAGGGAGAACCATACCAAAAGTCGAGCCTCCGGAGAAGATGGAGCTCCTGACACCAAAGCAAAAGATCCTAAGGATGCGGATCTAGCACCTGCTTTCCCTTACCTGCGGCATGAACGCAGCCCCCCGAAGGAGGTCAGTACAACAGGTACCAAGTATGTGAAACTGTAAAGTACTTAAATGAAATCATATCATTTTAAAGCCAATTTTACAAATATGTATGAAATAACCAATGTAACCGCACATAGTGCCACATCACAAACAAGAGTAACAACAGGTAAACTGTAACAGGTCTTTTCTAGGCTGCGAATGATCGAAGCAAGGCCAATCGCCCATAGTATCATTATGCATGCCTAATCCTGGACTCCCGTAGTCCGCATAGGCCACCTAGGCCCGCATGAGGTATTCCCCGCATCGAGGGTAGCTACTCCTCGGCATCGTCCTGGACTCGTAGTCCGCATGGCCACATAGACCGCACACTAACCTGGAACTCTCGTAGCTCCGCATAGGTCCCCTGGACCCGCATGAGGTATTCTCGAATCATAGTCCCAGACTGCCTGAGGTATACCCCGCATCGGAGGGCAGCTTAACCCCCGGTATATCATGTCAAGAGGTGAGTGATGTAATACTAGCATAACGGCTTATCGTTAAACAACATAAGCACAAATAAGAATAACCTCTTTACACAAACGTTTACAAGATACTAACACACATAACATCACAATATGTCTACTCAACAAACCATCTCACTGTACTTTCCAGAAATCAATACAAGTCTTTTATAAACACATAAGTAAACCGTTCCTTTTATCTTTCTTAAGTCGTTATACCTAACTTCCCATAAAGCTAGTATAACTCTTAAGCTTTTGTTTAAAAACCAAGTATTACTCTTCTTTAAAAAATGATTCATAATTCTTTTGAAATACTTCAAGATTCTTGTTATTTAGACTCAAGTCAAAAGACGTCAAGTAAAACCATGTTCAGTTAACACACGTACGTCTACCGTACTATATATATACTTTAAAATATCATGCTCAAGAGGATAGGAAGAATCACATACCTTCTCGGCGAAATCCACCTGCCAAGTCGAATATGTCGCGCGCAGAGTATCAACCTATAATAGTCAAATACGTCTATCAACGTCTAGACTACTCTGTAGGATAATCTAAGCAGAGGGTTCTCTATTCTACGGAAAATCGGGCAGCACTTCCCTACCCGGTAAACGATACAAGTCTACTGTAAATACAGTCCTATGTAAGTACAGTTCAATCTTCTTTAATATACTTCCGATGTAATTACAGTTCAATTCTCTTCTGTAATACCCTTCTATGTATTTTACTTATTTCTATACTTATACAGTATGTATTCTCCAATTATAATAGAAGGATAAGATTATTATTTACCTCGATAAGCCCAAAATTATCCAAGATATAAGTCGATCCTGAGCAAGGTTTAGCTCTGTCTGAACGCTCCAATCCGCTCCAAGAAACCCTTAGAAGTTTCTACACAACTTCTACTTTCTACTTCAACCAACTATGAAGTTTCTCTTTAGGGTTTCGTTTAGTGACTAAAGGAATATAAGGTAGTATTTCCGGACTCTACGTAGAGGTAACTTTGGAAATACTATAAGGGATTGGCTAAGGTATTTTTGGGGATAGTAACAATACTTGGAGAGTATTTTCTACCAAGGGGGGAGGGCTTTTGCCGAGACTACTAGGAAAGGGGGGGGACAAGGGGTGTTTCGGCTAAGCTCTTCACAAGAGGGGGAGGGGGAGGCTTTGGACGAGAGCTTCTCTCAAAGGGGGGAAAGTTTGGTGACTTGGAAGATGATTTGTGGATGAAGAAGTCTTCAACTCAAGGGGGGTATTTATAGGGCTTTCAAGGGCCAAGATGAAGGCAAGTGGAGGGAAAGTGGAGGGTGTGAATTTGCACAAGTGCACCCTATCCCTACTCCACAAATCACTCACAAACATTGACCCTTGGTTTAGGCCTTAAAATCATGCCAACCGTGCCCTCTTTGCCGTCCACTTGAGGGTGACAAGTGTCACCCTCTCGTTGGTCCAAAATATTTCATCTCTCGGAAAAATCCACAAAAATTATAAATGACATAGCCGTAATTTTCCCTACGCAAGTTTTGGAAAACGTTTCGTCGGAAAACAATTCGTTTCGTGGGTTGTGCACAAATTTTCGTCCCTATGCCTACTTTAAGGCTTAAACTTTTGTACGTACGCCCTTACGTACATACTCTGAAAATACGGGGTATAACATTTCTGCCTCGACTTTTGCCTTATGAAGTGTCTCTCGGCTTCCAGTAAGGTGTTTGCTTTAGCTCTTGTGGACTTAACCTTGGCTTTTAGCTCTTCATCAAAGGGATCTTCCATATGCACATTGATAGCCTCCTTAAACTAAATGTTTGCGTCATTTGCTCTTTGTTCAATGCTTCCAAAATCACTTATGTTTAATACCCGCAATGGTTGCTTCAAGGCTTTCAATTTTGAGGCCATAACGAATTGAGCAGTTCCCAATATGTCTTGTCTCCAGCATGAAGTCAATATGTTGTCGAAGGCTGGGTGAGAGAGCCACATATTCATGAACTTGAAAGTCCGTTTCCCAACATTATAGGATGCAATAACCATAGCTATCACGGGACAGTGGTCCGAGACAGGTTCCATAGGCAAGTAATTGGCCGTGCATTCAAGGGTCAAATCACTCCAATGTTGATTCATCATCACTCTATCAAGCTTAGAACAAATCGTACCATTCGTCCAAGTGTAGAAGGAACCGGAAGAAGGAGTGTCTTCTAGTCCATGAGCATTCCTGAATTCTCCAAGATCCCTAAGTGCATAAGGCGTGAGAGGAGGACCCCCCGCCTTATCATGAGGGTAGAAATAAGTGTTGAAATCTCCCATAATCATCCAAGGCTTAACAATGCCAATGCCCAAGTGAGTAAGGTGATGCCAAAGCTTCCTTCTATCCGGGATGCTATAAACCGGGTACACAAATGTGGCAAGGAAGGACACTTGTGTTATATTACATCTTGCCTGGACATGGATATGTTGAGAATCCATTCCAAGCACTTCACAACAAACTCTGGAGGGATCCCAAAGTAAAAGCATTCTTCCGCTATCAATGAAATCTAAGTTTGAGCAAAGATTCCAAGCTTTGAATCTTTGAGTGGAAAATGATTCCGTCCTTGCCCGAGAGAATTTAGTTTCTAATAGACAAACCATTGTCACATCATGCTGTTTTGTGAGCCTACACACAAGAGATTGCGTGGCTGCCCTATCCCTTAGTCCGCAAAGACCACGGACATTCCAACAAAGTACTTTCATTTGGAAACAAAAGAGGTTTTGCTTGCACCTCCGCGCTTTGCTGCCTTTGCCTTACCACTGCCTTTCGCCGTGTTTTTCTTTGAGATAACTTCCTTCCATCCCTCTTCTTTGTTGTTGGAAGCCATAACATGTGTCTCTGCCAAGCTATGTTCCCCGCGCTCAAAATTTATGCACCGTGATGCAAGATTAGAATCCTCCGTAGCACTCTTGTAGGTTCCCCCATCCAATGAAGGTTGCGGGTTCATTGGCACTTCAGAATCAGTCTGCCTTGTCTCCTTTCTCATCCTATCATGTTGCGCAATGCCAGGGTGTGGTGGAAGCCTTGATGACCCTACTTGATAATTCTGCAAGCTTGATGATCCATGATGACCCAAAATCGGAGGAACCGCGGCATGCGTAGCATTTCCCATACTTCCGGGAACAAGAGGTGGTGTGTGCTCACTGTCTTCAGTATCCATCAAGTTTTCATCAACTGCGTGATGTTGAGAGGGTGGTGGATAAGGGGTAGGAGGGTTGGTTCCACCCGTACTTCTGTTGGCATTCGGACAAGTAGAACCTCCCTCTTTGCTAGGGGGTACCACTGGATTGCGTTTTTTAGGAGCTTCTTCAGTGTTGGCATCATCCCTCAGCTTTCTACACTTCAAGTGATTGTGTCCAAAAGCCGCACAATGATAGCAAAAGTCCGGATAATTTTCATAGTTCACCCTTTGAGTATATCTTCTATTGTCGGGCAGCCTGACAACAAATTCCATTACCGGTTCTTTGCTAACATCAACTTCCACTAATACTCTTGCATAGTTCATTTTTGACCTTTCCTTAGTAAATTGATCAGTGTATAGAGGTTTTCCTACACGTGAAGCAATCTTGCTAAGGCCCGTTGCACTCCAAATAGAAAGGGGAATGTCAGGGAAGGTGACCCAAATTGGAATGTCCATGAATAAATCATCGGTTATTAGAACTCCCTTATCAATAGGCTTAAGCATCATAGTTTTCCCGTAGACCATATAAGGGCCACCGTGGAGTACATTTGTGCGTTCTTCCTCCGTCATGAATTTGAAGACAGTCCAACCTTTGCCATATGGTATAATACGGCACTTCACTCCCCATCCCTTCACAATGGTATTCAATGCCTCTCTTCCCGGGAAAGGACCCGTGAAGCAACCTATAAGGCAATATCCCCATGTTTCAATGAATGGAACTTCATCCTCAACTTCTATTTCAATTTCCTCTCCTTGTTGTTCAATGAATTGTAACCTCATACCCTTTTCTTCAAGCCTAGTACCCGCAAAGACTCCAACATAAGTCTTCTTAGGGGGAAGGGGACCTTTGCCATGATTCTGGGGTATAGTATTATGTGTTGTACTAACGGGTGAAGTTTCATGTTGTTCTGAAGATGTATTTGTGGGTAAGTCATTAGAAGGTATTTCTGGAGGTATAGACAGATGGGGATGGGTAGGTGGAAAAAGAACTAGGGCCCGCAATAGGTGAGAGGATTCGCGTGCCATTAGGGAGGGTAGGGAATGTGTTATGGGTTTCGGTAAGAATAGATGGTAGAGAGGATAGAAGTGATGAGGTATTAGGAATATCAGGAAGTAATGAAGAGGTATTGGATGAGAGAGGGGTGTTGTTATTGACTCTACCCGTGCCCAAGGTAGAATTAAAGGCGAAGGGGTTGTTGAGGGTTCCACTAAGCAAACTTGCTAAAGCAGGGAAGGATTCATTATTGACACTTAAAGAATTCAGAGGTTGTTGTCCCATTAAGTTAGAAGACTCATTGATTCCTGCGGCATTTAATTCTGTCGCATTGGCTCCCGCGTTATTAATGTTCATAGAGTACCTAGGTTCCTTGGAAATAGAAGTCACTTCGTTTCTCATAACTGACCTTGGTCTTTGCATAACGGGAATATTCATCACCCCCTGGACTCCCACCTGACCCGTCTTGGCATTCAGACCAATGTAATGACCCGTCATTGAATATGGCTCCTTGGTACCCGCAACATTAAAGAAAGACGCCTCGGCTCCCGCGACATTAATGTTAGACTCCTTGGGGATAGGGATCTCTTCGTTCCTTCCAACTGACCTTGATTCTTGCATAGTGGGATTAATCAAAGTCTCATGGGCTCCCGCCTGACCCGCCTTAGTATTCTGACCAATGTAATGACCCGTCATTGAATATGGCTCCTTGGTACCCGCAGCATTAAAGAAAGACGCCTCGGCTCCCGCGACATTAATGCTAGACTCCTTGGGGATAGGGATCTCTTCGTTCCTACCAACTGACTTTGATTCTTGCATAGTGGGATTAATCAAGGTCTCATGGGCTCCCGCCTGACCCGCCTTAGTATTCTGACCCATGCCCCGACCCGGAATAGGAGGAGGCTCTTTGGTTCCCGCGACATTAATGTTTGATGCCTTGGCACCCGCGGTAGACTCCTTGGGAATATGAGTTTCTTCAATGCTCCTAACTGATATTGATTCTTACAAAACGTGATTGTTCTTAGACCCAAGGACACCCATCCGACCGGCCCTGAACCTCTGACCCGCGCCCTGACCCGGTTTTGACCCGAGTATGCCATCACGCTTAGTTTCGTCAATTGCAATTCCTGACCCAGATTTTTTCCCTTTTCCGGCTTGCCTGAGTGAATTTCCAGGTACTGTGGAGGTACTAATGATGCCGTGGTTGTCCTGCTCTTCCGTAATGTTCCCTTTGTCTTTCAGATGACCCGTGATATGATCGACCACCCTAGTAGCATAAGGGGTGTCAATGGCTATCGGATTTAGTCTCTGCTTGACGGGAGTTTCAAGAGGGTTCTTCCCAGTAGGCATGTGGTCAGTGTCATGGTCTTCAACTGTGGTCACTTCAGGAGGAGTAATAGGATAGATTACTTCTGGATTGGTTACAGATGGACCATGAAGTTTTCCGCCTTCAAATTCACTAATATCCAAGCTCTCAATTTCTATATTTTTTCCCCATTCATGTATCCTTTGCAGCATAGAATCATCTACTACATTCTCGAGTGGGATACGCAAATCTGGCGCGACATGAACTAACACCGTTGGGTCTGAAATTGCCGGAATTAGATTTTCTTCAACAATGGTTGGACTACCGCCATTCTTTTTCTTTTTCTTGGTTCTAGCTTTCGTCGAACTACCTGAACCTCCTGAATCATTGCTGGAACGTGTGTAACGTTTAGTCTTTTTCATGTTGTGAAAATTAAGCTTCAAGTCGTGGGGAATCAATGGTTAATTTTAGGGGGGGAGATGGGAAAAACCGAAGGAGCAACTAAGGGAAAACGTTGAGAGCGTTTTCCTTAGTGAGAGAAACTTCTCTCTAACTCCTAAAAAAGAGACTTTAGGAGACTCAAGAAAGAGGGATTTTTAGAGAGAAGGAAGAGGGATTTTTAGAGAGAATGAGGTTTCTTGAAGAATGACCAAGTCTTCAAGACTTGGTAAATAAATAGGACTTCCTCAAAATCAGATGGGAGGGACACTTGTCACCCTCCCATGGCCTTTACAACAAAATATCTTCTGATTTTTCCTCCAGTTTTCGCAAAAAAAAATCAGAACTTGTAACTTTTCAGCCGCGTATGGAGATCCCGACCAGAAAATACTTTTCACCATTTCAAGACCGAACTTGTAACTTCCATAACTTTCTACTCCGATGTCCTATCGACGAACGGTTTGTTGCGTTGGGAACTAGACTCAACGAACTACATACATGTCTTTGAAACACCTAGGAAATCCTAATGCAACTGGACATAAACCATCCCAAAGTTGACTAAAACCCGTCCAAAACATTCTGTCAACCTATCTTTCTAAAATTTAAATCTTAATTCCTTTCGTACGTTCTCATAAGCATGACCTGAATTTACGGGGTGTAACATTTACGTTATGAAGTTTTAAGGCTATGAACCTTGAATTCTTAAAAGGTTAAGAGACTTTATTTTTCAAGTTATGTGACTTGATTTTTAAAGGAAGGAATGACTTGATTTTAAAGTATATGTTACTTGATTTGGAAAGTATTGATTTCTTGATATTCTAAAGATAAGAAACTTGATTTCTAAAGATAAGAGACTTGAAGTATTTTGAAAGTTATGTAACTTGATTTGAAAGTATAAGTCTTTTGGTTATAAAAAGAATGAATTTGTCTAAGACATAAATAGTTATAACGGCTTTATGGGAAGTTGGTTATAACAAATTTATGGAAGGTTAAAGGAATGGTTTTCTCTAGTAATGTAAACAAATAAATGACTTGAAATAAAGAAGGGCAATTTGATTTAACAGTATCAATTGCTTAAAGTTCTAAAGTAAGAGTCACTTGATTTTAGAAGCCTAGAAATGTATTTCTAAAAATGTAGACATGCCTTGATACTACGGGTGTTAGTATCTTGGGGTTTTATATGAAAATGAGTCTTTTGAAAAGAATGGAAGTACGTAATACTTTGGGTTAAATTCCCAGATTTTGAAAGTTATGCAACTTGATTTGAAAGTATAAGTCTCTTGGTTATAAAAAGAATGAATTTGTCTAAACCATAAAGAGTTATAACGGATTTATGGGAAGTTAGTTACAACGACTTTATGGAAGGTTAAGGGAGTTGTCTATTTTGATTGATAGGCATGAGTTTCCTAGGTTTTGAAATTTGAAGTTGGTTTCAAAGTCTTGAAATGAATTTCTAAAGGTTTAGTAACTTACTTTGAAAAATAGGCATGCCTTGATACTACGGGTGTTAGTATCTTGGGGTTTTATGTAAAAAAGAGTCTTTTGAAAAGAATGGAAGTACGTATGTTATACCCCGTATTTCCAGAGTATGTACGTGTGGACGTACGTACGAAATTTGAGCCTTAAGTTAGGCATAGGACCGAAATTTGGGCACAAGTGCCGAATAGAGTCGTTTTTCGACGAAACGTTTCCACAACTTTCGTAGGGAAAATTCCGGCTATGTCGTTTATAATTTTTGCGGATTTTTCCGAGAGACGAAACATTTTGGACCAACGGGAGGGTGACATGTGTCACCCTCACATTGGAAGCAAGTGGGGTGGCTTGGACGATTGGGCGTCCAAGAGGGATGGTTGGCCTAGGCCGATTGGTTCCTTGATTTGTGCCTTGCTTTGTGGCTTGTTTTGTGGAGTGTTTTGTGGAGTAGGGTTAGGGTGCACTTGGCTTGATCTTGGCCTTACACTTGCCTTGCACATGGCTTGATCTTGGCCATTGGTTGGCCTTTGGTTTTGCTATAAATACCCCCCTAAGCTTGAAGACTTCATCCATTCCTAAAATCACCAAGTCTTGAAAATCCTTCCTCCCTTTCTTGTGCTCTAGCCGTGAGCTTCCCCCTCCCCCTTTTCGTGTGGCCTTTGGCCGAGAGGGATTCCCCTCCCCCTCCTAGTAATGTGGCCGTGGGGTACCCCCCCCCTCTAGCCTAGATGTTTCGTATAAAACACCCCCCCTCTTGGTAGAAATACTCTCCAAGTATTGTTATAATGCCCAAAATACCTTAGCCTTTACATTGTCATATTCCAAAAGTTACCTCTATACGTAGAGCCCGGAAATACTATCTTTTGTCCTTTTAGTCTCAAACCGAAACCCTATGGAAATCTTCATTGTTGGTTGAAGTATTTAAGTAGAAGTTGGTTAGAACTTCTAAGGGTTGTTTGGAGCGGATTGGAGCGCACGGAGTAGGAGCTAAACCTTGCTCAGGATCGACATTATAACTTGGATAATTTTGGGCTTGTCGAGGTAAATATTCTTGTCCCCTTATTGTAATTGGAGATTACATGTTGTAGGAATATATAGTTGAAGTATACTATATATAGTACTGAACATTATTGTGCGGCAATGTCTTTTGACTTAAGCCTGAATTTAAAGAAGAGAATCAGCGTAATTACATAGGGTGTATTCTGATGAACTTGTAGCTTTGTTGTGTAGTAGAATTGTACACGTCCGGTTAGACGTGTAAACCCCCCCCCCCCTGGTTGGCTTGGTAGCCGGCCTCGATCGAGGAGGAGATTTACGCTGTTGCGGGGGGGAGGTGCTGCCGAATTTTCTGTAGAATATGGAACGATGAGATCTAGATGTTAATAAGCGCCTTGTGGCCTTATAGGTTGAAGTACTACGTGTGGTGCGATCTACGTGGCTTAAGGAGTAGCCGACGGTTTGAAGTACTTGGAGCGTTTTGCTATTAGTCGATACTCATCGCGAGGTATGTGAACCTCTTCCTATCTGTTCTAGCATGATATGTGTATAACTATGTAGTACGGTAGACGTACATGTGTTTGATGTATTTATTTGGTTTGAAACATAAAGTGTTATAACGGCTTTATGGGAAGTTGGTCATAACAGCTTTATGTAGGTAAGAAAATGCTTTGTGGTTTCAAAGGGTAACTGATTTGACTTATAACGGATTTGATGTGTAGTAATAAAGAACTTGAAGTGTTTCAAAAAGATCTTTTTGAAAAAAGAGTAATACTTGGCTTTGAAAACATAAGAGTTGTACTAGCTTTATGGGAAGTTAGGTATAACGTCTTAAGAGTGATAAAAGAATGGTTTCTCGATTTTTAGAAGTTAAGAGACTTGATCTTGAAAGATAAGAGACTTAACTTGTTTTCCTTGGTAATTAACATTACATTAAAAGTGTTGTGAAACCTCATTCGCGAGTAATGAGTACTTGGTTTTAAAAGAATAATGTTTCTTGATTTGGAAATGAGAATAAGTATCGAACAAACCACGTGGCGCTAATAAAGGAAAGTGTATTGACAAATAACAAATTGTTATTAAAACCAGTAGAAACCTCCATCTGCATAGAAGCTAAGATAAGACAAAATTGTATTACATTTTCCTAGATCCTGGCTGCTGTAACAAGATGGTTATAAACAAGAATAACCTACTCACATATAAGGCATATGTTTCTCAAATCGTTTAAAGGAGAATTATGTTTTAAAGGATTAAAACTATGAACTACGAAACCTTTTCTAAAATGAGAAACTTGAGCATTTGAAATTAGGCAAACTTGAACGTTTGGAAAATAAGGTTGTTACTTGATTTTACAAAGGAAAGCATTTTTGTTTACTTAACAATGTTCGTCACTCTATTTTTTATACTACGGGTATCGGGTGACCTTTGTAAAAGAAATGGATCTTTAAAAGGAATTTAGCGTACGTAGTACTTTAGGGTTAAAAACCCGGACTTTGGCATAAAATGAAAGTACTTTGAGTTGTGTATGACTTGCCTATGCTTGTGATGATAGCCTTTTTGTGCAAGTGTTGTATTTACGTATTCTGCGTGTCTCTCGATGGAGGTAGGTTGACTTGTTGAGAACTTACTTGGACGTCTTTGGCGATGTGACGGAGAATTCCACGGTATGTTTCCATTTTGATTGTTGTCTTGTTGATTGATGTTACATGGACATGTCTGCCGTCTGCATTCGGGACATGTGGCCATGCGGCGAGGTTGATCACCAGATATTGTTGTTGATGTTACATGGGCGTGTCTGCCGTCTGCAGTCGGGCATGTGGCCGTGGGGCATTGGTATTATTGTTGCATCATGGACATGTCTGCCGTCACGAATTAGGGGCTTGCGGCCGTGATGCGAACATGATTGATGTTGTGGGCGTGAGACCCATAGTTATATTTAGTGATGACTTGAGGCGTGAGTCACTGGACATGTTGCTTTTATATTGTGATCGTAGTTTGGTTATCATACATGTCTCTGCTTTATATAGACTAGTATGATTTCATTTCTGATAATTTTCTGATTTCACATACTTGGTACTGTTGTGCGACCTTGAAGGCTGCGTTCATGCCGCGGTAGGTACATCGGTCGTGGATCCTCGCTCTTAGGATCACGATTCAGCGTATTGGGAAGCTCCGTTTCTCGGAGGCTTATCTTTTGGTATGTGTTCCACTGAGTTGTAGGTTCTTGTACATTCGAGGGTATGGCGGGGCCTGTCCGTCATAGTGTTGTAAATCTTAGAAGTGCATGTAATCTTGTTGTGGCGGGGTTGTAAAAGGATTAAACTGTTCGGGTTTTATGTATCTACTGAAGGCAACTGTTTTGGTTGGCCTGCTGATTTATTTCTTGTTTCATGGCTTATGTTTTATTTTCCACGATTTTCTCGATGTTGTGTCACTAGGGTGCGGGGTAAGGCACGATCCACGGGCCGATTCGGGTGTGGCAGTGGTATCGAGCGATTAGTCCTCGGAAAGTGTCTGCACCGTGTCTAGTAGAGTCTTGATTATCGATGTGTTGTGCACCACATCTATAATCAGGAGGCTATAGGACATTTAGGATTGGTTTCCATTCTTCTCATCCTGAGATCGTGCCTTAGAGCTGTGTTGTAAATTGGACCCCTCTGACGTATCTCGTTTTTACCAGTTATGCCTCCGCGCAAGGCAACCAGAGCCAGAAGGGCAAGCGGCCGAGTCTGCTAGTGAGATCTGAGGAGTACGAGGCGCGAGCCGGTCGAGACGATTGTGCTTGACGGCGAGTTTTGTAGCCGCCCGGCCAGCGAGTTTAGAGCGCAGCGATGGGCTGCTGAGACCACGGTACTGAGTCTCAGTCCACCGCTGGAAGCGAGATGAGATGGGTACAAGGAGATGGCCCGATTCTTTGGCGAGTCGTAGCCACATATGAGATAAATTTGAATCTGGCCCGATTCGATTCGATGCACGATGGTTCACCCCGGCGAGATAGTTTGAGGCTGCGGGACTTCCGAGATGTAGCGCCGAGTTCTACTGGTCGAGGCACGAGGATGATCCGCGAGTTCATCCGAAGCGATTCTGACGGATCGTGAGTGATCAAGGCTTCGGAGACCGAGTCGGTGGTCTTAGGTTCGCATCGGCTGCGTGATACCGCAGTCGACTGGTTTGATTCGTGGGAGCTGTCCCGGGGAGAGAATGCACTTCCAGCCGTTTGGGACGAGTTTTCGGGGGCCTTCCTGGCACATTTCTTGCCTCCACAGATGAGGAGGGCTCGGGCCGACAAATTTTTGATGTTGAGGCAGAACGGGCGTACAGTTCGGGAGTACAATGTGGAGTTTGACTCATTGGCCCGGTATGTTCCCGCATTAGTAGCTAGTATGGAGGATCGAGTGCACCGATATATTACAGGGCTTGATGAATACCTAGCGGAGAGTTGTTCGGGTGTAGACCTTGGTAGGGCATGGACATTGCCGCATGCGAGCTTATGCACTTGGATGTGAGGCGGAGAATCGACGGAATGGCCGAGATCGGCGAAGAGGCGAGCAGCGAGGTCCTTTGGTGACTTTGAGCGGACCGCCTCGGCGGCAGCTAGTGTTGTACCTCCGCCCGGTGCAAAGTGGTCCTCCACAACCTTCGTGGCATCCAGAGTATTCGGGAGGCGGTCGAGCTCGAGTTGAGTTTCGAGGAAGTAAGGGTGTTGGCGGATCTGATCACCCCTACCTCGGTGTGGTCGTTGTGGTAGACCGCATATAGGGGAGTGTCGTGGTGCCAGGGGAGCTTGTTATTTTTGCAGCCAGCGGGCCATTTGCGGCTGTCCAGGCCAAGGGAGCACGGATGTTCTGACTCGGCCTTCAGGATCGATGGTGGTTCATCACCCTGATTATGCGCCTGCGAGGGCTATGATTAGAGTGGGCGGTAGCCGGTATATCCTTAACCTCTAGAGTTTTGGTATGCGTGATATTATGATCTTATTATTATGTGCTATATGCGGATAGCGTTGTGTTATTTGTGAGTTAGAAACATGGTTAGTTGGAAGGGTAAGTATGGGGGCATGGTAAGTATGAACCGTAGAATACTTCACGATTGGGACCTTAGAGGTAAGGTCGTCTTGAGTAAAAGACTTATTTTATGTTTGACCTCTATCAGTCGTCGTATCACGTGGAGTTATTGTGGAATTCCTTGGGTTGAGTAAAATGGAAGTGGTAGCTTTCATGACTTTGATAGTAAGATTGTTCGGATCGGGAACAAGAGTGAAAGCTTGATTATGGGGTCGGGTTGAGGACCATTCGCGGGTCAGCCAGCCCGATTTGTGGAGGGTCGGTCAGAGTGGTCCCGCTAGGTGGTAGGATCACAAGGATGCTAGGCCCGAGTTTAGTTAACCATCGTATGAGTTCGTGGAGGTGTTCGACCAGAATCGGTTCGTGAAGGCTGGGAATGGCCTTGGCAGAAAGTGAAGATAGTAAGATGACCAAGTTTGGAGGTAGTGACTCCACAGTTTTGGAAACTGAAGCGATGACTGAAGTATGGTACGTACTGGGAGAGTTCAAGTGTTCGAGAAGGGCACAACGAGTAAGGAAGGAAGAGGATGTGTGTTATTTCGTGGCCAGGCTGTGGCGTTGGCAACTTGTTAGAGGAACTTCATCGATATCCGTCTTGAGAAGGAACATTCGGGACGAATGTTTCTAAGGAGGGGAGAATGTTATACCCCGTATTTCCAGAGTATGTACGTGTGGACGTACGTACGAAATTTGAGCCTTAAGTTAGGCATAGGACCGAAATTTGGGCACAAGTGCGAATAAGTCGTTTTTAAATGAAGCGTTTCCACAGCTTTCGTAGGGAAAATTCCGGCTATGTCGTTTATAATTTTTGCGGATTTTTCCGAGAGACGAAACATTTTGGACCAACGGGAGGGTGACATGTGTCACCCTCACATTGGAAGCAAGTGGGGTGGCTTGGACGATTGGGCGTCAAAGAGGATGGTTGGCCTAGGCGATTGGTTCCTTGATTTGTGCCTTGCTTTGTGGCTTGTTTTGTGGAGTGTTTTGTGGAGTAGGGTTAGGGTGCACTTGGCTTGATCTTGGCCTTACACTTGCCTTGCACATGGCTTGATCTTGGCCATTGGTTGGCCTTTGGTTTTGCTATAAATACCCCCCCTTAGCTTGAAGACTTCATCCTTTCCTAAAATCACCAAGTCTTGAAAATCCTTCCTCCCTTTCTTGTGCTCTGGCCAGTGAGCTTCCTCCCCTTTTCGTGTGGCCTTTGGCGAGAGGATTCCTCCCCTCCTAGTAGTGTGGCCGTGGGGTACCCACTAGCCTAGTTGTTTCGTATAAAACACCACTCTTGGTAGATATACTCTCCAGTATTGTTATAATGCCCAAAATACCTTAGCCTTTACCTTGTCATATTCCAAAAGTTACCTCTATCGTAGAGCAGGAAATACTACCTTTTGTCCTTTTAGTCTCAAACCGAAACCCTATGGAAATCTTCATTGTTGGTTGAAGTATTTAAGTAGAAGTTGGTTAGAACTTCTAAGGGTTGTATGGAGCGGATTGGAGAGCACGGAATAGGAGCTAAACCTTGCTCAGGATCGACATTATAACTTGGATAATTTTGGGCTTGTCGAGGTAAATATTCTTGTCCCCTTATTGTAATTGGAGATTACATGTTGTAGGAATATATAGTTGAAGTATACTATATATAGTACTGAACATTATTGTGCGGCAATGTCTTTTGACTTAAGCCTGAATTTAAAGAAGAGAACTGAACTGTAATTACATAGGACTGTATTACAGTAGACTTGTGTAGCTTTGTTGTGTAGTAGAATTGTACACGTCCGGTTAGATGTGTAAACCCCACTGGTTGGCTTGGTAGCGGCCTCGTCGATCGAGAGAGATTTCTGTTGTTGCGGGAAAATCTTTGCGAATTTTTACGTAGAATATGGAGCGATGAGATCTAGATGTTAATAAAGCGCTTTGTGGCCTTATAGGTTGAAGTACTACGTGTGGTGCGATCTCGTGGCTTAAGGAGTAGCCAGCGGTTTGAAGTACTTGGGCGTTTTGCTATTAGTCGATACTCATCGCGAGGTATGTGAACCTCTTCCTATCTGTTCTAGCATGATATGTGTATAACTATGTAGTACGGTAGACGTACGTGTGTTTGATGTATTTATTTGGTTTGAAACATAAAGTGTTATAACGGCTTTATGGGAAGTTGGTCATGACTTTATGTAGGTAAGAAAATGCTTTGTGGTTTCAAAGAAATCGATTTGACTTATAACGGATTTGATGTGTAGTAATAAAGAACTTGAAGTGTTTCAAAAGATCTTTTGAAAAAAGTAATACTTGGCTTTGAAAACATAAGAGTTGTACTAGCTTTATGGGAAGTTAGGTATAACGTCTTAAGAGTGATAAAAGAATGGTTTCTTGATTTTTAGAAGTTAAGAGACTTGATCTTGAAAGATAAGAGACTTAACTTGTTTTCCTTGGTAATTAACATTACATTAAAAGTGTTGTGAAACCTCGTTCGCGAGTAATGAGTACTTGGTTTTAAAAGAATAATGTTTCTTGATTTGGAAATGAGAATAAGTATCGAACAAACCACAAAGCAGCTAATAAAGGAAAGTGTATTGACAAATAACAAATTGTTATTAAAACCAGTAGAAACCTCCATCTGCATAGAAGCTAAGCTAAGACAAAATTGTATTACATTTTCCTAGATCACAGTCTTTGTAACAAGATGGTTATAAACAAGAATAACCTACTCACATATAAGGCATATGTTTCTCAAATCGTTTAAAGGAGAATTATGTTTTAAAGTTAAAACTATGAACTCTGAAACCTTTTCTAAAATGAGAAACTTGAGCATTTGAAATTAGGCAAACTTGAGCGTTTGGAAAATAAGGTTGTTACTTGATTTTACAAAGGAAAGCATTTTGTTTACTTAACAATGTTCGTCACTCTATTTTTTTATACTACGGTCGGGTGACCTTTGTAAAAGAAATGGATCTTTAAAAGGAATTTAGCGTCGTAGTTCTTTAGGGTTAAAAACCGGACTTTGGCATAAAATGAAAGTACTTTGAGTTGTGTATGACTTGCCTATGCTTGTGATCATAGCCTTTGGTGAGCAAGTGTTGTATTTACGTATTCTGGTGTCTCTCGATGGAGGTAGGTTGACTTGTTGAGAACTTACTTGGGCGTCTTTGGCGGTGACGGAGAATTCCACGGGTATGTTTCCATTTTATTGTTGTCTTGTTGATTGATGTTACATGGACATGTCTACCGATCTGGTCAGGGACATGTGGCCGTGCGGCGGGGTTGATCACCAGATATTGTTGTTGATGTTACATGGGCGTGTCTGCCGTCACGAGAATTTCGGGGCATGTGGCCGTGAGGCATTGGTATTATTGTTGCATCATGGACATGTCTGCCGTCTGCAGAGTCGGGCATGCGGCCGTGATCGCGAACATGATTGATGTTGTTGGCGTGAGACCCATAGTTATATTTGAGTGATGACTTGAGGGGGTGAGTCACTGACTGTTCATGACTGCTTTTATTTTGTGAACTGTAGTTTGGTTATCATACATGTCTACTGCTTTATATAGACTAGTATGATATCATTCTGATATTTTTCTGATTTCACATACTTGGTACTGTTATCGACCTCGCCCGAAGGCTGCGTTCATCTGCAGTAGAGTACATCGGTCGTGGATCCTCGCTCTTAGGATCACAGTTCAGCGTATTGGGAAGCTCCGTTTCTCCGGAGGCTTATCTTTTGGTATGTGTTCCCTGAGTTGTAGGTTCTTGTACATTCAGGGGTATGGCGGGGCCCTGTCCCGTCATAGTGTTGTAAATCTTAAGTGCATGAATCTTGTTGTGGCGGGGTTGTAAAAGGATTAAAGCATTGGGTTTTATGTATATACTGAAGGCAACTGTTTTGGTTGGCCTGCTTATTTATTTCTTGTTTCATGGCTTATATTTTATTTTCCGCTGATTTTCTCTGATGTTGTGTCACTAGGGTGCCCGGGGTAAGGCACCAGTCACGGGCCCGGATTCGGGGTGTGACAACGTAATACTTTGGGCTAAATTCTCGGATTTTTATGTGTTATGAAAGTGCCTTGAGTTATGAAATGAGATTCATTTTAGTATGCTAATGAAAGTCTAAAAGATTTTATGAACTTGCCTATGCTTGCTTGTGATAGCCTTTGAGTGCAAGTATTATATTTTTACGCTGTCGTGACTCTCAGTTGGTGGGCGGTATGCAGTCAGAATTTACTTGGGCGTCGACCGCGGTGGACGGAGGATTCCACGGTATGCTTCCATTGTGATTGATCCTTGGACATCTTTATCGATGAGGATTAGGCACGCGACCAGGATGCGGGTTAAATTCCCGTATGCTATTATTACCCCATGGCCATGCTTATTCGATGAGGGATTTCGGGGCATGCGACCATGTTATGTACTATTACTCCATGGACTAGCTCCCCATGAAGATATGTACCCGAGATGAGGGATTCCACGGGCATGTGATATACGATTATTACCCCATGGATTAGCTCTCCATGAAGTCATGTACCCGAGATGAGGGATTCCACGGGCATGAGATATATGTGTACGCCGACAGTAAGGTAGGATGCCACGGGCGCGTCACATGGGTATAATTTACACTTACGGTTGTCCACAGTAACGGGGGATTCCACGGGCATGAGATATATATATGTATTGCATATGTGTACGCCGACAGTGAGGTAAGATGCCACGGGCGCGTTACATAGTTGTATTTTACACTTATGGCTGTCGGCAGTGATGGGGGTTTCCACGGGCACGCTTTGATATTTGTGGGCTTGAGACCCTTACTGGACTGTGTGATGACATTTGAGGGCTTATGTCCATAGCCCTGGTATGACTATTTTTCATGTGTTGAAATAGTCTTTAAAAGGTAAAACTGACTTTCATTACTTTCACTTCGACAAGGCACAGTGTACTATTATTTTGGTTATCATACATGTCTCCAGCTTTATTTTAGACTATTATGATTTCATTACAGTACTTTCAGTTTTACATACTTGGTACATATTTAAATCTTGACCTCGCCTTGAGTGCGTTCATGCCGCAAGTTGAGGTACATAGCTTGCTAATCCACACTTTTAGGATCACTGTTAAGTTCTTGGAAAGCTCCATTTCTCCGGAGGCTTTGTCTTTTGGTACGGTTCCATGAGGTTGTAGATTTATGTACATTCAGGGGTATGGCGGGGCCCTGTCCCGTCACAGTTGTTATGTCAAAAATCTTAGAGGTCTGTAATCATATCTTGTGGGTCGCTTTGTAAAAAAAAAAGAGGTAACTGCTTTTGGATTTATATATATATCCCGGTAGGTAGCCTTATTGGCTAACCTGTTATTTATTTCTTGTTAAGTTCATGTATGTTCCGCTGATTATCTCTGATGTATACATGTAAGGGTGCCAAGGTAGGGCACCAGTCGCGGGCCCGGGGTCGGGTCGTGACACTTATCTTATTCCTGCCTCGCGCATTTTTCCTGAAACCATTCGGAATGTCGTGGCCCTGACTGCCACACTAAACCAACTCCAAGTATCTCCAAGGGCACTTAACATGAACTTTTTCAATGACCACACATTTCCATTTCTATCTCTAAACTCTTCAAATTCAACTATTTCATACTTTCTACATCCATATCCTAATGAACAAGTCACACAGACTTACCAATTAATGATGCCAAAAAAGGAAGGATAATTCACTTGTTACAATCGCTTCCCTTCCTCTCCTCTCGATTACCGACTTACCGGAAAACTGGAATCGAACCAATCTCTCTCTGTAGTCACCATTGGAATACAAGAAGCCAACGAGTCCATACCCATAATGACCTCAAAGTCTGACATGTCCAGCTCTACCAGGTCTACTAGGGTCTGACGACTTTATCATCACCGGACAATTCTCATATACCCGCCCAGCTACCACCCAAACACTCACGGTGTAGCTTCATTGAAAGGTTCTTATGGATTCATGCTCTATTCTTTTACACTTGGTTGCTCTCTTTCTTACTGGTCGTACTCTTTTCGTACTTCCCAACTTATTCTAACATATGTACATAACCTTCATACTGATTATGGCCTCCAATATTTGGAGTTACAATATCGAACAATTTAAGGCCATTTCCGGCTCTTACGACCTGGTTCCGGTGGAACGTCTCCACGAACCCGTAAAATGATTAACTAGACTTGGGCCTTGCACTGTCGTGACCCTGTCACATAGCGGGACAACCCTTAACTGACCCTGCCTTACTACAGGCTATGGGTCGACCCGTAATAGGTCCATAACCCGACTCGGCGTCGCACTTAACTCTTGTCCTTGGTCTGACTTAAATTTTTACTACCCGAGAAGGCCTTATATACCCAAGGTCTCGGCGGTTATCAATATCCTTAGGCTCGCAATTTCCATGCCCCAAACCTACATTATACTTCCCCGCATACGGGTAATATGGCTTCTCATAAGCTCTTAATCGTGTTGTCTTAATCATAACAACCATACTTACTCCATACGGATCTCATCCGTACTATTCTCTTAAGCATACTACGTAGCTTAATCTATTAACATAGTCTTCCATTAAGTCCATTTATTAAGATTTCTTAAGGGTTCATTACCTTCTCAGACAACTCATCATTTCCTAATTATCTCAAATTGGTACGTAAAACGTTGATGAGAATTTATTAAACTGTTTCATACCTTCCCGGTATCTATTTAGCCCTTACCAATTCTTGGTAATCCAAAATCATTCAAGGCAACCCGCATCTGACCCTCAAACATAAATCCGTATAGCTGTACATCATTATACCAACTATACAACAAGTGTTACCAACCTGGATACGCAATCCACATAATTCTCCCTGGGCCACTGCTGCCTTTCTCATAGCTGCAACCAGCATAACTTGTTAGGGAGAGATGACCCTAACAACACAGCTCTATCGCACGATCTCAGAGTGAGAAGAATGGAAACCAAACCTAAATGTCCTGCAGCCTCCTGGTTATAGATGTGGTGCACAACACACCGATAACCAAGACTCTACTAGACACGGTCTGTAGACACTTTCCGAGGACTAACTGCTCTGATACCACTTTTGTCACGATCCGACCCCGGGCCCGCGACTGGTGCCCTACCTGGGCACCCCTCACAGGTATACATCAGAGAATAGTAGCGGAACATACATACAACTCAAAAAGAAATAAATAACAGGTTAGCCGATAAGGCCACCTTCCAAAAGTATACACATAACCCAAAAAGCAGTTACCTATTTTTACTTTACAACCCAGTCCACAAGATATGACTACAGACCTCTAAGAATTTTTACATAACATCTGTGATGGGACAGGGCCCTGCCATACCCTTGAATGTACAACAACCGACAATATCAGGGATCTGAACCAAAGATAAGCCTCCGGAGTAATGGAGCTTCTCAACAGCTGAACAATGATCCTAAGAGTGAGGATCAACAACCTGTATAACTCTACCTGCGACATGAACGCAGCCCCCCGAAGGAGGTCAGTACAACAGGTACCAAGTATGTGAAACTGAAAGTACTGTAATGAAATCATAATAGTCTAAAATAAAGTTGGGGACATGTATGATAACCACATTAACAGTACACTGTGCCTTACTAACAATGAGAGTAAACAAGAGTATACTTTACTGCATAAAAATAGGAGGCTCATGATAAAATTAGGGGCACCCTCTCGTAGTATCATTAAGCAATCCTACTCCTGCGACTATTTCACCCGCATAGGTCTTGTAGACCCGCAATGAGGTCATCCACCTCGCATAGGACTGGTCCGCCCCGCATAGGACTATTTCACCCGCATGAGCCCTACGGACTCGCATGAGGTATTCCTCGCATCGTGGGGAGCAAATCCACGAAATATGAAAATGCCACAAGCCCGTGGAATGACCCCGTAATGAACAATACATCACTAGCACAACCGGCTATCATACATAACATAAGCACCACCGGCTTATCATACATAACATAAGCACCACCGGCTTATCATAATTATCATAAGCAAGTTAAGACATCCCCTAACTTCTTATTAGCATTAATTATCATGCACTCTCATTTTATTTAACTTAAGGCACTAACATGTAATTAGAAATCCGGGAATTTAACCCAAAGTACTACGTACTTCCGTTCCTTTAAAAAGAACCCTCTTTATATAAAAACCCCAAGATACTAACACCCGTAGTATCAAGGCTTGTCTACTTTTCAAAACAAGTTACTACACCTTTAGAAATTCATTTCAAGGCTTTGACACTAAGTAACTTCTTCATTCACAACCTAGGCAACTCATGCCTATAAATCAAGTAGACACTCTCTTAACCTTCCATAAAGCCGTTATAACTAACTTCCCATAAAGCCGTTATAACTCTTTATGTTTTAGACAATTACATTCTTTTTGAAACCAAGAGACTTATACTTTTAAAACCAAGTATTATATACTTTCAAATCAAGTTTCATAACTTTCAGAATACTTCAAGTCTCTTAACTTTAGAAATCAAGTTTCTTAACTTTAGAATAGTTCAAGTAATCAATACTTTCCAAACCAAGTATTCTATACATTTTCAAGTCAAGAAATCTTTGTTTACCTTATTAGAATAAACCATTCTTTTAGATCCTCTTCTTACGTTCCAATCCGCTCCAAGCACTCCTTAGAAGCTCATGACCAACTTCTCTTCAATTTCCAACTTCAAAGTTGAAGAACACCTTAGGTTTTCATCTTGCGACTAACGTGAAAACGTAGTTTTTCCGGGACCTTTCTATTGAGATAACCTTAGAATACCTTTAGGAACCTTGGGTTGAATATTGAGAATTATGGAGCAAGATTGCAAAATTTTTGTGTGGGAAATACCTCATTGCCGAGAGCTCCTAAATGGAACACCTAAAGTTCTTGAAAAATTTCTAAGTGTGGAATTCATCTTTACTACTAGTAGTAGTATGTATTTATAACACCATCAAGGGCTAAGATTGAACCAATTGGATGGCTAAGATTGGTCCACTATGTCAAGCCTCAACTTGCCCTTTGACTTGGTCCATTTTATCAAGCTAACATTTGCTACACTTAGCCATATATTTCGTCCAAGATGATACATGTGGAGGGTGACACGTGTCTCCCTCCCATTGGTCCATAATATTTCGATTCCCGAAATTTCCCTAGTTGGTCAAAATATCGGAAACCTCGTGGGCCCCACAAAAACGTAAAATTTCTCGGGTGGGCCCCACGTATCCAAATCTGTAAATAAACTTCCATAATTCCGATGAATTCTAAAAGTCTTAAATAACAAATTTGAGAACCCAATTCTCATTAACGAATAATTTTCCTTTCCGAGGTTCGGAAGATTTTTCCTTCGGAAAACAATTCTTTCTTTCATTCAAATTTTTAAGTCTTGTGTTCTCCCGTATATTCTCTTATACATGTCCTGGAATTTACGGGGTGTAACACCTTTGTTGAAGTCAAATTTATTTGAAATTTTTTTCTCTTAAGAATTATCATATTGAATACATCATCGGGGTTCACCTTTGTCTACATAATTTCTTCTCCTTTCCAAGAACTTCTATTTCCATTAAGAGGCTTATAAGCCTTTATGCCATAGTGGCTCATCCAAGAGGACATATTTACGTACTGGTGAGAGAATTCCCCTCAATATTTATATTAAAATTCCTTGTGACTTCACCCTTAATCTAACTTACTATTGTCGATCCTAACTCATGGGCTGAATTTATCCATCCGCTCCCTTAGTGTAAACAACCTCGTCCTCTGGTTTACCCTGAGTCTTTACATTGCCATACATCGATGGATTTAACTTCTATTATTTTGGGGTCCCTTGTATAACTAATCTTGCGCCCTCTTCTAGGATTTAATCTTGGTCCTTACTCAACCCTCACCATTATTGCTGAGTCATTTCCTTTTGTATGCGGATTAAATCCTTCTCTTATTCTTAGTAGATATCTATCAGCGATATGGTTTTAGCGAGTTTGTAGTCATATATTCCTACGGGCTCTTGGATATCCTTAATGTTTTATCGCTTACCATCCATACCATTACATCTCCATTCATTCATCATGAGTATCATCTTTAATGACATGCTTTATACTTTTAGGCTCTATAGATCCTTAGCTCGATTGCTTTACATTATCCCTTCTCATCACTTCTTCCTGCTCAAAATACTTCTCGAGAATTGATATTGTTTCTCTTTTTCTTGTAGCTTTCACATTCACCTTTTTCTCAAAGTAATTCGATGTTTGCGATATTTTTGTGCTTACGCAAGTGTACATATCGCTTAAGTAATAATGTCTGTAAGACCGAGTTATCATCCTCAGAGACTAGTTTATCAATTACCATTTATCTAATCTATGGTTGCTATTTGGTTAACATTAATTTTTTTGGGTTTTGTAACTAACAATTAAAACTAAAGTAAAGTGCACAAAATAACTAGGATGATAATATTTTGGTTTTTAAAACAATTATGTAGAGAATTAGGGTTTCCAATCTCCTCAACTATCAACTCTTTCACTTGTTAATGCAAAATTAATGACTCTTTTTTTTATTAAGATAGTAGGTTAATTAATATGCTCTATATTCCGGTTAGGATATATAAAATCTCAACCTTATGCAGAAACTTTCTATATTTCTATGATAAATTTTACCACACTGGAGGATTAAGAACAATAACCTTAAATACTACACAAGTATCGGGGTACTTTCGTCCACAATTTTAACCTATGTCTAATCAACTATAGCATATTCAAATATACCTTCTCAGATATTGATTCGAAATCATATAAGTTATGACAATTAAATGGCCAATTAATTATCAAACAATCAATACAAATTGAATAAATCTTAAATAGATGAAGAAGAAATCACTAACAATGCATTCACTTATGATAAGAGTTTCAAGTTAATTCAATGGTAAAACCTAATAAAGAAATTAGCTTATAGACATTGCCATGCTAAGAAACTAATTGTCTTCAACATAAAATGAATTAAAGTAAGGAAAAACAAAAGAACTTGAACAATAGATGTATTTAATGGTGTTCTAGCCTCCGTTCTCATCCTCCAAAAGTATGATTCCATCAAATAAGAATCCATAGGGCCTATATTTTAGAAAAACCTCATTTCGGACCATTGTACCCTTATAAAATTCGACTTCTTTTCTTAGAATTCCACGTCGGCGTTGCGGCCCTGTTGCCTGGCGCTGCATCACTAAATCAGTTGAAAATTATAGGAGCCTCTGATATTTTGGCACCGCTCATTGACGCGCCATGCGGTGCCGACAGACACTCGCACCTCGCTTTTCTTGACCACGGCTCTAAAGAGCCGCGGCCCTTGATTCTTTGCGCCGCGGTGCTGAACCTCTTTTCATCTGAATTTCGTCAGATTTCTTCCATTCTTCTCAGGACTTCTTTGCTTGATTGTCTGGGGCTTGGTTATGCATTTTCATTCTCCAAATCAGCTCATTTCATCTACAATTTGCCATTTCCCACCTAAATCGCTTATGACCTGAAAGCATGAAACAAAACACATAACACGGTACAAAACAACTAAAAACACATAAAAGATATCCTAAAACAGACTCTAAAACAGTCCTAAAATGGACTTAACAAATTTCCCCAAACTTTAACTTTACTCGCCCTCGAGTAAAGAACTCTAAAAACAAAAAGACTCTAAACATGAATCAAGTCAATCACAATATTTCTTCCTCGTAGATCATGAACACGTGCATTATCATTTTCAGAACATTCTGGTCATTAAATTGCTATCTAGAATTTCAATTCAGATAATCATTAAGCTTGCTTAAGGTTATTAGTGCATATGATCACTCAAACATGACTACTGACTCAACATGCATTCAATATCGGTTTATACATCAATGAACTCTTTCCAACAATATATCAAGCCAAAATTATATAGCTTGCTTAACTGTTACACCCCGCAATTCCAAGAGAATGAGATGAGAACGTACGAAAGGAAATAAGATTTGAATTTGGAAAAAAAGTTGGCCGAATGTTTTTGGACAGATTTTTAGTCAACTTTGGAGAGGTATATATCCTAGTATATTACGAGTTTTTAGGTTTTTCAAAAGCCTAATATGAAGTTCGTTGAGTCTAGTTTACAACGCAACAAACCGCTCATCGATAGGACATCGGAGTAGATATTTATGAACGTTACAGGTTCAGCTGACAGAAGAGAAGAAAAAGGTTTCAGTCAGGCGCCACAGCGCCGTATCTCAGGGCCGTGGCTCCGTAAGTCCTGAAATCCTCTGAAGTTTCAGTGCCACGGCGACGGGCTGCAGGGCCGTGGCACCGAAGCGGGATTTTTGCAGAAAATGTGTAAAAATAGAAGATATTTGTTGTAGAGGACCTATGGGAGGGCGACAAATGTCCCTCCCAACTTGCAGATCAAGCAAGACCCTATATTATGGTCATTTGCAAGACTTCATCCAAAATAAATTGCCCTTCTCTTTCTCTAAAAATTTATAAAACCCTAAGCCTTCATGGAATTGTTGGAAGGTCGGCAAGAAGATAATATGTTGATAGGCTTGTAGAGGGTTCGTATGGATGATTTTGACGTGAAAAAGAGTTGCGGAAAAAGGGCTAACGTAGGCGAGATTTTGGGGCTGTTTTGGGCGAGATCATAAGGTAAGTTCCCTCTCCTCTTGGAAGTAAATTAGGATACATGTAGTAGTGATTAGAGAACGTCATGTGGTAAAGGAAATAGAAAGAAGAATCATATGTTGCCATGTTGTAAATTTTAGTATATAAGGGCAGTTTTCGAGCCTCTAGTTCATTGGATTTATATGATTGTCATCTTCACTTTTCATAGTTTTGGTTGAAAATTGAAGGGAAGTTGCTTGTGAACTTCTAAAGGTTGGAAATAGCGGATTGGAACGCAAAGGAAATGAGCCAAAGTTGCTAAGGATCGACTTTAGGTTTTGGATTTTATTTGGGCTTAACAAGGTAATAATCTTCGTCATATTTATGTAATTAAAGATTTCATGTTATAGTAGTTGATAATTGATCATGTGAATTATATAATGAAGATTGATAAGTGTTATGGAATATTGAGAGCCTAAATCCGAGCCTGAGCTTATTAGCCATTGAAATTACAATACAAATTGATCGATAGTTATAATAGTCGCATGTTATCTAAATAAGGGATTATAGTTGTTATAATTAGTTGTGACTATATAACATGTTAGACTAAAAAACTTGGATTGAAAAGTAATTGGAAAAGACTTTATGTGGTTGCACATTATAGCAGAGAATGACATTGAATATTGGACTATTTTGATATCAATTGTGGGGCAGAATTTTACACGTCCTGTTAGGTATGTAATCCCCTTTGGTTAGCTAAATTGTTTAGCCTTAAATGTGGCATGTTTGTTTATTGATTTCGGGCATTGAAAAAGGTGGAAAAGTACGTAGAAACAAAGGAAGTGCTGCCCAATTTTCCGTAGAATAAGAGACTTTATACTTAGAGTTATTCTACGATTGAATGCTAGAAGTTGATATACGTATTATGATTATTATAGGTTGATATTCTACGTGAGGCGTATTCAACCTAGCGAGTGGATTAAGCCGGGAAGGTATGTGGAACTTTCCCTATCTCTCGGGCATGATGTTTGATAAATATATAGTACGATAGACGTATGAGCTTTAACTAGATTCGGCTTTGTGTTTGATATCATCGCCTTGATTGAATTTGTCACGACCCAAATCCGGGCCCGTGACTGGTGTCTTACCCCGGGCACCCTAGTGATACAACATCAGAGAAAATCAACGGAAATAAAACATGAACATGAAATGAGAGATATTATAAATAAACAGGCCAACCAAAACAGTTGCCTTTCAACATATATATATAAACGTTTTAATTGCATAATCCTTACAACCCCGCCACAACAAAGGCATGCACTTAAGATTTTTACTACAACTATGACGGGACAGGGCCCCGCCATACCCCTGAATGTACAAGAACCTACAGACATCAGGGTAACATACCAAAGATAAGCCTCCGAAGGAACGGAGCTTCCCAATACGCTGAAAGGTGATCCTAAAAGCGGGATCGATACCGATGTACTTCTACTGCGCAGATGAACGCAGCTTCAAGGAGGTCGATAACAGTACTAAGTATGTGAAATCAGAAATCAGAATGAAATCATAATAGTCTATATAAAGCAGAGACATGTATGATAACCAAACTACGACACACATATAATGCTTATATCAAGTCGTGGTCTCACGCCTCCGGTCATTTACTCAAATATAATTACGGGTCTCACGCCCACAACATCGCCATGCCCGTGGAATACCTTCTCACCGCCGCAGCCTATGATATGATAACATCAAGAAGTACACTTGAACACCAAGTCCTACCCGATGCCAAAGCCGTAATAACAATACAATACAACCAAACCACGGCCGACACGGCAAGTCAGAGCCGACTACCAGATACCAAGGCCGGTCACGAGTCGACCGGGCAAGTACGGTGGTCGACCACCGTGTACCAAAGTCAGATCACGAGACTTCGCCACTACACCGAATCTGGCAAGTGAGGGCTAACTACTGTACCAAGGCCGAATCAGCCACGAGACGGCAAGTACGAAAGCCACCACCGTGTACCAAGGCCGAACAAGAAGAAACCTCGTGGAGAGCTAGTCCATGGAATAACACTATCATCGTGAGCATACCTGAAATTTTCCACACGCGCAGACGCCCAAGTAAGTCCTCAACAAGTCAACCGGCCCTCCATTGAGAGACGCGGTAATATAGAACACAATTCTTGCATAACAAAGGCTATCACAATAAGCATAGGCAAGTTACACAACAACAAGCATAGGAAAGTTACACAACAACAAGCATAGGCAAGTTATCCACAACTCGAGGTACTTTCATTTTATGTCAAAAGTCCGGGTTTTAATCCTAAAGTACTACGTACGTTAAGTTCCTTTTAAAGATCCATTCCCTTTTATAAAAGTCACCCGATACCCGTAGCATAAAATAGAGTGACTTATATCTTTTAAGTAAACCAAAACAACTTCCATACTATCCTTTTTAAAACCAAATTAAGGAAATACCATGCCTTCTTTTTAGACCAAACACTTCTCTTATTAAAGTCAAGTTACCACATTAAAACCAGTGATAAAAACCCTTCTTTTGTTTTCATAAAGTCGTTATAACCAACTTCCCATAAGGCTGTTATAACACTTTATATTTTAAACCATTTTAAGACAACACAATGCCTTTCTTTACCCTAAAGTTCCAGTTTGCCTAATTTCAATTACGCCAGTCTCTTTTTAGAAAAGTTTCATAGTTCAATGTCTTAATCTTTTTAAAACAATCGAGTAACATATGCCCTAAAGTAGGTTATTCTTGTTCATAATCAATCTTATTAAGCAGCCATGATCTAGAAAATATAATCTCATTTTGTCTCATCTTAGCTTCTATGCAGATGGAGGTTTCTACTGGTTTTAATAATACTTCATTAGTCATTACATTTTCCTTTATTAGCGCTGCAGTGGTTTGTTCGATACTTATTCTCGATTTCAATCAAGAAACATTATTCCTTTTACAACTGTGTACTCATTACTCACGAATGAGGTTTCACACTAACATCCATATCAAGTCAAGTCTCTTATCTTTTAAGATTAAGTCTCTTAACTTCTAAAAATCAAGAAACCATTCTTCTCTTAAGACGTTATACCTAACTTCCCATAAAGCTAGTATAACTCTTATGTTTTCAAAACCAAGTATTACTCTTCATAAAGATGATTCAAAGATTCTTTTGAAATACTTCAAGATTCTTTACTATTACACAACAAGTCGCTTATAAGTCAAATCATTACCTTTTAAAACCACAAAGCATTTCCTTACCTACATAAAGCCGTTATAACCAACTTCCCATAAAGCTGTTATATCACTTTATGTTTTAAACCAATCAAATACATTTAGCACATGTACGTCTACCGTACTACATAGTTACACACATATCATGCTAGAAAAGATAGGAAGAGGTTCACATACCTCGCGACGATTATCGACTAATAGCAAAACGCTCCAAGTACCTCAAACCGTCGGCTACACCTTAAGCCAAGTAGACCACGCCACACGCAGTATTTCAACCTATAGAGGCCACAAGGCGCCTATTAACATCTTAGATCTCAATGTAGAATATTCTACGTAAAATTCGCAAAGACTCTCCCCGCCTCAACAACAGCGTAAATCTCCTCCTCTATCGAGGCCGGCTACCAAGCCAACCAGGGGGGGGGTTTGCACGTCTAACCGGACGTGTACAATTCTACTCACAGTAATGCTACACAAGTCTACTGTAATACAGTCCTATGTAATTACAGTTCAGTTCTCTTCTTTAAATTCAGGCTTAAGTCAAAAGACATTGCCGCACAATTATGTTCAGATCTATATATAGTATACTTCAACTATATATTCCTACAACATGTAATTTCCAATTACAATAGAAGGTCCAGAGTGATTACCTCGATAAGCCCAAAATTATCCAAGTTATATGTCGATCCTGAGCAAGGTTTAGCTCCTACTCCGTGCGCTCCAACCCGCTCCAAACAACCCTTAGAAGTTCTACGCAACTTCTACTTAAACACTTCAACCGACTATGAAGGTTTTCCTTAGGGTTTCGTTTTTGTGACTGAGGGAAGTATAATAGTATTTTCTGGGCTTTTGTATAAGTGTAACCTTGGAAAAACTACAAGGTATTTGGGCCAAGGTATTTGGACATAACAACAATACTTGGAGAGTATTTCTATACCACAAAAGGGGGGTATTTATACGAGACAACTAGGCTAGGGGGGGGGGTACCCCACGGCTAACCACTACAGCTTGAGGGGGAAGCTCTCGCCAAAGGGCCTTCTCAAAGGGGAGGGTGTGGTGGACGAAAGAACAAGAGGGAGGGAGTATTTTGAGACTTAGATAGATTGCTCAAGTTTTGGATGAAGAATGTCTTCAACTGTAGGGTAGTTATAGGTCAAGCAAAGGCCAACCAAGGGCCAAGATGAAGACAAGTGCATAGCAAGTGTAAGGCCAAGATTTAGCCATGTGCTACCTTATCCATCTACACAAAATATCCTACCTAACCCTTGACCAAAATTTCAACACAAAAAACGTGCCAAGGTCTAGCTTTGCCGTCCACTTGCTTCCAATGTGAGGGTGACACTTGTCACCCTCCCGTTGGTCCAAAATGTTTCGCCTGAAAAATCCGCAAAAATTATTAATGACATAGCCGGAATTTTCCTACGTAAGTCGTGGAAACGCTTCGCCTGAAAAACGACTCTTTTCGGCACTTGTGCCCAATTTCGAACCTTGCCTAATCTTAAGGCTCAAATTATTATACGTACACCCTTTCGTACATACTCTGGAAATACGGGGTATAACATTTTCCCCTCCTTAGAAACATTCGTCCCGAATGTTCCTTCTCAAGACGGATAACGATGAAGTTCTTCTAACAAGTTGCCAACGCCACACCTGGCCACGAAATAACACACGTTCTCTTCCTTCCTTAATCGTCGTACCCTTCTCGAACACTTGAACTCTTCTAGCATACATACCACACTTCAGTCATCGCTACAGTTCCCAAAACTTTGGAGTCACCACCTCCAAACTTGGTCATCTTACAAGCTTCACTTCTCTCTACGGCCATTCCCGGCCTTCACGATCTGCTTCTGGTCGAACATAACCACGAACTCATACGACGGTCATCTAAACTTGGGCCTAGCACCCTCGTGACCCTACCACCTGGCGGGACCACCTCTATCTGACCCCACCTCATTCCGGCCACGTTGACACGCAACACGCCCTCAACCCGAGCCTCACACGCCGACTCTCTCGCCGATCCGGAACAATCTTACCTATACAGGTCATGAAAGCTACCACTTCCTTTTACACCACCCAAGGAAATTTTTCCACAATTACACCACGCATACTTACACATTCTGACAAAGATCCCCCGCAAAATCTTGTACTCAAGATGGCCTTACATCTAAGGTCTCAATCGTAATATTCTAAGGTTCATCACTTTCTCACCCTGTGCTTACCCTTTTACCACCTGTGTTTCTAAATCACATTTTAGCACAAGACTATCCGAACATAACACTAAACACATCATCATAACATCAATACATACAAAACTCTGAGGTTAAGGATATACTGAAAATAGGCGGTTCAAAGGACCGCTAAAATCGAACTCCCACCGCGACTTACCGGCTCACGGCACGAATATCCCGCCTGGCTATGGAAGGTGAAGAACCCGCAATCGCTTCTAGTAGTCAGGTGCTATCCTACCGCCACCGGCTCCGGACAGCCTTCTGCCGACGGCCCGCTGGGCCGCAAGAATAACAATCTCCCAAGTCAAGACGACACTCTCCCTTATGAAGTTTTCCACAACGCCACACCGAGACAAGGGCAACCTCATACGGGCGAGCACTTACTCCCCAAAATCTGAAACCCGGGAGCCCCGACCGCCTCAATATCCCAGGTCCCGGCGTGGAGGACCACTCAGACCGTGGAGGCGCATAATCGCTCGCCACTGAGGCGGTCCGCTCGAAGTCACCAAAGGACCTCGCTGCTCGCCTCTTCGCGACTTCGGTCATTCCGCCGATTTATCCGCTCCTCACATCCAAGTGCATACGCCAGACGCGGCAATGTCCATGCCCGGCCAAGAGCTACACCAACAACTTCGGCTAGGTGATCATCGAGCCTCAGAATAAATCGGTGAACTCGATCCTCCATACTAGCTACCAACGCGGGACGCATCGCCAATGAGTCGAACTCCACATCAGTACTCCCGAACCGCACGCCGCTCGCCGCAACACCAAAAATCTGTTTACCGAGCCCTCCTCATCCGTGGAGGCAAGAAATGTGCAAGAAAGGCCTCGAGAACTCGCCCCATAAAGTCGAAGTGCATGCTCTCCCGACAGCCTCCCACGATCAAACCACGATCATTGTATCACGCAGCCGACGCGAACTCTAGACCACCGACTGGTCTCCGATGCCTTGATCACTCTCATGATCCGTCAGAATCGCTCGGATGAACTCCTCGGATCATCCTCGTGTCTCGACCCATAAAACTCGCGGTTTACAACTCGTAAAATCCCGTAGCCTCGAACTATCTCGATCTAGGGTGAACCATCAAGCGCATCGAACTGCCAAGGCCCAATTTATCCTCAAGTCCGCCACAACCCCGCCATTAATCGCCCACTCCTTGTAACTCATCTCCTCCGCCTGCATCATGGACCGAGGCTCGTGTATTGTGGTCTCGCTGCATAATTATGTTCAGATCTATATATAGTATACTTCAACTATATATTCCTACAACATGTAATTTCCAATTACAATAAGGTCCAGAGTGATTACCGGATAAGCCCAAAATTATCCAAGTTATATGTCGATCCCGAGCAAGGTTTAGCTCCTACTCCGCGGCGCTCCAACCCGCCTCCAAACAACCCTTAGAAGTTCTACGCAACTTCTACTTAAACACTTCAACCGACTATGAAGGTTTTCCTGTGGTTTCATTTTTGGATCGAGGAAGTATAATAGTATTTTCCGGCTTTTGTATAAGTGTAATCGTTATACCTCGTATTTCAGAGTATGTACGTATGGACGACGCACGTAAATTTGAGCCTTAAGTTAGGCATTGATTCGAAATTTGGGCACAAGTGCAGTAGAGTCGCTTTCCCGATTTAAACGCTTTCATTAACTTTCGTAGGAAAATTCCGCTATGACATTTTTAATTTTTGCGGATTTTTCCGAGTGACGAACATTTTGGACCAACGGAGGGTGATACGTGTCACCTCACATTGGAAGCAAGTGCTTGGACGATTTGGGCGCCCAAGAGGCATCGTTGGCCTCGCCGATTGGCTCCTCTTTGGCCTAGTTTTGTGCCATGTTTTGTGGAGTGTTTTGTGGAGTAGGGGTTAGGTGCACTTGGCTTGATCTTGGCCTTACACTTGCCTTGCACTTGGCTAGATCTTGGCCATTGGTTGGCCTTTGGTTTTGCTATAAATACCCCTCTTTGAAGACTTCTTCATCCAAAACCTTCCAAGTCTTGAGTCCCTCTCCTCCTCTTTTCGTCCAAGAGCCCCCTCTCCCCTTGTGAAGGCCTTGGGCCAAACCCTCCCCTTTGTGAGCCTAAAGCCGAGAACACCCCCTCTTTTAGAGTGTTGTTTCGCGTGATACCCCCTTTTGTGGTGTTGAAATACTCCTCCAAGTATTGTTATAATGCCCAAAATACCTTAGCCTTGTACCTTGTAGTATTCCAAAGATACCTCTATACGTAGAGCCCTAAATACTACCTTTTGTCCTTTTAGTCTCAAACCGAAACCCTAAGAAATCTTCATCATAGTCAAGGATTTAAGCAAGTTGGATAGAACTTCTGGGTTGTTTGGAGCGATGGAGCACCGGTGTTGAGCTAAACGCTAAGGATCGACATTTAACTTGGATAATTATGGGCTTATCGAGGTGAAAGTACTAAGAGTAGCGTATTCTACCGAGGAGTGGAAAGTGGCTAGTGCGTTGTAGTACTTGGAGCATTTTGCTTATTGTCGATAAATCGTCGCGAGGTATGTGAACCTCTTCCTATCTCTTCTAGCATGATATGTGTGAACTATGTAGTACGTGACGCATACGTGTTAATCGTGTTTGATTGTTTAAACATAAAGTGTTATAACGGCTTTATGGGAAGTTGGTTATAACAGCTTTATGTAGGTAAGAAAATACCTTGTGGATTTAAAAGGTAACTGATGTGAATTATAACTGGCTAGTTATAATAAAGAACTTGATATATTTCAAAAGATTTATAAATCGTTTTGAAGGGAGAGTAACACTTGGTTTTAAAGGTTTTAAAAAGAGTTATACTAGCTTTATGGGGAGTTAGGTATAATGTCTTAAGAGAGGTAAAGAAAATGGTTTACTGATGTTAGAAGTTAAGAGACTTGATCTTATAAGATAAGAGACTTAACTTATTTGTTTTAATGTGAATGTTTGTGAAACCTCATTCGTGAGTAATGAGTACCGGTTTTATTTAAAGGGATAATGTTTTACCGATTTCGAAATCGAACGTATCGACGCACCACCGCAAATGCTAATAAAGGAAAATGTATTGAATAATGATGTATCGTATTAAACCAAGTAAAACCTCCATCCGCATAGAAACTAAGATGAGACAAAATGATATTACATTTTCTAGATCATGGTCATTGTAATAAGAATGTTGTAAACAAAATAACCTACTCTCACGTGAGACATATATTACTCAATTGTTCTAAAAAGGAATCAAGTGATTAAGTTTGGGAACTATGAAACCATTTGAAAATGAAAAGCTTGAGTAATCAAACTAGGCAAACCGAACTTAGGAAAAGAATGTTGTTACTTGATTTTGAAAAGGAACGGGTTGGTCATTCTAATACTACGGGTATCGTGACTTTTATAAAAGTAATGGATCTCTTTAAAAGAACTTAACGATGTAGTACTTTGGGGTTAAAACCCGACTTTGGCATAAAATGAAAGTACTTTGAGTTGTGTGAAACTTGCCTATGCTTGTTGTTGTGAAACTTGCCTATGCTTGTTGTTGTGAAACTTGCCTATGCTTGTGATGATAGCCTTTGTTGTGCAAGCTGGTATTTCGTGTTACCGCCTCTCGATAGGCCGGTTGACTTGTCGAGAACTTACTCGACGCTTGCCGGTGATGGAGAATTCCACGGTATGTTTCCATTTTGATTATCGCTTGTTGTTGATGTCACATGGACATGTCTACACCGACGCAGATTCCGGCACGCGGCCACGCGCCGTTGATTACCCGATATATGGTTATTATCGCAACATGGACGGTCTACACCGACGCAAGATTCCGGCATGTGGCCACGCGCAGGTTGACCACCCAAAGATATTGTTATTGAGGTTACATGGGCATGTCTACACCGATGCAGATTCGGTACGGGCCACGCGCTTGTTATTATCGCATCACGGACATGTCTACACCGATGCAAGATTCCGGCACGGGCCATGATGCGAACATGATGGACGTGGCGGCGTGAGACCCATAGTTATATTTGAGTGGTGACTTTGAGGCGCGAGTCCTCGACTTGACCGCTTATGTCATGCATCGTATTTTGGTTATCATACATGCTCTCCGCTTTATATGATCGTTATGATTTAACCGTAGTATTTACGCCACATACTTAGTACTGTTGCATCGACCTCCTTCGGGCCGCTCATGCCGCAGTGAGGTACATCGGCCGTGGATCCTCGCCATGGATCACGCCAACAGATTGGGAAGCTCCGCTTCTCCGAGGCTTATCTTTTGGTATGTGTTTCCCTCGAGTCAGAGGTTCTTGTACATCTGTGGTACGGCGGCCCCGTCCCGCCATAGTCGCTGTAAATCTTAGAGGTCCGTAGTACTGCTGCAGCGTGGTTGAAAAGGATTAAACTGCTCGTGTTTTATGTATATACAAGGCAACCGCTTTGGCCTGCTTATTATTATAACTATTGCTGCATGTCTAAGTTTTTATTTCCGCTGTTTTTCTCTCGATGTTGTATCACCAGGTGCCCGGTAAGGCACCACCACGGCCCGACTTCGGGTGTGACATAGTGGTATCGTGAGCGCTTAGTCCTCTGAAAGTGTCTACGCACCGTGTTCAGTAGAGTCTTGATTATCGATGTGTCAGGCACCACATCTATAATCGTGAGGCTATAGGACATTTAGGATTGGTTTCTATTCTTCTCATTCCGAGATCGTGCCTGTAGTCAGAAAGTTATAAGTCGACCCTCCGACGTGTCTCGCTTTTACCGCCATGCCTCCGCGCAGCGCAACCCGCCCAGTGGGCAAGGCACCGAGGAGTCGCTAGTGAGATACGTAGGAGTCCGAGGCGCAGTCTTGGCCAAGACTGAGACAGCCCGACGGCGAGTTTCGCGACGCCGCCAGCACCAACAGGGTTTAGAGTCGCAGCCGTGGCTGATGAGACTACAAGACTGAGCCTCCAGCCCCACAAACCGAGCAGGGAGACGGGTCACGAGATGGCCCGCTATCGCCGTGGTCAGGCCGATATGGCAGGACAGCCGACGCGCAGCCTCCAGCTCCAACAGACCGGTGCACCCGAGAGCGTATAGTTCGAGGCTACGAGATTTTCTCGAGTTGTAGCCCGCCAGAGTTCTACGTCGAGGCTCGAGGATGATCCGCAGGAGTTCATCCGCCGCCATGAGGATCACGCGGTGATCAAGGCTTCAGAGACCGAAGTTCGGACCTTCGTTCGCGACGGCCGCGTGATACCGCAATGATTGGTTTGATTCGCGAGCTTTCCGGGAGAGCATGCACCTCCAGCAGATGGAATGAGTTTTCGGGCTTTCTCACGCACTTCGCCTCCGCAGGTAGCGGCACGCCGGCGATTTTTGTTAATCGAGACAGAGAGGCGACCGTCAGGAGTACAATGTCGAAGTTCAATTCTTTGGCTCGATATGTCCTCGCGCTAGGCAGAGCATGGAAGATAGGTGCATCGCTACGCCACCGCTAGATGATTATAAGGCCGAGTCTTGTGCGGTGTTTTCTTCACCGCATGGACATTGCCCGCATTCGTGCTCATGCACTTGCGCGGCGAGCGCAGATCGACGCGTGGACCGCCACAGGTAAAAGGCCAAGACGGCCGGATTTTTGGCGACTTTCGCGCGACCGCCAAGCAGACTAGTTATGTACCTCCGCCATTGCAGGTGGTCCTTCGCACTTCGACCTCGATATTCAGAGCGGTCGTGGCTCCTGTGTTTCAGATGTTCGTGGAGTAGGGTGTTGCCGATGCAATACCCCTACCTCGGTGGTCGATGGTAGACCGCATTTCGGGAGTGTCGTAGTACCAAGGAGCTTGTTATTCTTGCGCCAACAGGCCATATGACGAGAGACTGTCCGACCAGGTAGCGCTGGTAGATAGCACAGATCATCGGAGCTTGCAGCATTCTTCACCTTCCATAGCTAGGCAGATGTTCATACACCAAGCCACGGTAGAGGTCGCGTGGAAGTTCTCGCTTTAGCGGTCTCGAACCGCCTAGTTTGTGTATATCCTTAACCTCGTAGATACTTGTATGTATTGATGTTAATGATGTGTTATGTGTTATGTTCGGATAGCCTTGTGCTATAGTGTGATTTAAAAATCTGGTTAGTGTGAGATGGAAGTGGTAGCTTCCATGACGTGTTCCGTCGGCGAGCGGAGTCGGGCGCCATGGTCGGGTTGGGGCCAGCTATTGCGGCCAAACCGCCCCGCTTCGGTGCAGGGTCGCTTCGTGGTCCCGCCAGCGCGTGGTCACGAGGGTGCTAGGCCCAAGTTTAGATGACCATCGATGAGTTCGTGAATACGCTCGACCGTAATCAGTTCAAGGCCGGAATGGCCTTGGGAAATCGAGGTTAGTGAGATGACCAAGTTCGAGGCGTGATTCCAAGGGTTGGAAACGTACGCCGTATGTGATACGGATACTAGAACGAAGTTCGAGTGTTCGAGACGAGTACTACGAGAAAGCGGAGAAGAGAACGTGTTTTGTGGGCCAAAGCGTGGCATGATCGCTGTAAGTATAGCAAAGAAGACTATAATCGCACTGCTTGTTTTGAGATTCTAGAAGGAACATTCGACGAATGTTTCTGGCGGAAGAATGTTATACCCTCAGATTTCCAGTATGTACGTATGGACGCACGCATTTAAATTTGAGCCTTAAGTTAGGCATCGATTCAAATTTGGGCACAAGTGCCGAGTAGAGTCGCTCCGACTAAACGCTTCCACAGCTTCGTAGGAAAATTCGCTATGACATTTTTAATTTTTGCGATTTTTCCGAGTGACGAACATTTTGGACCAACGAGGTGACACGTGTCACCCTCACATCGAAGCAGCTGGTGCTTGGACGATTTGGGCGCCCAAGAGGCATCGTGGCCTCGCCGATTGGCTCCTCTTTGGCCTAGTTTTGTGCCATGTTTTGCGAGTGTTTTGCGAGTAGGGTTAGGTGCACTTGGCTTGATCTTGGCCTTACACTTGCCTTGCACTTGGCTAGATCTTCGCCATCGTTGGCCTTTGGTTTTGCTATAAATACCCCTCTTGAAGACTTCTTCATCCAAAACCTTCCAAGTCTCGAGTCCCTCTCCTCCCTCTTTCGCCCAAGAGCCCCCTCTCCCCTTGTGAAGGCCTTGGGCCAAAACCCTCCCTTTGTGAGCCTAAAGCCGAGAACACCCCCTCTTGTGAGTGTTGTTTCTCGCGATACCCCTTTTTGTGGTGTTGAAATACTCCTCCAAGTATTGTTATAATGCCCAAAATACCTTAGCCTTGTACCTTGTAGTATTCCAAAGATACCTCTATACGTAGAGCCCTAAATACTACCTTTTGTCCTTTTAGTCTCAAACCGAACCCTAAGGAATCTTCATCGTTAGTCAAGGATTTAAGCAGAAGTTGGATGTAACTTCTGGCGGTTGTTCGAGCGACGAGCACCGTGTTCGAGCTAAACGCTAAGGATCGACATTTAACTTGGATAATTATGGGCTTATCGAGGTGAAAGTACTAAGAGTAGCGTGATTCTACCGAGGAGTGGAAAGCGGCTAGCGCGTTGTAGTACTGGAGCATTTTGCTTATTGTCGATAAATCGTCGCGAGGTATGTGAACCTCTTCCTATCTCTTCTAGCATGATATGTGTGAACTATGTAGTACGGTAGACGCATACGTGTTAATCGTGTTTGATTGTTTAAAACATAAAGTGTTATAACGCTTTATGGGAAGTCGTTATAATAAACTTTATGTAGGTAAGAAAATACCTTGTGGATTTAAAAGGTAATCGATGTGAATTATAATCAAGCTAGTTATAATAAAGAACTTGATATATTTCAAAAGATTTATAAATCGCTTTGAAGGAGAGTAACACTTGGTTTTAAAGGTTTTAAAAAGAGTTATACTAGCTTTACGGGAGTTAGGTATAATGTCTTAAGAGAGGTAAAGAAAATGGTTTATCGATGTTAGAAGTTAAGAGACTTGATCTTATAAGATAAGAGACTTAACTTATTTGTTTTAATGTGAATGTTTCAGGTGAAACCTCATTCGTGAGTAATGAGTACCGGTTTTATTTAAAGGATAATGTTTTACCGATTTCGAAATCGTAACGTATCGGCTGCACCACCGCAATGCTAATAAAGGAAAATGTATTGAATAATGATGTATCGTATTAAAACCAAAGAGAAACCTCCATCCGCATAGAAACTAAGATGAGACAAAATGATATTACATTTTCTAGATCATGGTCAGAATAAGAATGTTGTAAACAAGAATAACCTACTCTCACGTGAGACATATATTACTCAATTGTTCTAAAAAGGAATCAAGTGATTAAGTTTGGGAACTATGAAACCATTTGAAAATGAGAAGCTTGAGTAATCAAACTAGGCAAACCGAACTTAGGAAAAGAATGTTGTTACTTGATTTTGAAAAGGAATGTGGGTTGGTCATTCTAATACTACGTATCGTGACTTTTATAAAAGTAATGGATCTCTTTAAAAGAACTTAACGATGTAGTACTTTGGGGTTAAAACCCGACTTTGGCATAAAGTAAAATGAAAGTACTTTGAGTTGTCAGGTGAAACTTGCCTATGCTTGTTGCGGAAACTTGCCTATGCTTGTTGTTGTGAAACTTGCCTATGCCGTGATGATAGCCTTTGCGTGCTGTGGTATTTCGTATTACCGCCTCTTGATAGAGGCCGTTGACTTGTCGAGAACTTACTCGACGCGGCCGCAATGGAGAATTCCACGTATGTTTCCATTTTGATTATCGCTCTTGTTGTTGATGTCACATGGACATGTCTACACCGACGCAAAGATTCCGGCACGCGCCACGCGCCGCCGTTGATTACCCGATATATGGTTATTACCGCAACATGGACGGTCTACACCGACGCAAGATTCCGGCATGTGGCCACGCGCGCAGGTTGACCACCCAAAGATATTGTTATTGAGGTTACACGGGCATGTCTACACCGACGCAAGATTCCGGTACGTGGCCACGCGCCTTGTTATTATTGTTGCATCATGGACATGTCTACACCGATGCAGATTCCGGGCACGCGCCATGATGCGAACATGATGGATGCGTGGGCGTGAGACCCATAGTTATATTTAGTGGTGACTTTGAGGCGCGAGTCCTCGACTTGATCGCTTATGTTGCGTCGTATTTTGGTTATCATACATGTCTCCCGCTTTATATAGATCGTTATGATTTAACCGCAGATTTACTGCTTCACATACTGCGTACTGTTATCGACCTCTTCGGGGCCGCGCTCATGCCGCAGTAGAGGTACATCGGCCGTGGATCCTCGCCATAGGATCACGCCAACAGATTGGAAGCTCCGCTTTCTCCGAGGCTTATCTTTGCATGTGTTTCCTCGAGTTGTAGGTTCTGTACATTCGTGGTACGGCGGCCCCGCCCCGCCATAGTCGCCAGAAATCTTGCAGGTCCGTAGTATCACAAGGTGGTTGTAAAAGGATTAAACTGCTCGTGTTTTATGTATATACCAAGGCAACGCTTTGGTTGGCCTGCTTATTATTATAACTATTGTTGCATGTCTAAGTTTTTATTTCCGGTTTTTCTCTCGATGTTGTATCACCAGGTGCGCCGGTAAGGCACCATCCACGCCCGAATTTCGTGTGACATAGTGGTATCGTGAGCGCTTAGTCCTCTGAAAGTGTCTACAGACCGCGTGTCAGTAGAGTTCTTGATTATCGATGTTGTGCACCACATCTATAATCGTGAGGCTATAGGACATTTAGGATTGGTTTCTATTCTTCTCATTCCGAGATCGTGCTGAGTCGTGTTATAAGTCGACCCTCTCGACGTGTCTCGCTTTACCGCTATGCCTCCGCGCAGGCAACCCGCCCTGTGGGCAAGGAAGCCGAGGAGCCGCTAGTGAGATACGAGGAGTCCGAGGCGCAGCCCGGCCAAGACTGAGACAAAGCCCGACGGCGAAGTTTCGCGACGCCGCCAAAGACCAAAGAGGGTTTAGAGCCGCAGCCGTGGTCGATGAGACTACAAGACTGAGCCTCCACCCCACACCGAGCAGGGAGATGGGTCACAAGCGAGATGGCCCGCTTATCGCCGTGGTCAGGCCGATATGAGGACAGCCGACGCGCAGCCTAGCTCCAAAGAAGACCGCGGTGCACCCGAGAGCGTATAGTTTGAGGCTACGAGATTTTCCGAGTCAGAGCCCGCCAGAGTTCTACGGGTCGAGGCTCGAGGATGATCCGCAGGAGTTCATCCGCCGCCATGAAGGATCACGCGGTGATCAAGGCTTCAGAGACCGAGTCCGCGGACCTTCGGTTCGCGACGGCCGCGTGATACCGCAATGATTGGTTTGATTCGCGAGCTTTCCCGGGAGAGCATGCACTCCAGCAGTATGGAATGAGTTTTCGGGGGCTTTCCTCACGCACTTCTTGCCTCCGCAGATGAGAAGGGCACGGGCCGACAGATTTTTGTTACTGAGACAGAGAGGGCGCACTGTCAGGGAGTACAATGTCGAGTTCAATTCTTTGGCTCGATATGTCCCTGCGCTAGTTGCAGATATGGAAGATAGGGTGCATCGCTACGTCACCGGCTAGATGATTATAAGGCCGAGTCTTGTGCGGTGTTTCTCTTCACCGCATGGACATTGCCCGCGTTCGTGCTCATGACTGCGCGGCGAGCGCAGATCGACGCAGTGGACCGCCACAGAAAAGGCCAAGACGGCCGGATTTTTGGCGACTTTCAAGCGGACCGCCAAGAGCAGACTAGTTATGTACTCCGCCATTGCAGCAGTGGTCCTTCGCAGCCTTCTCGACCTCGGGATATTCAGAGCGTGTCGTGGCTCCTGTGTTTCAATGTTCGCGAGTAGGGTGTTGGCGACGCAGCCACCCCTACCCGGTGTGGTCGATGTGGTAGACCGCATTTCGGGAGTGTCGTAGTACGAGGAGCTTGTTATTCTTGGCGCCAACAGGCCATATGACGAGAGATCGTCCGACTGTGGGTAGCGCTGGTAGGATAGCACGCACTACTGTGAGCGATTGCAGATTCTTCACCTTCCATAGCTAGGCAGATGTTCATACACCGCCACTAGAGGTCGCGGTGGAAGTTCCCAGTTTTAGCGGTCCTTGAACCGCCTAGTTTCAGGTATATCCTTAACCCTGTAGATACTTGTATGTATTGATGTTAATGATGTGTTATGTGTTATGTAGGATAGCCTTGTGCTATAGTGTGATTTAAAAATCTGGTTAGTGTGAGATGGAAGTGGTAGCTTCCATGATGTGTTCCGTGTCGGCGAAATGGAGTTGGCGCTACAATGGTCGGGTTGGGGCCATGCGGGCCAACCCGGCCCCGCTTGAGGTAGGGTCAGCGGGTGGTCCCGCCAGTGGCAGGTCACGAGGGTGCTAGCCCAAGTTTAGATGACCATCGATGAGTTCGTGAATACGCTCGACCATAATCATTCGCAAGGCCGAATGGCCTTGGGAAATCGAGGTTAGTGAGATGACCAAGTTCGAGGTGATTCCAAGGGTTGGAAACGTAGCGTTGATGTATGTGATACGGATACTAGAACGAGTTCGAGTGTTCGAGACGAGTACTACGAGAAAAGCGGAGAAGAGAACGCAGGTTTTGTGGCGGCGTGGCATGATCGTTTCGTAAGTATAGCAAAGAAGACTATACCGCACCGCTTGTTTTGAGATTTAGAAGGAACATTCGACGAATGTTTCTAAGGGGAAGAATGTTATACCGTATTTCCGCAGTATGTACGTATGGACGACGCATAAATTTGAGCCTTAAGTTAGGCATCGATTCGAAATTTGGGCACAAGTGCCGAGTAGAGTCGCTTTCCGACTAAACGTTTCCACAACTTCGTAGGAAAATTCCGCTATGACATTTTTAATTTTTGCGGATTTTTCCGAGTGACGAACATTTTGGACCAACGAGGGTGATACGTGTCACCTCACATCGAAGCAAGGGTGCTTGGACGATTTGGGCGCCCAAGAGGCATCGTTGGCCTCGCCGATTGGCTCCTCTTTGGCCTAGTTTTGTGCCATGTTTTGTGGAGTGTTTTGTGAGTAGGGTTAGAGTGCACTTGGCTTGATCTTGGCCTTACACTTGCCTTGCACTTGGCTAGATCTCGCCATTGGTTGGCCTTTGGTTTTGCTATAAATACCCCATCTTTGAAGACTTCTTCATCCAAAACCTTCCAAGTCTTGAGTCCCTCTCCTCCCTCTTTCGCCCAAGAGCCCCCTCTCCCCTCAGGAAGGCCTTGGGTCGAAACCTCCCCTCATGAGCCTAAAGCCGAACACCCCCTCTTAGAGTGTTGTTCTCGTGTGATACCCCTTTTTGTGGTGTTGAAATACTCCTCCAAGTATTGTTATAATGCCCAAAATACCTTAGCCTTGTACCTTGTAGTATTCCAAAGATACCTCTATACGTAGAGCCCGGAAATACTACCTTTTGTCCTTTTTAGTCTCAAACCGAAACCCTAAGGAATCTTCATTGTTAGTTGAAGGATTTAAGTAGAAGTTGGATAGAACTTCTAAGGGTTGTTTGGAGCGGGATGGAGCACCCGGTGTTGGAGCTAAACGTTGCTAAGGATCGACATTTAACTTGGATAATTATGGGCTTATCGAGGTGAAAGTACTAAGAGTAGCGTATTCTACTCGAGGAGTGGAAAGGGCTAGCAAGGTTGTAGTACTTGGAGCATTTTGCTTATTGTCGATAAATCGTCGCGAGGTATGTGAACCTCTTCCTATCTCTTCTAGCATGATATGTGTGAACTATGTAGTACGGTAGACGTACATGTGTTAACTGTGTTTGATTGTTCTTAAAACATAAAGTGTTATAACGGCTTTATGGGAAGTTGGTTATAACAGCTTTATGTAGGTAAGAAAATACCTTGTGGATTTAAAAGGTAACTGATGTAAATTTTAACTGGCTAGTTATAATAAAGAACTTGATATATTTCAAAAGATTTATAAATCGTTTTGAAGGGAGAGTAACACTTGGTTTTAAAGGTTTTAAAAAGAGTTATACTAGCTTTATGGGGAGTTAGGTATAATGTCTTAAGAGAGGTAAAGAAAATGGTTTACTGATGTTAGAAGTTAAGAGACTTGATCTTATAAGATAAGAGACTTAACTTATTTGTTTTAATGTGAATGTTTGTGTGAAACCTCATTCGTGAGTAATGAGTACCTGGTTTTATTTAAAGGGATAATGTTTTACTGATTTCGGAAATCAGAATGTGTATCGACAGACCACTGCAGCGTTAATAAAGGAAAATGTATTGAATAATGATGTATCGTATTAAAACCAGTAGAAACCTCCATCTGCATAGAAACTAAGATGAGACAAAATGATATTACATTTTCTAGATCATGGTCATTGTAATAAGAATGTTGTAAACAAGAATAACCTACTCTCACGTGAGACATATATTACTCAATTGTTCTAAAAAGGAATCAAGTGATTAAGTTTGGGAACTATGAAACCATTTGAAAATGAGAAGCTTGAGTAATTGAAACTAGGCAAACTGGAACTTAGGAAAAGAATGTTGTTACTTGATTTTGAAAAGGAATGTGGGTTGGTCATTCTAATACTACGTATCGGGTGACTTTTATAAAAGTAATGGATCTCTTTTAAAAGAACTTAACGTATGTAGTACTTTGGGGTTAAAACCGACTTTGGCATAAAATGAAAGTACTTTGAGTTGTGAAACTTGCCTATGCTTGTTGTTGTGAAACTTGCCTATGCTTGTTGTTGTGAAACTTGCCTATGCTTGTGGTGATAGCCTTTGTTGTGCAAGTGTTGTATTTATGTGCTACCGCGTCTCTCGATAGGTCGGTTGACTTGTTGAGAACTTACTCGACGGCCGCACGATGGAGAATTCCACGGTATGTTTCCATTTTGATTATCGCTTGTTGTTGATGTCACATGGACATGTCTACACCGACGCAGATTCGGGCACGCGGCCACGCCGGTTGATTACCCGATATATGGTTATTACCGCAACATGGACGCGTCTACACCGACGCAGATTCCGGCACGTGGCTACGCGCAGGTTGACCACCCAGATATTGTTATTGAGGTTACATGGGCATGTCTACACCGTCGCAGATTCTCGGTACGGCCACGCGGCTTGTTATTATTGTTGCATCATGGACATGTCTACACCGTCGCAAGATTCCGGCACGTGGCCATGATGCGAACATGATGGATGCGTGGGCGTGAGACCCATAGTTATATTTCGAGTGGTGACTTTGAGGCGTGAGTCCCCGACTGATCGCTTTATGTTGCGTCGTATTTTGGTTATCATACATGTCTCCGCTTTATATAGATCGTTATGATTTAATCCGATATTCTGATTTCACATACTGTACTGTTAGATCGACTCTTCGGGGCCGTTCATGCCGCAGTAGAGGTACATCGGCCGTGGATCCTCGCCATGTGATCACGCTCAACAGATTGGGAAGCTCCGCTTCTCCGAGGCTTATCTTTTGGTATGTGTTTCCACGAGTTGTAGGTTCTTGTACATTCGTGGTATGGCGGCCCTATCCCGTCATAGTCGTTGTAAATCTTGAGGTCCAGAGTACCGCCGCGGTGGTTGTAAAAGGATTAAACTGCTCGTGTTTTATGTATATCTGAAGGCAAATCGCTGTTGGCCTGCTTATTATTATAACTATTGTTGCATGTCTAAGTTTTTATTTCGCTGGTTTTTCTCTCGATGTTGTATCACTAGGGTGCCCGGTAAGGCACGATCCACGCCCAATTTCGGGGTGTGACATAGTGGTATCGGAGCGCTTAGTCCTCTGAAAGTGTCTACGCACCGTGTCAGTAGAGTCTTGATTATCGGTGTTGTGCACCACATCTATAATCGTGAGGCTATAGGACATTTAGGATTGGTTTCTATTCTTCTCATTCCGAGATCGTGCCTTAGAGTCAGTGTTATAAGTCGACCCTCTCGACGTGTCTCGCTTTACCGCTATGCCTCCGCGAGGCAACCCGCCCAGTGGGCAAGGCAATGAGGAGCTGCTAGTGAGATACGTAGAGTCCGAGGCGCAGCCCTGGCCAAGACTGAGACAGCAGCCCGACGGCGAAGTTTCGCGACGCCACAAAGACCAGCGAGGTTTAGAGCCGCAGCCATGGCTGATGAGACTACAAGACTGAGCCTCCACCCCACACCGGAGCAGGGAGATGGTCACAAGCGAGATGGCCCGATTATCGCCGTGGTCAGGCCGATACGAGACAGCCGACGCGCGCTCAGCTTCCAGAAGACTGTGGTGCACCCGAGAGCGAATAGTTTGAGGCTACGAGATTTTCCGAGTTGTAGCCGCCGAGTTCTACGGGTCGAGGCCTGAGGATGATCCGCAGGAGTTCATCCGTCAGTTACAGAGGATCATGCGGGTGATCAAGGCTTCAGAGACCGAGTCTGTGACCTTCGGTTCGCATCGGCTGCGTGATACCGCAGTCGATTGGTTTGATTCGCGAGCTTTCCCGGGAGAGCATGCACCTCAGCAGATGGAATGAGTTTTCGGGCTTTCTCACGCACTTCTTGCCTCCGCAGATGAGGAGGGCACGGCCGGCGATTTTTGTTCTCGAGACAGAGAGGCGACCGCTGTCGAGTACAATGTCGAGTTCAATTCTTTGGCTCGATATGTCCCTGCGCTAGTTGCAGATATGGAAGATAGGGTGCATCGCTACGTCACCGGGCTAGATGATTATAAGGCCGAGTCTTGTGCGGGTGTTTCTCTTCAGCCGGGCATGGACATTGCCCGCATTCAGGCTCATGCACTTGGGTGCGAGGAGCGCAGAGATCGACGGGTGGACCGCTTTCAGCAGAAAAAGGCCAAGACGGCCGGATTTTTTGGCGACTTTCAAGGCGGACCGCCTCAGCAGCAGACTAGTTATGTACCTCCGCCATTGCAGTGTGGTCCTTCGCAGCCGACCCGGGGATATTCAGAGCGTCGTGGCTCCTGTGTTTGAATGTTCGTGAGTAGGGTGTTGGCGACGCATCACCCCTACCCGGTGGTCGATGGTAGACCGCATTTCGAAGTGTCGTAGTACCGAGGAGCTTGTTATTCTTGCGCCAAGGCCATATGACGAGACGTCCCGACTGGGTAGCGCTGGTAGGATAGCACAGACATCTTGAGCGATTGCGATTCTTCACCTTCCATAGCTAGGCAGGATGTTCATACACCAGCGGGCCACGGTAGAGGTCGCGGTGGAAGTTCCCAGTTTTAGCGGTCCTTGAACCGCCTAGTTTCAGGTATATCCTTAACCCTGTAGATACTTGTATGTATTGATGTTAATGATGTGTTATGTGTTATGTTCGGATAGCGTTGTGCTATAGTGTGATTTAAAAATCTGGTTAGTGTGAGATGGAAGTGGTAGCTTCCATGATGTGTTCCGTGTCGAGGAGCGGGAGTTGGCGCTACGATGGGTCGGGTTGGGGCCGTGTTGCGGGCCAACCCGCCCCGTTCGGTAGGGTCGGTTAGGTGGTCCCGCCGGTGGCAGGTCACGAGGTGCTAGGCCCAAGTTTAGATGACCATCGTATGAGTTCGTGAATACGTTCGACCGAAATCATTCGTGAAGGCCGGAATGGCCTTAGGGAAATCGAGGTTAGTGAGATGACCAAGTTTGAGTGGTGATTCCAAGGGTTGGAAACGAGCGTTGTAGTGTGATACGGATACTAGAACGAGTTCGAGTGTTCGAGGCAGTACTACGAGAAAAGGGAGAAGAGAACGTGTGTTTGTGGCGGTGTGGCATGATCGTTTTAAGTACAAAGAAAGGAAGACTATATCGCACTGTTTGTTTTGAGACTTAGAAGGAACATTCGGGACGAATGTTTCTAAGGGGGGAAGAATGTTATACCCCGTATTTCCAGAGTATGTACGTATGGACGTACGTACGAAATTTGAGCCTTAAGTTAGGCATTGGATTCGAAATTTGGGCACAAGTGCCGAGTAGAGTCGTTTTCCGACGAAACGTTTCCACAACTTTCGTAGGGAAAAATACGGCTATGACAGTTTTAATTTTTTCGGATTTTTCAGAGTGACGAAACATTTTGGACCAACGGAGGGTGACACGTGTCACCCTCACATCGGGAAGCAAGTGCTTGGGCGATTTGGGCGCCCAAGAGGCATCGTTGGCCTTGGCCGATTGGCTCCTCTTTTGGCCTAGTTTTGTGCCATGTTTTGTGGAGTGTTTTGTGGAGTAGGGGTTAGGGTGAACTTGGCTTGATCTTGGCCTTACACTTGCCTTGCACTTGGCTAGATCTTGCCATTGGTTGCCTTTGGTTTTGCTATAAATACCCTCTTTGAAGACTTCTTCATCCAAAACCTTCCAAGTCTTGAGTCCCTCTCCTCCTCTTTCGCCCAAGAGCCCCCTCTCCCCTTGTGAAGGCCTTGGGCAAACCCTCCCCTTTGTGAGCCTAAAGCCGAGAACACCCCCTCTTTTAGAGTGTTGTTCTCGTGTGATACCCCTTTTGTGGTGTTGAAATACTCCTCCAAGTATTGTTATAATGCCCAAAATACCTTAGCCTTGTACCTTGTAGTATTCCAAAGATACCTCTATACGTAGAGCAGGAAATACTACCTTTTGTCCTTTTAGTCTCAAACCGAAACCCTAAGGAATCTTCATTGTTAGTTGAAGGATTTAAGTAGAAGTTGGATAGAACTTCTAAGGGTTGTTTGGAGCGGGATGGAGCACCCGGTGTTGGAGCTAAACGTTGCTAAGGATCGACATTTAACTTGGATAATTATGGGCTTATCGAGGTGAAAGTACTAAGAGTAGCGTATTCTACTCGAGGAGTGGAAAGGGCTAGCAAGGTTGTAGTACTTGGAGCATTTTGCTTATTGTCGATAAATCGTCGCGAGGTATGTGAACCTCTTCCTATCTCTTCTAGCATGATATGTGTGAACTATGTAGTACGGTAGACGTACGTGTTAATCGTGTTTGATTGTTCTTAAAACATAAAGTGTTATAACGGCTTTATGGGAAGTTGGTTATAACAGCTTTATGTAGGTAAGAAAATACCTTGTGGATTTAAAAGGTAACTGATGTGAATTATAACTGGCTAGTTATAATAAAGAACTTGATATATTTCAAAAGATTTATAAATCGTTTTGAAGGGAGAGTAACACTTGGTTTTAAAGGTTTTAAAAAGAGTTATACTAGCTTTATGGAGAGTTAGGTATAATGTCTTAAGAGAGGTAAAGAAAATGGTTTCTTGATGTTAGAAGTTAAGAGACTTGATCTTATAAGATAAGAGACTTAACTTATTTGTTTTAATGTGAATGTTTGTGTGAAACCTCATTCGTGAGTAATGAGTACTGGGTTTTATTTAAAGGGATAATGTTTTACTGATTTCGGAAATCAGAATGTGTATCGACAGACCACTGCAGCGTTAATAAAGGAAAATGTATTGAATAATGATGTATCGTATTAAAACCAGTAGAAACCTCCATCTGCATAGAAACTAAGATGAGACAAAATGATATTACATTTTCTAGATCATGGTTGCTGTAATAAGAATGTTGTAAACAAGAATAACCTACTCTCACGTGAGACATATATTACTCAATTGTTCTAAAAAGGAATCAAGTGATTAAGTTTGGGAACTATGAAACCATTTGAAAATGAGAAGCTTGAGTAATTGAAACTAGGCAACTGGAACTTAGGAAAAGAATGTTGTTACTTGATTTTGAAAAGGAATGTGGGTTGGTCATTCTAATACTACGGATATCGGGTGACTTTTATAAAAGTAATGGATCTCTTTTAAAAGAACTTAACGTATGTAGTACTTTGGGGTTAAAACCCGACTTTGGCATAAAATGAAAGTACTTTGAGTTGTGTGAAACTTGCTTATGCTTGTTGTTGTGAAACTTGCCTATGCTTGTTGTTGTGAAACTTGTCTATGCTTGTGATGATAGCCTTTGTTGTGCAAGTGTGGTATTTCTGTGTTACCGCGTCTCTCGATAGAGTCGGTTGACTTGTTGAGAACTTACTTGGGCGTCTTTGGCGGTGATGGAGAATTCCACGTATGTTTCCATTTTGATTACCGTCTTGTTGTTGATGTCACATGGACATGTCTACACCGACGCAAAGATTCCGGCACGCATACGCGGCGGGTTGATTACCCGATATATGGTTATTACTGCGGCATGGACGCGTCTACACCGACGCGATTCCGGCATGTGGGCTACGCGCGGGGTTGACCACCCAAAGATATTGTTATTGAGGTTACATGGGCATGTCTACACCGTCGCAGATTCCGGGGCATGTGGCCATGCGGGCTTGTTATTATTGTTGCATCATGGACATGTCTACACCGATGCAGTATTCCGGGGGCATGCGGCCATGATGCGAACATGATGGATGTGGTGGGCGTGAGACCCATAGTTATATTTGAGTGGTGACTTTGAGGGCGTGAGTCCCTGACTTGACTGCTTTTATGTTGCGTACTGTATTTTGGTTATCATACATGTCTCCTGCTTTATATAGACTGTTATGATTTAAGCTGCAGATATTCTGATTTCACATACTTGGTACTGTTATCGACCTCCTTTCGGGCCGCGTCATGCCGCAGTAGAGGTACATCGGCCGTGGATCCTCGCCATAGGATCACAACAACAGATTGGAAGCTCCGCTTTCCGAGGCTTATCTTTTGGTATGTGTTTCCACGAGTTGTAGGTTCTGTACATCTGTGGTATGGCGGGGCCCTGTCCCGTCATAGTTGTTGTAAATCTTAGAGGTGCAGAGTACTGCAAGTGTGGTTGTAAAAGGATTAAACTGTTCAGGTTTTATGTATATACTGAAGGCAACTGTTTTGGTTGGCCTGTTTATTATTATAACTATTGTTGCATGTCTAAGTTTTTATTTCCGCTGGTTTTTCTCTGATGTTGTATCACTAGGGTGCCCGGGGTAAGGCACCAGTCACGGGCCCGAATTTCGGGGTGTGACAGTAACCTTGGAAAAACTACAAGGTATTTGGGCCAAGGTATTTGGATATAACAACAATACTTGGAGAGTATTTCTATACCACAAAAGGGGGGTATTTATACGAGACAACTAGGCTAGGGGGGGGGGTACCCCACGGCTAACCACTACAAAGGGGGAGGGGGAAGCTCTCGGCCAAAGGGCCTTCTCAAAGGGGGAGGGGGGTGTGGTGGACGAAAGAACAAGAGGGAGGGAGTATTTTTAGACTTAGATAGATTGCTCAAGTTTTGGATGAAGAATGTCTTCAACTAGAGGGGTATTTATAGGTCAAGCAAAGGCCAACCAAGGGCCAAGATGAAGACAAGTGCATAGCAAGTGTAAGGCCAAGATTTAGCCATGCGCTACCTTATCCATCTACACAAAATATCCTACCTAACCCTTGACCAAAATTTCAACACAAAAAACGTGCCAAGGTCTAGCTTTGCCGTCCACTTGCTTCCAATGTGAGGGTGACACTTGTCACCCTCCCGTTGGTCCAAAATGTTTCGTCTCTCGGAAAAATCCGCAAAAATTATTAATGACATAGCCGGAATTTTCCCTACGTAAGCTGTGGAAACGTTTCGTCGGAAAACGACTCTTTTCGGCACTTGTGCCCAATTTCGAACCTTGCCTAATCTTAAGGCTCAAATTATTATACGTACGCCCTTTCGTACATACTCTGGAAATACGGGGTATAACAGAATTGTCCAAGTTGGTTGAGGTAGAGAATTAACTTCCTTGATGTTAACGAATGAAAATGCCTTAATTGTCTAAAACATAAAGAGTTATAACGGCATTATGGGAAGTTAGTTATAACGGTTTTATGGAAAGTTAAGAGAGTGGTATACTTGATTTATAGGCATAAGTTGCCTAGGTTGTGAAATAGAAATACTTGATTTTAAAAGCTTCTATTTAAATTTCTAAAGGTGCAGTACTTGGGGTTAAATTTCCGGATTTGACATGACATGCTAGTGCCTTGAGTCTTATGAAATGATAAGTGATTCACCTTAATCTAATGAGAGTCCTAAATGATTTAAGTTGCATATGTTGCTCACAATAGACATTCGTGCAAGTGTTATATTTCCATATCACCGCGTCCCTCGCTTGAGGGCCGACAATCATGTGTTATGCTACGGGTTAAATTCCCTTGACATTGTTTTATTTCGTGGGCTAGCTCTCCACGATGCGGGTATCCATATATACTCATTGCGGGTCCACGTGACCTATGCGGGTTCAATTTCCATGCGGGTTAAATTCCCATGACTATTCCGTGGGCTAGCTCTCCACGATGCGGGTATCCATATATACTCATTGTGGGTCCACGTGACCTATGCGGGTTCAATTCCCATGCGGGTTAAATTCCCATGAATAGGATTGCATAATGGTATTACGGGCGGGTAGCCCTAAATTAATCATAACCTTCCTACTTTTAAACGACAAAAGTTACTCTCATTTGTCTCAGTGTTACTAAGGTGCGGTGTACTGTTATTTGGTTATCATATATGTCTCCATCTTTATTTTAGACTATATGATTTCATTTCAGTAATTTCAGTTTCATATACTTGGTACATATTTTGTACTGACCCCCTTTCCTCGGGGGGATGCGTTCATGCCGCAGGTAGGGGTAAGAAGGTTGCAGATCCTCGCTCTTAGGATCATTGATCAATTTTGGAAAGCTCCATTTCTCCGGAGGCTTGTCTTTTGGTACGGTTTCCCTGATATTGTAGATTTATATATATATTCAGGGGTATGGCGGGGCCCAGTCCCGTCACAATTGCTATGTCCAAAAACTCTTAGAGGTCTATAGTCATATCTTGTGGGCCGATTTGTAAAGAAAAAGGATGTAAATGCTTTTGGCTATGTATATATATATCCAGGGAGGTAGCCTTATCGGCTAACCTGTTGTTTATTTCTTGTTGAATTACGTTACGAGTTTTATGTATGTTCCGCTGATTATCTCTGATGTATACCTGTAAGGGTGCCCAGGTAGGGCACCAGTCGCGGGCCCGGGGTCGGGTCGTGACAAAAGTGGTATCAGAGCAGTTAGTCCTCGGAAAGTGTCTACAAACCATGTCTAGTAGAGTCTTGGTTATCGATGTGTTGTGCACCACATCTATAACTAGGAGGTTGCAGGACATTTAGGATTGGTTTGCATTCTTCTCTCTCTGAGATCGTATAGTAGAGCTATCTTATTAGGATGAACCCTCTCTGACATATTCTTATGGATCAGCTATGCCTCCATGGAAGACGACCAGGGCCTGTAAGAGTCATCACGACCCGACCAAGCTCATGATCGTGCCCTACACAGGCACCCTTCTATCCATACAATACAAAATAACCGCGGAAGATAAGTAACACACATTTTTTTTAAAACAAAGGCAAAGTCGATAAGGCTACCATAATATAAATCACCCAAAAGGGCCTACACTATTCAATAATGTAATTACAACTCTAGCCAGTCCAGCCCACATATGAATACAGACCTCTAAGATTTTGGACAAATACTATGACGGGACAAGGCACCGCCGTACCCCTGAATATACATAGCCATTATGACCAGCTCCGGAACATTGGAGCTATCTCAAAATGCTGAACCAGAATCCTAAGCCGCGGATCCACAACTATGTACCTACACCTGCGGACATGAACGCAGCCCCCCGAAGGGGGTCAGTACACAAGTACCGAATATGGAACGAAAATAAGGTACAGTAAACAGATCATAATTGTACAAAAGAATGATAGGGGCAAGTATAAAAAGTAAATACCAGATCCTACCATGCCATTACAACTCATGAACTTAATCGCACATTATTATCTTTTCCCATTTTTCAATAAGAGTTATAGTCAAATTCTTACGTACATACTTAGGAAAAAATATCAAGTTCATAACCATATAACATACTTATCTTGCATAACATAATCCGGCCCTTCATGGAGAGACGCCTTATTTTGGAGTTCACTTTGATTATCCATACGTAATCACATAACCCGACCCATTTGCGGGACACGGCGAAGTCATACAAAAGTCATACCACGAAGGTGTCACGACCCGAACCCGGGCCCGTGACTGGTGCCTTACCCCGGGCACCCTAGTGATACAACACAGAGAAAATCAGCGGAAATAAAAACATGAACATGAATTAAGAGACAAGATAAATAAACAGGCCAACCAAAACAGTTGCCTTCATCATATATACATAAATACCCGACGCTTATCCTTTTACAAACCCCGCCACAACAAAGCATGCACTTAAGATTTTTACAATGGCTATGACGGGACAGGCCCCGCCATACCACGAATGTATAAGAATCTACGCACTGTGGTAACATACCAAAAGATAAGCCTCCAAGAAATGGGCTTCGACACGCTCAATCGTGATCCTATGGCGAGGATCCACAACCGATGTACTTCCACTGCGCAGATAACGCAGCCCGGGCGAGGTCGATAACAGTACCAAGTATGTGAAATCAGTAAAGATCAGAATGAAATCATAATAGTCTATATAAAGCAGGAGACATGTATGATAACCAGATGAAATACGTGTCCCGGCCCATCCCGTGGGAATCGGTGAATAATCAGATGGAATACGTGTCCCTGCCCATCTCGTGGGACTCGGTGTGTAATCAGATGAAATACGTGTCCCTGCCCATCTCGTGGGACTCGGTGTATAATCAGATGAAATACGTGTCCCTGCCCATCTCGTGGGACTCGGTGTATAATCAGATGGAATACGTGTCCCTGCCCATCTCGTGGGACTCGGTGTGTAGAATCGTTCACAACAAATCAACCGGCCCTCCATCGAGAGACGCGGGGGTACAGAAATACAACAAAGGCTATCACAACAAGCATAGGCAAGTTTCACAACAACAAGCATAGGCAAGCTTCACAACAACAAGCATAGGCAAGTTATACACAACTCAAAGTACTTTCATTTTATGCCAAAGTCCGGGTTTTAACCCTAAGGTACTACGTACGTTAAATTCCTTTTAAAGATCCATTTCTTTTACAAAAGGTCACCTGATACCCGTAGTATAAAAATAGAGTGACTAACATTGTTAAGTAAACCAAAATGCTTTCCTTTGTAAAATCAAGTAACAACCTTATTTTCCAAACGTTCAAGTTTGCCTAATTTCAAATGCTCAAGTTTCTCATTTTAGAAAAGGTTTCGTAGTTCATAGTTTTAATCCTTTAAAACATAATTCTCCTTTAAACGTTTTGAGAAACATATGTCTTATATGTGAGTAGGTTATTCTTGTTTATAATCAATCTTATTAAACAACCATGATCTAGGAAATGTAATATCATTTTGTCTCATCTTAGCTTCTATGCAGATGGAGGTTTCTACTGGTTTTAATACCATACTTCATTATTCAATACATTTTCCTTTATTAACGCTGCAGTGGTTTGTCGATACTCATTCTGATTTCCAAAATCAGTAAAACATTATTCCTTTTAAAACTAAGTACTCATTACTCACGAATGAGGTTTCACACTTTTAACAAAATTCATATCAATACCATTAAGTCAAGTCTCTTATCTTCAAAAATCAGTAAACCATTCTTTTTATCACTCTTAAGACGTTATACCTAACTTCCCATAAAGCTAGTACAACTCTTATGTTTTCACAGCCAAGTATTACTCTTCTTTCAAAAAGGTCTTTTTGAAACACTTCAAGTTCTTTATTACTACACATCAAATCCGTTATAAGTCAAATCAGTTACCCTTTGAAACCACAAAGCATTTTCTTACCTACATAAAGCTGTTATAACCAACTTCCCATAAAGCCGTTATAACACTTTATGTTTCAAACCAATCAAATACATTAAACACATGTACGTCTACCGTACTACATAGTTATACACATATCATGCTAGAACAGATAGGAAGAGGTTCACATACCTCGCGACGATTACCGACTAATAGCAAAGCGCTCCAAGTACCTCAAACCGTCGGCTACACCTTAAGCCAAGTAGACCACGCCACACGTAGTATTTCAACCTATAGAGGCCACAAGGCGCCTATTAACATCTTAGATCTCAATGTAGAATATCTTACAGAAAATTCGGCAGCACCTCCCCCGCAACAGCGTAAATCTCCTCCTCTATCGAGGCCGGCTACCAAGACAACCAGGGGGGTTTGCACGTCTAACCGGACGTGTACAATTCTACTCACAGCAATACTACACAAGTCTACTGTAATACAGTCCTATGTAATTACAGTTCAGTTCACTTCTTAAAATTCAGGCTTAAGTCGCAAGACATTGCCGTAAGTATTATTCAGGCTTAAGTCAAAAGACATTGCCGCACAACTATGTTCAGTTCTATATATAGTATACTTAACTATATACTCCTACAACATGTAATTTCCAATTACAACAGAAGGTCAAGAATGTTTACCTCGATAAGCCCAAAATTATCCGAGTTTAAATATCGATCCTGAGCAAGGTTTAGCTCCTACTCCGTGCGCTCCGACCCGCTCCAACCAACCCTTAGAAGTTCTAACCAACTTCTACTTATAACTTCAACTATGGGTGAAGATTTACTTAAGTTTCGTTTTTGTGACTGATGGAAGTATAATAGTATTTTCTGGGTTTTTGTATAAGTGTAACCTTGGGAATACTACAAGGTATTTGGGCCAAGGTATTTGGACATTATAACAATACTTGGAGAGTATTTCAATACCACAAAAGGGGGGTATTTATACGAGACAACAATGCTAGGGGGGTGTACCCCACGGCTAGGGCACTACAAAGTGGAGGGGGTGGCTCTCGGCCAAGCTCACTCAAAGGGGGGGGGGGGGGTGTGGTGGACGAAAACTTCACAAGGGAGAGGGAGGGATTTTTAACACTTAGAAAATATTTGGATGAAGAATTTCATCAACAAAGGGTGGGTATTTATAGGTCAAGCCATGGCCAACCAAGGGCCAAGATTCTTCCAAGTGTATAGCAAGTGTAAGGTCAAGATTTAGCCATGTGCTACCTTATCCATCTACACAAAAATATCCTACCTAACCCTTGACCAAAATTCAACACAAAAAACGTGCAAGCTAGCCCAATTGCCGTCCAACCTCTTCCAATGTGAGGGTGACACATGTCACCCTTCCGTTGGTCCAAAATGTTACGTCTCTCGGAAAAATCCGCAAAAATTATTATTGACATAGCAGGAATTTTCCCTACGAAAGCTGTGGAAACGTTTCGCCGAAAAACGACTCCTTTTGGTAGTTATGTACAATTTCGAACCTTGCCTAACTTTAAGGCTCAAATTTCTACGTACGTCCTCACGTACATACCCTGGAAATACGGGGTATAACAGAAGGTATACTGCCCGACCCATTCTGGGACGCGATAAAGTCACATAAGTCTGCCCATAAAGGTATACTGCTGAGCCCAATATGGGACGCGATAAAGTCACATAAGTCTGCCCATAAAGGTATACTGCCCTGCCCAATCTGGGACGCGATAAAGTCATATAAGTCTGCCCATAAAGGTATATTGCATAAAAATAGGAAGATTATGATCAACTTAAGGCCACCTGCCCATAGTATCATTTGGCAATCCTACTCCTGGGACTATTTCACCCGCATAGGCCGTATGGACCCGCATGAGGTAATTTCCTCGCATAGATCAGATCCGCGCAGATAGTCGTATGGACCCGCATGAGGTAATCTCCTCGCATAGGACTGGTCCGCCCCGCATAGGACTATTTCACCCGCATAAGTCCTACGGACTCGCATGAGGTATTCCCCGCATCATGGGGAGCAAATCCACGGAATATGTAACGCAATGGCTCGGAATGACCCCGTAATGAAACAATACATCACTACCACAACCGGCTATCATACATAACATAAGCACCACCGGCTTATCATACATAACATAAGCACCACCGGCTTATCATACATAACATAAGCACCACCGGCTTATCATAAATATCATAGCAAGTTAAGAAATCACTTAACTTCTTATTAGCCTTAATTATTATGCACTCTCATTTTATTTAAACTTAAGGCACTAACATGTCATTAAAAATCTGGGAATTTATGTTACACCCCGTAGTTCCAGTGTATGTATATGAGGACGTACGTACGTAAATACGACATTAAAATTGGAAAGGAAGAAAGATGTGATTTTTCGACGGAAAAGTTTCCGAATTTTGAGAAGGAAAAATGTTCGTTAATGGGAATTGGATTCCCAGATTTGGTATTCGGAATTTTTGGAATATTTGAGAATTATGGAATTTTATTTCCGAAATTGGTCACGTGGGGCCCACGGGAGAATTTACGGTTTTGTGGGGCCCACTTTATTTTCAGATTTTTGGCATTGCGGATATTTTCGGAAGATGAAATATTTTGGACGAGTAGGGGGGCGACACGTGTCACCCCCGTGTGGCCATGTTGGCCGAATTGGAGAAGGCGAGTGGGACGCTTTAGGTGGACAAGTGGCCCATTTTGTGGTGGCCACTTGTCCCAATTTTGTGGTAGCCAAATGGTTGGCCAACTACCCACACACATGTACCCATCCTCACCACACACTTGCCTAGATCTTGGCCATTGATTTTCCTATAAATACCCCATTGTTTCAAGACTTATTTCATCCACACTTTGAGATTCTAAGTCACAAAATACTCCCCTTTGTTGAGGTTCTCGCCCTACTCTCCCCTTGGTGTAGGAAAAATTCTTCAAGTATTGATATAGTCCCAAATACCTTAGCCTAGTATCCCTAGTTGTATTCCAAGTTATTTCAATACTAGGAGCTGAAATTCTACTTTATTCCTTTAGTCGCAAAAACGGTTCTAGAAAAATCTTCATAGCTTAGATGAAGTGTTAAGAGAAGTTATTTGGAAACTTCTAAGGGTTTCTGGAGCGGGTTGGGCGTCGGAATGGAGCTAAACGTTGCTCAGATCGACTTATAATCTTGGATAATTTTGGGCTTATCGAGGTAATGATCTATTTCCTATTGTAATTGGAAATTACATGGTGTAATAGTTAATCATTGAGTATAAGATATATTGGAAGTATAATTATAAGGAATTGAACCGTATTTACATTGATCAGTATTTGCGCAGACTTGTAGTATTATTGTGGAGTAGAATTGTACACGTCAGGTTAGACGTGTAACCCCCGAATTGTTGGTTTGGTAGCAGCCTCGTTTGAGTAGGAGTTTTATGTGGTTGCGGGGAGGTGTCGCTGAATTTTCCGTAGAATAAGGAATCTTGTATCTAGAATTATTCTCAAGAGAGCTAGAGGTTGATAGGCGTTTTGTGGCCTTTATAGGTTGAAGTACTACGAGTAGCGTATTCTACTTGAAGGGTGGAAAAGGCGAGCAAGGTTAGAGTACTTTGGAGCGTTTTGCTAATTGTCGATAATCGTCGCGAGGTATGTGAACCTCTTCCTATCCTTTCTAGCATGATATTTGTGAAATATATTTAGTGCGGTAGACGCACGTGTGTTTAAAGGAAGTTGATTTTCCTTTTGTGTCCTTGACTTGATTCCAAAGTTAAGTGACTTGTTATGAAACATTAAAGACTTGAATTATGTTAAAAAGTTGTAAAATCTCACTCATGATTAATGGGTGTGTGGTCTTTTAAAGAATAAAGTTATCTTGATTTCGAAAATAAGAATGGTTTTATCATTGGATTTAAAATGATAACTTGACTTATAAACAACTTGATTTTGGGAAAGGAGAAGTAATTTGATTTAAAGGTATAGGTTACTTGTTTTTAAAAGAGTAAGACACTTGGTTTAAAAAGTATATTGCTACTTGACTTTTAAAGGAGAAGTGTCTTTGTTTTAAAAGAAGGTATGTAAATTGTTTTGGTTTTACTTTGATGTCTTTTGACTTGAGTTTAAATAATAAGAATCTGGAAGTATTTCAAAAGAGTTATTAACCATTTTTGAAAGAAAAGAAATACTTGGTTTTAAAAGCTTAAGTGTTATACTAGCTTTATGGGAAGTTAGGTATAACGACTTAAGGAAGATAGAAGGAACGGTTTACTTATTTTTTTTATGAAAGTCTTGTATTGATTCTGGAAAGTGTAGTAAGATGGTTTGATAAGTAGACATGTTAGGATGCTACGTGTTAGTGTCTTGTGATGTTTGTATAAAGGGGTTTCCTTTGTGTGCTTATGTTGTTTAACGATAAGTCGTTATGTTAGTATTATATCACTCACCTCGACATGATTCCGGTTAAGGCGCCTCCGACGCGGTAGACTCAGCGGTCTCAGTGACCTATGATTCGAGAATACCTCATGCGGGTTTGTGTGACCTATGCGGAGCTACGAGAGTTCCGTGTTAGTGCGGCCTTTATGGTCATGCGGTCTATGTGGCCACGCGATCGCGAGTCGGGGCGTTGCCGGGGTAGCTACCCTCGACGCGGGAATACCTCACGCGGGCCATCGAGTGGCTTATGCGAGTCGCGGAAGTTCGAGACTAGACGCGCACATTAGATACTGCGCGAGTGGCGGCCGATCATGTGGCGGTCTAGACAGATCTCATGATACGATTTATGACCTTGTTGGTACTGTAGGTTTTAGTAGTCGCTATGCCTTCGCATTACCCCGTGACGGTTTTATTATGACACGTAGGACTGGTGTTCATGTGTATTCCTTGGTGCTTTTATATCATAGATCGCCAAGAGGGAAGATATTCCACGCATGATTGATGTTGTGGGCGTGAGACCCATAGTTGTATTTGAGTGATGACTTTGAGGCGTGAGTCCCCGACTTGACATGACCGCTTATTTATCAGGAATCTGTAGTTTGGTTATCATACATGTCTCCCGCTTTATATAGACTACTATGATTTCATTTACGTATTTTCGCCACATACTTGGTACTGTTGTCGACCTCTCGGGCCGCGTTCATGCCGCAGTAGAGGTACACCGATGTTGATCCTCGCTCTTAGGGTCACAATTCAGCTTGGGAAGCTCCGTTTCTCGAGGCTTATCATGGTATAGTCCCCTCGTTGTAAGTGCTTACATTCAGGGTATGGCGGCCCCGTCCCGCCATTGTTGTCATATCATTCTTAGAGGTGCAGTAATCGTTGTGGCGTAATTGTAAAAAGAGATGTAACTGTTCTAGTTGTTATATATTTATGCCGAAAGGCAACTTTTCTCAGATAACTGTTTTACACTTCACTTTATTCATGTCTTGTTTTATATTCCGCTGATTACTCTGATGTATGGCTACTTGGGTGCCTGTAAGACACGATCCACGGGCCGTTCGGTCGTGACAAAGTGGTATCGAGCGCTTAATCTCTGAAAGTGTCTACGCATCGTATCTAGTAGAGTCTTGATTATCGGTGTGTTGTGCACCACACCTATAATCAGGAGGCTGCAGGATATTTAGGATTGGTTTCCATTCTTCTCACTCTGAGATCGTGCCTTAGAGCTGTGTTATAAGTTGGACTCCCTCTGACGTATTCTTTTTCACCCGTTATGCCTCTACGCAAGGCAACCAGAGCCCAGAGGGGCAAGGCAGCAGAGGGAGCTGCGAGTAGAGCACAGAAGGTTACCAGGGCACGGGCCCATTCATTATCTGAGACAGCGCTTCATTCGGGGAGTTCTGCGACGCCGCTAGCCCCAGGAGAGTTTAGAGCAGTAACAGTAGCTACTGAGACCACGATACCTGAGCCTCTAGTCCCACGACCAGGAACAAAGGATATGAGTTACAAGGATATGGCCCAGTTACTAGCTAGTCTGGTGGCTGGGAATGAGGACGGACGGGAGCCGGTGGTTCCGACAGCATCGATGAGTTCACCAGATCCGATAGTTTCGAGGCATCGGGGCTTTCGAGTTGCACCACCCAGTTCTATGGATTGAGGACGAGAAGATCATCAGGAGTTTATTCTACTGTTACAGCGGATCATGAAAGTGATCGAGACCTCAGAGGCATTTCTTACACTTTTGCCCTCGCCACGGCGAGAGCTCGCGAGATAGATTTATGAGGTTGAGGCGTAAGGCGAACGGTTCGGGAATACAGATATAGTTTGACTTATTGGCTCGTTATGTCCCCGCTTTAGTGGCGCATACGGAGGATAGAAGTGCACCGATATGTCACAGACATGACGATTATCTAGCGTAGAGTTGTACAAGAGTAGCTCTTGATCGACATGGACATTGCCCGCGTACATGCTTACACGCAGCATCGAGGAACGTAGAGATCGACGGACTAACCAAGATCGCAGAAGAGGCCGAATAGCAGGTCCTTTGGTAACTTTCGAGGCGGACCTTCTCGGCAGCCAGATCGTTATGCGCTCCGCCCGATGCAGTGGTCCTCCGCGCACTTCATGACGTTCGGGTATTTAGGAGTTGGTCGAACTCCGGGGTTTCGTTCACTGATTTATATAGGTTCCAACACCAGTTCGATTTTCTCTATGTTCACTATGTGGTAGACGCCATCCCGTGAAATGTCGTCTTTTTACTAATGTTTGTTTTACCTGCGGCCGTCAGGGCCCTGTGAGGAGAGAATGTCCTAGTAAGAGGGATACCGGTGGGATGACTCAGCCTACCGTGTCGATTCGGATTCGATGGTTCGAGAGGAAGGGTGTTAGCGAGAGAGGCCACCCCACCTCGATGTGGCCATTGTGGTAAGTGACATTGTGGAGAGTGTCGTACTTCTTCGATAGCTTGTTTTGCTCTCGGCCAGCAGAGACATCTTGCGAGAAATTGTCCGACCAGATGTGGCGCGGATGTAGAGACTCAGCCTTCAGATCGATGGCTAATTCATCATCTTCCTAGCTATGCGCCAACAGTAGGTGATTGATTAGAACGACAAAGGGAAGTGAAGTAGATGCAGTATATCCTTAACCTCTAGAGATTTGTATGTGTGATAAGATGAGTATACCTTAAGTGTTATGTTACGATAGCATTGTGTTAATTGTGATTAGAAAACATGGGTAGTTGTAAAGGGTAAGTCCGGGGACGAAAATGGGAGCCTTAGAATTTATAATATTGGGACCTTGGATGCAAGGCCGTCACGAGTGGATGATTTTACGGTTGGTCTTTGTCGAAGTACTCGTATAATGGTGTATTTATGGGATAATTCCATGGGTAGTGTGAGATGAAAGTGGTAGCTTTCATGACGTGAATTGGTAATATTGTTCGGATCGGAACGAGAGTTTAGTACGGTGGGTCGGGTTGAGGCCATATCGCGAGTCAACCCGCGGCCGGAAAGTGGTGGTCGGTTGAGGTGGTCCCGCTAGATGATAGGGTCACGAGGGTGTTAGGCCCAAGTTTAGTTAACCATCGACGAGTTCGTGGAAGCGATGGTCGGGCCGATGAGGTCAGCCCATCTTGTCTTTCAGTCAGGACCGTTTACTCGGCAGAGGGTTATGCGAGATGTTATATCAGGAAGGTTGTAAGGTTGCACGAGGTGCCTACTTTCACCTTATGACAGGCAGTGGAGCCTAGTTTACGATCGCTTTTTCTGGAGGTTTTACCAGGCAGGGTTAGGAACTCAGGTGAGTCTTAGTATCGCATTCGCCCTCGGGCCAGTGTTTGGATTTCAGGGGTAGCTGTGAGGATTGTTTCCTCCTGTTGAGGGAGTGTTTTATAGCTACCATTTCAGTATTCAAATATCGCCTTATGACGCCTTGTAGGGGCGGAAGTGTAAGTTGCCGGTCGATTGGTTCGATGTTGGCAAAGTTCAGATAATTTGTTCATACTTATTTCAGCATGATGTGGATAAGGTGAAGCTTATCCAGAAGAGATTTTGGCACTCGAGTCAGCGAAGTCGCGGATAGTCGGCGACGACACTTAGAGTTCAGTTGACGGTGGGCCTTCAAGGTACCACCGGAAAGGGTATGACGAGATTTGGAACCGGAGCGAGCGTAAATGTGGTAAGTTGTGAGAAAGAGTTCGAGTGTACGAGAAGGGTACGACGAGTAAGGGAAGAAGCGAGCATGTGTTAAGAACATAGTTGTGATCATTTCGTTTGTAAAGTGAAGGTGCGAAGGGAGTATCTTTTAGCCCTTGGGTGGGATTTTTTGTGATGTTAGAGGTGATTCCTCGTGGACTTTGATGTAAGTATTTGCGCGGGTGTTTTCGTGCGTGTGTGGCATTTGCAAACCGTTAAGCAATGAGGAACTTGATCGTTATCTGTATTGAGAAGGAACATTCGGGACGAATGTTTCTAAGGAGGGGAGAATGTTACACCCCGTAGTTTCAGTGTATGTATATGAGGACGTACGTACGTAAATACGACATTAAAATTGGAAAGGGAGAAAGATGTGATTTTTCGACTAAAAGTTTCAATTTTGAGAAGGAAAAATGTTCGTTAATGGGAATTGGATTCCCAGATTTGGTATTCGAATTTTTGGAATATTTGAGAATTATGGAATTTTATTTCCGAATTGGTCACGTGGGCCCACTGAGAATTTACTGTTTTGTGGGGCCCACTTTATTTTCAGATTTTTGGCATTGCGGATATTTTCGAAGATGAAATATTTTGGAAGTAGAGGCGACACGTGTCACCCCTGTGGCCATGTGTTGGCCGAGAAGGCGAGTGGGGCGCTTTAGGTGGACAAGTGGCCCATGTTTGTGGTGGCCACTTGTCCCATTTTTGTGGTAGCCAAATGGTTGGCCAACTACCCACACACATGTACCCCATCCTCACCACACACTTGCCTAGATCTTGGCCATTGATTTTCCTATAAATACCCCATTGTTTCAAGACTTATTTCATCCACACTTTGAGATTCTAAGTCACAAAATACTCCCCCTTTGTTGAGGTTCTCGTCCTACTCTCCCCTTGGTGTAGGAAAATTCTTCAAGTATTGATATAGTCCCAAATACCTTAGCCTAGTATCCCTAGTTGTATTCCAAGTTATTTCAATACTAGGAGCCCGAAAATTCTACTTTATTCCTTTAGTCGCAAAAAACGAAGCCCTAGAAAAATATTCATAGCTTAGATGAAGTGTTAAGAGAAGTTATTTGGAAACTTCTAAGGGTTTCTTGGAGCGGGTTGGAGCGTCAGGAATTGGAGCTAAACGTTGCTCAGGATCGACCTATAATCTTGGATAATTTTGGGCTTATCGAGGTAATGATCTATGTCCCCCTATTGTAATTGGAAATTACATGGTGTAGTAGTTAATCATTGAGTATAAGATATATTGGAAGTATAATTATAAGGAATTGAACTGTATTTACATTGGACTGTATTTGCAGTAGACTTGTAGTATTATTGGAGTAGAATTGTACACGTCCCGTTAGGCGTGTAACCCCGGAATTGTTGGTTTGGTAGCGTGCCTCGTTTGAGGAGGAGTTTTATGTGGTTGCGGGGAGGTCTGCTGAATTTTCCGTAGAATAAGGAATCTTGTATCTAGAATTATTCTACGAAGAGAGCTAGAGGTTGATAGACGTTTTGTGGCCTTTATAGGTTGAAGTACTACGAGTAGCGTATTCTACTTGAAGGGTGGAAAAGGCGAGCAAGGTTAGAGTACTTTGGAGCGTTTTGCTACTTGTCGATAATCGTCGCGAGGTATGTGAACCTCTTCCTATCCTTTCTAGCATGATATTTGTGAAATATATTTAGTGCGGTAGACGCACGTGTGTTTAAAGGAAGTTGATTTTCCTTTTGTGTCCTTGACTTGATTCCAAAGTTAAGTGACTTGTTATGAAACATTAAAGACTTGAATTATGTTAAAAAGTTGTAAAATCTCACTCATGATTAATGGGTGTGTGGTCTTTTAAAGAATAAAGTTATCTTGATTTCGAAAATAAGAATGGTTTTATCATTGGATTTAAAATGATAATTTGACTTATAAACAACTTGATTTTGGGAAAGGAGAAGTAATTTGATTTAAAGGTATAGGTTACTTGTTTTTAAAAGAGTAAGACACTTGGTTTAAAAAGTATATTGCTACTTGACTTTTAAAGGAGAAGCGCCTTTGTTTTAAAAGAAGGTATGGAAATTGTTTTGGTTTTACTTTGATGTCTTTTGACTTGAGTTTAAATAATAAGAATCGAAGTATTTCAAAAGAGTTATTAACCATTTTGAAAGAAAAGAAATACTTGGGTTTAAAAGCTTAAGTGTTATACTAGCTTTATGGGAAGTTAGGTATAACGACTTAAGGAAGATAGAAGGAACGGTTTACTTATTTTTTTTATGAAAGTCTTGTATTGATTCTGGAAAGTGTAGTAAGATGGTTTGATAAGTAGACATGTTAGGATGCTACGTGTGTTAGTGTCTTGTGATGTTTGTATAAAGGGGTTTCCCTTGTTGTGCTTATGTTGTTTAACGATAAGCTGTTATGTTAGTATTATATCACTCACCTCTTGACATGATTCCGGGTTAAGCCGCTCCGTCGCGGGTAGACTCGGCGGTGCATGTGACCTATGATTCGAGAATACCTCATGCGGGTTTGTGTGACCCATGCGGAGCTACGAGAGTTCCAGGTTAGTCTGCGGCCTTTATGGTCATGCGGTCTATGTGTCCATGCGGACTGCGAGTCGGGGCGTTGCGGGGTAGCTACCGATGCGGGAATACCTCATGCGGGCCATCGAGTGGCTTATGCGAGTCTGCGGAAGTTCCGAGACTAGACGCGCACATTAGATCTGCGCGCGAGTGGCGGCCGATCATGTGGCGGTGCAGACAGATCTCATGATACGATTTATGACCTTGTTGGTACTGTAGGTTTTAGTAGTCGGCTATGCCTTCGTACTTACCCCGCGGTTTTATTATGACACGTAGGACACGGTGTTCATGTGTATTCCTTGGTGCTTTTATATCATAGATCGCCGGTGAGGAAGATATTCCACGCATGATTGATGTTGTGGCGTGAGACCCATAGTTGTATTTGAGTGATGACTTTGAGGCGTGAGTCCACGACTTGACATGTTGCTTATTTATTGTGAATCGTAGTTTGGTTATCATACATGTCTCCCGCTTTATATAGACTACTATGATTTCATTTACGATTTTCGTTTCACATACTTGGTACTGTTGTCTCGACCTCTTCGGGCTGCGTTCATGCCGCAGGTAGAGGTACACCAGTGTTGATCCTCGCTCTTAGGGTCACAATTCAGCGTTTGGGAAGCTCCGTTTCTCCGGAGGCTTATCAGTGGTATAGTCCCCTGTCGTTGTAAGTGCTTACATTCAGGGGTATGGCGGGGCCCTGTCCCGCCATTGTTGTCATATCATTCTTAGAGGTCTGTAGTACTGTTGTGGGCAGAATTGTAAAAAGAGATGTAACTGTTCTAGTTGTTATATATTTATGCCGAAAGGCAACTTTTCTCAGATAACTGTTTTACACTTCACTTTATTCATGTCTTGTTTTATATTCCGCTGATTACTCTGATGTATGGCTACTTGGGTGCCCAGGGTAAGACACCAGTCACGGGCCCGGGTTCGGGTCGTGACAATTTAACCCAAAGTATTACGTACTTCCATTCTTTTCAAAAGACTCATTTTCATATAAAACCCCAAGATACTAACACCCGTAGTATCAAGGCATGTCTACATTTTTAGAAATACATTTCTAGGCTTCTAAAATCAAGTGACTCTTACTTTAGAACTTTAAGCAATTGATACTGTTAAATCAAATTGCCCTTCTTTATTTCAAGTCATTTATTTGTTTACATTACTAGAGAAAACCATTCATTTAACCTTCCATAAATTTGTTATAACCAACTTCCCATAAAGCCGTTATAACTCTTTATGTCTTAGACAAATTCATTCTTTTTATAACCAAAAGACTTATACTTTCAAATCAAGTTACATAGCTTTCAAAATACTTCAAGTCTCTTATCTTTAGAAATCAAGTTTCTTATCTTTAGAATATCAAGAAATCAATACTTTCCAAATCAAGTATTCTATACTTTTAAATCAAGTCATCCCTTCCTTTAAGAATCAAGTCCCATAACTTGAAAATAAAGTCTCTTAACCTTTTAAGAATTTAAGGTTCATAGTCTTAAAACTTTATAACATAAACTCTTTAAATTAAATAACATATACTTTTATGAGTTGTGAATAGGTTATACTCATTTATAACGATCTTATTAAAGCAGCCATGATCTAGAAAATGTAATACAATTTTGTCTTATCTTAGTTTCGATGCAGATGGAGAATTCTACTCATTTTAATATAATTGATTGTCGATACAATTTCTTTTATTAACACTGCAATAGCTTGTTCGATACTTATTCTCATTCGTGCAGTAAATTAGCAAAGTCAACTCGACTCCAAATACTTCCTGACGACTCTTACCAACATCCCCCATAAGACTTGGTAAGAACTTAGGATAACTTAGACATGACTTTTACATAGAGTAAATCAACATACATACCTCTTAACTTCTAAGAGTAGAAGGAACCATGAAATAACACCACATGTATATTTCATATATAGAATCATGCCAAAAGAAGGAAGAGGTTCACATACCTCGCGACGATTATCGACAAGTAGCAAAATGCTCCAAAGTACTTCAACCTTGATAGCTATTCCATCCTTTAAGTAGAATACGCTACTCGTAGTACTTCAACCTATATTAATCATAACATGTCTATCAACTCCTCACTTATTAACGTAAAATCATACTAAGTGTAAGGTCTCTTATTCTACGAAAAATCGGGCAGCACTTCCTTTGTTTCTATGTACTTTTCCACCTTTTTCAAGGCCCGAAAAATCAATAACCAAACGCCACATTTAAGGCCCAACAATTCAGCAATACAAAGGGGATTACACGCCTAATAGGACGTGTAAAATTCTGCCCCACAATCAATATAAAATCGTCCATTCCTTAAGGCACATTCTCGGCAATAACACTATTCATAACAATATCAATTGTATTTCAATTTCCTTTTTCAATCCATGTTGTTATTCCAACATCTTATATACATAATAACAATTACAACAACTATAAATCCTTTCTTCTTTAACATGCGACGATTGTAACTATCGACCAAATTGATTACAACATTAATGGCTAACTTGTCCATTTTCGGTTTTTAACATGTCGACATGATCCAAATCTTTTCAAACTTCATTCTATATACCAGATACTCATTTCTTAACTACTATAACATGTAATCTTCAATTACATTAAGAAGATGAAGATTTTACCTCAATAAGCCCTAATAACATCCAAGCGTCAAAGTCGATCCTAGCAACTTTTAGCTTCTCTTCTTACGTTCCAATACGCTCCAAGCACTCCTTAGAAGCTCATGAAGAACTCTTCATCAAGTTCCAACTTCAAAGTTGAAGAACACCTTAGGTTTTCGCCTTGCGACTAACGTGAAAACGTCGTTTTTCTGGAATCTTTCTATTGAGATATTCTTACAATACCCCTAGGGACCTTGGGTTGAAGTCTTGTGAATTATGATCACCAAACGATTTTTTTTGTCTTCCATAAGGGCACAAAGCCGAGAGCCTCTAAAGAAAATGCACAAGTTTTTCATGAAATTCTCTAAGTGTGAAACTTGTCTTGCACTAGTGTGATATATATAACACATCTAAGGGCCAAGATTAATACACTTGAAGGGCTAGGATTTAGTCAAGAATGTCAAGCTCCACTTGTCTAACTTGACTTGTCCACACTGTTTCGTCCTACTTGGCATGTGGAGGGTGACACGTGTCGCCCTCCGGTTGGTCTAAAATATTTCATTTCCCGAAATTTCCATAATTGGCCAAAATATCGGGAACTTCGTGGGCCCCACAAAAACGTAAAATTTCTCAGGTGGGCCCCACGTATCCAACTCTGAAAATAAAATTCTATAATTCCGAAAAATTCTAAAAGTCTTAAATAACAAATTTGGGAACCCAATTCTCACTAACGAGCAATTTCCCTTCCCGAGGCTCGAAATCATTTTCCGTAGGAAAAAGCAATCCTTCTTTCATTTCAAACTTAAAGTCGTATCTTCTCACGTACATTCTCTTAAACACTTGTCCTGTAATTACGAGGTCTAACAAGGGCAAGGCAGCAACATGAGCTGCTAGTGGGACACAGAGGGTTACTAGGACTCCGGACCAGACTATGCCTGAGGTTGTGGCCCGGTGGCGAGTTCGATTACCCGAGACTAGAGGCGGCGGCAGCGGCTCCAGGAGTTCCGATACCTGAGCCTCCAGTCCCGCAACTAGAGGCAGTATAGAGATTATGGAGAGCGGTCAGGTTGTTGACCAAAGATAGTGGCGACGCGGCAACGAGCGAGTAGCTAACCTGATCCAAGCGGTTTGAGAATTCGGAATTTTCTGGATTGTAATCCACCCGAGTTCTATGGTTCGAGATCTGAGGATGATCCTCATGAGTTCATTCGGCAGATGCAGCGGACTATGCAGGTACTTAGGGCCTCGGAGACCGAGTCAGTTGTGCTAGCTTCTTACCGATTACGCGATATTGCGGTGAACTGGTTTGAGTCGTGGGAACTGTCTAGGGGTGTGGGTGCTCCTCCAGCTGTTTGAGACGAGTTCACAGAGGCCTTCCTTGATCACTCTTTGCCTCCTGAGATAAGGAGAGCCCGTGTTGATAGGTTCTTGACGTTGAGGCAGAATGGAAGGACTAATATGACATGAAAAATGGAGTGGAATTGGAGTTGTTACGAGAAGGGTCAAGAGGACCTTGTATTTTCAGCCTTCTTGTTGGTATTGGCCGATACTATGCATTTATTTTAGCTTATTGTTTTCCTTTAGTTTATAGCTTAGCTATTAGTTGTCATTAGGACATATTTAATGAGTCATGTAATAAGGTGGCAAGGACAAGAATGATCTAGAAGCTAAGGCTTCCAAGAAGACAATTCATGAAACAATTAGTTCATGAAATTGGACACATTAAAGTCTTCAAATTTTGTCTAGGGGGAGATGAAGAGGTTGACCAAGAAAGTACAAAGAAAGGAAGCTTCTAAAATAATCCCAAGAAGATGAAGTTTGGAGAAGCCAAGATTCATTCCCCCTTCTACTCTGTTACTACAAGAGATGTGTGAAGAGGATTGATTTTACCCTTGTCTCCAAGAAATACCAACCTCATTCACACTATGCTCACAAAGACCGAAGGCCGACTTGCTGCCCAAGCCAACTTATCCCCTTCTCGTGTTCCCATTTCGGCCGATTGGCCTTAGTTTTGTCCTTTATTTTCCTTCTATAATATAATAAATAGAGCCTTAGGATATTGTAAATGATAAGTTTGAGTTTAAGATTAAATCTAATTCTGTTTTCAACTTGTGTGTTGAAGCATATCAATCCTTTGTGGGTCACCCTCCCTTTAGTGTAAGACTTGGTTAGGACTGTGTAGCCTAATTATTTCCCAAGCTTGGGGAACCCCCTTATTGGTAAGAGAACGTGTTACACCCCGTATTTACAGGACATATTTTTTAAGAACGTACGTAAGAACTCACAAGTGTTAAGATTTGAGACTTGGAATTTTTTTTATCGGAATTATGAAATTGTCGGAAAACGTATTATTATGACGAATGGGAGGGCGACACGTGTCACCCCCCCTTATTAATGCCTTGGACGATTTATAGCAAGGGCTAAAGGGTCATTGGACCTTTGTTAGCAAGACAAGTCTTGCAACTTGAAGCTTGATAATCTTGACTAAGTCAAAGGACCCACAATGGTCTTGATATTTAATAAGACTACATCTAAACCACCCATTTGTTTATATCATGACCCTCCAATGTGCTATATATTACTACTAGTAGCAAGAGAGAGCTTAACACTTAGCTAAATTTCACAAAAAATTGGAAGAGCAAGAGCATTGCTCTCGGGTTCCTCTTGAGAAAAAAGGAAAAATCTTTGTTTCTTGTCCATTTAGCTCCTAACTTTAAACCAAGGTTCTTGAGTGTATTGTAAACATATCTCAATAGAAAAATCTTGGAAAAAGATAGTTTACGGGTTAGTCGCAAAACGAAAACCTAGTGGTCTTTCTAGGTTTTGTTTGGAGATTTGAAGGATATTTGTTGGTGTTGTTCTAAGGGTCTCAACAAGCGGATTGAAGTGTCTTGGAGGGGCTCTAAACTACTAAGGAGCGACTTCGAATTTGGAGTTGGATTAAGATTCGTTGAGGTATAATCTTGTCTTTTAAAGTGTTACAAGATTATATATTTATATTGTTGTTGTTAGCTTTACATGTTTGTAGCATGAAGTTGATATGTTGAAGTTTATGAGTATTATGGATTGCTTGTAGCTTAAATCCGAAATGTCATACAAGCCACTTGAAGATTGGATTACTAATTGGTCGTTATTAGAAATCGTCGCATGTACTTACTTGAAGATTATGGTAGTTATAATCAAATGCTACTTGATATCATGTTATGCTACCAATTTGGATTGAAATGGAAATTGGATAAGAATTGGTGTTGTTGTATTCATTATGGCCGAAATTGGACTAGTAGTTGTATTAGTTTGTTATCGTTTGTGGGGCGGAATTTTACACGTCTAGTAGGCGTGTAATCCCCTATTGATTAATTGCTTTGATTGTGCCTTAAATGTGGCGTGTTTGGTTATTGTATTCGGCATTGAAAAAGGTGGCAAAGTTAGTAAAAACAAAGGAGGTGCTGTCCGATTTTCCGTAGAATTTAGCGACTTGACACTTATAATATTCTACGTTTGAAGTAAGGCCTTAATAGACGTATTGTGAATATTATAGGTTGACATTCTACGGGCGGGACTTTGTACTTGGCAAGTGGTTTGACCCGGCTAGGTATGTAGAACTTTTCCCATCTTTTGAGCATGACTAGTTGTACGTATATAATACGGTAGACGTACAAGACCTTGATATCCTTTACTAGTTTTATGAATAGCCAAGTCGGGTGAGTTAGGAGATTAACTCACTTCTAGAAAGTATTAAGGATGTCTAATGTTTTATTAAAGTTAAGGGACTTGAAGAGTTTTAAAGTATGTGATACTTGTTCCGTTTTAAACGTATAAGTCCCTTGGATAGGAAATTGTATATGGCTAAAGTATAAAGCGAATGTAACGACTTTATGGGGAGTTGGTTATATTTGCTTTATGGAAAGATAAATGACTTAATTTTAATGAAAATACAATTTGATTTTTAAGGCATCAATTGCCTAAGGTTTATAATAAAAGGAGTCACTTGATTTAAAAACCTAACTTTATGTTTAAAAGGTATTGTGACTTGTCTTGAAAAGAAATTTTGACTTGATACTACGGTTTATAGTATCTGGGAAGTTCTATATGAAAATGAGTCATTTTTAAAAGGTTGGAAGTACGTAGTACTTTGGGTTAAACTCCCGGATTTGTTATAACAGATTAGTGCCTAAGTAAACTAAAATGAGAGTGTAGATGAATAAGACTAATAAGAAGTTAGGGGGATTTCTAACTTGCTTATTTATTGTATGACGGCCGGTAGAGATAGGGTAAGAGTATAAGTGAGGGTAAGCCCCAGGCTATACCACCTTCTCCAGGATAAGAGTATAAATGAGGGGTAAACCCCCAAGACGTTATACCACCTGCTTTATTTCCTTCTCCAGGGTAAGAGTATAAATGAGGGGTAAACCCCCAAGACGTTATACCACCTGCTTCAGGGTAAGAGTATAAATGAGGGGTAAGAACCCTAAGACGTTAAACCACCTGTTTCAATGGGTTCGCTACCCATGCTTTGATCGGGAGTCTCCTATAGTGATGTTGTATATTCCCTTGATTTACTCTCATTATTAGTAAGGCACTGTGTACTGTAATTTTGTTATCATACATGTCTCCGGCTTTGTTTTAAACTTATGTTGTAATTACAATACTTTCCAGTTTTACATACTTAGTACATATTGTGTACTGACCCCCTTCCTCGGGGGCTGCGTCCATGCCGCAGGAAAGGGTAAGCAGGTGGTGGATCCTCACTCTTAGGATCACTTATCAGACGTCAGAAGCTCCATTTATCCGGAGGCTTGTCTCTTTTGGTACAATCTTTTCCCTGGTGTTGTAGATTTATATACATTCAGGGGTATGGCGGGGCCCTGTCCCGCCAGATTGTATTCCTAAGTGCGTATTCACATAGGTGGTTGGGATGTAAGAACTGATGTTGTACTTTTGATTATATTATATTATGGAAGGCGGCCTTATCGGCTAGCCTGTGATGTTTTATTGTTTACACATGGGTTTATGTTGTGTATGTTCCGCTGCTATTCTCTGATGTATACCTGAACAGGGTGCCCAGGTAGGGCACCAGTCGTGACCCGGGGTCGGGTCGTGACAAAAGTGGTATCAGAGCAGTTAGTCCTCGGAAAGTGTCTACATACCGTGTCTAGTAGAGTCTTGGTTATCGGTGTGTTGTGCACCACATCTATAATCAGGAGGCTGCAGGACATTTAGGATTAGTTTCCATTATTCTCTCCCTGAGATCGTGCAGTAGAGCTGTCTTATTAGGTTGAATCCTCTCTGACCTAGTCTTATGAAACAGATATGCCTCGCGGAAGCGACCGGGGCCAGAAGGGCAAAGCGGCATCGAGGCGCTAAGCGGTACTCGAAGGTTACAGGCTCGAGCACGCACTATACCCGAGGTAGTAGGCGGTCGGCGAGTTCAGCCACGCGATATTAGAAAGGCCGAGAGCGGTAGCTCGAGGTTCTCGTACGAGCCTCGATTCGCGGCCGGATCTTGAGTATAGAGACTACGAGGCGGTCGGTTGTTGACCAAGATAGTAGCGGCGATGCAGTGAGAGCAGCCACCCTGGCCGGCGGTTGCGGATTAGGGATTTTACGGGTCATCCACCCGAGTTTTATGGTTCGAGTGCGAGGAGGATCGCAGGAGTTCATTCGGCAACTACAGGACCATGCATGTTCTTAGGGCTTGAGACAGTGCATTACACTAGCCTCTTACCGGTTCTGCGATATTGCGTTGAACGGTTTGAGTCGTGGTTGCTTTCGAGAGGTGATGATGCTCTTCCGGTGTTTGGGAGGAGTTTACTGAGGCCTTCATGAATCACTTTTGCCGCCTGAGATGAGGAGAGCCCGGGTAGACAGATTCTTGACTTTGAGGCAGAACGGGAGGACTGTCAGGGAGTATAGCTTGGAGTTTGACTCCTTGGCCAGACATGCGCATACTATTGTAGCTGACATGGCGGATAGGGTTCATCGTTATGTGATGGGGCTTGACCGTCATATGATTACCGCATGCTTGGGTATGGCTCTTCAGCCCGGTATGGACATCGCCCGGATGTAGGCCTATGCGCAGGGGATAGAGGATAGAGAGAGGGAGGACCAGATTGACTCAGTCGGCCAAGAGGCGAGACATCGGGTCTCGGGGCGATTTGGCGGACAACCTCAGCAGCAGACCAGGTCCACTTTCCAGCCAGCACAGAGTGCTCCTTCACGATTTTCTGGCAAGAGGTCTGATCAGCCAGGTCATTCAGGAGCAGGTCAGGGCTCCGGGACTTCGGGATTTAAGGGAGGCAGGAACCGTCACCGATCGGGACCACCCACACCTCAGTGTGCTCGATGCGGTAGGTTTCACCAGGGCGAGTGTCGCAGAGCTACGGGAGCTTGTTACTCGTGTGGCCAGCAGGGCCATTTGAGGAGAGATTGTCCGTCTAGAGACGGCATGGGTGGTACGGTGCAGCCGATAGGATCTGTTGCTGGGTCTTCTCCTTCTGTGGTTATGCGCCCCGAGGCGTGGTACTCACGGACGGCAGGCGCGGTAGAGTCGTGGTGGTGGTTCCGATTCTAGCGGTCCACGTAAACGCGCATATAATCTCTAGCCACCGCCCGAGATCGTGAGGCTTCCACGCCGTCGTCCACGGTACATTATTGATTTCATCTTTGTGGCGTTTATGCTTTGATAGATCCGAGTTCTACCTTGTCCTATGTGTCCCCTCTTATTGCGGGTAGAATCGGGATAGGCGAGTCGATAGAGCCTTTTGAGGTAACTACGCCAATGGGAGATCGGTGTTAGGCGGCGGGTGTCTGAGGTTGTCGGTTTACATTCTGATCGTCAGACCCTTGCAGACTTGATAGAGCTGGAGATGACAGATTTTGATATCATTATGGGTATGGACTGGTTGGTTTCTTGTTATGCCAACGTTGACTGTAGGGACATGTCGGTTCGGTTCCAGTTTCCTGGCGAGCCAGTTATCGTGTGGAAGGGCAACACAGCGTCGCCGAGGGGTAGGTTTATTTCTTACCTCAAGGCTAGGAAGATGGTGCAGAAAGGGTACATCTATCATCTGGTTCGGGTATTTGATACTGAGGTGAGTGCGCTTCTTGATCGATACGATGGTTAGGAGTTTCGGATGTGTTCCCAGATGATCTTCCGGGTATCCCTCCTGAGAGGGAGATTGAGTTTTGTATTGACACGTTGCCAGACACTCGACCTATTTCCATTCCGCCATACAGAATGACACCTGCTGAGTTGAGGAAGCTGAAGGACCAGCTGAAAGATTTGCTGGAAAAGGTTTTATCAGGCCTAGTGTATCTCCCTGGGGAGCGCCGGTTTTGTTCGTGAAGAAGAAGGATGGGACGTTGTGTATGTGTGTTGATTACAGACAGCTGAATAAGGTAACCATTAAGAATAGGTACCCCCTCCCCAGGATTGATGATTTGTTTGACCGATTGCGAGGTGAGAGGTGTTTCTCAAGATAGACTGCGATGCAGTTATCATCGAGTTCGAGTTCGAGAGGCGAATATCCCAAAGACGCATTCGGGACCGGTATGGGCACTATGAGTTTAGGGTTATGTCTTTCGGTTTGACCAACGCTCAGGTATTTATGGATTTGATGAACCGTGTTCAAGCCATTTTGGATACATTTGTGATAGTATTAATTGATGACATCTGGTTTTATTCGCGGACAGAGCGAGGGCATGCAGATCGGCGAGGCGGTACTTGGGTCCTCGGGCCGCGATTATTCGCCAAGTTCTCAAGTGTGAGTTTTGGTTGGCCTCGATGGCATTCTGGGGCATATTATTGGCGATGGTGTTGGGTGGATACGGCAAAGATTGAGCGATCAAGTCTTGGCGAGACCTCTTACTCCGGCCGAGGTGCGCGATTTCTTAGGGTGGCGGGTTATTATCGTAGGTTTGTGGGCGGTTGCTTTGATTTCAGCACCGCTGACTAGGGTGACTCGAGAGCGGCCAAGTTCCGATGGACGAGGCTTGCGAGAAGGGTTTCGATTCTTTGAAGGAAAGGTTGACTACAACTCGGTTCTTACTCTTCTGAGGGTTAGGCAGTGCGCGATCTATTATGATGCCTCGTATCGGGCTAGGGTGTGTTTTGATGCGGCCACGACAAGGTTATAGCCTATGCTTCCGGCGATTCACGGAAGCATGAGAGGAATTACCCTACCCATGACTTAGAGTTGGCCGCAGTTATTCATGCCTTGAAGATTAAGAGACATTAGTTGTATGGGGTTCATGTGGATATTTATACAGACCACAAGAGCCTCCAGTATATATTCAGCGAGAGGAGGTGAACTTGAGGCGAGAGCGGTGGTTAGAGTTCTTTGAAAGACTATGATGTTGATATTCTATACCATCGGGAAAGCCAACGTAGTTCTTGATGCCTTAGTCGTAGATCGATGGAGAGCACATCGGAGAGTACGCCAGAGGCGAGGACATGGTCCGTCAGATCCACCAGTTAGCGAGCCTTGGGGTTCAATTGATCGATACCGATGATAGTGGGGTACGGGTTCGTGAGGTTGCCGAGTCCTCCATCATCGATGAGGTGAAGAGGCGACAGTTTGAGGACCTAGTGTTGGTACGGTATCGAGATGCAGCTCTCTGGGAGGAGAAGAGTCTATTCGAGGTAGCGTCTGATGGGGTGCTGAGATTTGAGGGTCGGTTGTGTGTTCCCGATGTGTCAGGACTTCGTCAGCAGATTGCAGGAGGCACACGGTGCTCGTTATTCTATTCATCCGGTCGACCAAGGTATCATGACCTCGGATGTTTGTATTGGTGGGATGGCACGAAGAGGGCGTGGCGAGTTTTGTTGCACGATGTCCTAATTGCCCGGCAGTCAAGGTCGAGCACGAGAGGCCCAATGGATTATTGCGATCTATTGAGATTCCGACTTGGAAGTGGGAGGTGATCAACATGGACTTTGTTCTGAGGTTACCTCGTGCTCGGAGGAAATGCGACTCCATTTGGGTTATTGTTGTGGTGTGAAATCAGCCCATTTCCTTCGATCGGGGCGGCGTTTTTGGCGGAGGACTATGCGGTGTACATCGGAGAGATTGTGAGGTTGCGGTGTCGGTGTCGATTATATCCGATAGGGAGCCAGTTCTGGCTAACTCGGAGGTCTTTCGAAGGTTTTAGGGACACAGTGAGTCTCGGACATCATTTCATCCTCGGTGACGGCGGCGAGGCGTACTATCGAACGCTGAGGATATCTGCGAGCTGCGTGATTGATTTCGAGGGTAGGTGGGAGGATCATTTGCCTCTCGTGGAGTTTGCTTATAACAACAGCTACCATTCCAGTATACAGATGGCGCCATACGAGGCTTTATATGGGCGGAAATGCAGGTCGTCGATTGGTTGGTTCCATGTGGCGAGTGCGATTAGTTGGCGGACTTGGTTCAGTGGTGTGGATAAAGTAAAGCTTATCCGAGAGGCATTGCTCGGCTCGAGTCGGCGAAGTCATATCGCGGATAATCGGCGTCGGCATTTGGAGTTTCGTGCAGCGATTGGGTCTTCTTGAAGGTGTCACCCATGAAGGGTGTGATGAGATTCGGTAAGAAGGGGAAACTCAGCCCAATGTACATTGGGCCCTACCAGATCGTCCGTAGAGTGGGCAAGGTTGCCTACGAGTTGGATCTGCCATCAGAGTTAGAGGCGGTACATCCGGTCTTTCATGTTTTTATGTTGCGGAAGTGTATCGGTGATCCAGCGAGAGTTTTCCCTACTAGTGGGGTCCAGGTGAAAGAGGGGTTATCGTATGAGGAGAGTCCCATAGCGATACTCGATCGCCAGGTCAGGCGACTGCGGACCAAAGATGTAGCTTCCGTCAAAGTCCTGTGGAGGAATGATAACCGGGAGGAGATGACTTGGGAAGCGGAGGAGGACATGTTGAGGAAGTATCCTCACTTATTTCCTATACCTTCAGGTAATTCATCTTCCCTTACTTGTCAAGTTTTAATTGAAGTATTTCTTTTGCTTAAATGTTATTATGTGGCCATGTGTGGCAGTATTGGTATGTCGGGGTTGTGAAAGGAAACTGTGTGTCACGACCCGATCCCGGGCCCGTGACTGGTGCCTTACCCCGGGCACCCTAGTGATACAACATCAGAGAAAATCAGCAGAAATAAAAACTTAAACATGAAACAAGAGATATGATAATAAAACAGGCCAACCAAACGGTTATCTTCTTGTATATATATCAAAAAAAAAAAAAAACTTGAACAGTTACATCCTTACAAACCCTGCCCACAACAGTACTACAGACCTCTAAGAGTTTTTATACAACATGACGGGACAGGGCCCCGCCATACCCCTGAATGTACAAGTACCTACAGTGACAAGGGACTATACCAAAAGATAAGCTTCCGGAGAAACGGAGCTTCCCAATACTGGCTTGTGATCCTATGGCGAGGATCAACAATCGTGTACCTCACTGCGGCATGAACGCGGCCCAGGAGGTCGATCTAACAGGTACCAAGTATGTGAAACTGAAAATACTGTAAATGAAATCATAGTAGTCTATATAAAGCAGGAGACATGTATGATAACCAAACTACAGTCCACAATAAATAAGCAGTCACGTAAGTCAGGGACTCACGCCCTCAAAGTCATCACTCAAATATAACTATGGGTCTCACGCCCTCAACATCAGTCATGCCCGTGGAATACCTTCCTCACTGCCGGCAGTCTATGATATAATAACACCAAGGAGTACACATAAACACCAGGTCCCACCTGAGTCATAAAACCGTACGGGGCAAGTACGAAGGCTAACTACCAGATACCAAAGCCGCATCATCAGCGGCCAGGCAAATGAAAGCCAACTACCAGATACCAAAGTCGTACTAACAATACTATACAACCAAACCACGAAGCTGATATGGGGCAAGTACGAAAGCCAACTACCAGATACCAAAGCCGTGTCACGTAGCTGACCGGGGAAAGTATGAGGGCTAACTACCAGATACCAAGGCCGTATCACGAGACTTCGCCACGCGAAGGCGTCACGGGGCAAGTACGAATCCAACTACCGGATACCAAAGCCGTGTCACGTGGTGGCCGGGGCAAATCTGAGGGCTAACTACGGATACAAGGTCGTATCACGAGACTTCGCCACGAAGGCGTCACGGGGCAATCGAAATCCAACCACGGATACTAAGGCGAATCGGTAAAACCTCATGGAGAGCTAGTCCATGGAATAACACTATCAACGAGGCGCGCGTGGAATCCTCGTCACTGCGATGCGTCCATGTTATACCCGTATTTCCAGTAGTATGCGTGAGGAATACGTACAAAAGTTTAGCCTTAAAAGTTTAGGCCTTGGACGTTTTTTTTGGGCACAACTCACAAAAAGAATCGTTTTCCGACGAAACGTTTCCACAGCTTCCGTAGGGAAAATTCCGGCTATGCCATTTCTAATTTTTGCGGATTTTTCCGAGAGACGAAACATTTTGGACCAACGGGAGGGCGACACTTGTCACCCTCCAATTGATGGACTTGAATCGTCCATTGGACGAATTGGACTTTGGATGGCACGTTTTTTGTGCCTTTGCACAAGTCAAGGAGTTGGTAGGATATTTTGTGTGCAAGTTGGCCAAGGACACTTGCCCTAATCTTGACCTTACACTTGCCTAGAACTTGGCTAAATCTTGGCCATTGGTTGGCCATGTCTTGACCTATAAATACCCCCTTAAGATGAAGAGTTCTTCATCCACAAATTCCTTTCCAAGTCTTAAAAATCCTTCCCTCTCCCTTGTATCCTTTTTCGTCCAACACACACCCCCTTTTGAGTGAGCTTGGCCGAGGTAACCCCTCCCCCTAGCCTAGCCGAAATCTACCCCCCCTCCCTTGGTAGAAAAGTTGCCTTCTAGTATTGTTATAATGCCCAAAATACCCTAGCCCAAATCCCTTAGTACTTAGTAGAAGTTGTGAAGAACTCTAAGGTTTCTGGAGCTATCTGAGCGCATAACTTAGGAGCTAAGCCTTGCTCTGATCGACTTATATCTAGGATATTATTGGGCTTACCGAGGTAAATAATCCTAACCCTCTTTTGTATTAGAGAATGCATCCGTAGAAGTATAAGAATAAGTATTAAATACTTAGAAGAATATTACAGAATAGAATTGGTGTTATCACGTAGAAGGGTTTAAAGAAGAATAATTGAACTATACTTACTTAGAATTTGTTTTCACGATGACTTGAGTAGCTCACGGGTAGGAAGTTGTAACGACCGTTCGGGCCCATTATCGTGCCTTATCCGGGCACCCTAGTGATACAATCATCGAGAAAACCAAATGAAAATAAAACTTTAAACAAGAAACAAGATATATGAACATAAAGCAGGCCAACCCAACTGTTACCTTCCAATAACATAAATAATACAACTCTTTCAAAGCGAGCAGTTTAAATCCTTTTTTACAAACCACACTTGCGGTACTACAGACCTCTAAGATTTACAACAACTATGACGGACGGGGCCGCCATACCACAGAATGTACAAGAACCTGCAACTCGGGAACACATACAAAAGATAAGCCTCGGAGAAACGGGGCTTCCCAAACGTTGGCGAGATCCTAAGAGCGAGGATCCACGGCCGATGTACCTCTACTGCGGCATGAACGCAGCCCCGAAGGTCGATCTGGCAGTACCAAGTATGTGAAATCGTAAAATCAGTAATGAAATCATACTAGTCTATATAAAGCGGGAGACATGTATGATAACCAAACTACGATTCACAACATAAGCGATCATGTCGATCGAGGACTCACGCCTCAAGTCATCACTCAAATATAACTATGGGTCTCACGCCCACAACATCAATCATGTTCGCGTCGTGGCGCATGCCGGATTCTGCGCCGGTGTAGACATGTCCATGATGCAACAATAATACCAATGCCCCACGCCACGTGCCCGGAATTCTACCTCGGTGTAGAACGCGTCCATGTGACATCAACAATAATATCTTGGGTGATCAACCACGCGCGTGGCACATGCCCGAATTCTACCTCAGTGTAGACATGTCCATGTAACCACAATAACAATATATCGGGTAATCAACCCGACCGCATGGCCGCATGCCCCCGGACTTCTACCTCGGTGTAGACATGTCCATGTGACATCATCCCCAAGACAGTACTCAAAATGGAAAAATACCCGTGGAATTCTCCATCACCGCCAAGACGCGTCAAGTAAGTTCTCAACAAGTCGACCGCCCTCTATCGAGACGCGGTAACCGTAAATACCACACTTGCACAACAAAGGCTATCATCACAAGCATAGGCAAGTTTCACAACAACAAGCATAGGCAAGTTTCACAACAACAAGCATAGGCAAGTTTCACAACAACTCAAAGTACTTTCATTTTATGCCAAAGTCGGGTTTTAACCCCAGTACTACATACGTTAAGTTCGTTTAAAGAGATCCATTACTTTTATAAAAGTCACCCGATACGTAGTATTAGAATGACCAACCCACCTTCCTTTTCAAAATCAAGTAACAACATTCTTTTCCTAAGTTCGGTTTGCCTAGTTTGATTACTCAAGCTTCATTTTCAAATGGTTTCATAGTTCCCAAACTTAATCACTTGATTCCTTTTAGAACAATTGAGTAACATATGTCATATATGTGAGTAGTTTATTCTTGTTTATAACGATCTTATTACAAAGACCATGATCTAGAAAATGTAATATCATTTTGTCTCATCTTAGCTTCTATGCGGATGGAGGTTTCTACTGGTTTTAATACAACACATCATTATTCAATACATTTTCCTTTATTAACTGCGGTGGTGCAGCCGATACACATTCGATTTCCAAATCGGAAACATTATCCCTTTAAAAACCAAGTACTCATTACTCACGAATGAGGTTTCACAACATCCACATTAAAACAAATAAGTTAAGTCTCTTATCTTATAAGATCAAGTCTCTTAACTTCTAACATGATAAACCATTTTCACTACATAAGGTCGTTATAACTAACTTCCCATAAAGCTATTATAACACCCTATGTTTTAAACCGACAAATCACTTAGCACGTATGCGTCTACCGTACTACATAGTTCACAACAATCATGCTAGAAAAGATAGGAAGAGGTTCACATACCTCGCGACGATTTATCGACAATAAGCAAAATGCTCCAAGTACTACAACCTTGCTAGCCCTTTCCACTCCTCGAGTAGAATACGCTACTCTTAGTACTTTCACCTATAAAGGTCACAAACGTCTATTAACTCCAAAACACAAGTTTCTATCTTTCTATAGAAAATTCGCAGACCTCCCCTACATGGCGTAAATCTCCTCCTCTATCGAGGCTGCTACCAAGCCAACCAGGGGTTTACGCCTAACTGGCGTGTACAATTCTACTCGATAATACTACACAAGTCTACCGCAATACTGATCTATGTAAATACAGATTCGATTCGATTCTTGGGCTTAAGTCAAAAGACATTGCCGAATACTAAGTAGTTCCATATATAGTATACTTCAACTATATATTCTAACAAACATGTAATTTCCAATTACAATAGAGGGACAAGATAATTACCTTGATAAGCCCAAAATTATCCAAGTTATAATGTCGATCCTGAGCAAGGTTTAGCTCCTACTCCGTGCGCTCCAAACAACCCTTAGAAGTTCTAACCAACTTCTACTCAAATACTTCAACCAACAATGAAGATTTCCTTAGGGTTTCGGTTTGAGACTAAAAGGACAAAAGGTAGTATTTCCGGGCTCTACGTATAGAGGTAACTTTTGGAAAACAACAAGGTAAAGTGTCACGACCCGAAACTGGGCCCGTGACTGGTGCCTTACCCCGGGCACCCTAGTGACACAACATCAGAGTAATCAGCGGAACATAAAACAACAACATGAGATAACAGAAATATAAAACAATAATCTGTGAAAACTTGCCTGTCGGCATATATATAACCATCAACTCTTTTACAAATGAACAGCTTAATCCTTTTTACCAACCACGCTTGCAGTACTACGGACCTCTAGAATGATACGACCACAATGGCGGGGCGGGGCCCAAACCCGAATGTAAACACTTACGACGGGGACTATACGTGATAAGCCTCGGAGAAACGGAGCTTCCCAACGCAATCGTGACCACGAGAGCTAGGATCAACGGCGATGTACCTCAACTGCGGCATGAGCGGCCCGAAGGAGATCGATAACAGTGCAGTATGTGAAACTAAAAATAAATCAGTAAATGAAATCATAGTAGTCTATACAAAGCGGGAGACATGTATGATAACCAAACTACGATTCACCATAAATAGCGATCATGTCAAGTCGGGGACTCACACCTCAAGTCATCACTCAATTTAACAATGGGTCTCACGCCCACAACATCAATCGTGCGTGGAATACCTTCGCCATGCCGGCGATTTATGATATACAAGCACCAAGGAATACATATGAACACGGGTCCCACTGTGTCCTAATAAAGCATGCAGGGTAAATGCGAAGGCATAGCCGACTACTAACACCCGATGCAACAAGGTCATAAAGCGTATCATAAGATGTCTGCATCGTCACATGATCAAAGCCGCCACTTGCGCGATATCTAATGTGCGCGTCTAGTCCTCGAACTTCCGCGACTCGCGTAGGCCAATCTCATCGGCCGCATGAGGTATTCCGCATCGGTAGCTACTCCCGGCATCGTCACGGACTTCGAGTCGCGTAGCCTGCGACCGCGTGCCCATAAAGGCGACACTAACACGGAACTCGTAGCTCGCATAGGCCCCAGGACCGCGTAGGTATTCTCGAATCATGGTCCTGCATCACTGAGTCTACCCGTCGGAGGCGGCTTAACCCGGAATCATCTCGAGATGAATGCCACAATACTATCATAACGACCGATAGTTAATAAGCACAATCAAGGAAACCCCGCACAAACATCACAAGATACTAACACACGTAGCATCCTAACACGTTTACTTATCAAAGCAACAAGAAAGTATTACAAGGCTATCACAAACCAATACAATCAAGTTATTCACACAAGGTACTTTCTACTAACAAGTTGGTATCTATCCCCAAAGTACTTCACACATTAAAATCTAAAAAAGATCTGTTTCTTTCACATAAGTCACACAATACAGTAGTATAAAATAGAGTGGTATCCTTTTAAGAAAACCAAAACTCTTACCTTTGTAAAATCAAGTAACAACATTATTTTCCAAACGTCCAAGTTTGCCTAATTTCAAATGTTCACGTTTCTTATTTTAGAAAGGTTTAGCATTCATAGTCTTATTCATTTAAGAATATAATTCCCTTTTAAACAATCGAGAAACATAAGTCTTATGTGAGTAGGATATTCTTGTTTATAACAATCTTATTACAAAGACCATGATCTAGGAAATATCATTTTGTCTCATCTTAGCTTCTATGCGGATGGAAGTTTCTCTTGGTTTTAATAATACTTAATTATTCAAAACATTTCCTTTTAATTAACGCCGCAGATGGTTTGTCGATACACATTCGATTCCGAAATCAGTAAAGCATTCTTAAGCCGTTATACCTAACTTCCCATAACGCTAGTATAACTCTTAAGTTTTCAAACACCAAGTATTACTTCTCCTTTCAAAATGATTCAAAAATCTTTTGAAATACTTCAAGTTCTTTCTTATCATATAACAAGCCAGTTATAGTTCAAATCAGTTACCTTTTAAAAACCACATGTATTTTCTTACTAACATAAAGCTGTTATAACCAACTTCCCATAAAGCCGTTATAACACTTTATGTTTTAAACCACTCCAACACATTTAGCACGTATGCGTCTCTGCGTACTACATAGTTCACACATATCATGCTAGAAGAGATAGGAAGAGGTTCACATACCCTCGCGACAGTATCGACTAATAGCAAACCGCTCCACCCAGTCGGCTACTCCTTAAGCCAAGTGGATCATTCCACACGTAGCATTTCAACCTATAAGGCCACAAGGCGCTTATTAACATCGTAGAACATTCTACAGAAAATTCGGCAGCACCTCCCCCCCCCGCAACAGCGTAAATCTCCTCCTCTAACGGGGCCGGCTACCAAGCCAACCAGGGGGGTTATACATCTAACGACGGGTACAATTCTACTTCACGATTACTACTACACAAGTCTCATCAGTCTGATCCTATGTAAAAGCAGATTCGATTCGATTCTTGGGCTTAAGTCCAAAGACATTGCACAAGCTATGTTCGATTATATACATAGTAAACTTCAACTATAATTCCTACAACATGTAACATCCAATTACAATAGGGGACAAGATATTTACCTCGATAAGCCCATAATTATCCGAGTTTAATGTCGATCTGGGCAATCGTTTAGCTCGACTCAGCGCTCAACCCGCTCTAAACCACCCTTAGAAGTTCTAACCAACTTCTACACAACACTCCAACGGACTATGGAGATTTTCCTAGGGTTTGGTTTTGTGGTACGGGAAGTATAATAGTATTTCGGGCTTTTCAGTATAGGTATAACCTTAGAATACAACAAGGTATCTGGCTAAGGTAATTTGGGCATTATAACAATACTTTTGAGAGTATTTCTACCAAGAGGGGTATTATATGAAAACAAACTAGGCTGAGGGTACCCACGGCCACACCACAAAGGAGGGGTGGCTACCCCTGCCTACCCCACTGGGGAACTCTCGACCAAGGGGCCTCGAAAGGGGAGGAAGGCTCTCAAGACTTAGGCATTTTGGATGAAGAAGTCTTGACCTTAGAGGGGTATTTATAGCACAAGCCAAGGCCAACCAATGGCCAAGATCTAGCCAAGTGCTAGGCAAGTGTAGGGCCAAGATATGCCCAAGTGCCCCCTAGTCCCTACTCCTTAAAACCCTCACAAATATCTACACAAATATCTACCAACAACTTGCCCACCAATCGCCCTAAGCGCCACTGCTTCAATGTGAGGGTGACACATGTCACCCTCCCGTTGGTCCAAAATGTTTCGTTTCTCGGAAAAATCCGCAAAAATAAGAAAAGACATAGCCGGAATTTTCCCCTCGCAAGTTATGTAAAACGTTTCGTCGAAAAACGACTCTAACCGGGTGTTGTGCACAAAGGCCATTCGGTCAAGCCACCTAGGCGGGGGTGACACGTGTCACCCTTCTATTGGCCCAAAAAAAACATCTTCCGAAAATATCCACAATGGCCAAAATCTCGAAAACAAAGTGGGCCCCACAAAACCGTAAATTTCTCCCGTGGGCCCCACGTGACCATTTCCGAAAATAAAATTCCATAATTCTCTAATATTCCAGGAAGTCCGAATACCAAATCTGGGAATCCAATTCCCATTAACGAACCTTTTTCCTTTACAAAAACCGGAAATTTTCCGTGGAAAAAATCGCCTCTTTCTTCCTTTCCAATCTTTCTGTCGTATTCTCGTACGTATGTCCTCGCATACATACCCTGGGACTACGGGGTATAACATAAAGGCTAAGGTATTTTGGGCATTATAACAATACTAGGAGAAGTATTTCAATACCACAAGGGAGGGGTATTATACGAAAACAACTAGGCTAGGGGGGGGTACCCCACGGCCAAGGCACCTGAGGGGAGGAGGAGAACCCCTCGGCCAAAGGCCACACGAAAAGGGGAGGGGAGGCTCTGCCAAGAGCCCACAAAGGGGGAGGAGAGGGTTTCAAGACTTGGAAGTTTTTGGAATGGATGAAGTCTTCACTTGCAGGGTATTTATAGCAAAACCAAAGGCCAACCAAGGGCCAAGATCCTTCCAAGTGTAAGGCAAGTGTAAGACCAAGATCACGCCAAGTGCACCCTAACCCCTACTCCACAAAACATGACACAAAACATTGCACAAAACATTGCACAAAACAATGCCACAACAAGGCACCAATCGGCGAGGCCAACCGACCTGGCGTCGGCAGGGTGACAAGTGTCACCCTCTTGTTGGCCAAAATGTTCCACGCTCGGAAAAATCCAAAAATACAAAACGACATAGCCGAATTTTCCTTCAAGTTACATAAAGCGTTTCGTCGAAAACGACTCTAGCAAGGGTGTTGTGCAAAGGTAACTTCGGCAAGCCACCTAGGCGGGGTGACACGTGTCACCCTCCTATTGGCCCTCATAAAACGTCTTTCGAATAATATCCACAATGGCCAAAATCTCGAAAACAAAGTGGGCCCCACAAAACCGTAAATTTCTCCCGTGGGCCCCACGTGACCATTTCCGAAAATAAAATCTCAAAATTCTAATATAATCTATGAAGTCCAAATACCAAATCTGGGAATCCAATTCCCATTAACGAACCTTTTTCTTCACAAATAACCGGAAACTTTTCCGTCGAAAACTCACATCTTTCTTTCTTTTCAAAATTTCTGTCGTACTCTCGCACGTACGTCCTCACATATATACCCTGCAACTACGGGGTATAACAGAAGTGCTGCCCGACTTTCCGTAGAATTGTGAACCCTCTGTTTAGAATGACCTTCAAAGTAGTCTAGACTTTGATAGATGTCTGTGACTATTATAGGCTGATTCTCTGCACGCGACATATTCAACTTGGCAGGAGGTTTTCGCCGAGAAGGTATGTGATTCTTCCTAAAGCATGATATTTTTAAAAATATATAGTACGGTAGACGTACATGTGTTAACTGAATAATAATTACGGCAATGTCTTTCGACTTAAGCCTGAATAATACTTACGGCAATGTCTCGCGACTTAAGCCTGAATAATAAGGATCTGAAAGCATTTCAAAAGATTACTGAATCATTTTTTTCAGAAGAGAACTAATTGGTTTTTAAACAGAAGCTTAAGAGTTATACTAGCTTTATGGGAAGTTAGGTATAACCACTTAAGCATGATAAAAGAAACGGTTTGCCTATGTGTTTATAACAGACTTATATTGATTTGTGAAAAGAATAATAAGATGGTTTGATAAGTAGACATGATATGATGCTATGTATGTTAGTGTCTTGTAACGTTTGTATAAGAGTATTCTTTTGTGCTTATGTTGTTTAACGATAATTTGTTATGTTAGTGTAATATCACTCACCTCTTGACATATTAGGGGTTAAGGCGCCCTCCGACGGGGTAGACTCAGCGATGCAGGACCATGATTCGAGAATACCTCATGCGGGTCCAAGGGACCTATGCGAGCTACGGAGTTCGTGTTAGTGATGCGGGGTTATACCTCATGCGGTCTATGTGGCCATGCGGACTACGAGTCGGGGCGATCGCCGAGGAGTAGCTACCCTCGATGCGGGGTTATATACCTATGCGGGCCTATGTGAGTGGCCTATGCGGACTACGGAGTCGAGATTAGGCTTGCATGGTGATACTACGGGCAATTGGCCTGCTTGATCATTCGCGACCTAGAAAAGACCATTACGATTTACCTATTGTTGCTCTTGTTTATGATGTGCACTATGTGCGATTACCTTGGTTGTTTCATACATACTTGCAAAACTGATTTTAAAATGATATGTTTTCATTTAAGTACTTTCTGATTTCACATACTTAGTACTGTTGCGACCTCCTTCGGGGCTGCGTTCATGCCGCAGTAAAGGCAAGGCAGTGCTAGATCCACATCATTAGGATCTTTGCGTTGGTGTCGAGCTCCATCTTCTCGAGGCTCTACTTTTGGGTATGATCTCCTGTATTGTAGATAGTTTTGTACATTCAGGTATGGCGAACCTGTCCCGCCATAGTTGTTTACTTCCTTAGAGTGCAGTAGTCTATTATGCATTGGGATGTAATCGCAAAACTTGGGTTATATATATGCGAAAGGCAAGCTTTTCATCGAGATAAAGCGTGTCTCATTTACAAGCTTTCATGTCTTGTTTTATATTTCCGATTTTCTCGATGTATGGCGCAGGTGCGGGTAAGGCACGATCCACGGGCCGAACAGTCGTGACAAAAGTGGTATCGAAGCGATTAATCCTCGGAAAGTGTCTACGAGCCGTATCTAGTAGAGTCTTGATTATCGGTGTGTTGTGCACCACACTAATAATCAGGAGGCTATAGGATATTTAGGATTGGTTTCCATTCTTTTCATTCTGAGATCGTGCCTTAGAGCTGTGTTATAAGTCGGACCCTTCTAACGTATCCCTTTTTCTGTAATAGTTATGCCTCCACGTAAGGCAACCCGGGCCCAGAAGGGCAAGGCAGCCGAGGGAGCTGCTAGTGGGGCACCTAGAGTCACGAGGGCTCGGGCCCAGTCTATACCAGAGACGGCGAGTTCTACGACGCCGCCAGTCCCAGCAGAGACTACAGTACCCGCACCTCCTGTCCCACAGCCTGGGGCGGAGGATATAGGGTACAAGGAGATGACCCAGCTATTGGCTAGGATTGTGGCCAGACACGAGGATAAAGCTGGATCACGTGATTCAGTTCCGGCCCCGTAGCACCGATGGTTCACCCGAGGCGAGCAGTTTGAGGCTACGGGATTTCACGAGTTGTAGCGCTTGAGTTTTACTGGTCGAGGCGGAGGATGATCCGCAAGAGTTCATCCATCGCTCTGAGGATTTTGAGTGATCGGGCGTCGGAGGCGAGTCCGTGATCTTTGGTTCACATAGGCTGCGTGATACGCGATCGATTGGTTTGATTCGTGGGAGTTATCGGGAAAGCACGCGTCCCCAACTACTTGGGATGAGTTCTCGAGGCTTTCTCACTCACTTTGCCTCGCGGATGAGGAGGCGCGGTGATAGATTTTTCCGCCGAGGCGGCGAAGGACCTTGTCGTGAGTACAATGTCGAGTTTGATTCATTGGCTCGATATGTCCCAGCGTTGGTAGCAGATATGGAGGATAGGGTGCACCGCCACGCCACGGGCTAGATGATTATATGGCGAGTCATGTGCGGGTGTTTCTCTTCACGGTATGGACATTACCGCGTGCGAGCTCATGCTCTTGGATGCGAGGCGTAGAGGCAAGCGGGTTGTGAGCGGCGAGAAGACCGAGATGGCGAGGTCTTTTGGTGGCTAACGTGGTGGCGGCCTCGCAGCGATCTAGATTTGAACCACAACCACTCGAGCACTCTGCGCGTCGCCGGCCTGACAACCGGGATATTCGAGGCGTACCGGGGCCCGGACTTGAGCGTCGAGCGGCGAGAGGTCCGGCGATTAGGACCACCCCGCCGGTGTGGCCGTCGGTAGATCCACCGGGAGTTGTGGTGCTACGGAGCTTGTTTCGATTGTGGCGGCAGGTCACTATCACGGCTTGTCAGGCCAAGGCGATCTTGATGGTAGGGTCACCACGTGTTCTTTCGCCGAGTCTTCTTCATCCCCGACAGCTACTCGCCCCGGAGGGCAAGGTACTCATGGACCAGCGGGTCGCGGCAGAGGTCGTGGCACGGGTCCCAGTTCTAGCGGTCCTCAGAACCGCATTTATGCTTTGTCCAGCCGACAGGATCAGGAGGCCTCACCTGATGTCGTCACAGGTACCTTATCAGTTTCTGGGTTTGATGTGTATGCTTTGATAGATCCGGATTCTACTCTGTCCTATATATCTCCCCTTGTTGCTAGTAGGATAGGGATAGAGCCTGAGTCCATAGACCCTTTCGAGGTAGCTACGCCAGTGGGTGATTCGGTGGTAGCTCGGCGGGTATATAGAGCTTGTCCTGTGACCATTCTGATCGTCGGACCCTGGCGACTTGATAGAGTTGGAGATGATTGACTTGACGTGATCATGGGGATGGATTGGCTAGCTTCTTGCTACGCCAATGTAGACCGCAGAGAGAGAAGTAATGCGGTTCCAGTTTCTGAGGCCGGTTGTTGAGTGGGAGAGTGAGCACGGTATCGCCGAGGGTAGGTTTATTTCCTACCTCAAGGCTAGGAAGATGGTGCGAAGGGTATATCTACCATCTCATTCGGGTGTTTGATACCGAGGCGGTGCGATTTTTTGATCGATTCGAGTCGAGAGAGTTCTCGACGTGTTTTGACGACCTCCGGGTATCCCTCCCGAGAGGAGATTGAGTTTTGTATAGACATATTGCGGACACTGGCCTATTTCCATTCCGCCATACGAATGGCACCTGCCGCGTGGAGAGAGTTGAAGGATCTGCTTAGGATTTCTTTGGAGAAAGGGCTTCATCGGCCTAGTGTTTCTCCCCGGGAGCGCCGGTATTGTTCGTGAAGAAGAAGGGCGGACGCCGCGCATGTGTGTTGATCTGAGCGGTGAACAAGGTGACCATTAAGAACGAATACCCCTTCCCAGGATTGATGATTTGTTCGACCAGTTGCAGGGTGCGAGATGTTTCTCCAAGATTGATCTGCGATCGGGCTATCATCAGGTGCGAGTCAGAGAGGTGGATGTCCCTAGGACTGCATTCCGGACCCGATGCGCATTATGAGTTCGTGGTTATGTCTTTTGGGTTGACCAATGCTCGTGGTATTCATGGATTTGATGAACCGAGTGTTCAAACCATTTTTGGACACGTTTGTGATAGTGTTCATTGATGATATCTTGGTTTATTCGCGCTCAGAGCAGGAGCATGCAGAGCATTTGAGGACTGTGCTGACAGTTCTCCAGGACCAGCAGTTGTACGCCAAGTTTTCGAAGTGTGAGTTCTGGTTGACTTCGGTGGCTTTTCTTGGGCATATTGTCGGGGCTGATGGTATTCGAGTGAATCGACCAAGATCGAGGCGATCGGGACTTGGCCTGAACCTACTACTCGGCAGAGGTTCGCGATTTTACGGGCCTTGCAGGATATTATCGGCGGTTCGTGGAGAAGTTTTCTTCTATCTGCACCATTGACTAGGCTGACTCGTAAGCGGCCAAGTTTCAATGGGTGATGCTTGTGGCGAGGTTTCGATTCTTTGAAAGAGGCGACGGCGCCCCATTCTTACTCTTCGGAGGTCGACGGTTATGTTGTGTATTGTGATCGTCGGGCATCGGGTTGGGATGTGTGTTGATGCACGGGGCAAGGTTATAGCGTATGCATCCGACGGTGAAGAAACACGAGAGGAACTACCCCACCCATGATTTGGGTTGGCGGTGTAACACGCCAAGATCTGGAGGCACTACTTGTATGGGGATCATGTGGATATTTATACGCACCACAAGAGCCTCAAGTATATCTTCGATCGAGAGGAGTGAACTTACGGCGAGACGGTGGTTAGAGTTGCTTAAGGATTACGATGTTGATATCTGTACCACCGGGAAGGCCAATGTTGTGGCGTATGCTCTTAGTCGTAGGTCGATGGGAGCCTATCGGATGTGCAGCTAGAGAGGAGGGACATGGTTCGTGATTTGCATCGATTAGCGAGCCTTGGTGTCCGCTTGATTGATTACGATAGCGGTGGGGTTAGAGTTCGTGAGGTTGCCGAGTCTTCCATCGTCGAGGAGGTGAAGAGGCAACAGTTTGAGATCGATTCGACACGTTATCGTGATCTGACTCTTCGTGAGGGCAAGGGTCCTTTTGAGGTAGCACGATGGGGTGCTAAGGTTTGAGGCGAGTTGTGTGTTCCAGATATTTGAGACTTGGCAGAGTTCTTGGGGAAGCACACACGGTGGCGTTACTCTATCCATCGAGTCGACCAAAATGTACCACGACCTTAGATCGTGTATTGGTGGGATGGCTTGAAGAGGACATTGCGAGTTCGTAGCTCGGTGCCCATGTTGTCGGCGGTGAAGGTAGAGCACGAGGCACGGTGGTTTGTTGCGGCGATAGAGATCCCGACACGGAAGTGGGAGGTAATCAACATGGACTTCATCACGGATTACCTCGCACTCGGAGGAGACATGATTCTATATGGGTTATCGTCGACGGTGGCGAAATCAGCCCACTTTTTCCCGTCGGGATGTCTTTTTGAGGATTATGCGGACTTTACATCAGAGATCGTCGGTGCATGGAGTCCCTATTTCGATCATATCGAGCAGAGGAGCCCGGTTCGGCTAACCGGAGGTCTTTCTAGAGAGGTTTAGGGACGCAGTGAGCACAATCGCATTCCATCCACGAGCAGACAGACGGGCGAGCGCACTATCCGCACTCGAGGATATCTGCGAGCCTGTGTTATCGACCGAGTAGCCGGGAGGATCATTTGCCTCTAGTTGAGTTTGCATACAATAATAGCTACCACTCCAGTATTCAGATGACGCCTTATGAGGCCTTGTATGGGAGGAAGTGCAGATCGCCTATAGGTTGGTTCGATGTGGGCGAGGTGCAGCTAGTGGGACCAGATTTGGTGCAGCAGGCAGTGGATAAGGTGAAGCTTATCCAGGAGAGGTTGCTGACAGCTCAGAGTCGACAGAAGTCATATGCAGATCATCGTCGTCGGCATCTGGAGTTCGAGGTTCATGATTGGGTTTTCCTAAAGGTGTCACCCATGAAGGGTGTGATGAGATTCGGGAAGAAGGGGAAACTCAGCCCAAGGTACATTGGGCCGTTTCAGATTGTCCGCAGGGTAGGCAAGGTTGCCTATGAGTTGGATCTGCCGTCCGATCTGGAGGCAGTGCATCCGGTTTTTCACGTATCTATGCTGAGGAGATGTATCGGGGATCCATCTAGGGTACACCCGATTGACGATGTCCAGGTGACCGAGGGGTTATCGTATGAGGAGATTCCCATCGCGATAATCGATCGTCAGGTTAGGCGTCTGCGGACGAAGGACGTGGCTTCCGTCAAAGTCTTGTGGCGGAACGAGCTCAGGGAGGAGATGACGTGGGAAGCCGAGGAAGACATGAGGCAGAAGTATCCTCACCTATTCCCCACACCTCCAGGTAATTCACTTTCCTACTTGTAAATTTTCATTATCGTTTATGCCTAAGTGTTGTTTTGTGGCCGTGTGTGGCATTTGCAAACTGTTTAAGTTATGAAGAACCTTATCGTTATCCGTCTTGGGAAGGAACATTCGGGACGAATGTTTCTAAGGAGGGGAGAATGTTATACCCCGTATTTCCAGAGTATGTACGTAAGGGAATACGTACAAAAGTTTAGCCTTAAAAGTTTAGGCCTTGGACGTTTTTTTGGGCACAACTCACAAAAAGAATCATTTTTAAACGAAAGCGTTTCCACGGCTTAGTAGGGAAAATTCCGGCTATGCCATTTCTAATTTTTGCGTATTTTTCCGAGAGACGAAACATTTTGGACCAACGGGAGGGCGACACTTGTCACCCTCCAATTGATGGACTTGAATCGTCCATTGGACGAATTGGACTTTGGATGGCACGTTTTTTGTGCCTTTGCACAAGTCAAGGAGTTGGTAGGATATTTTGTGTGCAAGTTGGCCAAGGACACTTGCCCTAATCTTGACCTTACACTTGCCTAGAACTTGGCTAAATCTTGGCCATTGGTTGGCCATGTCTTGACCTATAAATACCCCCTTAAGATGAAGAGTTCTTCATCCACAAATTCCTTTCCAAGTCTTGAAAATCCTTCCCTCTCCCTTGTAGCCTTTTTCGTCAACACACCCCTTTTGAGTGAGCTTGGCGAGGCAACCCTCCCCTAGCCTAGCCGAAATCTACCCCCCCTCCCTTGGTAGAAAAGTTGCCTTCTAGTATTGTTATAATGCCCAAAATACCCTAGCCCAAATCCCTTAGTACTTAGTAGAAGTTGTGAAGAACTTCTAAGGTTTCCTTGGAGCTATCGGAGCGTACCACTTAGGAGCTAAGCCTTGCTCCGGATCGACTTATATCTAGGATATTATTGGGCTTACCGAGGTAAATAATCCTAACCCTCTTTTGTATTAGAGAATGCATACTGTAGAAGTATAAGAATAAGTATTAAATACTTAGAAGAATATTACAGAATAGAATTGAACTGTTATCACAGTAGAAGGGTTTAAAAGAAGAATAATTGAACTATACTTACTTAGGACTGTTTTCACAGTAGACTTGAGTAGCTCACCGGGTAGGGAAGTGCTGCCCGACTTTCCGTAGAATTGTGAACCCTCTGTTTAGAATGACCTTCAGAGTAGTCTAGACTTTGATAGATGCGTGACTATTATAGGTTGATTCTGCACGACATAATCAACTTGGCGGGAGGTTTTCGCGAGAAGGTATGTGATTCTTCCTAAAGCATGATATTTTTAAAAATATATAGTGCGGTGACGTACATGTGTTAACTGAATAATAACTACGGCAATGTCTTTCGACTTAAGCCTGAATAATACGTACGGCAATGTCTCGCGACTTAAGCCTGAATAATAAGGATCTGAAAGCATTTCAAAAGATTACTGAATCATTTTTTTCAGAAGAGAACTAATTGGTTTTTAAACAGAAGCTTAAGAGTTATACTAGCTTTATGGGAAGTTAGGTATAACCACTTAAGCATGATAAAAGAAACGGTTTGCCTATGTGTTTATAACAGACTTATATTGATTTGTGAAAAGAATAATAAGATGGTTTGATAAGTAGACATGATATGATGCTATGTGTGTTAGTGTCTTGTAACGTTTGTATAAGAGAGTATTCTTGTTGTGCTTATGTTGTTTAACGATAAGCTGTTATGTTAGTGTAATATCACTCACCTCTTGACATATTCAGGGGTTAAGGCGCCTCCGATGCGGGGTAGACTCGGTGATGCAGGACCGTGATTCGAGAATACCTCATGCGGGTCCAAGGGACCTATGCGGAGCTACGGAGTTCGGGTTAGTGATGCGGGGTTATACCTCATGCGGTCTATGTGGCCATGCGGACTACGAGTCGGGGCGATGCGAGGTAGCTACCCTCGATGCGGGTTATATACTATGCGGGCCTATGTGAGTGGCCTATGCGGACTCGGAGTCGAGATTAGGCTTTCATGGTGATACTACGGGCGGTGGCCTGCCCGATCATTCGCAGCCTAGAAAAGACACATTCTGATTTACCTATTGTTGCTCTTGTTTATGATGTACTATGTGCGGTTACCTTGGTTGTTTCATACATACTTGCAAAACTAATTTTAAAATGATATGTTTTCATTTAAGTAATTTACAGTTTCACATACTTAGTACTGTTATCGACCTCCTTGAAGCTGCGTTCATGCCGCAGTAAAGGCAAGCAGTGCTAGATCCACATTCTTAGGATCTTTGCGTTGGTGTCGGGAGCTCCATCTTCTCGGAGGCTCTACTTTTGGGTATGATCTCACTGTATTGTAGATAGTTTTGTACATTCAGGTATGGCGAGCCTGTCGCCATAGTTGTTTACTTCCTTAGAGGTGCAGTAGTTCTATTATGCAGTTGGGATGTATCGCAAAACTTGGGTTATATATATATCGAAAGGCAAGCTTTTCATCGAGATAAAGCGTGTCTCATTTACAAGCTGTTTCATGTCTTGTTTTATATTTCCGCTGATTTTCTCGATGTATGGTTGCAGGTGCGGGTAAGGCACGATCCACGAACCGAGCAGGCAGTCGTGACGATCAGTAAAATCATAACAAATCGATCGGCCCTCGTTGAGACGCGATGGTATAGAAATACAATACTTGCATAACAAGGCTATCACACGCAAACATAGGCAAGTTACACACAACTCACGGTACTTTCATTTTATGCCAAAGTCCAGGTTTTAACCCTAAAGTACTACGTACGTTAAATTCTTTTTAAAAGATTTATTCCATTTACAAAGGTCACCCGATACCCGTAGTATTAAAATAGAGTGACTTACATTTTAAGTAGACCAAAACAACTTCCATACTTTCCTTTTTAAAATCACGTAACAACATTCTTTTCCAAAGTTCAAGTTTGCCTAATTTCAATTATTCACGTCTCTTATTTTCGAAAGATTTCATAGTTCATAGTCTTAATCACTTATTAACGTAATTCTCTTTTTAAAACAATTTGAGTAACATATGCCTTATGTGTGAGTAGGTTATTCTTGTTTATAACAATCTTATTAAAGCAGCCATGATCTAGGAAATGTAATACAATTTTGTATTATCTTAGCTTCTATGCAGATGGAGGTTTCTACTGGTTTTAATATAATTACTTAATTGTCAACACATTTTCCTTTACTAACGCTGCAGTGGTTCGTTCGATACTTATTCTCATTTCCGAAATCAGTAAAACATTTATTCTTTTAAAGACCAAATACTCATTACTCACGAATGAGGTTTCACACTTTTTAATAAAATTCATATCAATTCAATTAAGTCAAGTCTCTTATCTTTTGAGATCAAGTCTCTTAACTTCTAAAATCAATAAACCATTCTTTTTATCTCTCTTAAGTCGTTATACCTAACTTCCCATAAAGCTTAGTATAACTCTTAAGCTTTAAAACCAAGTATTACTCTTCTTTCAAAACGATTCTTAATTCTTTGAAATACTTCAAGATTCTTTATTATTTAAAACTCAAGTCAATGGACATCAAGTAAAACCACGTTCGGTTAACACACGTCGTCTCTGGTACTATATATGTTCTTTTAAAAATATCATGCTCAAGAGGATAGGAAGAATCACATACCTCGCGACGATTCTAAACCAATTAGCAAATAGCTCCAAATCGTAATCCTGCTAGCCTTTTCCACCGCCGAGTAGAATACGCTACTCGCGATCTTCAACCTATAATGGCCATATAAGTCTATCAACGTCTAGACTACTCTGCAGAATAATTCTGAATCTGATTCCTTATTTTACGAAAAATTGGGCAGCACTTCCCTACCCGACAACTACACAAGTCTACTGTAAATACAATCCTATATAAGTACAGTTCAGTCTTCTTCTTTAATATTCTTCTGATGTGATTTCAATACAATTCTCCTCTCTTATACCATCCTTCTATATATCTTATACTCATTCCTATACTACTATAGTATGTAATTTCCAATTATAATAGAAGGACAAGAGTATTTACCTCGATAAGCCCAAAATTATCCAAGTTTAAAAGTCGATCCTGAGCAAGGTTTAGCTCCTACTGCATGCGCTCAATTCGCTCCAAGAAACCCTTAGAAGTTCTACACAACTTCTACTTAACACTTCAACCGACTATGAAGATTTTCCTTAGGGTTTCGTTTAGTGACTAAAGGAAGTATAATAGTATTTCTGGGCTTTTAGTATAGGGGTAACCTTGGAATACTACAAGGTATTTGGGACAAGGTATTTGGGAATAGTAACAATACTTGGAGAATACCTTTCTACCAAAAGGGGGGTGTATTTCACGAGAACAACTCAAGGTAGGGGGTTTCGGCAAGGCTTCTCAAAGGGGAGGAGGACTTGGGCGAGAATTTCACTACAAGGGAGGGAGGGATTTTTAAGACTTAGAAGTCATTTGAGGGATGAAGAAATCTTTCAACTAAGGGGGGGGGGGGGTATTTATAGGGCCTTCAATGGCCAAGATTAAGACAAGTGGTGGGCAAGTGGAGGGTGAAGATTTGGACAAGTGTTGAGTGGGTCCCACTTGCTCATCTAGTACACAAAATATCTAGCAAACATTGACCAAATGTTTTAGGCCACAAAAACATTAAAAACGTGCCAACAACTCCCTTAGATTGTCGTCCACTTGAGGGCCAAGTGTCGCCCTCTCGTTGGTCCAAAATATTTCATCTCTCGGAAAAATCCGCAAAAATATAAATGTCGCAACAAATTTCGTCGGAAAACAATTCTTTTCGCTAGTTGTGCACAAATTTCGTCCCTTATGCCTACTTAAGGCTAAAACTTTTGTACGTACGCCCTCATGTACATACTCTGGAAATACGGGGTATAACATTCTCCCCTCCTTAGAAACATTCGTCCCGAATGTTCCTTCTCAAGACGGATAACGATAAAGTTCCTCATAACTTAGCAAGTTGCCAATGCCACACCTGGCCACAAAAATAACACACGCGCAAATACTTAACCCAAGTCAACGAGGAATCACTCCTACATCACAAAAGCTTCCACCCAGGTCTAAAGGATACTCCCTTCGCATCTTCACTTCACAACAAAATGATCTCTTCTATTCTCTCAGCACATGTTCACTTCTTTCCTTACTCGTCGTACCCTTCTCGAACACTTGAACTCTTTCTCTAGAACACATTCCATACTCCAGTCATCGCTTCAGTTTCCAAAACTTTGGAGTCACCACCTCCCAACTTGGTCATCTTACTAGGCCTTGAATTCCTTTAAGGCCATTCCCGGCCTTCACGATCCGATTCTGGTCGAACATATCCACGAACTCATACGATGGTTACCTAAACCTGGGCCTAGCACCCTCGTGACCCTACCACCCTGCGGGACCACCTCGGCCGGCCCACCCCAAACCGGCTGCGGGTCGACCATGAATGGTCCTCAAGCGGACCCAATCGCGCCAAACTCTTATTCCCGATCGGGACAATCTTACCTATTCAAGTCACGAAAGCTACCATTTTCATCTTACACAACCCATGGAATTATCCTGATACATTTTACGCATACCAAGTATTTTGACAAAGACTAACAGTAAAATCTTTTATTCAAGACGACGCTTACATCTAAGGTCTCAACGTGTAATATTCTAAGGTTCATACCTTCCGACCCATACTTATCCTTTCAACTAACCATGTCTCTAAACCACAATATACACAATACTATACGTACAAAGTACTCGACATATAATCATCGTATCACGCATGCTAATCTCTAGAGGTTAAGGATATACGGAAAAAATAGGCGGTTCAAATGACCGCTAAGCGGGAACTTCCGCGACCTCTGCGTGGCTGCGGTGTATGAACATCTGCCTAGCTATGGAAGGTAAAGAACCCATGGCCCGATCTCGTAGTCTGTGCTATCCCACGATGCTACCTGCAGTCGGACGATCTCTCCAAATGGCCTGTTGGCATAAGCATAACAATCTCCCAAATTAGTCGACACTCACCCTTATGAATTTTCCCTGATGGCCACACCGAGACAAGGGTGGCCTCATCCAGCGAGCACTCCTCCACGAAAATCTGAAACACAGGAGCCACGACTGCTCTGAATATCCCGAATGTCCCGAAGACTGTGGAGGACCACTCTGTACTGGCGGAGGTACATAACTAGTCTGCTGCTGAGGCGGTCCGCCTCGAAAGTCGCCAAAGACCTGCTGTCTGGCCCTCTTACATTGATCTGGTCATTCCGCGACCTCTCGCTCCTCACACCCAGTGCATAAGCTGCGTGCGGGAAATGTCCATGCCGGTGAAGAGCTACACCGAACAAGCCTCTGCCAAGTAGTCATCAAGCCCGGTGACGTAGCGGTGCACTCTGTCCCCCATGTCAGCTACTAACGCGGGGATGTACCGAGCTAGTGATCCAAACTCCACATTGTACTCCCGAACCGTACACCCGTCCTGCCTCAATATCAAAAATTTGTCGGCCCGTACCCTCCTCATCTGCGGAGGCAAGAAGTGGCTGAGAAATGCCTCCGAGAACTCGTCCCAAATATTTGGGCGCATGCTCCCGGACATCTCCCATGAATCAAACGATCGGCTGCGGTATCACGCGGCCGATGTGAACCTAAGACCACGGCTCGGTCTCGAAGCCTTGATCACTCTCATGATCCAGAATCGCGTCGGATGAACTCTTGCGGATCATCCTCAGGCCTCGATCCATAAAACACTGGCGGGCTGCAACTCAGAAAGTCCCGCAGTCTCAAACTATCCTCTCTCGGGTGAACTACGAATTTTCGTATGCAGGAATCGGTATCCGGCTTATCCTCGTATGCAGCCACGATCACGGCGATGGCGGGCCATCTCTTTGTACCCCAACTCCTCTGCTCCGGTGTGGGGGTGAGGCTCGAGTCTTGTGGCCTCGACGGCTGTTGCGACTCTAAACTCTGAAATTTGTGGCGGCGTCGCAAAACTTCGCCGTCTGAAGCACTATCTCGAGTAAAGGCAGGGCTGCGCCCTCATACTCTCTGTATCCTACTAGCGGCTCCTCGCTGCCTTGCCCTGGGCGGGTTGCCTTGCGGAGGCATAGCGGTAAAAGCGAAATACATCGGAGGGTCCGACTTATAACACGGTATAAGGCACGATCTCGAGAATGAGAAGAATGAAACCAATCCTAAATGTCTGCGACCTCACGATTATAGATGTGGTGCACGACATCGATAATCAAGACTACTAGACATGGTGCGTAGACACTTTCAGAGATTAAGCGCTCACGATACCACTTTTGTCACGACCCGATCCGGGCGTGGTCGTGCCTACCGAACCGTAGTGATACAACATCAGAGAAAATCAGCGGAAATAAAAACTTAAACATGAAACAAGAGATATGATAATAAAACAGGCTAACCAAACGGTTACCTTCTTGTATATATATCAAAAAAAAAAAAACTTGAACAGTTACATCCTTACAAACCACACTTGGCGATTACTACGGACCTCACAATAGTTTTATACAACATGACGGGACGGGGCCGCCATACCACACAGATGTACAAGTACCTACGATGTGAGGACTATACGAAAGATAAGCTTAGAGAAGCGGAGCTTCCCAATCTGTTGACTGTGATCCTATGAGCAGGATCAACAATGGTGTACCTCTACTGCGGCGTGAGCGGCCCCGAAGGAGGTCGATGCAATGGTACCAGTATGTGGCGAAAATCAGTAAATGAAATCATAGTAGTCTATATAAAGCGGGAGACATGTATGATAGCAAACTACGATCCTGATAAATAGCGATCCACGTAAGTCGGGGACTCGCGCCTCAAAGTCATCACTCAAATATAACTATGGGTCTCACGCCTCAGCATCGATCATGCGGTGGAATACCTTCCTCAGCTGGCGATCATGATATAATAACACGAGGATTACACATAAACACGAGTCCCACTGAGTCATAAAACCGTCTGGGGCAAATGCGAAGGCTAACTACGGATACCAAAGTCGCGTCATCAGCGGCCGGGCAAATGCGAAGCCAACTACGGATACCAAAGCCGTACTAACAATACTATCTGACGAACCACGAAGGCGTCGGGGCAAGTCACAGCTAACTACGGATACCAAAGTCGTGTCACGTGGCGGCCAGGCAAATCTGAGGGCTAACTACGGATACCAGCGTATCACGAGACTTCACGAAAGGCGTCACGGGGCAAGTCAAAGCCAACTACGGATACCAAAGCGATGTCACATGGTGGCCGGGGCAATGCGAGGGCTAACTACGGATACTAAGGCGTATCACGAGACTTCGCCACGAAGGCGTCACGGGGCAAATCTGAAAGCCAACCACGGATACAAGGCGAATCGGTAAAACCTCATGGAAGCTAGTCCATGGAATAACGCTATCAACGAGGCGCGCAGTGGAATCTCGTCACGCTGCGTCGTCAGTAAAATCATAACAAATCAGTGACCTCGTTGAGAGAGCGGTGGTATAGAAATACAATACTTGCATAACAAGGCTATCACACGCAAACATAGGCAAGTTACACATAACTCGGTACTTTCATTTTATGCCAAAGTCGGTTTTAACCCCAAAGTACTACGTCGTTAAATTCTTTTAAAAGATTTATTCCATTTACAAAGGTCACCCGATACCCGTAGTATTAAAATAGAGTGACTTACATTTTAAGTAGACCAAAACAACTTCCATACTTTCCTTTTTAAAATCAAGTAACAACATTCTTTTCCAAAGTTCAAGTTTGCCTAATTTCAATTATTCACGTCTCTTATTTTCGAAAGATTTCATAGTTCATAGTCTTAATCACTTATTAACGTAATTCTCTTTTTAAAACAATTTGAGTAACATATGCCTTATGTGTGAGTAGGTTATTCTTGTTTATAACAATCTTATTAAAGCAGCCATGATCTAGGAAATGTAATACAATTTTGTATTATCTTAGCTTCTATGCAGATGGAGGTTTCTACTGGTTTTAATATAATTACTTAATTGTCAACACATTTTCCTTTACTAACGCTGCAGTGGTTCGTTCGATACTTATTCTCATTTCCGAAATCAGTAAAACATTTATTCTTTTAAAGACCAAATACTCATTACTCACGAATGAGGTTTCACACTTTTTAATAAAATTCATATCAATTCAATTAAGTCAAGTCTCTTATCTTTTGAAATCAAGTCTCTTAACTTCTAAAATCAATAAACCATTCTTTTTATCTCTCTTAAGTCGTTATACCTAACTTCCCACAAAGCATAGTATAACTCTTAAGCTTTTAAAACCAAGTATTACTCTTCTTTCAAAAACGATTCTTAATTCTTTGAAATACTTCAAGATTCTTTATTATTTAAAACTCAAGTCAACAAACATCGAAGTAAAACCACGTTCAGTTAACACACGTACGTCTACCGTACTATATATGTTCTTTTAAAAATATCATGCTCAAGAGGATAGGAAGAATCACATACCTCGCGACGATTACCGACAATTAGCAAATAGCTCCAAAGTACTGTAATCCTGCTAGCCTTTTCCACCCTTCGAGTAGAATACGCTACTCGCAGTACTTCAACCTATAACGGCCATATAAGTCTATCAATGTCTAGACTACTCTGCAGAATAATTCTTGATACAGATTCCTTATTTTACGGAAAATTGGGCAGCACTTCCCTACCCGACAACTACACAAGTCTACTGTAAATACAGTCCTATGTAAATACAATTCAGTCTTCTTCTTTAATATTCTTCTGATGTTATTTCAATACAATTCTCCTCTCTTATACCATCCTTCTATATATCTTATACTCATTCCTATACTACTATAGTATGTAATTTCCAATTATAATAGAAGGACAAGAGTATTTACCTCGATAAGCCCAAAATTATCCAAGTTTAAAAGTCGATCCTGAGCAAGGTTTAGCTCCTACTCTATACGCTCCAATTCGCTCCAAGAAACCCTTAGAAGTTCTACACAACTTCTACTTAACACTTCAACCGACTATAAAGATTTTCCTTAGGGTTTCGTTTAGTGACTAAAGGAAGTATAATAGTATTTCTGGGCTTTTAGTATAGGGGTAACCTTGGAATACTACAAGGTATTTGGGCCAAGGTATTTGGTAATAGTAACAATACTTGGAGAATACTTTTCTACCAAAAGGGGGGGTGTATTTCACGAGAACAACTCAAGGTAGGGGTTTCGGCCAAGGCTTCTCAAAGGGGAGGAGGACTTGGGCGAGAATTTCACTACAAGGGAGGAGGATTTTTAAGACTTAGAAGTCATTTGAGGATGAAGAAATCCTTGACTAAGGGGTATTTATAGGGCCTTGATGGCCAAGATTAAGACAAGTGGTGGGCAAGTGGAGGGTGAAGATTTGGACAAGTGTTGAGTGGGTCCCACTTGCTCATCTACTACACAAAATATCTAGCAAACATTGACCAAATGTTTTAGGCCACAAAAACATTAAAAACGTGCCAACAACTCCCTTAGATTGCCGTCCACTTGAGGGCCAAGTGTCGCCCTCTCGTTGGTCCAAAATATTTCATCTCTCGGAAAAATCCGCAAAAATATAAATGTCATGAAGTAATTTTCCCTTCGCAAAGTTTGGAAAACGTTTCGTCGGAAAACAATTCTTTTCGCTAGTTGTGCACAAATTTCGTCCCTTATGCCTACTTAAGGCTAAAACTTTAGTACGTACGCCCCATGTACATACTCTGGAAATACGGGGTATAACACTGTGTCGCTAATTGTAAGATTGACTCCGAAAGAACATTCGGGGATGAATGTTTCTAAGGGGGGGAAGAATGTTACACCCCGTATTTAAAGGACATATTTTTTAAGAACGTACGTAAGAACTCACAAGTGTTAAGATTTGAGACTTAAATTTTTTTATCGGAATTATGAAATTGTCGGAAAACGTATTATTATGACGAATGGGATGGCGACACGTGTCACCCCCCCCCCTTATTAATGCCTTGGACGATTTATAGCAAGGGCTAAAGGGTCATTGGACCTTTGTTAGCAAGACAAGTCTTGCAACTTGAAGCTTGATAATCTTGACTAAATCTGTTACACCCCGGAATTCCAGGATATGTTTATAAGAACGTACGTAAGAATTCAAAAATGTTAAGATTTGAGACGAGCAAAAATTTATCGGAATTATGGAAATGTCGGAAAACGAAATATTGTGACGAATGGGAGGGCGACACGTGTCACCACCCCCCCCCCCCTTATGTTGTCTTGGACAAATTTACCATGGGCAAAAGGGTCATTTGACCATTAAATAGATGAGTAAGTCTTGCTAAAGTCTTGAAGCTTGACAATGTTGACTAAGTCAAAGGACACTTGGACTTGATCCATGTGAAGCTCATCCTAGCCACCCAATTGTACTAATCTTGACCCTCCATCATGTTATATATGTATACTAGTGCAAGACAAGCTCCACACTTAGCAAAAATTTTCAAACAAATCTTGAAGAACTTCATAGAGCTCTCGGCTTTAGTGGGAAGCAAGATGAATTTTTTTTTCGTTTGTTGTCCAATAATCCCCATACTTTAAACCAAGGTTCCTAAGAGTATTGTAAGGTTTTCTCAATAGAAAGATTTCGGAAAAGTGGCGTTTTTGTATTAGTCGCAAGGCGAAAACCTAAGGGGTTATTCAACTTTGAAGTTGGAACTTGAAGATGAGTTATTCATAAGCTTCTAAGGGTTGCTTGGAGTGGATTGGAACATCGAAAGGAGGAGCTAAAGTTTCTAAGGATCGACTTGTGATCTTGGATCATATTTGGGCTAATTGAGGTATAACCTTCATTTTACTTTTGTAATTGAAGATTTCATGTTATGATAAGTTATAAGTGATCATGTGATATGTGTTATGAAGTTTGATAAGTGTTATGGAAATTTGGAAGCTCAAAATCCGAAAATGACATGTTGAGTCATTTGAAATTGAATTACAATTTGGTCGTTTATTAGAATCGTCGCATGTTACTTACTTGAAGATTATAGTAGTTATAATCGATTGCGACTTGATATCATGTTATGCTAACAACTTGGATTGAAATGGAAATTGGATAAGAATTGGTATTGTTGCCCAAATTGTCGAATTGACATTGTAGTTTAGACTAGTTTGTTATATTGTGGGGCGGAATTTTACATGTCTTGATTAAGCGTGTAATCCCCTATTGTTAGCTACTTTGTTGGGCCTTAAATGTGGCGTGTTTGGTTATTGAATTCGGCCTTGAAAAAGGTGGCAAAGTATGTAGAAACAAAGGAAGTCTTTGTCCAGATTTTCCGTAGGATTTAGGGACTTTGCACTTGGAATATTCTATGTTTGAAACTAGAAGTTAATAGACGTACTATGGTCATTATAGGTTGACATACTACGTACGGCGAATTGGACTTAGCAAGTGGATTAAACCGAAGAGGTATGTGGAAGTTTCTTATCTCTTGAGCATGAATAAGTTGTAAATGTATAGTACGGTAGACGTACACGATTTTGACAATCTAGGCCTATTTGATATCCTTGGCTTATTTTAAGAATGTCGAGTTGATTGAGTTAGGGAATTAACTCACTTGTTTAAATATTAAGGATATCTTGGTTTTCAAAAGTTAAGAGACTTTACGTATGTTGAAAGTATTATTGATACTTGTTTTGTTGGAATGTTTAAGTCTCTTGGTTATAAAGAAGTATGTAAGTTGCTAATGTATAAAGCTAGTATAACGGCTTTATGGGAAGTTGGTTATAATAGCTTTATGGAAGGTTAAAAAGAGTGGTTTACTCTAAGTAATTTAAGTATACTCTAAGTAAGTTAAGTATGTTAAATGACTTGAAATAACTAAAAGCAAATTGATTTAAAGGCATCAATTGCTTAAGGTTTTAAAAGAAATAAGTCACTTGATTTAGAAGCCCGAAAATGTATTTTCTAAAAAAGTATTGTGACTTGTCTTAAAATGTAGTTATGACTTGATACTACGGTTATTAGTATCTTGGAAGTTTTATATGAAAATGAGTCATTTTAAAAGAATAGAAGTACGTAGTACTTTGGGTTAAACTCCCGGATTTATACTGACACGTTAGTGCCTTAAGTAACTAAAATGAGAGTGTATATGAATAAGACTAATAAGAAGTTATGGGGATTTCTTAACTTGCTTATTTATTGTATGATAATTCGGTAGTGCTTATGTTATGTATGATAAGCCGGTAGGGCTTATGTTATGTATGATGGCCAGTTGAGATAGGGTAAGAGTATATCTGAGGGGTAAATCCCCAAGATAGTTATACCACCTTCTCCAGGGTAATAGTATATCTGAGGGGTAGCTCCCCAAGATAGTTATACCACTTGTTTTACCACCTTCTCCAGGGTAAGAGTATATCTGAGGTGTAGCTCCCTAAGATAGTTATACCACCTGCTTTACCACCTTCTCCAGGGTAAGAGTATATCTGAGGGGTAGCTCCCCAAGATAGTTATACCACCTGCTTTACCACCTTCTCGGGTAGAGTATATCGAGGGTAGATCCCCAAGATAGTTATACCACTGCTTTACCACCTACGGGGTAAGAGTATATCGAGGGTAGCTCACAAGATAGTTATACCACTGTTTAGTGGATTTGCTACCTATACTTTTGATTACTCTCATTGTTAGTAAGGCCTTTGTGTCTTTGTTAATTGAGTTATCATACATCTCGATTTTATTATAGACTTATGATTTCATTCTGATCTTTCAGTTTCACATATTTGGTACATGTTGTCTTGACCTCCTTGAAGTGCGTTAAATCTGCAGTAGAGTGCTGAGTTGTTGATCCTCGCTCTTAGGATCACTGTTGTTTGTTGGGAAGCTCCTTTATTCGGAGGCTCATCCACAGTATTGTCGGTCGTTGTACATTCGGGGTATGGCGGGGCCCTGTTCGCGAGTTGTTATTCTTAGAGGTCTATAGTCACATTTGTGGATTGGGTTGTAAAGAAAAAAAAATGTACTGTTTTATTGCGTATATTGTACGAAAGGTGGCCTTATCGGCTAGCCTGTTATTATTTTATGTTTAAGCATTTTATAAGTTGTGTATGTTCATTGCTATTCTCGATGTATACGAAAGGGGTGCTGTAGGGCACGATCGCGAGCCGGGGTGGTCGTGACAAAAGTGGTATCGAGCGATTAGTCCTCGGAAAGTGTCTCTGACCGTGTCTAGTAGAGTCTTGATTATCGGTGTGTTGTGCACCACATCTATAATCGTGAGGCTGCAGGACATTTAGGATTAGTTTCCATTCTTCTCACTCTGAGATCGTGCGATAGAGTGTATGGTTAAGTCGTCTCTCACTAACAAGTTATGTTGTTCTGCACGAGAAAGCGTGATGACCGAGAAAAGATTATGTGGATTGCGTATCGGGTTGGTAATGTTTGTAGTATAGTTGGTATTGTGACATACAACTATACGGATTTATGTATGAGGGTCAGACGCGTGTTGCCTAGAATGATTTTAGATTACCAGGAATTGGTAAGGACTAAAAATACCGGGAAGGTATGAACAGTTAAGGAACTCTCATCAAAGTTTTACGTGCTAATTTGAGATAATTAGGTGATGATGAGTTGTGTGAGAATGTAATGGACCCTTAGGAGGTTATAATTAAGGGACTAAATGGAAGACTATGTTAATAGATTGAGCTACGTAGTAGGATTTCGAGAATGGTACGGGTGAGATCCGTATGGAGTAAGTATGGTTGTTGTGGACAAGACAACCCGATTATAGTATATTGAGAAGTTTTTGTACCCGTTCTGAGGGGTGATACGTTAGGCTTGGAGCATGGAAATTGTGAGCCTAGGAATGTTGATAACCACCGAGACCTTAGATATATAAGGCATTCTCGGGTAGTAAAAAGTTAAGACGGACCAAGGAAAAGAGTTAAATACGACGCCGAGTCGGGTTAGGGACCTATTAAGGGTCGCCCCATAGCTTGAAATGAAACGGGATCAGTTGGTAGTAGTCCCGTTACGTGATAGGGTCACGAGGGTGCAAGGCCCAAGTTTAGTTAATCATCTTACGGGTTCGTGGACGTGCTCCACCGGAACCAGGTTGTGAGAGCCGGAAATGGCCTTATATTGTTTAATTTAGTAACTTCAAGTGGAGGCGAGAATTAGTAAGGAGTTTATGTCGTATGCTAGTATAAGTTTGGAAATGCGGAAAGAGTGCGACCCGGTGAAAAGAGAGCAACCAAGTGTAAAGAAATAAAGCTGAATCTATGAGAACCTTTCGTGACTACACCCGTGAGTGTTGGGTGGTAGCCGGCGGGTAGATAATTATCGATAACGATCTGATCGTTGGACCACTAGCAGACCTAGCGGTATTATGCATAATCGAGGTCATTATGAGTGCAGGTTAGTTGGCCTCTTGTTATGCCAACGTTATTGCGAAGAGAGATTGGCTCGATTCCAGTTTTCTGGTAAGCTGATTTTCCAGTGTAAAGGAAGAGAAGTGGTAGTAACCAGTGAATTATCCTTCCTTCTTTGGCATCATTATTTTTCTTTTTAAGTCTGTGTGACTTGTTCACTTGAGGTAAATTGACGCAGAAAGTAAGTAATAATTGAATTTGAAGGAGTTTATGTTAAGTGCCCTTGGAGGTACTTGGAGTTGGTTTGGTGTGGCGGTCAGGGCCACGACCTTCCGGATAATTTCAGGAAAATGTACAAGGCAAGAATAAAATAAGTACGAGTGTGGCTGCGGAAAATAGAAGACATCGTTGGTAGATTTTAAAAATCTATACGATTAAGGCGGCGCTTGATGATTTAGATTTTGATAGAGAGATAAGTTCTCTCCCCCACGTAAAAGGACAGTTTTGCGTATTATGGGGTTATGTGTACCCATGTTGTTAGACGAAGGATAGGAGGCTGGTAAGGTCTTCGGTATCGTCACGCCATAGGTTACAGTTGTGGATAACCGTGGGAAAAGTATTGTGTTGGGGTAATTAAGAACAACGTTACGAAGTGGTCGAGGAAATGTCGTAAGGAAAAATGCAGGTAGTACGCATATATGAAACTGTACGATTATGAACCAAGATAGAAATACTTTTGCTAATAATAAACATAAGGTAAGGTTATGACCAGAATGATAAAGGAGAATACGACTATGGTTTTGTAAGTTGCACGAGATATGACTACCCCAGACCAGTGTAAAGACCATTAGTAAATAATGGGAAGTAAGAACATTTCGAGGAAATGTGGTAACACCTAGCTATAGGCTCTACAAACTGGGAAAGGAAAATCAGGTTACTACTTTACGAGATCAAGGAAATCCCCCCCTAAATTGTGATTGTGAAGTCTTAGCGGGAGGAAAGAAAGGAATCAAATCTAAGTTTAGTGACCAAGTTTGGTTGCAGAGAAAGGAAACATGAACCATAAGTGAGATTAAGGATACCGAATATTTCGAGGAATGAGAAAGGCTTCGATTATTGGAAGATAAGTTGACTCGACTCTGATTCTAACTCCTCCCGAAAGACTAGAGGTTAGGTTATTATGATAACACGTTGGGTGTTGGGCTAGGTTGTGTCTTGGCGCAACCCGATAAGGATAGAGCCTATGTTTTCCCGGTAGTTAGGGAAGCAGGAAAGGAAATTACGCCACTTCCGATTTAAAGCTGGCGGCAGTTAAATCATGCCTTGAAGATTTGGGGGCATGACGTATTTATAGACTTCATGTGGATATTTGTGCAGACCACAAAGCCTCGGTGTATCTGCGAGGACTAGTCGGCGAGTTTTAGGGGAGGCATACAGTGCTTATTGCTCAAATTGTTCGGGGTCAACTAAGTTGTGTCGTGACTTCAGATGTATGTATGGGTAAGATGACCGGAAAAGGGACGTAGCAGAGTTGTTGCTGAATATCCGAATTAGTAGCAGGTCATGGTTGAACACCAGAAGCCCAGTGGGCTATTGCAGGCGATTTAGACCCCGACTTAGACATGAGAGGTAATTTAATTTGGATCTTCTTACAGGGTGGCATCGTACTCGGAGGAAGTGCGACTCCCTGGGGGTCATGGTAAATGGGCTGGCGAAACCAGTCGTGTTCTTCCGGTTAGGACCACTTGTTCGGCTGAGTTTTATGCCAGCTTTTATAGCAGGGAGACTGTGAGACTGCACGGGGTCCCTACGTTTATGATGTCAGACAGATGAGCTCGGTTGCAGATAACTTCTGGAGGTTTTTCAGAAGGGTTTTAGGGACACAGGTGAGTCTCAGTGTTGCATTACACCCTCAGACCGACGGACAGACAGAGCGTACTATCCAGTCACTTGAGGATAGGTTGCGGGCCTGCGTTCTTGATTTCAGAACTATCCGGGAGGGTTAATTGCCTCTTGTTGTGTTACGTACGATAACAGATACCCTTCCAGTATTCAGATGGCCCTGTATGAGGCCTTGTATGTAAGAAAGTGTAGATCGCCGGTTGGATGGTTCGACATAGGCGAGGTTCAGTTGTTTGGTCCATACTTGATTCAGCGGGCTGTGGATAAGGTGAAGCTTATCCGGGAAAGTTTATTAGTAAGCTTAGAGTCAGCAGAAGCTTTATGCAGATAACCGACGTTGACACATGGGGTTTCAGCTTGACATTTTAGTACAAGCATTGTTATGTGGCCACGTGTGGCATTATTGGTATGTAGGGGTGGTGGGGTGACTTTATGGCTATCTTTAAGTTTGACTCCCAAAAGAACATTCGGGGACGAATGTTTCTAAGGGGGGAAGAATGTTACACCCCGGAATTCCAGGATATGTTTATAAGAACGTACGTAAGAATTAAAAAATGTTAAGATTTGAGACGAGTAAAAATTTATCGGAATTATGGAAATGTCGGAAAACGAAATATTGTGACGAATGGGAGGGCGACACGTGTCACCCCCCCTTATATTGTCTTGGACGAATTTACCATGGGCAAAAGGGTCATTTGACCATTAAATAGATGAGTAAGTCTTGCTAAAGTCTTGAAGCTTGACAATGTTGACTAAGTCAAAGGACACTTGGACTTGATCCATGTGAAGCTCATCCTAGCCACCCAATTGTACTAATCTTGACCCTCCATCATGTTATATATGTATACTAGTGCAAGACAAGCTCCACACTTAGCAAAAATTTTCAAACAAATCTTGAAGAACTTCATAGAGCTCTCGGCTTTAGTGGGAAGCAAGATGAATTTTTTTTCGTTTGTTGTCCAATAATCCCCATACTTTAAACCAAGGTTCCTAAGAGTATTGTAAGGTTTTCTCAATAGAAAGATTTCGGAAAAGTGGCGTTTTTGTAATAGTCGCAAGGCGAAAACCTAAGGGGTTATTCAACTTTGAAGTTGGAACTTGAAGATGAGTTTTACATGTCTTGATTAAGCGTGTAATCCCCTATTGTTAGCTACTTTGTTGGGCCTTAAATGTGGCGTGTTTGGTTATTGAATTCGGCCTTGAAAAAGGTGGCAAAGTATGTAGAAACAAAGGAAGTGCTGTCCGATTTTCCGTAGGATTTAGGGACTTTGCACTTGGAATATTCTATGTTTGAAACTAGAAGTTAATAGACGTACTATGGTCATTATAGGTTGACATACTACGTACGGCGAATTGGACTTAGCAAGTGGATTAAACCGAAGAGGTATGTGGAAGTTTCTTATCTCTTGAGCATGAATAAGTTGTAAATGTATAGTACGGTAGACATACAAGATTTTGACAATCTAGGCCTATTTGATATCCTTGGCTTATTTTAAGAATGTCCAAGTTGATTGAGTTAGGGAATTAACTCACTTGTTTAAATATTAAGGATATCTTGGTTTTCAAAAGTTAAGAGACTTTACGTATGTTGAAAGTATTATTGATACTTGTTTTGTTGGAAAGTTTAAGTCTCTTGGTTATAAAGAAGTATGTAAGTTGCTAATGTATAAAGCTAGTATAACGGCTTTATGGGAAGTTGGTTATAATAGCTTTATGGAAGGTTAAAAAGAGTGGTTTACTCTAAGTAATTTAAGTATACTCTAAGTAAGTTAAGTATGTTAAATGACTTGAAATAACGAAAAGCAAATTGATTTAAAGGCATCAATTGCTTAAGGTTTTAAAAGAAATAAGTCACTTGATTTAGAAGCCCGAAAATGTATTTTCTAAAAAAGTATTGTGACTTGTCTTAAAATGTAGTTATGACTTGATACTACGGTTATTAGTATCTTGGAAGTTTTATATGAAAATGAGTCATTTTAAAAGAATAGAAGTACGTAGTACTTTGGGTTAAACTCCCGGATTTATACTGACACGTTAGTGCCTTAAGTAACTAAAATGAGAGTGTATATGAATAAGACTAATAAGAAGTTAGGGGGATTTCTTAACTTGCTTATTTATTGTATGATAAGCCGGTAGTGCTTAAGTTATGTATGATAATGTCACGACCCGAACCCGGGCCCGTGACTGGTGCCTTACCCCGGGCACCCTAGTGATACAACATCAGAGAAAATCAGCGGAAATAAAAACATGAACATGAATTAAGAGAAAAGATAAATAAACAGGCCAACCAAAGCGATTTGCCTTCATCATATATACATAAATACCCGACAGTTATCCTTTTTACAAACCACGCCACAACGATTACTCAGACCTCTAAGATTTTTACATGACTATGACGGGACGGGGCGCCATACCCACGAATGTATAAGAATCTACGGACTCGAGTAACATACCAAAAGATAAGCCTCCAAGGAACGGAGCTTCAACACGCTGAAATGTGATCCTATAAGCGGGGATCGGCGATCGATGTACCTTTTACTGCGGCATGAGCGGCCCCGAGGAGGTCGATGCAGTACCAAGTATGTGAAGCGTAAAAATCGTAAATGAAATCATAATAGTCTATATAAAGCGGGAGACATGTATGATAACCAAACTACGATTCACAACATAAAAGCGATCATGTCAAGTCGTGACTCACGCCTCAAAGTCATCCTCATGCGTGGAACTTCTTCCTCACCGCCGCGATCTAGGTACAAATCATGTGGTACGAATAACAGTTCTCGGCCCATCTTATGGACCTAATATAGAAAAGTTTGGAATACATTACCGGTTCATCCAATGAACCGGTAGTCGAGTGTAATACATTCCGGATGAGCCGGTAGTCAAGTGAAATACATTCGGATGAGCCGTGTCGGTGAAATACATTCCGGATGAGCCGTGTCAGTGAAATACATTCGGATGAGCCGTGTCAGTGAAATACATTCCGGATGAGCCGTGTCAATTGAAATACATTCCGGATGAGCCGTGTCAGTGAAATACATTCGGATGAGCCGTGTCGGGTGAAATACATTCCGGATGAACCGGTAATCAAGTGACATACATTCGGATGAACCGTGATCGAGTAGAACACAATACTTGCAACAAGGCTATCACACGTAACATGGTCAAGTTTCATAACAACAAGCATAAGCAAGTTACACACAACTCAAGGTACTTTCATTTTATGTCAAAGTCCGGATTTTTAACCTTAAAGTCTGCGTCAGTTAAATTCCTTTTAAGATCCATTTCTTTTACAAAGGTCACCCGATACCGTAGTATAAAATTAGAGTGATTAACATTGTTAAGTAAACCAAAATGCTTTCCTTTGTAAAATCAAGTAACAACCTTATTTTTCCAAGCGTTGAGTTTGCCTAATTTCAAATGCTCAAGTTTCTCATTTTAGAAAAGGTTTAGTAGTTCATAATTTTAAATCCTTTAAAACATAATTCTCCTTTAAAGCGTTTTGAGAAACCTATGTCTTATAAGTGAGTAGGTTATTCTTGTTTATAATCAATCTTATTAAGCGACCATGATCTAGGAAATGTCATTTTGTCTCATCTTAGCTTCTATGCGGATGGAAGTTTCTCTTGGTTTTAATAATACTAAATCTGTCCAAAACATTTTCTTTTATTAACGCCGATGGTTTGTCGATACACATTCGATTTCAATCGATAAAACATTTTAAGCCGTTATACCTAACTTCCCATAAAGCTAGTATAACTCTCAAGTTTCCAAAACCAAGTATTACTTCTTCTCTCAAAATGATTCAAAAATCTTTTGAAATACTTCAAGTTCTTTATTATCACATAGCCACCGATTATAGTTCAAATCGATTTACCTCTTAAAAATCACAAGTATTTTCTTACCTACATAAAAGTTATAACCAACTTCCCATAAAGCCGTTATAACACTTTATGTTTTAAACCAATCAAATACATTTAGCACGTATCGTCACCGTACTAGATAGTTCACACATATCATGCTAGAAGAGATAGGAAGAGGTTCACATACCTCGCGACGATTATCGACTAATAGCAAAAGCGCTCCAAGTACCTCAAACCGTCATTTGCACCTTGCCGAGTAGATCGCGCCACACGTAGTATTTCAACCTATAGAGGCCACAAGGCGCCTATTAATATCTTTAGATCCCGACGTAGAATATTCTACGAAAATTCGGCGACACCTCCCCATGACAGCGTAAATCTCCTCTCTATCGAGTAGGCTGCAAGCCAACCGGGGTTAACACGTCTAACCGGGCGTGTACAATTCTACTACGATGCTACTACACAAGTCTCATGTCTGATCCTATGTAATTCTGATTCGATTCACTTCTTTAAATTCAGCTTAAGTCGCAAGACATTGCGTAAGTATTATTCGAGCTTAAGTCAAAAGACATTGCCGCAAACTATGTTCATTCTATATATAGTATACTTAACTATATACTCTACAACATGTAATTTCCAATTACAACAGAAGGTCAAGAGTGTTTACCTCGTTAAGCCCAAAATTATCCAAGTTATATGTCGATCCTGAACAACGTTTAGCTCCTACTCCGGGCGCTCCAATCCGTTCCAACCAACCCTTAGAAGTTCTAACCAACTTCTACTTATGACTTCAACTACGGGTGAAGTTTTACTTAGGGTTTCGTTTTTGTGACTGAGGGAAGTATAATAGTATTTTCTGGGCTTTTGTAAAAGTGTAACCTTGGGAATACTACAAGGTATTTAGGCCAAGGTATTTGGGCATTATAACAATACTAGGAGAGTATTTCTATACCACAAAAAAAGGGTATTTATACGAGACAACAAGGCTAGGGGGGGTGTACCCCACGGCTAGGGTACCACAAAGGGGGAGGGGGAGGCTCTCGGCCAAGGGCCTTGCTCAAAGGGGGGAGGGGGACTTTGGCCGATCTCAAGACAAGAGGAGGAGTATTTGAGACTTAGATAGATTGCTCAAGTTTTGGATGAAGAAAGTCTTCAACTTAGAGGGGTATTTATAGGTCAAGGAATGGCCAACCAATGGCCAAGATCCATCCAAGTGTTAGGCAAGTGTAAGGCCAAGATTAAGCCATGTGCTACCTTATCCATCTACACAAAATATCCTACCTAACCCTTGACCAAAATTTCAACACCAAAAACGTGCAAGACTAGCCCATTTCGTCGTCCACTCCTTCCAATTAGAGGGTGACAAGTGTCGCCTCTCGTTGGTCAAAAATGTTTCGTCTCTCGGAAAAATCCGCAAAAATATTAATGACATAGCCGAATTTTCCCTACGAAAGTCGTGGAAACGTTTAGTCAACGACTCCTTTCGGGTGTTGTGTACAAAGTTCGAAACTAGCCAACTTTTAAGGCTCAAATTATAATACGTACGCGCTCACGTACATACTCTGGAAATACGGGGTATAACATTCTCCCCTCCTTAGAAACATTCGTCCCGAATGTTCCTTCTAAGCCTTAAAACAAACATGCGCCAAAGATAGTCTTCACTACTATACTTACGAGAACAATCACGCCACACCGCCACGAAACACTGCGCAAATACTTACATCCAAGTCCACGAGGAAACACCTCTAACATCACAAACTTTTGTCACTTTGCGCGAGGTTCTAGTGTCACTCGGCGACCCAACAAATGGTACCGGATCGCATGCGATCCACGAGGTCAAAAATATACATCCTTCGCACCTTCTCCCTTTACAAGAAATGATCACACACGCGTTCACTTCTCCCCATCTCGTTGTACCCTTCTCGAACACTCGAACTCTTTCTAGTATCCGTACCACACTTCCGTCAACGTTTCGTTTCCACTCGAGTCACCACCTCCAACTTGGTTATCTTACTAGCCTCAATCTTCCTTAAGGCCACCAGGTCTTCACGATCCGCCGGTCGAACATATCCACAAACTCATACGATGGTCATCTAAACTTGGGCCTAGCACCCTCGTGACCTACCACCTGGCGGGACCACCCGAGCCGACCCACCTTATTCGGCTGCGGGTTGACACGCAACACGTCCTCAACCCGAGCCTCATCACGCCGACTCTCGTTTCTCGATCCGAACAACCTTGCTAAATCACATCAGAAAGATACCACTTTCATTTACCCAACCCAGGACTTATCACACAATACATTCCGGGCATAAAATGCACTCGACAAGGATCACTCGCAAAATCTTGTACTCAAGACGGCACTTACATCTAAGGTCTCAATGTAATATTCTAAGGTTCATCATTTTCTCACCCCCAGCTTACCCTTTTTCCCCAACCAGTTCCTAAATCACATTTTAGCACAAAGCTATCCGAACATAACACTTAACACATTAACATAACATCAAAACATACAAGCCTCTGAGGTTAAGGATATACACAGCTACCGCTCCACTCTAATCATAAGTCCGCTGCGTAGGCATCGTAGAAGGCGATGAACACGCCATCGATCCGTAAAGCTGCGCCAAGCCGGTACCTCTCCTATAAGCACGATCTCGTCACACGTACATGGCCGCGAGTGGGTGAAACAAGCACCGATAAAAAAGCGACATTCCCGGGATGATGTTTGCCACATCGCGGCCGAGGGACACGAATCCGGCTGGCTAGCACTCACGTATACCTGTGAACCAGAAGCCCTGGAGCTCTGACCAGCTCCCGAATACCCTGAACGTCCTGAAGACTGAGGAGGACCACTCCGTACTGGCGGAGGTACATAACTAGACTGCTGCTGAGGCGGTCCGCCTCGAAAGTTACCAAAGGACCCTGCTGTTCTGGCCCTCTTCTGCTGATCTCGGTCATTCCGTCGACCTCTCCGTGCCTCACATCCTAGTGCATGAGCTTGCATGCGGGCAATGTCCATGCCCGGCTGAAGAGCTACACCCGTACAAGCCTCTGCCAAGTAATCGTCCAGCCCGGTGACGTAGCGGTGTACTCTGTCCTCCATATCCGCTACTCTGGCGGAACATACCGAGCTAATGAGTCGAACTCACATTATACTCTCTACCCGTCCGCACGTCCTGCCTCTACGTCAACAATTTGTCGGCCCGAGGCCTGCTCATCTGTGGAGGCAAGAAATGTGCTAGTAATGCCCTGGAGAACTCGTCCCAAAGTGCTGGAAGTGCTTGCTCTTCCCGGGACAGCTCGCGAATCAAACGATCAATGCGGTATCACGCGGTGATGCGAACCCAATACCACCGACTGCGCCTCGAGGCTCGATCACTCTCATGATCCATTGTAGTCGGATAAACTCACGAGGTCATCCTCAGCTCTCGATCCATAGAACACTGGCGGGATACAACTCAGAAAGTCACGTAGCCTCAAACTGTCTGCTCGGGGGTGAACTACGGGTGCTACTGGGGCTGGAACTGCTGCATCCAGCCTATCCTCATATCTGGCCACGACCACGGCGATGGCGGGCCATCTCCTTGTACCCGTCTCATCGGCTCGGTGTGGACGGAGGCTCGTATCGTAGTCTCGGCAGCCATGCTGCGGCTCTAAACTCTTTGGTCTTTGGCGGCGTCGCGAAACCCGCCGTCGGAAGCACTCTCAGTCTTGGCCGCTGCGCCTCGTACTCCTCTGTATCTCGCCATACGGCTCCTCATTGCCTTGCCCATCGGGCACAGGTTGCCTTACGCGGAGGCATAACTGGTAAAAGAAAAGGGATACGTCAGAGGGGCCCAACTTATCACACCGCTCTAGGGCACGATCTCAGAATGAGAAGAATGGAAACCAATCCTAAATGTCCTATAGCCTCCTGATTATAGATGTGGTGCACAACACACCGATAATCAAGACTCTACTAGACACGGTGCGTAGATACTTTCGAGGACTAATCGCTCTGATACCACTTTTGTCACGACCGAACCGGGCGTGGTCGTGCCTACCACGGCACCCTAGTGATACAACATCAGAGAAAATCAGCGGAAATAAAAAAATGAACATAAATTAAGAGAAAAGATAAATAAACAGGCCAACCAAAACCGTTGCCTTCATCATATATACAGAAATACCGACGATTATCCTTTTTACAAACCACACTTACAGCAGTTACTCTGGACCTCTAAGATTTTTACAATGCTATGACGGACGGGGCCGCCATACCCACGAATGTATAAGAATCTCTGCACTGTGGTAACATACCAAAAGATAAGCCTCCGAAGGAACGGAGCTTCCCAACACGCTGAAATGTGATCCTATAAGCGGGGATCGACAATCGATGTACCTTTTACTTGCGGCATGAACGCAGCCCCCCGAAGGAGGTCGATAACAGTACCAAGTATGTGAAATCAGAAATATTGTAAATGAAATCATAATAGTCTATATAAAGCGAGAGACATGTATGATAACCAAACTACGATTCACAACATAAAGCGATCATGTCAAGTCGGGGACTCACGCCTCAAAGTCATCCTCATGCCCGTGGAACTTCTTCCTCACCGCCGATCTAGGTACAAATCATGTGATACGTATATGTCTCGGCCCATCTTATGGACCCAATATAGAAAGCGTGTGGAATACATTCCGGTTCATCCCATGAACCGTAGTCGAGTGAAATACATTCCGGATGAACCGTAGTCAAGTGAAATACATTCGGATGAACCGGTAGTCGTGAAATACATTCCGGATGAACCGTGTCAGTGAAATACATTCCGGATGAACCGTGTCGTGAAATACATTCGGATGAGCCGTGTCGGGTGAAATACATTCGGATGAGCCGTGTCAGTGAAATACATTCGGATGAACCGTGTCGGGTGAAATACATTCGGATGAGCCGTGTCGGTGAAATACATTCGGATGAACTGTAATCAGTGAAATACATTCCGGATGAGCCGTGTCAAGTGACATACATTCCGGATGAACCGTGTCGAGTAGAACACAATACTTGCACAACAAGGCTATCACACGTAACATGGTCAAGTTTCATAACAACAAGCATAAGCAAGTTACACACAACTCAAGGTACTTTCATTTTATGTCAAAGTCCGGATTTTTAACCTTAAAGTACTGCGTCCGTTAAATTCCTTTTAAGATCCATTTCTTTTACAAAGGTCACCCGATACCCGTAGTATAAAATTAGAGTGATTAACATTGTTAAGTAAACCAAAATGCTTTCCTTTGTAAAATCAAGTAACAACCTTATTTTCCAAACGTTCAAGTTTGCCTAATTTCAAATGCTCAAGTTTCTCATTTTAGAAAAGGTTTCGTAGTTCATAATTTTAAATCCTTTAAAACATAATTCTCCTTTAAACGTTTTGAGAAACCTATGTCTTATAAGTGAGTAGGTTATTCTTGTTTATAATCAATCTTATTAAGCAGCCATGATCTAGGAAATGTCATTTTGTCTCATCTTAGCTTCTATGCAGATGGAAGTTTCTCTTGGTTTTAATAATACTAAATCTGTCCAAAACATTTCCTTTTATTAACTGCGGTGGTTTGTCGATACACATTCTGATTTCCGAAATCAGTAAAACATTTTTAAGCCGTTATACCTAACTTCCCATAAAGCTAGTATAACTCTCAAGTTTCCAAAAACCAAGTATTACTTCTTCTCTCAAAATGATTCAAAAATCTTTTGAAATACTTCAAGTTCTTTATTATCACATAGCCAGCCAGTTATAGTTCAAATCAGTTACCTCTTAAAAATCACAAGTATTTTCTTACCTACATAAAGCTGTTATAACCAACTTCCCATAAAGCCGTTATAACACTTTATGTTTTAAACCAATCAAATACATTTAGCACATGTACGTCTACCGTACTAGATAGTTCACACATATCATGCTAGAAGAGATAGGAAGAGGTTCACATACCTCGCGACGATTATCGACTAATAGCAAAACGCTCCAAGTACCTCAAACCGTCGGCTGCACCTTAAGCCGAGTAGATCGCGCCACACGTAGTATTTCAACCTATAGAGGCCACAAGGCGCCTATTAATATCTTTAGATCCCGACGTAGAATATTCTACGTAAAATTCGCGACACCCCACACAGCGTAAATCTCTCTATCGAGGCCGCTACCAAGCCAACCAGGGGTTAACACGTCTAACCGGACGTGTACAATTCTACTACGGTAATGCTACAAGTCTCATGTCTGATCTATGTAATTACGATTGATTCACTTCTTTAAATTCAGGCTTAAGTCGCAAGACATTGCCGTAAGTATTATTCAGGCTTAAGTCAAAAGACATTGCCGCAAAACTATGTTCAGTTCTATATATAGTATATTTAACTATATACTCCTACAACATGTAATCTCCAATTACAACAGAAGGTCAAGAGTGTTTACCTCGTTAAGCCCAAAATTATCCAAGTTATATGTCGATCCTGAACAACGTTTAGCTCCTACTCCGGGCGCTCCAATCCGTTCCAACCAACCCTTAGAAGTTCTAACCAACTTCTACTTATGACTTCAACTACGGGTGAAGTTTTACTTAGGGTTTCGTTTTTGTGACTGAGGGAAGTATAATAGTATTTTCTGGGCTTTTGTAAAAGTGTAACCTTGGGAATACTACAAGGTATTTAGGCCAAGGTATTTGGGCATTATAACAATACTAGGAGATTATTTCTATACCACAAAAAAAGGGTATTTATACGAGACAACAAGGCTAGGGGGGGTGTACCCCACGGCTAGGGTACCACAAAGGGGGAAGGGGAGGCTCTCGGCCAAGGGCCTTGCTCAAAGGAGGGGAGGGGGACTTTGGACGATAGCAAGACAAGAGGGAGGGAGTATTTGAGACTTAGATAGATTGCTCAAGTTTTGGATGAAGAAAGTCTTCAACTTAGAGGGGTATTTATAGGTCAAGGAATGGCCAACCAATGGCCAAGATCCATCCAAGTGTTAGGAAAGTGTAAGGCCAAGATTAAGCCATGTGCTACCTTATCCATCTACACAAAATATCCTACCTAACCCTTGACCAAAATTTCAACACCAAAAACATGCAAGACTAGCCCATTTCGTCCGTCCACTCCTTCCAATTAGAGGGTGACAAGTGTCGCCCTCTCGTTGGTCCAAAATGTTTCGTCTCTCGGAAAAATCCAAAAAAAATATAAATGACATAGCCGGAATTTTCCCTACGAAAGCTGTGGAAACGTTTCGTCGAAAAACGACTCCTTTCGGGTGTTGTGTACAAATTTCGAAACTAGCCAACTTTTAAGGCTCAAATTATAATACGTACGCGCTCACGTACATACTATGGAAATACGGGGTATAACAGATAAGCCGGTAGGGCTTATGTTATGTATGATGGCCAGTTGAGATAGGGTAAGAGTATATCTGAGGGGTAAATCCCCAAGATAGTTATACCACCTTCTCCAGGGTAATAGTATATCTGAGGGGTAGCTCCCCAAGATAGTTATACCACATGTTTTACCACCTTCTCCAGGGTAAGAGTATATCTGAGGGGTAGCTCCCCAAGATAGTTATACCACCTGTTTTACCACCTTCTCTAGGGTAAGAGTATATCTGAGGGGTAGCTCCCCAAGATAGTTATACCACCTGCTTTACCACCTTCTCCAGGGTAAGAGTATATCTGAGGGGTAGATCCCCAAGATAGTTATACCACCTGCTTTACCACCTTCTATAGGGTAAGAGTATATCTGAGGGGTAGCTCCCCAAGATAGTTATACCACCTGTTTCCGTGGATTTGCTACCTATACTTTTGATTACTCTCATTGTTAGTAAGGCATCGTGTCTTTAATTGAGTTATCATACTGTCTCAGTTTTATTATAGACTTATGATTTCATTCTGATTTCGGTTTCACATATTTGGTACATGTTGTCTTGACCTCCTTGAAGTGCGTTCATGCCGCATGTAAGTCTGAGTTGTTGATCCTCGCTCTTAGGATCACTGTTCAGCTGTTGGGAAGCTCCTTTATTCCGGAGGCTCATCCCTGGTATTGTCGGTCGTTGTACATTCAGGGGTATGGCGGGGCCCTATCCCGCCAGAGTTGTTATTCTTAGAGGTCTGTAGTCACATTTGTGGATTGGGTTGTAAAGAAAAACAAAATGTACTGTTTTATTGCGTATATTGTACGAAAGGTGGCCTTATCGGCTAGTCTGTTATTATTTTATATTTAAGCATTTTATAAGTTGTGTATGTTCCGCTGCTATTCTCTGATGTATACCGAAAGGGGTGCCCAGGTAGGGCACCAGTCGCGGGCCCGGGGTCGGGTCGTGACAAAATCAAGGGACCCACAATGGTCTTGATATTTAATAAGACTACATCTAAACCACCCATTTGTTTATATCATGACCCTTCAATGTGCTATATATTACTACTAGTAGCAAGAGAGAGCTTAACACTTAGCTAAATTTCACAAAAAATTGGAAGAGCAAGAGCATTGCTCTCGGGTTCCTCTTGAGAAAAAAGGAAAAATCTTTGTTTCTTGTCCATTTAGCTCCTATCTTTAAACCAAGGTTCTTGAGTGTATTGTAAACATATCTCAATAGAAAAATCTTGGAAAAAGATAGTTTACGGGTTAGTCGCAAAACGAAAACCTAGTGGTCTTTCTAGGTTTTGTTTGGAGATTTGAAGGATATTTGTTGGTGTTGTTCTAAGGGTCTCAACAAGCGGATTTAAGTGTCTTGGAGGGGCTCTAAACTACTAAGGAGCGACTTCGGATTTGGAGTTGGATTAAGATTCGTTGAGGTATAATCTTGTCTTTTAAAGTGTTACAAGATTATATATTTATATTGTTGTTGTTAGCTTTACATGTTGGTAGCATGAAGTTGATATGTTGAAGTTTATGAGTATTATGGATTTCTTGTAGCTTAAATCCGAAATGTCATACAAGCCACTTGAAGATTTGATTACTAATTGGTCGTTATTAGAAATCGTCGCATGTACTTACTTGAAGATTATGGTAGTTATAATCAAATGCGGCTTGATATCATGTTATGCTACCAATTTGGATTGAAATGGAAATTGGATAAGAATTGGTGTTGTTGTATTCATTATGGCCGAAATTGGACTAGTAGTTGTATTAGTTTGTTATCGTTTGTGGGGCGGAATTTTACACGTCTAGTAGGCGTGTAATCCCCTATTGATTAATTGCTTTGATTGTGCCTTAAATGTGGCGTGTTTGGTTATTGTATTCGGCCTTGAAAAAGGTGGCAAAGTTAGTAAAAACAAAGGAGGTCTTTGTCCAGATTTTCCGTAGAATTTAGCGACTTGACACTTATAATATTCTACGTTTGAAGTAAGGCCTTAATAGACGTATTGTGAATATTATAGGTTGACATTCTACGGGCGGGACTTTGTACTTGGCAAGTGGTTTGACCCGGCGAGGTATGTAGAACTTTTCCCATCTTTTGAGCATGACTAGTTGTACGTATATAATACGGTAGACGTACAAGACCTTGATATCCTTTACTAGTTTTATGAATAGCCAAGTCGGGTGAGTTAGGAGATTAACTCACTTCTGGAAAGTATTAAGGATGTCTAATGTTTTATTAAAGTTAAGGGACTTGAAGAGTTTTAAAGTATGTGATACTTGTTCCGTTTTAAACGTATAAGTCCCTTGGATAGGAAATTGTATATGGCTAAAGTATAAAGCGAATGTAACGACTTTATGGGGAGTTTGTTATATTTGCTTTATGGAAAGATAAATGACTTAATTTTAATGAAAAGGCAATTTTATTTTTAAGGCATCAATTGCCTAAGGTTTATAATAAAAGGAGTCACTTGATTTAAAAACCTAACTTTATGTTTAAAAGGTATTGTGACTTGTCTTGAAAAGATATTTTGACTTGATACTACGGTTTATAGTATCTGGGAAGTTCTATATGAAAATGAGTCATTTTTAAAAGGTTGGAAGTACGTAGTACTTTGGGTTAAACTCCCGGATTTGTTATAACAGATTAGTGCCTAAGTAAACTAAAATGAGAGTGTAGATGAATAAGACTAATAAGAAGTTAGGGGGATTTCTAACTTGCTTATTTATTGTATGACGGCCGGTAGAGATAGGGTAAGAGTATAAGTGAGGGGTAAGCCCCCAAGACGCTATACCACCTTCTCTAGGATAAGAGTATAAATGAGGGGTAAACCCCCAAGACGTTATACCACCTGCTTTATTTCCTTCTCCAGGGTAAGAGTATAAATGAGGGGTAAACCCCCAAGACGTTATACCACCTGCTTCAGGGTAAGAGTATAAATGAGGGGTAAGAACCCTAAGACGTTATACCACCTGTTTCTATGGGTTCGCTACCCATGCTTTGATCGGGAGTCTCCTATAGTGATGTTGTATATTCCCTTGATTTACTCTCATTATTAGTAAGGCACTGTGTACTGTAATTTTGTTATCATACATGTCTCCGGCTTTGTTTTAAACTTATGTTGTAATTACAGTACTTTCCAGTTTTACATACTTAGTACATATTGTGTACTGACCCCCTTCCTCGGGGGCTGCGTCCATGCCGCAGGAAAGGGTAAGCAGGTGGTGGATCCTCACTCTTAGGATCACTTATCAGACGTCAGAAGCTCCATTTATCCGGAGGCTTGTCTCTTTTGGTACAATCTTTTCCCTGGTGTTGTAGATTTATGTACATTCAGGGGTATGGCGGGGCCCTGTCCCGCCACCGTTATTATTCCTAGAGGTCTGTATTCACATAGGTGGTTGGGCTGTAAGAACTGATGTTGTACTTTTGATTATATTATATTATGGAAGGCGGCCTTATCGGCTAGCCTGTGATGTTTTATTGTTTACACATGGGTTTATGTTGTGTATGTTCCGCTGCTATTCTCTGATGTATACCTGAACAGGGTGCCCAGGTAGGGCACCAGTCGTGACCCGGGGTCGGGTCATGAGCGTTAGGCGTGTGTACCAACCTAGCCTAAGCTTTGAATTACCAAAAGGGCTTCGATCACCCTTACTTGGCTAGTTTACGGGCATTGCATATAGCAAACCCCGATCTTTACCTTGTAGAATTGATCACATTATACTTGGTGTCGGCTCGGGAAATAAAACCCTTATGTCTCTATCCTTGGTCTTATCGACCGTTCCTCATTACATCTACAATCACACAATACTTAAACCATATTAACCGCATTAACACTTAACCAAAATCCACCATTCCTTCACTGGAGTTTATATCCGACAACTTGTGTTCAACCCTCACTCAATATACTATATACTGGCTACCCTTACATCCCAAAATAGCTCATTAATATCCCATCAAAGGTCATAATCGGAAACAGCCCACAAACACCCGTCCAATCCAAGCACCACCAAGTAATCCACATAACACAACCTTTCGAGAACCATACTATCTCGGTTCTATCCTTCCAACCTGCACCCACCCAGCCACCAAAGCTTGACCATCACACCCACCCTCAACGTGTCTACAACCACCCCACAAAATGCCTTGACCCGATCCACCCTACACTCTCCTGAAATAACTATCAAATGCACCACTGTCCCGTCAATCCAAGAACCTGAGAACCCTATTTTGTCACCTATTTTTGGGTCAACTCGAATATCCTCCACACCCGACCCACTTACCCAACATCACCTCTCCTTACTTACATCAGGAAACATTAAAGTATTATCCTCTGGCAGAGTGATACTTATTCCACGTGGTCAAACGTAGTTTCAGGCTATTTGAGCCTTCTCGGTAATCTATGCAACTCCAAAAAAAATGAACATGAATATAGTTGGCTTCTAAGCCCATGAATATGATGAAAATAACCTGAAAAATATGATTCGTGATTATAATTTAGCCTATAAATAAATATATAATATAACTTGTGGAAAAGCATGAAAAACATGTATAATTTTCATGAACTGAGTAACAATGTTTATAACGTGTATTTAAGAACTCATGGAATTCGAAAAATGTGTTCATGGATTACGGGCAGGTTCATGATAATCACAACGACCTATCATGAATACAATAATAGAGACATGATATAAGCAAGATATATATATATATATATATATATATATATATATATATATATATATATATATATATATATATATATATCTCATGAATTAGAGAAAAACTCGTAGTCTGGTCAGCGCATCTATTTTGGGTACAAAACGGCCATAGGTTCGTTCGAATCTTGTCACCCTTATATGGATATGATATCCTTCTCCATGGTCGCACCGAAAGTACGGTGTATGTTGTTGAGGATGATGTTACACGGCGTTCAGAATCAGTCTTGAAGTGAATGAATTTCAACAAAAAAGAATGCACAATGAATTACTTGAGGCATCCATGCCTTTTTTGAATAGTTTACAACAAAATTTGAATAGGAGACAATTGTAACACCTCTTACCTTTAAACTAAGCCTTGTTTATGATTCAGGAGTTTAGGAAACCAAAATAGGGAGTTTAAAATTGAAAACTAGTTTCAGTACTGTAGATCAGATTCTATGCCGAGTTATAGGGATCGTAAAATATTTTACGGCTCGTCAAATTGGACTGTATAGTTTCTTTTTGAAATTTACGAAACCCTATAGATTTAGAGACCGTACAAAATTATATTGTCCGTCTTTTTTACCATATCAGTCCCTCAGGTTTTACAAATCACTAGAAAGTTGCAATTGTGATACAGTCTGTATAAAATTTTAGGGCCCAAACCCAGACCGTAGAAAATTCGATGATCCGTCGAATTTGGCCATAAAATCCTTCCGACTAGGAATAGTATAAATACGCATACATAGTTCCAAAATTAATTCTTCATATTTCTCCAAGCCCTAGAACAAAGTTCTCTCCTCCCATCATCCTCATAACTCAAGGTAAGTCCTTTTCATGTATTTCCATGCAACTCTAATCAAGTATAATCAATTCCTAAGTAGAATTCATTGAATCTAACCTAGGGTTTTCAAGAAAACCCAACTCAAGGTACAAGTCATGGATTCCTTCTACCATGTTCAAACCTTTAACACAAGTATTGGAGCAATTAACGTATGTAGAGCTTCTATCCACGTGTGGAATATCCATGTTCTTCCAATGCCACATTATTCCATGAAACCATATATTTCCATAACTTAGGGTTTTATTCTAATATCTTGATAACCCTAATTATATATAATATTATGTCATGTCTCTATTACAATTCGTAAATTATATTCATGATTGGTCATTATGATTGTCATGAACATGTCTGTAATCCATGAATGCATGTTTGAATTATATGAGTTCTTAATTATCAAGTTATGAATCATTATTACTTAACCTATGAAATTATAAATTTTTTCTCACAAGATATATTGTGTATTTATGTTCATGTTAAATTATCACAGATCATGTTTACAAGTTATTTCTTCAATTCATGGGATTACACACTAACTATTTTCAAGTACATTGTTTGGGAGTTTGATAGATTACCGAGAAGGCTCTAGTATCTTGAAACTACGTATGACACTGTAGAATAAGTGTCGCTCTGCCTAGAGGACGATACCTTCAGATTATTGATTAGATCATTTCATGTCATGTTCTTGTCTCATACCCCGGTAAAGTATTAGAGCGCTCTGCTGGTCGAGCTAGGTACCAAACTCCACGTACCCATGTGGTGATTTCATATTGTCGGTTATACTACTACTCTCCCCACATATATATAGTTTATAGATTTTACATATGTTATTATATTCATATTTTTAGTTTCATGTTCCTATTATTTCATATGTCTACTCATTCTTTCAGCTGCTTTACATACAATATAATTCAAATGTACTAACGTCCCTTTACATAGGGCATGTACTTTACGGTGCAGGTACTGAGTTTCAGGACGACAGATCTGCTCACTAGGATTCTATCAATATCATCCATTGGTGAGCCCCATAGCTTATTGGGTGTCAGTTAGTCACTTATTTTCCATATTATGCTTATTAGTAAAGGTATGCTAGGGCCTTGTTTTGGTAAACACTTTTGCATTCAGACTTGTGTTCTAGAGGTTTCATAGACTAGACTAGTTAGTATGTCATGTCAGTCATATCAGTAGTATTTTCAGACTTATCCCATTTTACTGAGATCATTCCACTATTATATTTTAGACTATAATTTCAGTATATGTTTTATACCATTATTATTGCATTCTTTTGATGTCCATGATGACTATCAATCCATGTAGTTTTATCGGTCACATGCAGTTAGGAACCGAGTGCTGCATATTGCCCAGGCCATGGTTCGGCGTGTTAAAAAACTTAGTATTAGATCCTAGATTCAAGAGTCTTAGGGAGTCCATGAAACCATGTCTAGGGGGGTCACTTTTATTTATGTAAGGGCCCCACATGTGTAAATAGTTGACCACCAATACATCTAGGATTATCTCACTTTTTTCATACTCTAGATCATGAAATTAGAGATATACCTTCAGGACATACTTCTAGATCGTGCAAATTGCATTTTTAGAAAATACGTGCAAAAAGGAAATCAACTACAAGCAAGAGGGCTGATACTAATATTGCTCATGAGAAAGATGCTTTGGCTCAGGGATCCAATTCGGTTAACAAGCCCTACCTTATACCACAGGGTCTATGCAGATTCCAGTTCCGCCGCTCAGTTCCTGTCACGACACGACCCCGGGCCCGCGACTGGTACCCTATCTGGGCACCCCTTACATGTATACATTAGAGAATAGCAGCGGAACATACAAAATCTCACAAAAATACCTAGACAGAAGTATCAACAGGCTAGCCGATAAGGCCACCTTCCGTGACATATACATAACTCAAAAACAACAGTTACCTCATCCTTTTTAATTTCTTTCTTTACAACCCAATCCACAAGATATGACTACAGACCTCTAAGAATAACAACTGTGACGGGACAGACCCCGCCATACCCCTGAATGTACAACAACCGAAAATACCAGAGATCTGAACCAAGGATAAGCCTCCGGAGTAATGGAGCTTCTCAACAGCTGAACCGTGATCCTAGGAGTGAGGATCAACAACCTGTATACTCTACCTGCGGCATGAACGCAACCCCCCGAAGGAGATCAATACAATATGTACCAAGTATGTGAAACTGAAAGTACTGTAATGAAATCATAAAGTCTAAAATAAAGCTGGAGACATGTATGATAACTCAAATAACAGTATACTGTGCCTTACTAACAATGAGAGTAAACAAGAGTATACTTTACTGCATAAAAATAGGAGGCTCATGATCAAAGCAGGGCCACCCGCCCGTAGTATCATTAAGCAATCCTACTCCTGGGACTATTTCACCCGCATAGGTCCTGTGGACCCGGATTGAGGTCATCCGCCTCGCATGGGACTATTTCACCCGTATAGGACTATTTCACCCGCATGGGCCCGGTGGGCCCGCAATGAGTACAAACGCCGCACTCACATCATGGGTAGCAAATCCATTGAATAAGTAGTAACCCGGGGGTTTTACCCCGCAAGAATAACATAACCTAACACAACCGGTTATCATACATAACATAAGCACTACCGGCTTATCATACATAACATAATGTCACGACCCGACCCCGGGCCCGCGACTGGTGCCCTACCTGGGCACCCTTCTATTCATACACTACAAAATAACCGCGGAAGATAAGTAACATATTTTTTTTAAACAAAGGCAAAGCCGATAAGGCTGTCATAATATAAATCACCCAAAAAGGGCCTACACTATTCAATAATGTAATTACAACTCTAGCCAGTCTAGCCCACATATGAGTACAGACCTCTAAGATTTTAGACAAATACTATGACGGGACAAGGCCCCGCCGTACCCGTGAATAAACATAGCCATTATGACAAGCTACAGAACATTGGAGCCGTCTCAAAATGATGAACCAGGATCCTAAGCTCGCGGATCCACAACTGTGTACCTAAACCTGCAGACATGAACGCAGCCCCCCGAAGGGTCGATTACTGTGCAGAATATGGAACGGAAATAAGGTACAGTAAACAGATCATAACTGTACCAAAGAATGACAGGGGCAAGTATAAAAAGTAAATACCAGATCCTACCATGTCATTACAACTCATGAACTTAATCGCACATTGTTATCTTTTCCCATTTTTCAATAAGAGTTATAGTCAAATTCTTACGTACATGGCTTTCAAAATACTTCAAATCAAGTTACATGGCTTTCAAAATACTTCAAGTTTCTTAACTTTTAAGAAATCAAGTTTCTTAACTTAGAATATCAAGTTATCAATGCTTTTCCCAAATCAAGTATTCTATACTTTTAAATCAAGTCATTCCTTCCTTTAAGAATCAAGTCCCATAACTTGAAAAATAAAGTCTTTTAACCTTTTAAGAATTCAAGGTTCATAGTCTTAAAACTCCATAACGTAAACTCTTTAAATTAAGTCACATATACTTTTATGCGTTGTGAATATGTTATACTTGTTTATAACGATCTTATTAAAGCAGCCATGATCTAGAAAATGTAATACAATTTTGTCTTATCTTAGTTTCTATGCAGATGGAGAATTCTACTTATTTTAATATAATTGATTGTCGATACATTTTCTTTTATTAACGCTGCAATGGCTTGTTCGATACTTATTCTCATTCGTGCAGTAACTTAGCAAAGTCAACTCGACTCCAAATACTTCCTAACGACTCTTACCAACATCCCCCATAAGACTTGGTAAGAACTTAGGATAACTTAGACATAAATTTCACATAGAGTAAATCAACATACATACCTCTTAACTTCTAAGAGTAGAAGGGACCATGAAATAACACCACATGTATATTACATACATATAATCATGCCAAAAGAAGGAAGAGGTTCACATACCTCGCGACGATTATCGACAAGTAGCAAAAAGCTCCAAAGTACTTCAACCTTGATAGCTATTCCATCCTTCAAGTAGAATACACTATATGTAGTACTTCAACCTATAGTAATCATAACATGTCTATCAACTCCTCACTTTTTAACGTAGAATCATACTAAGTGTAAAGTCACCAAATTCTACGGAAAATCGGACAACACCTCCTTTGTTTCTACGTACTTTTCCACATTTTTCAAGGCCCGAATTGAATAACCAAACGCCACATTTAAGGCCCAACAATTCAGCAAATACAAAGGGGATTACACGTCTAATAGGACGTGTAAAATTCTGCCCCACAATCAATATAAAATTGTCTATTCCTTAAGGCACATTATCGGCAATAACACTATCCATAACATTATCAATTGTCTTTCAATTTCCTTTTTCAATCCAAGTTGTTATTCCAACATGTTATATACATAATAACAATTATAACAACTATAAATCCTTTCTTCCTTAACATGCGACGATTGTAACTATCGACCAAATTGATTACAACATAAATAACTAACTTGTCCATTTTCGGTTTTTAACATGTCGACATGATCCAATATTTTCAAACTTCATTCTATATACCACATGCTCAATTCTTAACTACTATAACATGTAATCATCAATTACATTAAGAAGATGAAGATTTTACCTCAATAAGCCCTAATAGTGTCCAAGCGTAAAAGTCGATCCTTAGAAAATTTTAGCTCCTCTTCTTATGTTCCAATCCGCTCCAAGCACTCCTTAGAAGCTCATGAAGAACTCCTCTTCAAGTTCCATCTTCAAAGTTGAAGAACACCTTAGGTTTTCGCCTTGCGACTAACGTGAAAACGTCATTTTTCCGGGATCTTTCTATTGAGATATCCTTACAATACCCCTAGGAACCTTGGTTTAAAGTATTGGGATTATTGAACCACAAATGAAATTTTTTTCTTGCTCCTTCATGTCAAACCCGAGAGGCTCATTTCAAGAACTCAAGTTCTTAGATAAACATGTGTTTCCTTATCTTTTAGGAGTTAGAGAGAAGTTTCTCTCACTAAGAAAACGCTCTCAACGTTTCCCTTAGTTGCTCCTTCGGTTTCTTCCTCTTCTTCCCCCCCTTAGATTTTCGTTTGTTTCATTATGGTTTAATTGTTATTGTCCACAATATGAAAAAGTCTAAACGTTACACACGTTCTAGCAATGATTCAGGAGGTTCAGGCAGTTCGGCTAAAGCTAGAACAAAGAAGAAAAAAAAGAATGGCAGTAGTCCAACAATTGCCGAGGAAAATCTTATTCCGACAATCTCGGACCCTTCTGTGTTGGTTCATGTTACTCCAGACTCGCGCTTTTCTTTAGAAAATGTAGTAGATGATTCTATGCTACAAAGGATACATGAATGGGGCAAAAATATAGAAATTGAAAGCTTAGATATAAGTGAGTTTGAAGGCAGAACTTCCGGCAGGACCATTGACGCCCCTAATGCTACTATGGTGGTTGATAATTCCACGGGCCAATTTGTTGGTAAAGGGATCATTTCGGAAGAACTAGACAGTCACTCCAGCATTAGTACCCGACTACACGGAAATTCTCTCGTGTTAGCGGAAAAGGGTTAAAATCTAGGCGGACATTGCAATTGGAGAAGCAAGACACGATGGCATTCTCGGGTCCCAGGGTCAGGGCGTGGGTCAGAAGTTCATGGCGGGTCGTGCAGGTGTTCATGGGTCCAAGAGTAATCACGTCTTGTTTGATTCAAAGTCAGTTGAAAGCATTGATGGTACTCCTATCCTCAAGAAGTTCAACGCGGCTGTCAAGAGAGCAAACTTCAATGCCCCGGGAATCGATGTGACTACTCCTATTACGGGTCGGGTCTTGGGTCAGAAGGCTAAGGCGGGCCACGAGGATAACAATGATACTAGGAATATGCACTCTATACAAGGATCAAGATCAGATGTGGAATACGAAGGGGTTTATCCCCGAGGACCTAACGTCATTATTGAGGTGCCGAGGCGCCACACATTAATGCCATGTATCAACTTTTCACTCACAACCACGGCCTTTATGATGGTCCGATTTCCAAGGAGAGGCGGGGATAACCTAGGGACATTAACTACCCCGCTTCTGAGGAGCTAAGTCGGTTGTGTGTTCTAACGCTTTTATTGAGGGTCGAGGCGTCGCACATTTATGAGGCGGGTACCAATGACTCTCTCATAACACCGGGACTTTATGATGGTCTTAGTTCCAAGATGGATCAGGGGGATAATCTAGGGGCATTGACTACTCACGTTACACAAAGAGCCAAGTCAATTGTGAGAAACAAAGCTATTTCTATGTCCAAGGAGCCTAGGAACTCCATAACCATCAATAATGCGAGGCCAGAGGGTCGACATTGAATGATCTGGGATTCAAAGTGCCTCTCGTGATTCAAGACAACAACCCCAGATTTCTTTAAGTGTCACCAATGAAGCCTTCCCTACTTTAGCTAGTTTGCTAAGTGGAGGCAATCTCAAGAATCACAACACTCCTTTCGTCTTTAAAACTTCCTCGGATTCGAATAGAGTCTTAAACATCCCCCCTCTCTCATCTAATACCACTTCACTACTTCCTGAATTTACAACACCTCACCCCTTCTATCTCCTCTTCCTTCTATTCCTTCTGAAAACCAACACAAATTCCCTACCCTCCCAAATGGCACGCAAATCATCTCTTCTATTGCGGGCCCAAGCTCACTCCCTTCTACCATTCCCTCTCTGCCTATACCTCCAGATATACCTCCCAATGATTTACACACTAATGCATCTTCTAAACCATATCATATCCCTACCACGGCAACAACTCATAACAATCTTCCCCCAAACCATGGCAAAGGTCCCTTCCCTCCTAAAAAGACTTATGCTGGAGTCTTTGCGGGAACTAGGATTGAGGCAAAAGGTATGAAGTTACAATTTATTGAACAAAAAGGGGCGGAAGTAGATATAGAAGTCGAGGATGAAGTTCCTTTCATAGAAACTTGGGGCTATTGCCTAATAGGTTGCTTCACTGTCCTTTCCCGGAAGAGAAGCATTGAATACGATTGTGAAAGGATGGGAGTTAAATGCCGTATTATACCATATGGCAAAAGGGCTGATGTTCAAATTCATGACGGAGGAAGAGCGCACTAATGTACTTCACGGAGGCCCTTATATGGTCTACGGGAAAACCATGATGCTCAAGGCTATCAATAAAGGAGTTCTTATAACGGATGATTTGTTTATGGACATTCCTATTTGGGTCACTTTCTGACATTCCCCTTTCTATTTGGAGGTAACGCCTTAGTAAGATTGCTTCACGTGTAGGAAAACCTCTTTACACCAATATACTAAGGAAAGGTCTAAAATGAACTATGCAAGAGTTCAGTGGAAGTGGATGTTAGCAGGAGCCGATAATGGATTTTGTCGTCAAACTCCCAGATAACAGAAGGTATACTCAAAGGGTAAACTATGAGAATTACCCGGACTTTTGCTATCATTGTGCGACTTTTGGACACAACCATTTGAAGTGTAGGAAGCTGAGGGATGATGTCAACAATGAAGAAGCTCCAAAACACGCACATCGAGGTACCCCTAACAACAAGGATGATTCTACTCGTTTGAAGGTCAACAAAGGTACGGGTGGAACCAACCCTCCTCCCCCTCATCCACCAACTTCTCAACATCCCGTAGATGCTGATAACTTGATGGACATTGAAGAAATTGAGCACACAACACCTCGCAGTACCTAAGCTTGGGAGAAGTATCACGTCCGCGTCCTCGGCTTTGGGTCATTCGGCCCACCATGTTTGCGGAATTCTCTAGCAAAGTCCTCACCGCCTAATTCTCACAATGGCGACACAACATGTTAGGATGAGGGTGAGTCAAAACATTCTGATTACGAGATGCCTATGAACCCGCCACCTTCATTGGATGAAGTGACATACAACGGTCTACGGAAAAGGCTCGGCTTGTGTCAAATGCGTTAACTTTGAGCGGGGAACATAGCTTGGTGGTACACAAGTTATGGCTTCCAGCAACAAAGATGATGGATGGCAAGAGGTTTTGTCCAAAAGAATGGGCCAAAAGCGGTGGGAAGCGAAGGCGACTAAAGCGCGAGGTGCTAATAAAACCTCCTTTGTTTCCTAATGAAAATACTTTGTTGGAATGTCCGTGGTCTTTGCGGACAAAGGGATAGGGCTGCCACGCAAGCTCTAGTGTGTAGTATCACAAAACAGCATGACGCGGCTATGATTTGTCTTATGGAAACTAAGCTATCTCGGCCAAGGACAGAGTCTTTCTCTACTCAAAGATTCAAAGAATGGAAGTTTTGCTCAAATTTGGAATTCATTGGAGGCGGTAGAATGCTATTACTTTGGGATCCATCCAGGGTTTGTTGCGAAGTGCTTGGTATGGACTCTCAGCATATCCATGTCCAGGCAAGTTGCAATATAACACAAGTGTCCTTCCTTGCCACATTTGTGTACCCGGTTTATAGCATCTCAGATAAAAGGATGCTTTGGCATCACCTTTCTCACTTGGGCGTTGGCATCACTAAGCCTTGGATGATTATGGGAGATTTCAACACTTATTGCTACCCTCATGATAAGGTGGGGGGTCCTCCTCTCACGCCTTATGCACTTAGGGATCTTGGAGATTTCAGGAATTCTCATGGACTAGAAGACGCTCCTTCTTCCGGTTCCTTCTACACTTGGACGAATGGTTCGATTTGGTCTAAGCTTGATAGAGTGTTGATGAATCAAAATTGGAGTGATTTGACCCTAGAATGCACAGCCAATTTCATGCCTATGGAACCTGTCTCGGACCACTGTCCTGTGATAGCCACGATTATTGCATCCTATAATATTGGGAAACGCCCTTTCAAGTTCATGAATATGTGGCTTTCTCACCCAGCCTTTGAGAACATTATGACTTCATGTTGGAGACAAGACATATTGGGAACTGCTCAATTCGTCCTTGCCTCCAAATTGAAAGCCTTGAAGCAACCTTTAAGGGCTTTGAACATAAGTGACTTTGGAGGTATCGAACAAAGAGCAAAAGGGGCAAACATAGAGTTCAAGGAGGCTATCAATGCACACATGGAAAATCCCTTTGATGAGGAGCTTAAAGCCAAGGTTAAGTCGTCAAGAGCTAGAGCAAACACCTTACTGGAAGCTGAAAGACACTTCATAAGGCAGAAGTCAAGACATAAGCACTTGATTGGAAGTGATAGATGTTCCAAATACTTTCATAGCTTGATCAAAAGGAGTAATGTCAGGAACTCCATTAACTTTCTTGTTAAAGCTAATGGTACTATCACTACATCACCAGAAGAAGTTAGGAAGTTGCTTGTTGAATTTTACAAAGATCTATTAGGTACTTCCCGACCCACTACCAACTTTGATCCTGAAGTGTTCAACTTTGGCCCAAAGCTGAGTGAAGAAGAGAGATTACAGCTTTTGCATTTCATCACCCCAAAGGATATTTGGGAAGCTCTCTCTGATATAGGCAATGACAAGGCACCTGGACCAGATGGTTATACGGCTGTCTTCTTCCAGAATAGATGGAAAGATGTGGGCCATGATGTTGTAAGATGTGTCCAAGAGTTCTTCTCTACTGGAGTTCTTTTGAAGCAGGTAAATCATACCATCATTACCCTGCTACCAAAGACTGATCATGATCCCAAGGTAAATGATTTCAGGCCAATCGGATTGACTAATGTGATTTATAAGATCATCACAAAGATTCTAGCTAACAGAATGACATTGATCATTCCTTCTCTCATTGACAAATCCCAAGGGGCTTTTGTGAAAAGAAGAAACATGATGGACAACGTATATGTGACACAAGAGCTTGTGAGAGGATTTAATAGAACCAGAGTCTCACCAAGATGTATGCTTATGGTGGACCTTCGTAAAACATTTGATACAGTCTCTTGGAGCTTCCTCGAATTGGTACTAAGAAGTCTAAAATTTCCAGACAGATTTACAAGATGGATCATGGAATGTGTTAGCTCAACCTCCTTCTCCCTTTCTATCAATGGTGAGCTACATGGATACTTCAAAGGAAAGCGCGGCCTAAGACAAGGTGATCCTATGTCCCCTACTCTCTTTATCTTATGCATGGAATACCTCTCAAGGCTGCTTAAAATGAAGGCTGAGGCAAGAGCTTTCTCATATTTTCCAAAGTGTAAGAAATTGGGCATTACTCATCTGGCATTCGCGGATGACCTCATGCTTTTTGCCAAAGGAGATATATCTTCAGTTGGGATTCTTATGAATTGTCTGGAAGAGTTGGAGGCTGCCTCAGGATTAACTCTTAACCCAGCTAAATCCTCTGTCTACTTAGCGGGAATGCATTCTACAGTTCGGGACTTGATATTGTCCAGAGTGGGTTTCGCCATTGGAAGCTTTCCGGTACGATACTTGGGGATCCCTTTGTCCCCAATTTCAGTCTCGGTGGATCAATTTGCCCCATTCACTAGTGCTATTTCGAATTACATTCAGAAATGGGGGCATCACACCCTTTCTTATGCTGGTAATCTGGAACTAAGCAGGTCGGTTGTCCAAGGGGTTGAGAGCTTTTGGTTCCGGGCACTTCCTATCCCGGCCACTATTATCAACAAGGTACGGTCTGCTTGTATTCAGTTCTTATGGGGTGGGAAACCACCAAGAGTTGCTTGGGATATCATTTGCTTGCCTCAAACTGAAGGTGGCTTGGGTCTTATGAACATCAAGGAATGGAATCATGCCTTGTTATCCAGGACGATTTGGCAAACTCACACTAAGTCGATTCTCTTTGGGTCCAATGGATCAATAGCCACTATTTGAGAGGTATTACAATTTGGGACTATGAGGTACGTCCTAGGGACTCCCCCTTATTCAAAAAGATTTGTGGGATTCGCGACAAATTTGTTTCTATCTTTGGTAGCCATGGTGATGCTATTGACGGCTTTACAAAATGTTGTGCCAATGGTATATTTGATTCAAGCCTCGTGTATGATATCTTGCGCACTCATGAAGCTAAAAAGCCTTGGATGTCACAAATTTGGAAAGGCTCCATTCCTCCCAAATTCTCTTTTACTATGTGGCTAAATTGCGAAACGGTTAGCTACAAAGGATACTCTATCATTTCTCAACTTGGAGGATAAATCTTGCGGGTTCGCAAGCAAGCTAATGAAACAAGGAACACCTCTTCTTTGCACCTATACACATGATTTGGAAGAGCATAAAAGATTGGTTGGGTATTAGAAGAGAGATGACAATCGTTGAAAGCTCCTTAAATGGATTAAGAAAGAACACCGCGAGACAAGCATCCGAGCCAAAGCTATTTTGCTTACTTTTTGCATAATGGTTTATGAGATTTGGAGGGCAAGAAACACAATGCTCTTTGAAGGCACAAGCTTTCCGGCAGAAGAGGTCATTGCAAGAATCAAAACAACATCTTATAGAGTTCTCTATGATTTTATCCCCTCTTGTAATGGCACCTTTTGAGTGACCACCCCTCCCCTCTATCACTTCTTGTTTGCATTACGTTGAGGCTTGAGATACCTCAACGACTGATTGTAGCCACTTCCTTTTCGTTATTAGTAATAATATTTGCATTTACCTAAAAAAAAAAAAAAAAAAAAAAAAGAACTCAAGTTCTTGAAATTTTTTCTAAGTGTGGGAAGCTTATCTTGCTACTAGTATAATATAACACATCCAAGGGCCAAGATTAATACACTTGAAGGGCTAGGATTTAGTCAAGAATGTCAAGCTCCACTTGTCTAGCTTGACTTGTCAACATTTTCGTCCTACTTGGGCATGTCGAGGGTGACACGTGTCTCCATCTCATTGGTCTAAAATATTTCGTTTCTCGAAATTTCCATAATTGGTCAAAATATCGGAAACCTCGTGGGCCCCACAAAAACGTAAAATTTCTCGGGTGGGCCCCACGTATCCAACTCTGAAAATAAAATTTCATAATTCCGATAAATTCTAAAAGTCTTAAATAACAAATTCGGGAACCCAATTCTCACTAACGAATAATTTTCCTTCCCGTGGCTCGAAATCATTTTCCGTAGGAAAAAGCAATCCTTCTTTCGTTTCAAACTTAAAGTCGTATCTTCTTACGTACATTCTCTTAAACACATGTCCTGGAATTACGGGGTGTAACACATAAGCACTACCGGCTTATCATACATAACATAAGCACTACCGGCTTATCGTACATAACATAAGCAAGTTAAGAAATCCCCTAACTTCTTATTAGCTTTGTTCATATACACTCTCATTTTAGTTTACTTAAGGCACTATCATGTCATTATAAAAATCCGGGAATTTAACCCAAAGTACTACGTACTTTTATTCTTTTATATGACTCTTTTTCATATAAACTTCCAAGATACTCATAACCATAGTATCAAGTCATATTTACTTTTCAAAACAAGTCACAATACCTTTTAGAACTACATTTAAAGACTTCTAAATCAAGTGACTTCTTTCTTTAAAACCTTAAGCAATTGATGTCTTCAAATCAATTTGTGTTTCTTCATTTCAAGTCATTTATCATTATTTACATTACTAGAGTAACCCACTCTTTCATCTTTCCATAAAGCTATTATAACCAACTTTCCATAAAGTCGTTATACTAACTTTATACTTTAGAAACTAAGACATCTTTAACCTTTCATAAAGCCGTCATAACTAACTTCCCATAAAGCCGTTATAACTCTTTATGTCTTAGACAAATTCATTCTTTTTATAACCAAGAGACTTATACTTTCAAATCAAGTTACATGACTTTCAAAATACTTCAAGTCTCTTAACTTTAGAATATCAAGTTATTAATACTTTCCCCAAATCAAGTATTTTATACTTTTCAAGTCAAGTAACATATACTTCTTTGAAAACGAGTTACTACACTTTCGAAAATCCATACAAGGATACCAAAATGAAACCGAAGTTCATTTAAAACACGACGCCTCACCGTACTATACATTTCATAAGATTCATGCTCAAGATATAAGAAAAGTTTCCACATACCTCTTGGTTCAATCCACTTGCTAAGTCCATATGTATGTCGCGTAGTATGTCAACCTATAATGACCATACTACGTCTATTAACTTCTAACTTTAAACGTAGAATATCCCAAGTGTAAAGTCACTTAATTCTACGGAAAATTGGACAGCACTTCCTTTGTTTCTACATACTTTTCCACCTTTTTCAAGGCCCGAAATCAATAACCAAACGCCACATTTAAGGCTCAATAATTCAGCTAACCAAAGGGGATTACACACCTTAACAGGACGTGTAAAATTCTGCCCCACAATTTATACAAAACAGTCTAACAACTTAAGCCTCATTCTCGGCAACTATCAATATCAACAACAATATCAATTTTCGTTCAATTCCTTTTGTCACGACCCGACCCCGGGCCCGCGACTGGTACCCTACCTGGGCAACCTTATAGGTTTACCTCAGAGATAAACAGCGAAACATACATAAACTTAAACTATGAAATAAATAATAGGTCAGCCGATAAGGCTACCTCCCTGGATATAAACAAATCCAACAGCAGTTACCTCAATTTTTTTTTAAAGCTGTCACGACCCGTTCCGGGGCCCGTGACTGGTGCCTTACCCGGGCACCCAAGTAGTCATACATCAGAATAATCAGCGGAATATAAAAACAAGACATGAAACAGTTGTAAAATGAGACACAGTTTTATGTGAGAAAATGTCGCCTTTCGACATATATATATAAACAAAGTTTTGCAGTTACATCCCAACTGTACAATAGGACTACAGACCTCGAAGAAGATAAACAACTATGGCGGGACAGGGCCCCGCCATACCCTGAATGTACAAAACTATATACAACAACAGGAAGATCATACCCAAAAGTCGAGCCTCCGGAGAAGATGGAGCTCCTGACACCAAAGCAAAAAGATCCTAAGGATGTGGATCTAGCACCTGCTTGCTCTTACCTGCGACATGAACGCAGCCCCCCGAAGGAGGTCAGTACAACAGGTACCAATTATGTGAAACTGTAAAGTACTTAAATGAAATCAAAGTATTTAAAACCATTTGCAAATACAATCGGTTCAATTGCACATAGTGCCATATCACAAACAAGAACAATAATAGGTAAATCAGAATGTGTCTTTTCTAGGCGCGAATGATCGAAGCAAGGCCAATCTCCCATAGTATCATTATGCGCGCCTAGTCACGACTTCCGCACCGCATAGGTCACACACAAACCCGCATGAGGTATTCTCGCGACGGGGTAGCTAACCGGCACCTCCTCGACTCCCGGTCCGCATAGTCTCAATAGACCATAGTCACACAGACCGCATAGGCATCCCCGTGACGGGCTAAAACACCCGAATGATCAATCACTCGAACTCCGCACTCGCATAGTCACACAGACCGCATAGGCCGTATAGACCCGCATCAAGGGTGGCAAGCCCTCGGTATAACAAGTCAAGGGGGTAGGTGATATAATAACATTACAACTGACTTACCGTTTAGCAACGTAAGCAAAACAAGAATGACCCCCTTTCACAACATCACAAGACACTAACACACGTAGCATTATAATATGTGTATTTATCAAACAATCTTACTACACCTTACAGAAATCAATACAAGGTGTTTATAAACAATTAAGTAAACAGTTCCTTTTATCATTCTAAAGTTGTTATACCTAACTTCCCATAAAGCTAGTATAACTCTTAAGCTTTTTGTTTAAAAACCAAATATTTCTCTTCTGTTAAAAATGATTCAGTATTCTTTTGGAATGCATCAAGATTCTTATTATCCAGGCTTAAGTCAAAAGACATTGCCGTAATTATTATTCAGGCTTAAGTCAAAAGACATTGCCGTAATTATTATTCAATTAACACATGTACGCTCACCGCACTATATATATATTTTAAAATATCATGCTTAAGAGTATAGGAAGAATCACATACCTTCTCGGCGAAATCCACCTGCCAAGTCGAATATGTCGCGCGCAGAGAATCAACCTATAATAGTCAAATACGTCTATCAACGTCTAGACTATTCTGTAAACAGTTCTAAGTAGAGGGTTCTCTATTCTACGGAAAATTGGGCAGCACTTCCCTACCCGTCAAGCTACTCAAGTCTACTGTGAAAACAGTCCTATGTAAGTACAGTTCAATTATTCTTCTTTTATACCCTTCTACTGTGATAACAGTTCAATTCTATTCATTAATATTCTTTCATATCTTATACTCAAGTCTTAACTATTCTTATATGTAATATCCAATTACAATAGAAGGACAAGAGTATTTACCTCGATAAGCCCAAAATTATCCAAGTTAAAAGTCGCTCCTGAGCAAGGTTTAGCTCCTAATTTGTACGCTCCGATAGCTCCAAGAACCCTTAGAAGTTCCCAACAACTTCTACTAAAATACTATAAGGGAATTGGGCTAGGGTATTTGGAAGACAACTATCTACCAAGGGGGGGTGTTTCGGCTAGGGCTAGAGGGGGAAGGTGTTTCGGCCAAGGCTTTCTCAAGGGGAGGGGGGGGGGGTGTTGGACGAAAACACTTCAAGAGAGGGGGAAGGATTTTCAAGACTTGGAGAGTGATTTGTGGATGAAGAAAACCTTCAAGTTAGGGGAGTATTTATAGGCCAACCAATGGCCAACCAATGGCCAAGATGAAGCCAAGTGCAAGGCAAGTGTAGGGTGGAGATTCACCCAAGTGTCCTTATCCATCTACTACACAAATATCCTACCAACTCCTTGTCTTGTGCAAAGGCACAAAAAACGTGCAATCTTGGCCCAATATTACCGTCCATTGAGGGTGACAAGTGTCACCCTCCCGTTGGTCCAAAATGTTTCGTCTCTCGGAAAAATCCGCAAAAAATAGAAATGACATAGCCGTAATTTACCCTACGCGAGTTTGTAAAACGTTTCGTCGAAAAACGATTCTTTTAGCGAGTTGTGCACAAACATTTCGTCCAAAGTGCCTAACTAAGGCTAAACTTTTGTACGTACGTCCTCACGTACATACTCTAGAAATACGGGGTATAACATTCTCCCCTCCTTAGAAACATTCGTCCCGAATGTTCCTTCCCAAGACAGTTAACGATAAAGCTTAAACAGTTTGCAAATGCCACATACGACCACAAAACAACACTTAGGCATATATGTCAATGAAAATTTACAAGTAGGAAAGTGAATTACCTGGAGGTGTGGGGAATAGGTGAGGATACTTCTGCCTCATGTCCTCCTCAGCTTCCCATGTCATCTCCTCCCTGAGCTCGTTCCGCCACAAGACTTTGACGGAAGCCACGTCCTTGGTCCGCAGAGGCCTAACCTGACGATCGATTATCGCTATGGGAGTCTCCTCATACGATAACCCCTCGGTCACCAGGACATCGTCAATCGGGTGTACCCTAGATGGATCCCCGATACACCTCCTCAACATAGAAACATGAAACACCGGATGCACTGCCTCCAGATCGGACGGCAGATCCAACTCATAGGCAACCTTGCCTACCCTGCGGACAATCTGATACGACCCAATGTACCTTGGGCTGAGTTTCCCTTTCTTCCCGAATCTCATCACACCCTTCATGGGTGACACCTTCAGGAAAACCCAATCATCAACCTCGAACTCCAGATGCCGACGATGATCTGCATATGACTTCGCCGACTCGAGCCGCCAAGAACCTCTCCTGGATAAGCTTCACCTTATCCACTGCCTGCTGCACCAAATCTGGTCCCACTAACTGTACCTCGCCTACACCAAACCAGCCTATCGGCGATCTGCACTTCCTCCCATACAAGGCCTCATAAGGCGTCATCTGAATACTGGAGTGGTAGCTATTATTATACGCAAACTCAACTAGAGGCAAATGATCCTCCCGGTACCACGAAGTCTATAACACGTGCTCGCAACATATCTTCAAGAGTCGGATAGTGCGCTCTGCTGTCTGCATGCGTGGATGGAATGCGTACTCAAAGCAACTCGTCCTAAACCTTCTCGAAAGACCTCCGAAGTTAGCCAGAACCGGGCTCCTGCATGCGATATGATCGAAATAGGGACTCCTTGCGATCGACGATCTCTCGGATGTAAAGTCCGCATAATCCTCGGTAAAAGTCGCCCCGACGGAAGAAAGTGGGCTGATTTCGTCACCGTCGACGATAACCCGGATAGAATCATGTCTCCTCCGAGTGCGAGGTAATCCGTGATAAAGTCCATGTTGATCACCTCCCACTTCCGTGTCGGGATCTCAATAAATCGCAACAAACCACCAGGCCTCTGGTGCTCTACCTTCACCTACTGACAACACGGGCACTGAGCTACGAACTCTGCAACGTCCCTCTTCAAGCCATCCCACCAATACACAGATCTAAGGTCGTGGTACATCTTGGTCGACCCTGGATGGATAGAGTAACGCGCGCTGTGTGCTTCCCTAGAACTCCGCCAAGTCCTGAAACATCTGGAACACACAACCTGCCCTCAAACCTTAGCACCCCATCAGGTTCTACCTCAAAAGGACCCTTGCCCTCACGAAGAGCCGTATCACGATACCGAATCAAAACCGGATCCTCAAAATGTTGCCTCTTCACCTCCTCGACGATGGAAGACTCGGCAACCTCTCGAACTCGAACCCCACTGCTACCAGAATCAATCAAACGGACACCAAGGCTCGCTAACTGATGCAAATCGCGAACCATGCCCCTCCTCTCCGGCTGCACATCTGATAGGCTGCCCATCGACGTACGACTAAGGGCATCTGCCACAACATTGGCCTTCTCCGGGTGGTACAGGATGTCAACATCATAATCCTTGAGCAGCTCTAACCACCGTCTCTGTCGTAAGTTCAGCTCCCTCTGGCTGAAGATATACTGGAGGCTCTTGTGGTCTGTATAAATATCCACATGAACTCCATACAAATAGTGCCTCCAGATCTTCAAGGCGTGAATCACCGCTGGCAACTCCAAATCATGGGTGGGGTAGTTCCTCTCATGCTTCTTAAGCTGTCGGGATGCGTACGCTATAACCTTGCCTTGCTGCATCAACACACATCCCAACCCGATGCCTGACGCATCACAATACACGACATAGCCGTCGACCTCCGGAAGAGTAAACGGGCGGCCGTCGATCTCTCAAGAATCGGAAACCCGCCACAAGCATCACCATCAAACTTAGCCGCCTTCCGAGTCACCGAGTCAATGGTGCAGAAAGAAGCAAACTCGCCCACGAACCGCCGATAGTAACTGCAAGGCCCGTAAAAGCGCACCTGCCGGAGTAGTAGGTCTAGGCCAAGTCCGATCGCCTCGATCTTGGCCGTATCCACCGAATACCATCGGCCCGGCAATATGCCCAAGAAAAGCCACCAAGCTAACCAAAACTCACATTTGGAAAACTTGGCGATAATCGCTGGTCTGGAGAATCACAAGATAGCCTCAAATGCTCGCATGCTCCCGCCTGGCGAGAATAAACCAAGATATCATCGATGAACACTATCACAAACGTGTCCAAAATGGTTTGAACACTCGGTTCATCAAATCCATGAATATCGCCGAGCATTGGTCAACCCAAAAGACATGACCACGAACTCATAATGCCCGTCTGGTCCGAATGCGATCCTAGGGACATCCGCCTCTCGACTCGTACTGATGATAGCCGATCGCAGATCAATCTTGGAGAAACATCTCGCACTCTGCGGTGGTCGAACAAATCATCAATCCGGGAAGGGTATCTTCTTAATGGTCACCTTGTTCACCGTAATCAACACACATGCGCAAAGGCCCCGCCCTTCTTCTTCACGAACAATACCGCGCTCCCGGGAGAAACACTAGGTCCGATGAAGCCCTTCTCCAAAGAAATCTCTCACCGGTCCTTCAACTCTCTCAACTCGGCAGTGCCATTACGTATGGCGGAATGGAAATAGACCGAGTGTCCGCAAAGACATCAATACAAAACTCTATCTCCTCTCGTGAGGATACCGGAGGTCGTCTGAAACACGTGCGGGAACTCTCGACTACTGAACGGCGAAAATCGCACAACAAACCTCGAGATCAAACACCCGAACGAGATGGTAGATATACCCCTTCTGCACCATCTTCCTAGCCTTGAGGTAAGAAATAAACTTACCCCTCGGCGATACAGTGTTCCCCTCCCACTCAACAACCGGCTCCCCAGGAAAATGGAACCGTACCACTCTCCCTCTGCAGTCTACATTGGCATAGCAGGAAGCTAACCAATCCATACCCATGATCACGTCGAAATCAGTCATGTCCAACTCTATCAAGTTGGCTAGGGTCTGACGACTGCATAAAGTCACTGGGCAAGCCCAAAATACCCGCCGAGCTACCACCGAATCACCCACCGGCGTAGCTACCTCGAAAGGGTCTATGGACCCAGGCTCTATCCCTATCCTACTAGCAACAAGGGGAGATATATAGGACAGAGTAGAACCCGGATCTATCAAGGCATACACATCGAATCGAGAAACTGATAGGTACCTGTGACGACATCAGGTGAGGCCTCCTGATCCTGCCGGCTGGACAAGGCATAAATGCGGTTCTGAGGACCGCTAGAACTGGGACCCGCGCCACGACCTCTGCCGCGACCTGCTGGTCCATGAGTACCCTTGTCACGACCCGACCCCGGGCCCGCGACTGGTGCCCTACCTGGGCACCCTTACAGGTGTACATAGGAGATATACAGTGGAACATACATAAACTTAAACAATGAAATAAATTATAGGTCAGCCGATAAGGCTACCTCCCTGGATATAAACAAATCCAACAGCAGTTACCTCTAAAAAATATTTTTATAAAGTGACCCGCAAGATATGACTACAGACCTCTAAGAGTTTACATAACAACTGTAACGGGATAGGGCCCCGCCATACCCCTGAATGTACAAAAGTCAACGACTTCAGGGAACCATACCAAAAACAAAGCCTCCGGAGAAATGGAGCTTTCCAGAACCGAACAGTGATCCTACGAGTGTGGATCAGCAAGCTATGTACCTCAACCTACGGCATGAACGCAGCCCCCCGAAGGAGGTCAGTACAAAATATGTACCAAGTATGCAAAGCGAAAATCGTAATTTAAATCATAATAGTCAAAAGTACAGGTGAAGGCATATATGATAACCAAATTAACAGTACACTGTGCCTCACTGAAGTGGAAGTAATGAAAGTCAGTTTTACCTTATACAGCCTGTCTCAACATATGAACCATAGTCACACCAGGGCTATGAACCCCAGCCCTCAAATATCCAAGCGCGCCCGTGGGATTCCCCATCACCGCCGACCGCTAGGTGTAAAATCTAACTCTGTGACGCGCCCGTGGCATCCTTCCTCACTGTCGGCGTACACACAAATCTAACCATGTATATACCTATATCCTCTGCCCGTGGAATCCCCCGTCACTGCCGACAGCCATAAAAGTAAATACAACCATGTGACGCGCCCGTGGCATCCTACCTCACTGTCGGCGTACACATACACAATACATACATATATACATATATCATGCCCGTGGAATCCCTCATCTCGGGTACATGACTTCATGAGGTGTTCCTCGCATCGTGGGTAGCAAATCCACGGAACCAGGTGGTATAACGATCTTGGGGGTGTACCCCTCATTTATACTCTTACCCCTCAAACTACATGCCTCTAATCCTCATCGTAAGCATGTCCCCGACGCATACCCGTAGAATCCCACTTCACTGACGGTATGTCCCGGTAAACTCATACTAAGACCATGGAAACATACCCGTGGAATCCCACATCACTGTCGGTACATCCAAGTAAACTCATACTATGACCAGGAGCATACGCTGAATCCCACATCACCGCCAGACGTCGGTAGACTCATAAGGAGGCAATGGAGGCATACCCGTGGAATCCTCCATCACTGACGGTACGTCCAAGTAAGCTCCTAACTTCTTTAGACTTTCATTAACATACAAAATGGATCTCATTTTACGACCTTAGGCACTTTCCATATCACTTAACAAGTCCTGGGAAAATTCAACCCAAAGTACTATGTATTTCTATTCTTTCCAAGATCCCTTTTCCACATAAGACCCCAAGATACTAACACCCGTAGTATCAAGGCTTACCTACATTTCAAACAAGTCACTATACTATTAGAAATATGCTTCGGCTTCTAACTCAAGTGACCCTCATTTTAAACTTTTAAGCAATTGATGCCTTTAAATCGAATTGCCTTTCTTAGTATCCATTCTTTTATCTAGGCTTACCTTATTCGAGAAAAAAACCATTTCTTTAAGCTTCCATAAAGTTATTATAACCAACTTCCCATAAATCCGTTATACTAACTTTATGCTTTAGAACCAAGACATCCTTATCCTCCCATAAAGCCGTCATAACTAACTTCTCATAAAGCCGTTATAACTCTTTATGTCTTAGACCACTTTGCTCTCTCTATAACCAAGAGGCTTGTACTTCAATTCAAGTTACACTACTTTCAAAATACTTCAAAAATCTTAACTTAGAAAACAAGTTTATTAACTTAGGAACCAGGTCTCTTATCTTTAGAATAGTTCAAGAATCAATACTTCCCGAATCTAGTATTCTATACTTGATCATGTCAAGAAATCCTTGTCTACCTTATTAGGATAAACCATTCTTATAACTCTTCCTTAAGGACACGTGAGTTAATTCTCTAACTCAACCAACTAGACATCCTTAAAACAAGTCAAATATGTCAAATGACTTCACTTCATTTAAAATCACGTACGTCACCGTACTATACGCTTATAACTACTCATGCTCAAGAGATAGGAAGAGTTCTACATACCTCTTTTGCTTAATCCACTTGCCAAGTCCAATATGTCGTCCGTAGATGTCAACCTATAATGACCATAATACGTCTATTAGCTTCTAGCTTCAACGTAATATATTCTAATGAAAAGTCCCTTGTTCTACGGGAAATTTGGACAACACTTCCTTTGTTTCTACTTACTATGCCACCTTTTTCAAGGCCGAAATTCAATAACCAACGCCACATTTAAGGCTCAATTCATTCAGCAATTACAAGGGGATTACACGCCTACTAATACGTGTAAAATTCCGCCCCACAACAACACAAAATAAACCAATACTAAACCCCTTTCAACTCTTTCCAATCCAAGTTCTTAAGTCTAACATGATATCTAGCCCTAGACATCTTCAACAATTACAATCTCCCTTTACAACATGCGACGACCCAAATCTATTCAAATAAAACAGCCTCAGGCTCAACTCTATACTACTACAATAAAACAGCCTTAGGCTCAATTCTAAATCACTAAAATATAACAGCCTCAGGCTCACATCTATACTACTAAAATATAACAGCCTTAGGCTCATAACCAAGAGAAAGGGGAAACTTTTACCTTAAGGAATAGCCCACAAAAGCCCCTTTTCTTCCACCTTTTCCACAAAATCGCCCACCAGCGCTTCCCACAAGTTTACCCACACTTTTCCTTCTTGCCGCCGCTCCAACAATTTCCTCTTAGGCTAGGTTTTCTTCAAAAATCAAGAGAGAAGGGAGATGATCTTTCTTGGGAGGGTTTGAAATGAAATGGCCAAGTCTTCCAAGACTTGGCCCTAAAATAGGACCACTTTCAGATAAAAAGGATGGGAGGGACACTTGTCACCCTCCCATAGGTTTAAAACAAAAATATCCCCTGTTTTTACGTCATCGCAAGAACAATCCGCTTGCCGCGCTCGCCACCGGCGCCCGCGCGCGCCACTTCCGAAAAGTTCCTGCATTCCGCACGCGCCCTGCATTCCGGCCATGCGCTGCAACCTCTGAACCCCGAACAACAACCAGCGCGCTGCCTCAGATTCGGCGCCGCACTGCACTCAACCAAATCTGCTGCTTTTCGATCACGCACCAAACTTGAAACTTCCATAACTTTTGACTCTGATGTCCTATCGACGAACAGTTTGTTGCGTTGGAAACTAGATTCAGCGAACTTAATACTAATATTTTAAAACTCTTCAAAACTCCTAAAGAACTAGGAGATATACCACTCCAAAGTTGACTGAAAGTCTGCCCACAACCTTTTGCCAACCCAACTTTCCAAATTCAAATCTTATTTCCTTTCGTATGTTCTTAACTTAACCTCTTGAATTTACGGGGTGTAACATTCTTCCCCCCTTAGAAACATTCGTCCCCGAATGTTCTTTTGGAGTCAATCTAATACTCCTCGTACTTACAATTAATGGAACTTTATTTTGTCGCTCATGATCCTAAGATATCGCACTCGCATACCCATCCATCATTATCAACCAAGAAAACAGATCCCACGGGTGCACCAACGCTATTTACTCCCACTCAAGGCCTAAAATGCTTCTCTCATCGCACTTCCCACCTACTTCTAGCATACATACATAGTCTCAAAGTAATTCGTTCATGACACTTAAACATACAACAACTTTATCATGCATACAAAGCTCTAAAGGATCAAAATATACCTGAAATCGCATAGGCGGGTAAAAGGACCGCTAAAACTGGGAACTGCTACCACGACCTCTGCCGCGGCCGGTCGGTGCATGAACATCCTGCCTAGCCGTTGAAGGCGAGGAACCCAATCGACCCAATAGATCGTGCTATCCACCAGTACCACCTTTGGTCGGACAATCTCTCGCCAAATGGCCCTGTTGGCCGCAAGCATAACAAGCTGTCGACCTAGTCCGACATTCCCCAAAATGAGCTCTACCACAGTAACCACACCGAGGCAAAGGTGGCCTCCCCTGGCTACTATCCCCAGACATCTGTGAACCCGCAGCCCCGGAGCCACGACCGCCTCGAATATCCTCGCGGTCAAACCACGCCGGAAAGGCCGAGAAGGAGCACTCTGCGTTGGTGAAATGTAGTCGACACATTCTGCTTGTCCGCCTCGAAAACTATCCTGAAACTCTGCCGTCCTGGCCCTCTTGGGCTGGACTGAATCTGGCTAGCTCTCTCTCTCCCTATCCTCAATCCCCTGTGCATAAGCCTGCATCCTGGCAATATACATCCTCGTCAAGAGCTACTCCTGCATACGCGTAACCATATATCGGTCTAGTCCCATCACATAGCGGTGAACTCTGTCGCCATATCCGCCACAATAGTGGTGCATACCGCCAATGAGTCAAATTCGTGTTGTACTCTCTGATGGTTTTCCCATTCTGTCTTAACGCTAAGAACCTATCCAAGCGGGCTCTCCTCGTCTCAAGAGGCAAGAAGTGATCGAGGAAGGATCCCGTGAACTCACCCCAAACAGCTGGAGGAGCACCCATACCTCTAGACAACACCCACGACTCAAACCAGTTCAACGCAATATCGCGTAACCGGTAAGAAGCTAACACAACGGACTCGCCTCGAGGCCCGAGCACTGCGATAGTCCGCACTGCCGAATGAACTCCCGAGGTCCTCGCCGGACCTCGAACCATAGAACTCGGGTGGATTACAACTCAGAAAGTCTCGAATCCTCAAACTATCGGCTCTAGGGTTAGCTACCGGCTCCTGTCGGCGCTGCCCTGCCACAATGCTAGTCAATAATCGGATCTGCTCTCCGTAATCTCGATATTCAGCCCCTGGCTGTGGAACTGGAGGCTCAGGTACCGGAACCTCTGGTGTCACTGCCGCTCTCGGCTCCTCTAATACTGTCGGCATGGCTGATCTCGCCGATCCCCCCATAACCTCGTGCATGGTGCGGGCTCGATTCCTAGAAATCCTCTGTGTACCACTAACAACTCTTGCTGCTGCCTTGCCCTTCTGGGCCCTGGTCGCCTTCCGTGGAGGCATAACTGATACAATAGAACAGGTCAGAGAGGATTCAGCCTAGTAGGACAGCTCTACTGCACGATCTCAGAGAGAGAAGAATGGAAACAAATCCTAAATGTCCTGCAGCCTCCTGATTATAGATGTGGTGCACAACACATCAATAATCAAGACTCTACTAGACACGGTCTGTAGACACTTTCCGAGGACTAACTGCTCTGATACCACTCTTGTCACGACACGACCCCGGGCCCGCGACTGGTGCCCTACCTGGGCACCCTTACAGGTGTACATCTGATATATACAGCGGAACATACATAAACTTAAACAATGAAATAAATTATAGGTCAGCCGATAAGGCTACCTCCCTGGATATAAACAAATCCAACAGCAGTTACCTCAAAAAAAAAATTATAAAGTGACCCACAAGATATGACTACAGACCTCTAAGAGTTTACATAAAAGCGTGGACGACAGGCCCCGCCATACCCCTGAATGTACAAAAGTCAACGACTTCAGGGAACCATACCAAAAACAAAGCCTCCGGAGAAATGGAGCTTTCCAGAACCGAACAGTGATCCTACGAGTGCGGATCAGCAAGCTATGTACCTCAACCTGCGGCATGAACGTAGCCCCCCAAAGGAGGTCAGTACAAAATATGTACCAAGTATGCAAAACTGAAAGTACTGTAATTTAAATCATAATAGTCAAAAGTACAGGTGAAGAAATATATGATAACCAAATTAACAGTACACTGTGCCTCACTGAAGTGGAAGTAATGAAAGTCAGTTTTACCTTATACAACCTATCTCAACATATGAACCATAGTCACACCAGGGTTATGAACCCCAGCCCTCAAATATCCAAGCGCGCCCGTGGGATTCCCCATCACCGCCGACCGCTAGGTGTAAAATCTAACTCTGTGACGCGCCCGTGGCATCCTTCCTCACTGTCGGCGTACACACAAATCTAACCATGTATATACCTATATCCTCTGCCCGTGGAATCCCCCGTCACTGCCGACAGCCATAAAAGTAAATACAACCATGTGACGCGCCCGTGGCATCCTACCTCACTGTCGGCGTACACATACACAATACATACATATATACATATATCATGCCCGTGGAATCCCTCATCTCGGGTACATGACTTCATGAGGTGTTCCTCGCATCGTGGGTAGCAAATCCACGGAACCAGGTGGTATAACGATCTTGGGGGTGTACCCCTCATTTATACTCTTACCCCTCAAACTACATGCCTCGGAATCCCTCATCGTAAGCATGTCCCCGACGCATACCCGTGGAATCCCATATCACTGACGGTATATCCCGGTAAACTCATACTAAGACCATGGAAACATACCCGTGGAATCCCACATCACTGTCGGTACATCCAAGTAAACTCATACTATGACCAGGGGAGCATACCCGTGGAATCCCACATCACTGCCAGACGTCCGGTAGACTCAGAAGGAGGCAATGGAGGCATACCCGTGGAATCCTCCATCACTGACGGTACGTCCAAGTAAGCTCCTAACTTCTTTAGACTTTCATTAACATACAAAATGGATCTCATTTTACGACCTTAGGCACTTTCCATATCACTTAACAAGTCCTGGGAAAATTCAACCCAAAGTACTATGTATTTCTATTCTTTCCAAGATCCCTTTTCCACATAAGACCCCAAGATACTAACACCCGTAGTATCAAGGCTTACCTACATTTCAAACAAGTCACTATACTATTAGAAATATGCTTCGGCTTCTAACTCAAGTGACCCTCATTTTAAACTTTTAAGCAATTGATGCCTTTAAATCGAATTGCCTTTCTTAGTATCCATTCTTTTATCTAGGCTTACCTTATTCGAGAAAAACCATTTCTTTAAGCTTCCATAAAGTTATTATAACCAACTTCCCATAAAGCCGTTATACTAACTTTATGCTTTAGAACCAAGACATCCTTATCCTCCCATAAAGCCGTCATAACTAACTTCCCATAAAGCCGTTATAACTCTTTATGTCTTAGACCACTTTGCTCTCTCTATAACCAAGAGGCTTGTACTTCAATTCAAGTTACACTACTTTCAAAATACTTCAAAAATCTTAACTTAGAAAACAAGTTTCTTAACTTAGGAACCAGGTCTCTTATCTTTAGAATAGTTCAAGAATCAATACTTCCCGAATCTAGTATTCTATACTTGATCATGTCAAGAAATCCTTGTCTACCTTATTAGGATAAACCATTCTTATAACTCTTCCTTAAGGACACGTGCGTTAATTCTCTAACTCAACCAACTAGACATCCTTAAAACAAGTCAAATATGTCAAATGACTTCACTTCATTTAAAATCACGTACGTCTACCGTACCATACAGTTATAACTACTCATGCTCAAGAGATAGGAAGAGTTCTACATACCTCTTTTGCTTAATCCACTTGCCAAGTCCAATATGCCGTCCGTAGATGTCAACCTATAATGACCATAATACGTCTATTAGCTTCTAGCTTCAACGTATCACTTAACAAGTCCGGGGAAATTCAACCCAAAGTACTATGTACTTCTATTCTTTCCAAGATCCCTTTTCCACATAAGACCCCAAGATACTAACACCCGTAGTATCCAAGCTTATCTACATTTCAAACAAGTCACTATACTATTAGAAATATGTTTCGGCTTCTAACTCAAGTGACCCTCATTTTAAACTTTAAGCAATTGATGCCTTTAAATCGAATTGCCTTTCTTAGTATCCATTCTTTTATCTAGGCCTACCTTATACGAGAAAAACCCTTTCTTTAAGCTTCCATAAAGTTATTATAACCAACTTCCCAAAAAGCCGTTATACTAACTTTATACTTTCGAACCAAGACATCCTTATCCTCCCATAAAGCCGTCATAACTAACTTCCCATAAAGCCGTTATAACTTTTTATGTCTTGGACCACTTTGCTCTCTCTCTATAACCAAGAGGCTTGTACTTCAATTCAAGTTACACTACTTTCAAAAATACTTCAAAAATCTTAACTTAGAAAACAAGTTTCTTAACTTAGAAATCAGGTCTCTTATCTTTAGAATAGTTCAAGAATCAATACTTCCCGAATCTAGTATTCTATACTTGATCATGTCAAGAAATCCTTGTCTACCTTATTAGGATAAACCATTTCTTATAACTCTTCCTTAAGGACACGTGAGTTAATTCTCTAACTCAACCAACTAGACATCCTTAAAACAAGTCAAATATATCAAATGACTTCACTTCATTTAAATCACGTACGTCTACCGTACCATACAGTTATAACTACTCATGCTCAAGAGATAGAAAGAGTTCTACATACCTCTTTTGTTTAATCCACTTGCCAAGTCCAATATGTTACACCCCGTATTTACAGGACATGTTTTAAGATAGTACGTAAGAACTCACAAGTGATAAGATTTGAGACTTGTAAAAATTTATCGGAATTAAGAAATTGTCGGAAAACGTATTATTGTGACGAATGGGAGGGCGACACGTGTCACCCCCCCTCATTGATGTCTTGGACGAAATGCATGGGCACAAGGGTCATTTGACCCTTGTTAGGAAGACAAGTCTTGCAATGTAGAGAGCTTGACATGTTTGACTTAAGTCAATGGGACCACTAGCTTGATATTTAAGTAGAGCTTATCCTAGCCACCCAAATGGTTGCATCTTGACCCTCCAATGTGCTTTATAATACTAGTAGTAGCAATACTAGTGCCAACACTTAGAAAATTTTCAAGAGAAATTGATGAACTTGAGCACAAGCTCTCGGGTTTGGCTAGCTCTCTCTACAAAATTTTTTGTTTGATGTCCATTAAGCTTCCCACTTTAAACCAAGGTTCTTGAGGGTAGTGTAAGCATATCTCAATAGAAAAATCTTGGAAAAAGATAGTTTACGGGTTAGTCGCAAAACGAAAACCTAGTTGTCTTTCTAGGTTTTGGATTGGAGGTTGAAGGAAAGTTATTGGTATGGTGCTAAGGGTCTCAACAAGCGGATTGAAGTGTCTTGGAGAGGCTCTAAACTACTAAGGAGCGACTTCGGATTTGGAATCGGATTAAGAATCGTTAAGGTATAATCTTGTCTTTTAAGGGTGTTACAAGATTATATATATATATTGTTGTTAGCTTTACTTGTTGCCAACATGAAGTTGATATGATAAAGTATAAGTATTATGGATTGATTGTAGCATTGGAAATCCGGAATGTAATATAAGCCATGTTAAGTTGGATTTCAATTTAGTCGTTATTAGAAATCGTCGCATGTTACCTACTTAGAGATTATGGATTGTTATAATCAAATACGACTTGATATCATGTTATGCTACCAATTTGGATTGAAATGGAAATTTGATAAGAATTGGTAAGGTTGAACTCAAGGTGGCCGAAGTTGGAGTTTTAGTTTGTTTTTCAATTGTATTGGAGTACCTTATAGAAATTGTGCGCCAATTGGGGCTGTTTGGTTATTGTATTCGGCCTTGAAAAAGGTGGCAAAGTAAGTAGAAGCAAAGGAGGTGCTGTCCGATTTTCCGTAGAATTTAGCGACTTAGCACTTAGAATATTCTACGTTTGAATTAAGAGGTTAATGGACATTTTGTGGCCATTATAGGTTGAAGTACTTTGGAGCCTTTTTGCAACTTGTCGCTAGTCGTCGCGAGGTATGTGAACCTCTACTTTCTTTGGCATGATCCTACGTATGAAATATCCATGAGATAGTATTTCAAGATTTCTTCTACTCTTAGAAGTTAAGAAGTATTTACATTGTTGAATCTAAGTTAAGAGTATGTTAAATTGTCCTAAGTCCTTACTAGGTCTTATGGGAGACGTTGGTAAGAATGGTTAGGAAATTATGAGATTTGATTTAAAGGCTATGTGTCTTGATTTGTTTAAAGTAAGTAAGTGGATTTTATGTTCGAAAATGACTAGAAGTTATATGATCTTAAGGGAATAAATTACTTGGTTTTGGAAGGTATGGAACTTTATATTTTTTTTTATAAGTATAAGTAAGTGGGCTTTAAAGGAAGTATGTTATGAAGTTTTAATACTAAGAACTTTGATTGTCTTTTAAGGATTATGAAGTTTTAAGCGATATGATTCTTTTAAGTATGTATGTACGTAGTATCTTTGGATCGATTTTCCTAAATGTTGTAAGAATAAAAGTGTCTTAAGTTCTCTAAAATTGAAGGGTTGTTATAACAGCTTTATGGGAAGTTGTTATGACGACTTAAGAAGAGGTAATAAGATGGTGTAAAAATGTTATGTAAGGAAAATCACACCGAGCCTACAAATAGGCCGGGTTATGTTATGAGATACACCGAGCCTACCCATAGGCCGGATTACGCCATATTACCCCGAGCCTACACATAGGCCGGGTTACGTCATCAGTACACCGAGCCCCACAGGCGGGCCGGGTTATGTTATATGATTCCACAGTACACCGAGCCCCACAGGCGGGCCGGGTTATGTTATATGATTCCCCAGTACACCGAGCCCCACAGCGGGTTATGTTATATGATTCCACAGTACACCGAGCCCCACAGGCGGGCCGGGTTATGTTATATGATTCCACAGTACACCGAGCCCCACAGGCGGGCCGGGTTATGTTATATGATTCCACAGTACACCGAGCCCCACAGGCGGGCCGGGTTATGTTATATGATTCCACAAGATGCCGAGCCCCACAGCGGGCGGATTATGTCACAAGATTCATCAAGACACCGTGTCCCGCAAATGGGCCGGATTATGTTATGTAAGATATGTAAGTTATGTGAGAAAGGCTGGATTAAACTCTTAAGTACGTATGTAAGAATATGTTGGTAAATCTTATTGAAAGAAGGAAAGGAACGATTAATATATGATTGATTTCAGGAGTTAAAGGACATTCTTTTATACGTATATGATTTGGTTATTGCATTTTATTTCGTTTCCATACTCATTTTTGTTATCGACCCTTCGGGCCGTTCATGCCCGCAGTTATAGGTACCTGTTGGTGATCCTTGCTCTTAGGATCTCTGTTGATTTTGGAAAGAAGCTCCTTTCACTCCGAGGCTTATCTTTTAGTGCAGTGTCACGATGTAGTAGACTTATGTATATTCGTGGTATGGCGGGGCCCGTCCCGCCACGCTTGTTATGTTAAACTCTTAGAGGTCCGTAGTCACATGTTGTGGGTCGGTTTGTAAAAAGAAAGGGATGTAATCTTTGTTGTTATGTATATGTATATGTGTCCAGGAAGGTAGCCTTATCGGCTAACTGTTGTTTAATTTCTAGCTATTTTATTTTGTAAGTTTCATGTATGTTCAGCTGCTATTCTCTGACGTATACAGGCAGGTGCCCGTGTAGGGCACCATCAGCGCCCGGTCGTGACAAAAGTGGTATCGTGAGCGCTTAGTCCTCGGAAAGTGTCTACGCATCGTGTCTAGTAGAGTCTTGATTATCGGTGTGTTGTGCACCACATCTATAATCGTGAGGCCGCAGGACATTTAGGATTGGTTTCCATTCTTCTCACTCGAGATCGCGCAGTGAGAGTTGTATTAATAGGTTGATCCGTCTCGACGTATTCTTATGTATGTGAATCGCCTATGCCTCCACGGAAGGCAACCAGGCCCGAAGGGCAAAGCGGCAGCAGAGCGCGAGGTCTGTGAGAGTTACCAGAGTCGGGCACAGCTATGCCCGAGTAGTAAGCGGGTCGGCGAGTTCACCACGCCAGGCGGTATTAGAGAGGCCGAGAGCGGCGGTAGCTCGAGGTTCCCACGAGCCTCGATTCGCGGGCCGAGTATAGAGACTACGGGAGGCGATCCGATTATTGACCAAGATAGTAGTCGCGGCAAGCGAATGGCAGAACAGCAAATTCACCTGAGCCGATAGCTTTGGATTAGGGATTTTCTAGATGTCATCCACCGAGTTTTATGGTTCGAGGTCCACGAGGATCCGCAGGAGTTCATTCGGCACTACGGACCACGCGAGTTCTTAGGGCTTCAGAGACAGAGTGCATTACGCTAGCCTCACGACATTACGCGATATCGCGTTGAACCGGTTTAGTCGTGGTTGCTTTCGAGGGTGATGATGCTCGCCCGGTGGTTTGGGATGAGTTCACGAGGCCTTTCTTGGTCACTTTTTGCCTCCGAGATGAGGAGAGCCCGTGTTGATAGGTTCTTATCATTGAGGCGTAATGGGAGGACCATCGTGAGTACACCACAGAGTTTGACTCGTTGGCTAGGTATGCGACACTATTGTGGCTAACATGGCCGATAGAGTCCATCGCTATGTTATGGGACTAGACCGTTATATGATCACCGCTTGCACGGAGTGGCCCTTCACCAGAATGGATATCGCCAGATGCGGACATATGCATGAGGATTGAGGGCGAGAGAGAGAGGACCGACTGACCAAGGCCAGCGGCCAAGAAGGCGAGCGGCAGGAGTTCGTGGTGATTGTCGGCGGAGAGCCTCAAGCAGCAGCTAGGTCTGATTCAGCCCGGCCAGAGTGCTCCTTCCCGCTTTACGCGGAGGGTTAGATCACCGTAATTCGGGGCCGGTCGAGCTCGGGGCTTGGATTCGTATACGCGCATGGGTTCTAGATGGGGCCCTCTTCCTCGTTGTTCACGCAGTGTGGCCGCATCACCCCGGGAATGTCGTGCGTGCATCGTGCTGCTTTGCACTGTGGCCGTCAGGGCCATATGTTGATGGATTGTCCTAGTAGGAGAGTTGCAGGAGGGATAGAAAAGTCTACCGGATCAGTTGCGGGTTCTTCGCCTTCAGTAGCTAGGCAGGATGTTCATACCGTGAGCCGTGGCGAGGTCGTGGTGGAAGTTCCCGATTTTAGCGGTCCTTTGAACCGCCTATATGAATTCTGTATATCTTCGCCCTTTCTGATTTGTATGCATGATAAGGTTGTTTTATATTTATGTATCAAGAACGGATAATATTGAAATTATATGCATTATGCTAGAAGTAAGTTGGAAGTACGAAAAGGTAATCTCTTTTGGGCTTATGATGGACGGATAAGTATGTGCGAGGTACTAGGGACATGTGTGGCAATGTTAGTATATCGGGATTGTGAAAGGAAATTATGTCGCTAATTATAAGTTTGACTCCGCAAGAACATTCGGGGACGAATGTTTCTAAGGGGGGAAGAATGTTACACCCCGTATTTACAGGACATGTTTTAAGATAGTACGTAAGAACTCACAAGTGATAAGATTTGAGACTTGTAAAAATTTATCGGAATTAAGAAATTGTCGGAAAACGTATTATTGTGACGAATGGGAGGGCGACACGTGTCACCCCCCCTCATTGATGTCTTGGACGAAATGCATGGGCACAAGGGTCATTTGACCCTTGTTAGGAAGACAAGTCTTGCAATGTAGAGAGCTTGACATGTTTGACTTAAGTCAATGGGACCACTAGCTTGATATTTAAGTAGAGCTTATCCTAGCCACCCAAATGGTTGCATCTTGACCCTCCAATGTGCTTTATAATACTAGTAGTAGCAATACTAGTGCCAACACTTAGAAAATTTTCAAGAGAAATTGATGAACTTGAGCACAAGCTCGGGTTTGGCTAGCTCTCTCTACAAAATTTTTTGTTTGATGTCCATTAAGCTTCCCACTTTAAACCAAGGTTCTTGAGGGTAGTGTAAGCATATCTCAATAGAAAAATCTTGGAAAAAGATAGTTTACGGGTTAGTCGCAAAACGAAAACCTAGTTGTCTTTCTAGGTTTTGGATTGGAGGTTGAAGGAAAGTTATTGGTATGGTGCTAAGGGTCTCAACAAGCGGATTGAAGTGTCTTGGAGAGGCTCTAAACTACTAAGGAGCGACTTCGGATTTGGAATCGGATTAAGAATCGTTAAGGTATAATCTTGTCTTTTAAGGGTGTTACAAGATTATATATATATATTGTTGTTGTTAGCTTTACTTGTTGCCAACATGAAGTTGATATGATAAAGTATAAGTATTATGGATTGATTGTAGCATTGGAAATCCGGAATGTAATATAAGCCATGTTAAGTTGGATTTCAATTTAGTCGTTATTAGAAATCGTCGCATGTTACCTACTTAGAGATTATGGATTGTTATAATCAAATACGACTTGATATCATGTTATGCTACCAATTTGGATTGAAATGGAAATTTGATAAGAATTGGTAAGGTTGAACTCAAGGTGGCCGAATTTGGACTTTTTAGTTTGTTTTTCATTTGTATTGGAGTACCTTATAGAAATTGTGAGCCAATTGGGGCTGTTTGGTTATTGTATTCGGCCTTGAAAAAGGTGGCAAAGTAAGTAGAAGCAAAGGAGGTGCTGTCCGATTTTCCGTAGAATTTAGCGACTTAGCACTTAGAATATTCTACGTTTGAATTAAGAGGTTAATGGACATTTTGTGGCCATTATAGGTTGAAGTACTTTGGAGCCTTTTTGCAACTTGTCGCTAGTCGTCGCGAGGTATGTGAACCTCTACTTTCTTTGGCATGATCCTACGTATGAAATATCCATGAGATAGTATTTCAAGATTTCTTCTACTCTTAGAAGTTAAGAAGTATTTACATTGTTGAATCTAAGTTAAGAGTATGTTAAATTGTCCTAAGTCCTTACTAGGTCTTATGGGAGACGTTGGTAAGAATGGTTAGGAAATTATGAGATTTGATTTAAAGGCTATGTGTCTTGATTTGTTTAAAGTAAGTAAGTGGATTTTATGTTCGAAAATGACTAGAAGTTATATGATCTTAAGGGAATAAATTACTTGGTTTTGGAAGGTATGGAACTTTATATTTTTTTTTATAAGTATAAGTAAGTGGGCTTTAAAGGAAGTATGTTATGAAGTTTTAATACTAAGAACTTTGATTGTCTTTTAAGGATTATGAAGTTTTAAGCGATATGATTCTTTTAAGTATGTATGTACGTAGTATCTTTGGATCCAGTTTTCCTAAATGTTGTAAGAATAAAAGTGTCTTAAGTTCTCTAAAAATTGAAGGGTTGTTATAACAGCTTTATGGGAAGTTGTTATGACGACTTAAGAAGAGGTAATAAGATGGTGTAAAAATGTTATGTAAGGAAAATCACACCGAGCCTACAAATAGGCCGGGTTATGTTATGAGATACACCGAGCCTACCCATAGGCCGGATTACGCCATATTACCCCGAGCCTACACATAGGCCGGGTTACGTCATCAGTACACCGAGCCCCACAGGCGGGCCGGGTTATGTTATATGATTCCACAGTACACCGAGCCCCACAGGCGGGCCGGGTTATGTTATATGATTCCACAGTACACCGAGCCCCACAGGCGGGCCGGGTTATGTTATATGATTCCACAGTACACCGAGCCCCACAGGCGGGCCGGGTTATGTTATATGATTCCACAAGACACCGAGCCCCACAAAGCGGGCGGGTTATGTTATATGATTCCACAAGACACCGAGCCCCACAAAGCGGGCGGATTATGTCACAAGATTCATCAAGACACCGTGTCCCGCAAACGGGCTTTATGTTATGTAAGATATGTAAGTTATGTGAGAAAGGCTGGATTAAACTCTTAAGTACGTATGTAAGAATATGTTGGTAAATCTTATTGAAAGAAGGAAAGGAACGATTAATATATGATTGATTTCAGGAGTTAAAAGGACATTCTTTTATACAGATATGATTTGGTTATTGCATTTTATTTACATTCCATACTAAATTTTTGTTATCGACCCCTTGGGCCGCGTTCATGCCGCAGGTTATAGGTACCCAGGTTGGTGATCCTTGCTCTTAGGATCTCTGTTCAGTTTTTGGAAAGAAGCTCCTTTCACTCCGGAGGCTTATCTTTTGGTACGGTGTCCCTGATGTAGTAGACTTATGTATATTCAGGGGTATGGCGGGGCCCTGTCCCGCCACAGTTGTTATGTTAAACTCTTAGAGGTCTGTAGTCACATGTTGTGGGTCGGTTTGTAAAAAGAAAGGGATGTAACTGCTGTTGTTATGTATATGTATATGTGTCCAGGAAGGTAGCCTTATCGGCTAACCTGTTGTTTAATTTCTCGCTATTTTATTTTGTAAGTTTCATGTATGTTCCGCTGCTATTCTCTGACGTATACCTGAACAGGGTGCCCAGGTAGGGCACCAGTCGCGGGCCCGGGGTCGGGTCGTGACACAATATGTCGTCCGTAGATGTCAACCTATAATGACCATAATACGTCTATTAGCTTCTAGCTTCAACGTAGTATATTCTAATGAAAAGTCCCTTGTTCTACGGGAAAATTGGACAGCACTTCCTTTGTTTCTACTTACTTTTCCACCTTTTTCAAGGTCCGAATTCAATAACCAAACGCCGCCCTTAAGGCACAACAATACAGCTAACCAAAAGGGGATTACACGCCTTCACAGGACGCGTAAAATTCTGCCCCACAATAATACAAAACAAACCAATAATTTCCAAACCACATTCGGCTATATTATCCCAACAATTATCAATTTCCTTTCCATTCCCTTTTAACCCAACTCGTTATCCCAACATGTTATCTAAATCATAACTAATTACATAACCCCCTATTTGTAACATGCAACGATTTTTAGCTAACAACAAAATTGATTACAACATGAGTGGCTAACATGCCCCTTTTTGCTTTTCAACAGGAAAACAAGATCCAAATCTTTTCAAACATTAATATAACAGTCTCAGGCTCATTTCTTAACTACTAATACTTGAAAACTTCATTTACACAAGAAGGTAAAGATTTTACCTCAAGAAGCCCTCTTTCCGAAATCTTCTTCACTTCAAAATTACTCACAAGAGTCCTCTACGAGCGTGCCAACACTTTTCCTTCTTGAAGCCCTTCCAAACATCTCACCGGGATTCATCAATTTGAGAGAGAGAAGAGGGTTTTTTCTTTGGGGAAACCCTTGCAAAATGGTCAAGTCTTGAAGACTTGGCCCTAAAATAAGACCCTCCTTTGGTCAAAAGATGGGAGGGACACTTGTCACCCTCCCATAAGCCTTTTATCAAAATATCCCCTGTTTTTCGCCCTTACGCGTCAAAATCCCTCCTGGCGCCGCGGCCACGCCGGCGCGGCGCCACTTCTGAGAATTTTCTGCATTCCGGCGCCGCGGCCCTGCATTCCGGCGCCGCGGTGCTGCAACCTCAGAGGACTTTCGGAAAATATCGGCGCCGCTGCGGCGCTGGGAAGCTCGTCTCTGCGTCGACCTACGTAACTTCTAACGCCCGTAACTTCCTACCCCGATGTCCAAACGACGAGTGGTTTGTTGCGTTGGAAACTAGACTCAACAACCTTCATACTAGTCTTTTTAAAACTCATCAAAACTCCTAAGGCACTAGGATATATACCGCTCCCAAGTTGGCTGAAAATCGGCCCACAACCTTTTTGCCAACCCAACTTTCCAAATCCAAATCTTATATTCATTCGTACGTTCTTAACTTAACCTCTTGGATTTTTCGGGGTGTAACATTCTTCCCCCCTTAGAAACATTCGTCCCCGAATGTTCTTTTGGAGTCAATCTAATACTTCTCGTACTTACACTCAATGGAACTTTATTATGCCACAATGACCCTAAGATATCGCACTCGCATACCCATCCATCATTGTCAATCAAGAAAACAGATCCCAAGGGTGCACCAACGCTAATTACCCCCCATTCAAGGCCTAAAATGCTTCTCTTATCGTACTTTCCACCTACTTCTAGCATACATACATAGTCTCAATATAATCCGTTCATGACACTTAAACATATAACGACTTTATCATGTCATACAAGTCTCTAAAGGATCAAAAATATACCTGAAATCGCATAGGCGGGTAAAAGGACCGCTAAAACTGGGAACTGCTACCACGACCTCTGCCGCGGCGTGTCGGTGCATGAATATCCTGCCTAGCCGTTGAAGGCGAAGAACCCGCAACTGACCCAATAGACTGTGATAATCCACCAGTGCCACCCCTGGTCGGACAGTCCCTTGCCAAATGGCCCTGTTGGCCGCAAGCATAACAAGCTGTCGACCTAGTCCGACATTCCCCAAAATGAGCTCTACCACAGTAACCACACCGAGGCAAAGGTGGCCTCCCCTGGCTACTATCCCCAGATATCTGTGAACCAGCAGCCCCGGAGTTCTGACCCGCTCCCGAATATCCCCGGCGGTCAAACCACCCACCAGAAGGACGAGAAGGAGCACTCTGCGTCGGCTGAAATGTAGTCCTAGCCTGTTGCTGAGGTTGTCCGCCTCGAAAACTATCCTGAAACTCTGCCCCGCTTCTCTTGGGTGGATCAATCTGGCGCTCCTCTCTCCTATCCTCAATCCCACGTGCATATGCTCGCATCCGCAATATCCATACCGGGTCAAGAGCTACTCCCTGCATACGCGGTAACCATATATCGGTCTAGTCCCATCACATAGCGGTGAACTCTGTCCGCCATATCCGCCACAATAGTGGGTGCATACCTGGCCAATGAGTCAAATTCCAGGTTGTACTCTCTGATGGTTCTCCCATTCTGTCTTAACGCTAAGAACTATCCAGCGGGCTCTCGCCGTCTCGTGAGGCAAGAAGTGATCGAGGAAGGATCCGTGAACTCACCCCAAACAGGGAGGAGCACCCATACCTCTAGACAACACCACGACTCAAACAGTTCAACGCAATATCGCGTAACGGTGAAAGCTAACACAACGGACTCGCCTCCGAGGCCCCGAGCAATCGTGATAGTCCACGCACTGCCGAATGAACTCCCGAGGGTCCTCTCAAACTTCGAACCATAGAACTCGGGTGGATTACAACTCAGAAAGTCCCGAATCCTCAAACTATCGGCTCTAGGGTTAGCTACCGGCTCCTGTCGGCGCTGCCCTGCCACAATGCTAGTCAATAATCGGATCTGCTCTCCGTAATCTCGATATTCAGCCCCTGGCTGTGGAACTGGAGGCTCAGGTACCGGAACCTCTGGTGTCACTGCCGCTCTCGGCTCCTCTAATACTGTCGGCATGGCTGATCTCGCCGATCCCCCCATAACCTCAGGCATGGTCTGGGCCTGATTCCTAGAAATCCTCTGTGTACCACTAACAACTCTTGCTGCTGCCTTGCCCTTCTGGGCCCTGGTCGCCTTCCGTGGAGGCATAACTGATACAATAGAACATGTCAGAGAGGATTCAACCTAGTAGGACAGCTCTACTGCACGATCTCAGAGAGAGAAGAATGGAAACAAATCCTAAATGTCCTGCAGCCTCCTGATTATAGATGTGGTGCACAACACATCAATAATCAAGACTCTACTAGACACGGTCTGTAGACACTTTCCGAGGACTAACTGCTCTGATACCACTCTTGTCACGACACGACCCCGGGCCCGCGACTGGTGCCCTACCTGGGCACCCTTACAGGTTTACCTCAGAGATAAACAGCGGAACATACATAAACTTAAACTATGAAATAAATAATAGCTCAGCCGATAAGGCTACCTCCCTGGATATAAACAAATCCAACAGCAGTTACCTCAATTTTTTTTTTTAAAGCGACCCACAAGATATGACTACAGACCTCTAAGAGTTTACATAACATCTGTGATGGGACAGGGCCCCGCCATACCCCTGAATGTACAAAAGTCAACCACAAGGGAACCATACCAAAGACAAAGCCTCCGGAGAAAATTGAGCTTTCTGAGAACTGAACCGTGATCCTAGGAGTGCGGATCAACAAGCTATGTACCTCAACCTGCGGCATGAACGCAGCCCCCCGAAGGAGGTCAGTACAAAACATGTACCAAGTATTCAAAACTGAAAGTACTGTAATTTAAATCATAATAGTCAAAAAGATACAGCTGAAGACATATATGATAACCAAATTAACAGTACACTGTGCCTTACTGAAGTGGAAGCAAAAAGTCAGTTTTACCTTATACAGCCTGTTTCAACATATGAACCGTAGTCACCCCAGGGCTATGAACACCAGCCCTCAAATATACAAGCACGCCCGTGGGATTCCCCATCACTGCCGACCGCTAGGTGTAAAATCTAACTCGTGGCGCCGTGGCATCCTTCCTCACCGTCGGCGTGCGACAAATCTAACCATGTGGCCAGCCGTGGTATCCTACCTCATTGTCGGCGTACACATACAACACGTATATACCTATATCCTCCGCGTGGAATCCCGCCACGCCGATACCATAAAAGTAAATACAACCATGTGACGCGCGTGGCATCCTACCTCACCGCTGCGCATACATACACACTACTTACACGTATCTATATCATGCGTGGAATTCATCATCTCGTACATGACTTCACGAGGTGTCCTCGTGCGTCGTGGGTAGCAAATCCACGAAACAGGTGGTATAACGTCTTGGGGGTTTACCCCTCATTTATACTCTTACCCTGAAGAAGGTGGTATAATGTCTTGGGGTTGTACCCCTCATTTATACTCTTACCCCTCAAACTACATGCCTCGGAATCCCTCACCGCAAGCATGTCCACGGTACATACCCGTGGAATCCCACATCACTGGCAGTATGTCCCGGTAAGCCCATACTAAGACTATGGAAGCATACCCGTGGAATCCCACATCACTGTCGGTACGTCCAGGTAAACTCATACTATGACCAGGGAAGCATACCCATGGAATCCCACATTACTGTCGGTACGTCCCGGTAGACTCACAAGAAGGCAATGGAAGCATACCCGTGGAATCCTCCCTCACTGACGGTACGTCCAAGTAAGTTCTTAACTTCTTTAGGCTTCTATTATCAAACAAAATGGATCTCATTCATTAACCTTAAGGCACTGTTCATATCACTTAACAAGTCCGGGGAAATTCAACCCAAAGTACTATGTACTTCAATTCTTTCCAAGATCCCTTTTCCACATAAGACCCCGAGATACTAACACCCGTAGTATCCAGGCTTATCTACATTTCAAACAAGTCACTATACTATTAGAAATATGCTTCGGCTTCTAACTCAAGTGACCCTCATTTTAAACTTTAAGCAATTGATGCCTTTAAATCGAATTGCCTTTCTTAGTATCCATTCTTTTATCTAGGCTTACCTTATTCGAGAAAAACCATTTGTTTAAGCTTCCATAAAGTTATTATAACCAACTTCCCATAAAGCCGTTATACTAACTTTGTAACGACCCGTTCCGGGGCCCGTTACTGGTGCCTTACCCAGGGCACCCTAGTGATACATACATCAGAGAAAATCAGCGGAACACAAAACAAGAGTCATTTAACAAGAGATAAATGAATAAACAGGCCAACCAAAACAGTTGCCTTCAGTATATACATAAACTCGAGCAGTTTAATCCTTTTACAACCCCGCCACACTTGCAGTACTCTGCACTCTAAGATATACAATGACTATGACGGGACAGGGCCCCGCCATACCCCTGAATGTACAAGAACCTACAACTCAGGGAACACCTACCAAAAGATAAGCCTCCGGAGAAACGGAGCTTCAAATGCGCTGATCATGATCCTATGAGCGAGGAACCACGATCGATGTACCTACTGCGGCGTGAACGCGGCCCCGAGGTCGATAACAGTACCAAGTATGTGAATCGCATAATATCAGAAATGAAATCATACTAGTCTATATAAAGCGAGACATGTATGATAACCAAACTACGATTCACAACATAAAGCGATCATCACTCGATATAACTATGGGTCTCACGCCCACAACATCAATCGTTCGCATTATGGCGCATGCCTGAATCTGCGACGGTGTAGACATGTCCATGATGCAACAATAATACCACTGTCCCATGGCCACATGCCCCCGGAATTCTGCATCGGTGTAGGCATGTCCATGTGACCTCAACAACAAGACAAAAATCCAAATGGAAGCATACGTGCGCTACGATCGTCGTGTCGGTATGTCCAAAGGGAAAAATAAGACAACATTCCAAATGGACGATACGTGCGCTACGCGTCGTGTCGGTATGTCGAAGGGAAAAATAAGACAACATTCCAAATGGACGATACCCGCAGCGCTACGCATCGTGTCGGTATGTCGAAGGAAAAATAAGACAACATTCCAAATGGACGATACCCGTGCGCTACGATCGTGTCGGTATGTCCAAAGGAAATCACAAGGCGATAATCAAATGGAAACATACCCGTGCGCTACGCGTGTCGAGATATCCAAAGCGATTAACCACAAGACCTTAACCAAAATGGAAGCATACCCGTGCGCCACGATCGTGTCGGTATGTCCAAAGCGATTAACAACAATAATACTATCAGCGAACGTGCGGAATTTCTCCGTCGCCGCAAGACGTCCAAGTAAGTTCTCAACCAGTCAACCGACCCTCTATCGAGAGACGCGGTAACACAGAAACACAACGATTGTACAATAAAGGCTATCATCACAAGCATAGGCAAGTTTCACACAACTCAAAGTACTTTCATTTTATGCCAAAGTCCGGGTTTTTAACCCCAAAGTACTACATACGTTAAGTTCTTTTAAAAGAGATCCATTACTTTTATAAAAGTCACCCGATACCCGTAGTATTGGAATGACCAACCCACCTTCCTTTTCAAAATCAAGTAACAACATTCTTTTCCTAAGTTCCAGTTTGCCTAGTTTCAATTACTCAAGCTTCTCATTTTCAAATGGTTTCATAGTTTCCCAAACTTAATCACTTGATTCCTTTTAGAACAATTGAGTAACATATGTCATATACGTGAGTAGTTTATTCTTGTTTATAACGATCTTATTACAAAGACCATGATCTAGAAAATGTAATATCATTTTGTCTCATCTTAGCTTCTATGCAGATGGAGGTTTCTACGGTTTTAATACAACACATCATTATTCAAGACATTTTCCTTTATTAACGCCGCAGTGGTCTGTCGATACACATTCGATTCGAAATCGTGAAACATTATCCCTTTAAAACCAAGTACTCATTACTCACGAATGAGGTTTCACACAAACATCCACATTAAAACAAATAAGTTAAGTCTCTTATCTTATAAGATCAAGTCTCTTAACTTCTAACATCAGTAAACCATTTTCACTTACATAAGGTCGTTATAACTAACTTCCCATAAAGCTATTATAACACCCTATGTTTTAAACCAACCAAATCACTTAGCACGTATGCGTCTGCCGTACTACATAGTTCACAACAATCATGCTAGAAAAGATAGGAAGAGGTTCACATACCGCGACGATTTATCGACAATAAGCAAAATGCTCCAAGTACTACAACCACTAGCCCTTTCCACTCCTTGAGTAGAATACGCTACTCTTAGTACTTTCACCTATAAAGGTCAAAACGTCTATTAACCCCAAAACATAAGTTTCTATCTTTCTATAGAAAATTCGGCAGCACCTCCCCCCCCCCGCAACAGCGTAAATCTCCTCCTCTATCGAGGCCGGCTACCAAGCCAACCAGGGGGGGGGTTTACACGGCTAACCGGACGTGTACAATTCTACACAAGTCTCATGTCACATACCATGTAAATACAATTCGATTCATTCTTTATTCTTCAGGCTTAAGTCAAAAGACATTGCCGAATACTAAGTAGTTCCATATATAGTATACTTCAACTATATACTCTAACAAACATGTAATTTCCAATTACAATAGAGGGACAAGATAATTACCTCGATAAGCCCAAAATTATCCGAGTTTAATGTCGCTCCTGAGCAAGGTTTAGCTCCACTCCGTGCGCTCCAAACCACTCCAAACAACCCTTAGAAGTTCTAACCAACTTCTACTCACATACTTCAACCAACGATGAAGATTTCCTTAGGTTTCGTTTTGAGACTAAAAAGGACAAAAGGTAGTATTTCCGGACTCTACGTAAAGAGGTATATTTGGAATACTACAAGGTACAAGGCTAAGGTATTTTGGGCATTATAACAATACTAGGGGAGTATTTCTATACCACAACAAGGGGTATTATACGAAAACAACTAGGCTAGGGGGGGGGTACCCCACGGCCAAGCCTCACTCAAAGGGGAGGGCGTTGGACGATTTCAACTCACAAAGGGGGAGAGATTTCAAGACTTGGAAAATGATTTTGGATGAAGAAAGTTCATCAACTAAGGGGTATTTATAGCAAACCCAAAGGCCAACCAATGGCCAAGATCTAGCCAAGTGCAAGGCAAGTGTAAGGCCAAGATCAAGCCAAGTGCACCCTAGCCCCTACTCCTTAAAACCCTCACAAATATCTACACAAATATCTAGCACCACAAGCCCTCACCCGAAGCCGCCCACTTGTCTCCATTGTGAGGTGACACATGTCACCCTCCGTTGGTCCGAATGTTTCGCCTCTCGGAAAAATCCGCAAAATACAAAACGACATAGCCGGAATTTTCCTTCGCAAGTTACGCAAAACGTTTAGGAAAAACGACTCTAACCGTGTTGTGCACAAAGGTAACTTCTCAAGCCACCAGGCGGGGTGACACGTGTCACCCTCCTAATGGCCCTAAAAAGCGTCTTCAAAAATATCCACAATGGCCAAAATCTCAAAACAAAGTGGGCCCACAAAAGTAAATTTCTCCCGTGGCCCCACGTGACCATTTCCGAAAATAAAATTCCATAATTCTCTAATATTCCAGAAGTCCGAATACCAAATGGGAATCCAATTCCCATTAACGAACCTTTTCCTTCACAAAACCGAAACTTTTCCGTGGAAAAATTTACCTCCTTCTTCCTTTCCAATCTTTCTGCCGTATTCTCGTACGTACGTCCTCGCATACATACTCTGGAAATACGGGGTATAACATTCTCCCCTCCTTAGAAACATTCGTCCCGAATGTTCCTTCTCAAGACGGATATCGATGAAGTTCCTCTAACAAGTTGTCAACGCCACGACAGCCACGAAATAACACACGTTATCTTCCTTCCTTACTCGTCGTGCCCTTCTCGAACACTTGAACTCTCCCAAGACGTACTCATACTTCAGTCATTACTCCGCTCGAAAATCTCTGAGTCACTACCTCCAAACTTGGTCATCTTACTAACCTCAAACTTCCTTAAGGCCATTCGGCCTTTACGAACCGCTTCGTCGAACGCGTCCACGAACTCATACGTTGGTCACACAAACTTGGGCCTAGCATCCTCGTGACCCTACCACTGGAGGACCACCCAACTGACCCCACCTTAATCAAGCACGGGTTGACCCGTATCACGTCCTCAACCCGACCACAACCGCGCCAAACTCGGTTCCCGATGCGGAACAATCTTACTAATTCACATCATGAAAGCTACCACTTCCATCTCACACTACCCACGGACTTATCACACAAATAAATCCCACGTATACTACTACTCTGATAAGGGTCAAAAATAAATCTTTAACTCAAGACGACCTTACCCCTAAGGTCTCAGTCGTGACATAGTCTAAGGTTCACACTTACCATGCCCCCATACTTATCCTCCTAACTAACCATGTTTTCTAACTCAAAATTAACACAACGCTATTCGTACATAGCACATAATAATGAGATCATCATAACGGCATACCAAAACTCTAGAGGGGTAAGGATATACCTGAAGCTACAGCTCCACTCTAATCATAGGCCTGCCCTGCAGGCATGAGTAGAAGGTGATGAACCACCACAGATCTGAAGGTGAGTCGTAACATCCGCGCTTCCCTTGGTCGGACAGTTCCTCGCAAAATGGCCCTGCTGGCCGCATGCAAAACAAACTCCCAATCTAGCACGACACTCTCCAAAATGGAGTCTACCACAATGGTCACAACGAGGTAGGGGTGGCTTCAGCTGGTTAACACCCCTGCTCTGCCGAAAATCTGAACCCTTGGAGCCCTGACCTGCTCCTGAAGACGGTGGAGGACCACTCTGTACCGGTGGGGGTATATAACTAGCCTGCTGCTGAGGCGGTCCGCCTCGAAAGCCACCAAAGGACCCTGCCGTCCTGGCCCTCTTCTGCTGATCCAGGTCATTCCGTCGACCCCTCCGTGCCTCACATCCTAGTGCATGAGCCTGCATGCGGGCAATGTCCATGCCCGGCTGAAGAGAAACACCCGCACAAGATTCGGCCATATAATCATCAAGCCCGGTGACGTAGCGATGCACCCTATCCTCCATATCTGCAACTAGCGCAGGGACATATCGAGCCAAAGAATCGAACTCGACATTGTACTCCCTGACAGTGCGCCCTCTGCCTCGAGAACAAAAATCGCTGCCCGTGCCCTCCTCATCTGCGGAGGCAAGAAGTGCGTGAGGAAAGCCCCCGAAAACTCATCCCATACTGCTGGAGGTGCATGCTCTCCCCGGGAAAGCTCCCATGAATCAAACCAATCGACTGCGGTATCACGCAGCCGATGCGAACCAAAGGTCACAGACTCGGTTTCTGAAGCCTTGATCACCCGCATGATCCGCTGTAACTGCCGGATGAACTCCTGCGGATCATCCTCAGGCCTCGACCCATAAAACTCTGGCGGGCTACAACTCAGAAAGTCCCGTAGCCTCAAACTATCTGCTCGGGGGTGAACCACTGGTGCTACTGGAACCGGAACTGCTGCATCCAGCCTGTCCTCATATCTGGCCACAACCCTGGCCAATAACTGGGCCATCTCCTTGTGACCCATCTCCCCTGCTCCAGACTGTGGGACTGGAGGCTCAGGTACTGTAGTCTCATCAGCCACTGCTGCGGCTCTAAACTCTCTTTGGTCTTTGGCGGCGTCGCGAAACCCGTCTGAGCACAACCTCGTGTCTTGTGCGGGCTGCGCCCTCGTACTCTGTATCTCACTAGCAAGCGCTCTCGCCGCTTTGCCTTCGGGCTCTGGCACTGCGCGGAGGCATAACTGGTAAAAACGAGATACGTCAGAGGGGTCCAACTTACAACACAGCTCTAAGGCACGATCTCAGAATGAGAAGAATGGAAACCAATCCTAAATGTCCTATAGCCTCCTGATTATAGATGTGGTGCACAACACACCGATAATCAAGACTCTACTAGACACGGTCTGTAGACACTTTCCGAGGATTAACTGCTCTGATACCACTTTTGTAACGACCCGTTCGGGGCGTTCTTTGTGCCTTACCAGGGCACCCTAGTGATACATACATCGAGAAAATCAGGAACACAAAACAAGTCATTTAACAAGAGATAAATGAATAAACAGCAACCAAAACGATTGCCTTCGTATATACATAAAACACGAGCAGTTTAATCCTTTTACAACCTCGCCACAACGATTTACTGCACTCTAAGATATCTGATGACTATGACGGACGGGGCCCGCCATACCACAATGTACAAGAACCTACAACTCGGGAACACCTACTAAAAGATAAGCCTCGAGAAACGGAGCTTGAATCTGTTGGCTGTGATCCTATGAGCGAGGAACCACGGCCGATGTACCTCTACTGCGGCGTGAACGCACTTCCGAAGGAGGTCGCAACAGTACCAAGTATGTGAAAGCATAATCTTGTAAATGAAATCATACTAGTCTATATAAAGCGAGACATGTATGATAACCAAACTACGATTCACAACATAAAAGCGATCATCACTCCAATATAACTATGGGTCTCACGCCCACAACATCAATCGAGTTCGCATTATGGCGCGTGCCGGAATCGTGCATCGGTGTAGACATGTCCATGATGCAACAATAATACCAATGTCCCATGGCACGTACCGGAATTCTGCGCCGGTGTAGGCATGTCCATGTGACCTCAACAACAAGACAAAGAATCAAATGGAAGCATACGTGCGCTCGCGTCGTGTCGGTATGTCCAAAGGAAAAATAAGACAACATTCCAAATGGACGATACGTGCGCTACGCATCGTGTCAGTATGTCCAAAGGGAAAAATAAGACAACATTCCAAATGGACGCATACCCGTGCGCTACGCATCGTGTCAGTATGTCCAAAGGGAAAAATAAGACAACATTCCAAATGGACGCATACCCGTGCGCTACGCATCGTGTCAGTATGTCCAAAGGGAAATCACAAGGCGATAATCAAAATGGAAACATACCCGTGCGCTACGCATCGTGTCAGTATATCCAAATCGATTAAACACAAGACCTTAAACAAAATGGAAGCATACCCGTGCGCTACGCATCGTGTCAGTATGTCCAAAGCGATTAACAACAATAATACTATCAACAGGAACGTACCCGTGGAATTTCTCCGTCACTGCCGGCACGTCCAAGTAAGTTCTCAACCAGTCAACCGACCCTCTATCGAGAGACGCGGTAACACAGAAACACAACGATTGTACAATAAAGGCTATCATCACAAGCATAGGCAAGTTTCACACAACTCAAAGTACTTTCATTTTATGCCAAAGTCCGGGTTTTTAACCCCAAAGTACTACATACGTTAAGTTCTTTTAAAAGAGATCCATTACTTTTATAAAAGTCACCCGATACCCGTAGTATTGGAATGACCAACCCACCTTCCTTTTCAAAATCAAGTAACAACATTCTTTTCCTAAGTTCCAGTTTGCCTAGTTTCAATTACTCAAGCTTCTCATTTTCAAATGGTTTCATAGTTTCCCAAACTTAATCACTTGATTCCTTTTAGAACAATTGAGTAACATATGTCATATCGTGAGTAGTTTATTCTTGTTTATAACGATCTTATTACAATGACCATGATCTAGAAAATGTAATATCATTTTGTCTCATCTTAGCTTCTATGCAGATGGAGGTTTCTCGGTTTTAATACAACACATCATTATTCAAGACATTTTCCTTTATTAACGCGGTGGTGCCTGTCGATACATTCGATTCCGAAATCAGAAACATTATCCCTTTAAAACCAAGTACTCATTACTCACGAATGAGGTTTCACACAAACATCCACATTAAAACAAATAAGTTAAGTCTCTTATCTTATAAGATCAAGTCTCTTAACTTCTAACATCAGTAAACCATTTTCACTTACATAAGGTCGTTATAACTAACTTCCCATAAAGCTATTATAACACCCATGTTTTAAACCAACCAAATCACTTAGCACATGTATCGTCTACCGCACTACATAGTTCACAACAATCATGCTAGAAAAGATAGGAAGAGGTTCACATACCTCGCGACGATTTATCGACAATAAGCAAAATGCTCAAGTACTACAACCTCTAGCCCTTTCCACTCCTTGAGTAGAATACGCTACTCTTAGTACTTTCACCTATAAAGGTCAAAACGTCTATTAACCCCAAAACATAAGTTTCTATCTTTCTATAGAAAATTCAAAGACCTCCCCATGCAGCGTAAATCTCCTCCTCTATCGATGCCGGCTACCAAGCCAACCAGGGGGGGGGGGTTTTACACTTCTAACCGGACGTGTACAATTCTACACAAGTCTCTTGCATACAATCTATGTAAATACTGATTCGATTCGATTCTTTATTCTTGAGCTTAAGTCAAAAGACATTGCCGAATACTAAGTAGTTCCATATATAGTATACTTCAACTATATACTCTAACAAACATGTAATTTCCAATTACAATAGAGGGACAAGATAATTACCTCGATAAGCCCAAAATTATCCGAGTTTAATGTCGCTCCTGAGCAAGGTTTAGCTCCACTCAGCGCTCAAACCACTCCAAACAACCCTTAGAAGTTCTAACCAACTTCTACTCACATACTTCAACCAACGATGAAGATTTCCTTAGGGTTTCGGTTTGAGACGAAAAAGGACAATAGGTAGTATTTCCGGACGCTACGTAATGAGGGATCGTTGGAATCCTACAAGGTACAATGCTAAGGTATTTTGGGCATTATAACAATACTAGGGGAGTATTTCTATACCACAACAAGGGGTATTATACGAAAACAACTAGGCTAGGGGGGGGGGTACCCCACGGCCAAGCCTCACTCAAAGGGGGGGGGGAGGGCTTTGGACGATTTCAACTCACAAAGGGGGAGAGATTTCAAGACTTGGAAAATGATTTTGGATGAAGAAAGTTCATCAACTAAGGGGGTATTTATAGCAAACCCAAAGGCCAACCAATGGCCAAGATCTAGCCAAGTGCAAGGCAAGTGTAAGGCCAAGATCAAGCCAAGTGCACCCTAGCCCCTACTCCTTAAAACCCTCACAAATATCTACACAAATATCTAGCACCACAAGCCCCCTCAATTCGGCCAAGCCGCCCCACTTGTCTCCATTGTGAGGGTGACACATGTCACCCTCCCGTTGGTCCAGAATGTTTCGTCTCTCGGAAAAATCCGCAAAAATACAAAACGACATAGCCGGAATTTTCCCTTCGCAAGTTACGCAAAACGTTTCGTCGAAAAACGACTCTAACCGGGTGTTGTGCACAAAGGTAACTTCGGCCAGCCACGGGGTGAGGCGGGACACGTGTCACCCTCCTAATGGCCCTAAAAAGCGTCTTTCAAAAATATCCACAATGGCCAAAATCTCGAAAACAAAGTGGGCCCCACAAACCCGTAAATTTCTCCCGTGGGCCCCACGTGACCATTTCCGAAAATAAAATTCCATAATTCTCTAATATTCCAGGAAGTCCGAATACCAAATCTGGGAATCCAATTCCCATTAACGAACCTTTTTCCTTCACAAAAACCGGAAACTTTTCCGTGGAAAAATTTACCTCCTTCTTCCTTTCCAATCTTTCTGCCGTATTCTCGTACGTACGTCCTCGCATACATACTCTGGAAATACGGGGTATAACAAACTTTATGCTTTAGAAACCAAGACATCCTTATCCTCCCATAAAGCCGTCATAACTAACTTCCCATAAAGCCGTTATAACTCTTTATGTCTTAGACCACTTTGCTCTCTCTATAACCAAGAGGCTTGTACTTCAATTCAAGTTACACTACTTTCAAAATACTTCAAAAATCTTAACTTAGGAATCAGGTCTCTTATCTTTAGAATAGTTCAATAATCAATACTTCCCAAATCCAGTATTCTATACTTGATCATGTCAAGAAATCCTTGTCTACCTTATTAGGATAAACCATTCTTATAACTCTTCCTTAAGGACACGTGAGTTAATTCTCTAACTCAACCAACTAGACATCCTTAAAACAAGTCAAATATATCAAATGACTTCACTTCATTTAAATCACGCACGCCACTGCACCATACGCTTATAACTACTCATGCTCAAGAGATAGGAAGAGTTCTACATACCTCTTTTGTTTAATCCACTTGCCAAGTCCAATATGCCGTCCGTAGATGTCAACCTATAATGACCATAATACGTCTATTAGCTTCTAGCTTCAACGTAGTATATTCTAATGAAAAATCCCTTGTTCTACGGGAAAATTGGACAACACTTCCTTTGTTTCTACTTACTTTTCCACCTTTTTCAAGGTCCGAATTCAATAACCAAACGCCGCATTTAAGGCACAACAATTCAGCTAACCAAAAGGGGATTACACGCCTTCACAGGACGCGTAAAATTCTGCCCCACAATAATACAAAACAATCCAATAATTTCCAAACCACATTCGGCTATATTATCCCAACAATTATCAATTTCCTTTCCATTCCCTTTTAACCCAACTCGTTATCCCAACATGTTATCTAAATCATAACCAATTACATAACCCCCTATTTGTAACATGCAACGATTTTTAGCTAACAACCGAATTGATTACAACATGAGTGGCTAACATTCCCCTTTTCGGTTTTCAACAAGACAACAAGATCCAAATCTTTTCAAACTTTAATATAACAGCCTCAGGCTCATTTCTTAACTATTATAACTCGAAAACTTCATTTACACAAGAAGGTGGAGATTTTTACCTCAAGAAGCCCTCTTTCCGAAATCTTCTTCACTTTAAAATTACCCACACGAACCCTTTACAAGCTTGCCAACACTTTTCCTTCTTGAAGCCTTTCCAAAAATCTCACCGGGGTTCATCAATTTGAGAGAGAGGAGAGGGATTTTTCTTTGAGAAACCCTTGCAAAATGGTCAAGTCTTGAAGACTTGGCCCTAAAATAAGACCCTTCTTTGGTCAAAAAGATGGGAGGGACACTTGTCACCCTCCCATAGGCCTTTAATCAAAATATCTCCTGTTTTTCGCCCCTTACCGCGTCAAAAATCCCGCCTTGGCGCCGCGGCCCTGCAGCCGGCGCCGCGGCGCTGCAACCTCAGAGGACTTTTATCTAGGCCTACCTTATACGAGAAAACCCCTTTCTTTAAGCTTCCATAAAGTTATTATAACCAACTTCCCATAAAGCCGTTATACTAACTTTATGCTTTCGAACCAAGACATCCTTATCCTCCCATAAAGCCGTCATAACTAACTTCCCATAAAGCCGTTATAACTCTTTATGTCTTGGACCACTTTGCTCTCTCTCTATAACCAAGAGGCTTGTACTTCAATTCAAGTTACACTACTTTCAAAAATACTTCAAAAATCTTAACTTAGAAAACAAGTTTCTTAACTTAGAAATCAGGTCTCTTATCTTTAGAATAGTTCAAGAATCAATACTTCCCGAATCTAGTATTCTATACTTGATCATGTGAAGAAATCCTTGTCTACCTTATTAGGATAAACCATTTCTTATAACTCTTCCTTAAGGACACGTGAGTTAATTCTCTAACTCAACCAACTAGACATCCTTAAAACAAGTCAAATATATCAAATGACTTCACTTCATTTAAATCACGTACGTCTACCGTACCATACAGTTATAACTACTCATGCTCAAGAGATAGGAAGAGTTCTACATACCTCTTTTGTTTAATCCACTTGCCAAGTCCAATATGCCGTCCGTAGATGTCAACCTATAATGACCATAATACGTCTATTAGCTTCTAGCTTCAACGTAGTATATTCTAATGAAAAGTCCCTTGTTCTACGGGAAAATTGGACAGCACTTCCTTTGTTTCTACTTACTTTTCCACCTTTTTCAAGGTCCGAATTCAATAACCAAACGCCGCCCTTAAGGCACAACAATACAGCTAACCAAAAGGGGATTACACGCCTTCACAGGACGCGTAAAATTCTGCCCCACAATAATACAAAACAAACCAATAATTTCCAAACCACATTCGGCTATATTATCCCAACAATTATCAATTTCCTTTCCATTCCCTTTTAACCCAACTCGTTATCCCAACATGTTATCTAAATCATAACTAATTACATAACCCCCTATTTGTAACATGCAACGATTTTTAGCTAACAACCGAATTGATTACAACATGAGTGGCTAACATGCCCCTTTTCGTTTTTCTACAGGACAACAAGATCCAAATCTTTTCAAACTTTAATATAACAGCCTCAGGCTCATTTCTTAACTACTAATACTTGAAAACTTCATTTACACAAGAAGGTAAAGATTTTACCTCAAGAAGCCCTCTTTCCGAAATCTTCTTCACTTCAAAATTACTCACAAGAGTCCTCTACGAGCGTGCCAACACTTTTCCTTCTTGAAGCCCTTCCAAAAATCTCACCGGGGTTCATCAATTTGAGAGAGAGAAGAGGGATTTTTCTTTGGGGAAACCCTTGCAAAATGGTCAAGTCTTGAAGACTTGGCCCTAAAATAAGACCCTCCTTTGGTCAAAAGATGGGAGGGACACTTGTCACCCTCCCATAAGCCTTTTATCAAAATATCCCCTGTTTTTCGCCCCTTACCGCGTCAAAAATCCCGCCTTGGCGCCGCGGCGCTTCCACTTCTGAGAATTTCCTGCATTCCGGCGCCGCGGCCCTGCATTCCGGCGCCGCAGCGCTGCAACCTCAGAGGACTTTCGGAAAATATCGGCGCTGCGGCCCTGCCGATGGCGCCGCGGCGCTGCGACGCCTGCTGGGAAGCATGTCCTCTGCGTTAGCCCACAGAACTTCTAACGCCCGTAACTTCCTACCCCGATGTACAAACGACGAGTGGTTTGTTGCGTTGGAAACTAGACTCAACTACCTTCATACTAGTCTTTTTAAAACTCATCAAAACTCCTAAGGCACTAGGAGATATACCGCTCCCAAGTTGGCTGAAAATCTGCCCACAACCTTTTTGCCAACCCAACTTTCCAAATCCAAATCTTATATTCATTCGTACGTTCTTAACTTAACCTCTTGGATTTTTCGGGGTGTAACACCTTTTTAATCCAAGTTATTATTCCAACATGTTATATACCCTATAACAATTGTAACAACTACAAATCCTTTCTTTCTTAACAAGCGACGATTGTAACTATCGACTAAATTGATTACAACATAAATGACTAACATGCCCATTTTCGGTTTATAACAAGTCGACATGATCCAAATCTTTTCAAACTTTAATCTATTTACCACATGCTCATTTACCAACTACTATAACATGTAATCTTTAATTTACTTCCAAGAGGAGAGGGAATTTACCTTTAGGATTTCTCCCAAACCAGCAAAATCTCGCCCACTGTAGCCCTTTTTCCGCAACTCTTTTTCACGTCAAAATCATCCCCACACGAACCCTCTACAAGTTTATCAACATCTTAACTTCTTGCCGCCATTCCAAAATTTCATCTAGGCCTAGGTTTTTTCTCCCTTTATAAGAGAGAGGAGAAGAGAATTTCTATTTGGATGAAATTTTGTAAATGATTTTAATCTTGCAAGACTTGGTCATATATAGCCTCAATCTTGTTATGCAAGTTGGGAGGGACACTTGTCGCCCTCCCATATGTCCTCTACACAAATATCTTCTAATTTAACCCCTTTTTCGCAGAAATTCCCGCCTCAGCGCCATATGTCCTCTACACAAATATGTCCTTCGCCAGCTGATCTTGTAACGTCCATAGCTTTCTATTCCGATGTCCAATCGACGAGCGGATTGTTGCGTTGGAAACTAGACTCAATGAACTTCATACTAGGACTTTGAAACACCTAAAAACTTCTTATATACTAGGAGATATACCGCTCCAAAGTTGACTGAAAATCTGTCCAAAAACATTCTGTCAACTTATCTTTCCAAATTCAAGTCTTATTTACTTTCGTACTGTTACACCCCGTATTTACAGAACATATTTTAAGGAACGTACGTAAGAACTCACAAGTGTTAAGATTTGAGACTTGTAAAAAATTTATCGGAAATATGAAATTGTCGGAAAATGTATTATTGTGACGAATGGGAGGGCGACATGTGACACCCCCCCTTAGAGATGCCTTGGACGAAATGCCATGGCTAAGATGGTCATTGACCATAGTCTTGTATGACTAAAGTCTTGCAACTTGAAGCTTGAGAGATTTGACTTGGTCAAAGGACCCACAAAGTCTTGATTTTTACTAAGAGCTTATCCAAGCCACCCAATTGTTCATATCTTGACCATCCAATGTGCTTTATATTACTACTAGTAGCAAGAGAGAGCTAACACTTAGCCAAAATTCACAAAAAAATTGAAGAACACAAAGCTTAGCTCTCGGGTTCTTGTCCAAAGAAAAAGAAAAATCTTTGTTCCTTGTTCTTTTAGCTCCCCACTTTAAACCAAGGTTCTTATGTGTATTGTAAACATATCTCAATAGAAAAATCTTGGAAAAAGATAGTTTACGGGTTAGTCGCAAAACGAAAACCTAGTTGTCTTTCTAGGTTTTGTTTGGAGATTTGAAGGATATTTGTTGGTGTTGTTCTAAGGGTCTCAACAAGAGGATTGAAGTATCTTGGAGAGGCTCTAAACTACTAAGGAGCGAATTCGGATTGGAGTTGGATTAAGGTTCATTGAGGTATAATCTTGTCTTTTAAAGGTATTACAAGATTATATAATTATATTGTTGTTGTTAGCTTTACATGTTGCTAGCATGAAGTTGATATGTTGAAGTTTATAAGTATTATGGATTGCTTGTAGCTTAAATCCGAAATGTTATACAAGCCACTTGAAGATTGGATTACTAATTGGTCGTTTATTAGAAATCGTCGCATGTCACTTATTTGAAGATTATGGTAGTTATAATCAAATGCGACTTGATAACATGTTATGCTACCAATTTGGATTGAAATGGAAATTGGATAAGAATTGGTATTGTTGTATTCATTATGGCCGAAAATTGGACTAGTAGTTGTATTAGTTTGTTATCGTTTGTGGGGCGGAATTTTACACGTCTAGTAGGCGTGTAATCCCCTATTGATTAATTGCTTTGATTGTGCCTTAAATGTGGCGTGTTTGGTTATTGTATTCGGCCTTGAAAAAGGTGGCAAAGTTAGTAAAAACAAAGGAGGTGCTGTCCGATTTTCCGTAGAATTTAGCGACTTGACACTTATAATATTCTACGTTTGAAGAAAGGCTTTAATAGACGTATTGTGAATATTATAGGTTGGCATTCTACGGGCGGGACTTCGTACTTGGAAAGTGGTTTGACCCGGCGAGGTATGTAGAACTTTTCCTATCTTTTGAGCATGACTAGTTGTACGTATATAGTACGGTAGACGTACAAGACCGTGATATCCTTTACTAGTTTTATGAATAGCCAAGCCGGGTGAGTTAGTAGATTAACTCACTTCTTGAGAGTATTAAGGATGTCTAATGTTTTATTAAAGTCAAGGGACTTGAAGAGTTTTAAAGTATGCGATACTTGTTCCGTTTTAAACGTATAAGTCCCTTGGATAGGAAATTGTATATGGCTAAGGTATAAAGCGAATGTAACGACTTTATGGGGAGTTGGTTATATTTGCTTTATGGAAAGATAAATGACTTAATTTTAATGAAAAAGCAATTTGATTTTTAAGGCATCAATTGCCTAAGGTTTATAATAAAAGGAGTCACTTGATTTAAAAACCTAACTTTATGTTTAAAGGTATTGTGACTTGTCTTGAAGAGAAATTTTGACTTGATACTACGGTTTATAGTATCTTGGAAGTATTGTATGAAAATGAGTCATTTTTAAAAAGGTTGGAAGTACGTAGTACTTTGGGTTAAACTCCCGGATTTGTTATAACATATTAGTGCCTTAAGTAAACTAAAATGAGAGTGTAGATGAATAAGACTAATAAGAAGTTAGGGGGATTTCTAACTTGCTTATTTATTGTATGACGGCCGGTAGAGATAGGGTAAGAGTATAAGTGAGGGGTAAACCCCCAAGACGCTATACCACCTTCTCCAGGATAAGAGTATAAATGAGGGGTAAACCCCCAAGACATTATACCACCTGTTTTATTACCTTCTCCAGGGTAAGAGTATAAATGAGGGACAAACTCCAAGACGTTATACCACCTGCTTCAGGGTAAGCGTATAAATGAGGGGTAAGAACCCTAAGACGTTATACCACCTGTTTCTATGGGTTCGTTACCCATGATTTGATCGGGAGTCTCCTATTGTGATGTTGTACGTATTCCCTTGATTTTCTCTCATTGTTAGTAAGGCACTGTGTACTGTAATTTTATTATCATACATGTCTCCGGCTTTGTTTTAAACTTATGTTGTAATTACAGTACTTTCCAGTTTTACATACTTAGTACATATTGTGTACTGACCCCCTTCCTCGGGGGCTGCGTTCATGCCGCAGGAAAGGGTAAGCAGGTGGTGGATCCTCATTCTTAGGATCACTTCTCAGACGTCAGAAGCTCCATTTATCCGGAGGCTTGTCTCTTTTGGTACAGTCTTTTCCCTGGTGTTGTAGATTTATGTACATTCAGGGGTATGGCGGGGCCCTGTCCCGCCACAGTTGTTATTCCTAGAGGTCTGTATTCACATTTGTGGTTGGGCTGTAAGAACTGATGTTGTACAGTTGTACTTTTGATTATGTTATATATTGGAAGGCGGCCTTATCGGCTAGCCTGGGAGGTTTTATTGTTACACATGTGTTTATGTTGTGTATGTTCCGCTGCTATTCTCTGATGTATACCTGAATAGGGTGCCCAGGTAGGGCACCAGTCGCGGCCCGGGGTCGGGTCGTGACAAAAGTGGTATCAGAGCAGTTAGTCCTCGGAAAGTGTCTACAGACCGCGTCTAGTAGAGTCTTGATTATCGGTGTGTTGTGCACCACATCTATAATCAGGAGGTTGCAGGACATTTAGGATTGGTTTCCATTCTTCTCTCTCTGAGATCGTGCAGTAGAGCTGTCTTATTAGGTTGAATCCTCTCTGACCTAGTCTTATGAAACAGATATGCCTCCACGGAAGGCGACCAGGGCCTAGAAGGGCAAGGCAGCAGCAGGAGCTGCTAGCGGTATTCAGAGGGTTACACGGGCTCAGGCACAGACTATACTTGAGGTAGTAGGCGGGTCGGCGAGTTCAGCCACGCCGCGGTATTAGAGGCCGAGGCGGCGGTAGCTCGAGAGGTTCCAGTGCGAGCCTCGATTACTGCGGCCGGGTCGAGTATAGAGACTACGAGGCGAGCAGGTTATTGACCAAGATAGTAGCCGGACGGCGCCAAGCGAGCGTGCATCCACCCTAGGCGGCGGTTTGCGGGTTAGGGATTTTACGGGTTGTCATCCACCCGAGTTTTATGGTTCGAGTCGGATGAGGATCCGCAGGAGTTCATTCGGCACTCTGATGGACCATGCGAGTTCTTAGGGTTTGAGACAGTGCATTATGCTAGCCTCCTCTGCGGTTGCGCGATATTGCGTTGAACCTGGTTTGAGTCGTGGTTGCTTCGAGAGGTGATGATGCTCTTCCGGTGTTTGGGAGGAGTTTACAGAGGCCTTCATGGTTCACTTTTTTCCTCCTGAGATGAGGAGAGCCCGGGTAGACAGATTCTTGACCTTGAGGCAGAACGGGAGGACTATCAGGGAGTATAGCTTGGAGTTTGACTCTTTGGCCAGACATGTGCATATTATTGTAGCTGACATGGCGGATAGGGTTCATTGTTTTGTGATGGGGCTTGACCGTCATATGATTACCGCATGCTTGGGTGTAGCTCTTGGCCGATATGGACATCGCCGGATGCGAGCCTATCTTGC